>CM053573.1:23542317-23636356 GCA_028646485.1 Cryptoprocta ferox
CATATTCAGTGATCCAAGAAACTGAATTGAAAATAGAAATAATGCATCCATGAAGTTAAAGGCATGAAATTCCACAATGTTCCTTAGACTTCTCACTCTTATTTCCACAGTGGGAAGGGATTCGAGATAACAGTATTACTTCATTTCTTTAGAGGGAAGTAGATTTAAAAAGTGTTTACCCTCTCTAGAACTTTTTACAGTGTTGATTAGCGCTCATCAGCAAATAAGTGAGACTATTGCATTCGTTTGCATATGCAAATTAAGCTGGGAAATCCATAAATACATATTTATTACCAGTGAACCAATCAGTACAGCACAATACAACATAAAAGAAAGGGAATCTTACTTCATATACATATATATGTATATGACATATGTGCTGACAGCTCAGAACCTGGAGCCTGTTTCGGATTCTGTGTCTCCCTCTCTCTCTGTCCCTCCCCTCCCTCTCTCAAAAATAAATAAAACATTAAAAATTTTTTAATATCTTTTTTTTTTTTTTTTTTTTGCATAGCTTGAACATTATGAAAGAACTTCACCGTTAAGAAACTTCTCTTTTATAACTGGTCTCGATGTTAAGAATTAGAACTTTACTAGCTTGAAGCTTATTTCAGAGGGAGTTTAAAAAGTGTTTCACAAATCATTTTCTTAGTTTCAACCAAACCTTGAAGGCTTGAATTTAATTGAAAATGTTAAAGTTTCATTTCAGGCTTCAGAGATCAAATCTTCTGAGAAAAGAAGGGCAATTTAAAGACAATTACGTTCTTTGGAATGTAATATGAAATCATCCTTATTTTCAAATTAAGGATTTCCATATTAAGATCACCTCTAGATTGGTGGCTGGTAAATAGTACATTGCTGACATGAATACCTGGGGGTACCTTTAAAGCAGCTATAAGTTAATCAGTTCTTACCACATGCTGGCTCTCCACTGAAGAACAATGTTTTGCTGAACTTTAAAGGGACTCTACGTTCTGACTCCTCAGATTGATTCCAGCTATGCTTACATTTGTCTCTATGGCACAACTGTGGTGATGTAGTAAATGTCTTAGAATTGTAATCAGAAAGAAGTCTGACCTTCAAGTTTCAGTTCTGCTAATTTACTGGATATTTTATCTTGCACATTTTTTTTTAAACCAGGTGGGTCTCATTATCTCTAAACTTCATGAGCATAACACCTCTACTACCTGTTTCCTAACTGGTCCTATACATTTTTGGCCTTCTTTTTCTTAAGAGTACAACATTAAAGATAAAATTTAATTATCTACATCATAACAGTCAGTAAACTATATAAATATATATATAAAGTTTATAGTATATATATGTATATGTGTTTATATATGTATACAGTAATGTATATATGTATATAGTATATTATATGTGTATATGTGTATGTATATAGTACATATAGAATGTATATAGTGTATATATATATATATATATAAAGTGTATAGTATACTATATGTGTTTAAAAGGTAGCGTTTTTCTCATGTACCCATAAACTATCATCCGGGATTGTATTGATCAGGGATGATCTATGATTGTAGACTAATTCTGCTATGTGATGATTAATTTTATGCGTCAACTTGGTTGGGCCAAAGTGCCCAGATATGTGGTCAAACATTATTCTGAATATTTCTATGAGAGTGTTTTGAGATTAGATTAACATTTAAATTGTTTAACTTTGAGTAAAGCAAATTCCCATCCATAATGTGGGGTGTCTCATCCAAATCAGTTGAAGACCTGAACAGAACAAAAAACTGACCTCTCCTGAGCAATCGGGACTTCTGTAGCAGAAAGCCCTCAAATTTGAACTACAGCATTGGCTCCTCCCTGGTCTCCCGCCTGCTGGCCCACAGCGCAGATTTTGAACTTTCCAGCCTCTGTAATTGTGTGAACCAGTTAATTAAAATAAATCTTTTTATCATTCTCTCATCTATCCATATCTCTTTTATTTTCTCTGTTTCTCTGGAGAACCTTGACTAGTATACACTGCAAAATCATACACTAAAACTGATAGAAATTTCATTACATAATATAGAAGTTTTATTTAAAAACACTATTACCTTTCACAACTTAGGTATTGTATTGCCTTAATCTTTATTTACTTATTAATGATATATAGTAGATGATATTCACTTCCTCAGATAATCAGCATTCTTAGAGTATGGATCTGAATCAAATCAGGGCCCTAACCCTAATCTGAGGACACAATTATACCTCTTCTCTCAATTTAGGATCAGTCACTTAAAGCAACAATCTCTCTATTCTTTTGAATACCTTGAAGTATTCCTTGTACTAAAAAGTGGTCTATCCACTTTTTGGTCTATCCTTAACCAAGTTTCTACTCTTAGAATAGGACCTCTCTAGTAAAAAAAAAAAAAATGTTTATTTTCACCCATTTGTACAAGCCAAATATTTGATATCAACTCTGTCCCCAAAATGATTTCTGCCAGAATCCAGTCACTGATTAAACACGCACCCATCATCCTTTTAGTCCTTTAGGAGACTCAACTAATTTTTATGTTCTCTCATTTTCTCATCTTCTTAAAGCACTAAATCCCTTGAGGGTTCCGGTAGTGATTCCCTTCCAACCCTTTCCTCTACTCTTAAGAACCTTACACCATTGTAAATAAACTTCCCCAGTCACTCCCCACCTTTACTGCAAAGCTCTGCCAACTACTTGCTTTTTATTGAAACTGTTCTCCCTGAGAGCACATTCTCCTGTGGTCCTCCACTATGGCATTACTGCCAGCAAACATGATCCACGTGGCGAGGAGTGGATTTTGATGTTCCCTCCATCATCATTTCTTTTTCTGGATCTCTGTTATTTGCACATGCTCTTGTGAGTTTCGGGCAATCCGACTGTAAGCCTCCTTGTCTTCTCTAGTCCAGTTAGTACACTTCATTCCACCACATCTTTCAGATAATCAGAAACATTCTACTGTCATCTCTGAAAATCTATGATAATTTAAGGACAATTTAACAACCAGTTTAGGTCTATCACAAAACTATTCTCAAAACTCATAGAGTTTTGGACTAGTGGACTCATCTAGACTTCCCTGAATCAACACTACAATTTTCTCTGCTACTAGCCCTGAGAGATTAATCACTATTGGGGGAAAATATACAGTTCTACAGACTTGTGAAAAACAAATATGTGGACTAACTACAGCCAGAATTTTAGGACCACCAAGATTTCTTTTGATTTATCTTTTAAATGCCTTAATCTCTTATTCTCCTCAATACTATATTACAAATATTTACCATTCTCCATAATACTTTGATCATTGCCTTGACTCATACTTTATAGAGAACATTGAAACTCTTAGGTGATATCTATCACAACAAAAAACCTTCACATCTACTTGAATACATATTTCCTTTCAGTTAGCCTGAGAAGATAACATTTATTTCAGGTTTAGGGATAATTTATATCTTCCATACACCCATTTGGCTCCACTCCTTTTTGTCTGCACTGAAGTATGTTTAAGTCTTTATCCTTAAGAAAAAAGCAAAACAAGACAAAGCAAAATTAAATCTTCCCTTTATCCCTAACTTCCTCCCAGTACTTTTCTGCCTCTTATTCTCATGCAGCTGTTCACAATCTATGTCTATATTCTTGACCTCAAGTCTTCATTTCCCATTAATGCTCTGAACCCTCCATTCTAGAGCCAACCCCCATCAGCTTCCTTAAAATGATGTTAAAGGCACCAGTGTTCACCTACTATAAATCTACGTTACATTTTTAATTTATGATCTGAGACTTTTTTATGCTCTTGAATCTATTCATATCATCCCTGTCTCTCTTTAGCTGAACAAATATATTTGAAAGCAATATCTTAGTGAAAAGTACTGTGCCTGCCACTCAAGGTAAACCTTAGCTGGTGCTCTGAGAAAATTTATTTTCAAGGAAGGAAAAGTTATAATTGTGGTAATATTTAAATATAGTATTAGAGAAGGACATAATTTACTATGAGAGGCAGTAGTATACCTAGAGAAATTTGTGTTTAATTGGTGACCTGAAGAATGGGAGAGAATGGCTTGAAATGTTCTTCTTCTATACTAAGCCCACACATTCTGCTTGCAAATTCTCTGACATTCTCAATCTCCTGCAAGGTTACTATGCTAAACTTGTAATTGCTGGTGTTTCTCAAGTCTTAGTTCACTCATCATCATTCTGCGCCTGATTTCTTACTTTTATCCCCCCAGGGTTTTACCCACCACTAATTATCATAATCTTTTACCCAGACTGCCTATTCTCCTTCTAACTGGCCAACTTCTTCTAAATTCAAGGTCAAGATCCATTTAACTCCTCTTGACTAGATTACTTACAGATAGTCAATATCCCCACATATATCTATTTCTATATTTTTTCAATATCCCCACATATTATGTATCTCTTTCTATATTTTTTTCATAATTACCTCTTCATTAAACTATTTGCCTCTCAACTACAAGTTCCTTGAAGGACAAAGAGGTGTTTTATTTAATTTTGTAGCTTTAAAATTTTTAAATGATATCTAAATAGTGGGTAATACATACATTTTTCTTAAATAAAATAAGTGAATTAATATGTGGATGAGGAAAGAATTGAAGGATCTTTTTACTAGACATACTTGCAGTTAATTTACAGGCTTGTTTACATGAATAATGTTAAGATTGGTGAATATTTAGAATTTTTAATATAGTTGGGAAATGTGATTGCCCTGAAGTACATGCTAAAAAATAGATTTTAAGGGATTCCTGAGTGGCTCAGTTGGTTAAATGTCTGAACTCTTCATTTCGGCTCAGGTCATAATCTCACAGTTTGCGATTATGAGTCCTATGTCGGGATCTGTGTTGACAGTATGGAGCCTCCTTGCAATTTTCTCTCTCTCCCTCTTTCTCTGTCCCTTTCACTCACACTGTCTCTCTTTCTCTCAAAATAAATAAACTTAAAAATTAGATTTTGAATAAGATTCAATGTATTTTTAATTTGTGAGAATTCTTGCTGCCTTACAACCTGGGACTGTATAGATCAAGGCAACCTTTGAAGTGCTTTGGGAAAAGTGGTAAAGGAGGATGCCTTGACAGAAAAGAAAGTAGTTGATGTCTGGTTAAGTCTTGAAAAATAGTCTCTGACAGGAATATTTATGAAAGCCAAAGTTCTTATTTACAAAGCTTTGTTGGGGTTGGTGGAGGGAAGAATCAAAGTTTGATTTAATTTTTAAATCAGAAGATTAGAATAGTAATCTTGCAGGAGATTGAGAGCATCAGAGAATTTGCATGAAGAATGTGTGGGCTTAGTACAGAAAGAAGAAGAGCATTTCAAGCCATTCTCTCCCATTCTTCAGGTCACCAATTAAACACAAATTTCTCTAGGTGTATTGCTGCCTCCCATAGAAATTATGTCCTTGTCTAGTACTATATTTAAACATTTAAACTCATAACACAGAGTTCTACCATGAAGCATAAAATAAGACTCAGCTTCCTAACGTGCTGGGAAAAACCTTTACAACCCTTTCCAGACTTGGAGAGAAGCCTGGTGAGAGCAGAAATAATGGACTGAGAGAGAGATGAGTGACTCTTAACCCTCCATTGCTCTCGTGATGACACATAGACCATTGGGTAGATGTGAATATTCTAGGGTAGAGTGGGATTATTCCAACTCCCTTGATTGGAATACTGGGAAGGGAATATCTTGCAGAGCTTTTCACTCTAACCATGGGAAACCTGAGTTAGAGATGATAAACTTGTGTGGCTTTATAAGTAGATAGAGTGGGACCTGTTTATGGCCTGTAGAAATCACAGCCATTCCTTAGGAAACATGTTAAGCCAGGATTGTGCTTAAAGGATCAGGACACTGGAATAAATTGGTGATTTATGACAACTTATAGTGTTCTCACTTTAGTGTGCAAAGTAACAAGGACAGAACAATATATGCTTGGACATGCCCAACAGATGTAGAGAGAACAGATATTAGTACCCAAAGAAAAGGTAGGTAATGTCTGTTTTGTGAAGTCTGTTGAACTCGAGAAAAGAAGTAGATGGTACCCTCTTCACCATCACTCTAATATTACTTAAATCGTGAAAGTAGGGGTAATTGGGTTGGCTCAGTCAGTTAAGTGCCGACTTCGGCTCAGGTCATGATCTCACGGTTAGTGGTTCGAGCCCCACATCCGGCTATGTGCTGACAGCTCAGAGCCTGGAGCCTAAATTCTGTCTCCCTCTCTCTCTGCCCTGCCCTCCCCGGCTCATGCTCTGTGTGTCTCTGCCTCAAAAATTAATAAACATTAAAAAATTTTAAAATATCATGAAATGGGGCACCTGGGTGGCTCAGTCAGTTAAGCCTCTGATTTGGGCTCAGGTCATGATCTCACGTTCCTGGGTTCGAGCCCCGCGTCGGGCTCTGTGCTGACAGCTCAGAGCCTGGAGCCTACTTCCGATTCTGTGTCTCCCTCTCTCTGGCCCTTCCCCTCTCATGCTCTCTCTTCTCTTTCTCTGTATCAAAAATAAATAAAACATTAAAAACATTAAAAAATCATGAAATTAAGGCATATTAGCAACATGTTGCAAGCTTAAAGTCTATCCATCTCTATTTTATTGTCTGCTTTTTTTGTTTCTTTTTCACTTCCTTCCTTCTTTTTTTTTTTTTTTCCAGTATATTACAGTACATTTTAGATGTCATAGCACTATATCCTGTTGTGGACACTCTGGAAGGCAGGATAAACCCCCCACTCAAAATTTGGTTCAGATGTCAAGACTGATGACAACACACACACACACACACACATCAAAAGTGTATGAAAAGTTTATTAGTCACATAATAAGGCATTTTGGGGAGAACACACCCCATGCTGGTCTGAAAATGGCTTGAGGGAAGAAGGACAAGACACTCGCATCTCTTTTACCGTGATCAGGGTTCCCACCAGTGTTCATGGGCTTGCAGGCTTTGAGTCTCCCATTAGGACCAAAGAGGGAGTACTCTGGCTTTCTTATCAGCATGCCCAGAAGTGAGACCCAAAGGGAAGAGGAAATGGTGAGGCCTAGAAGATGTAAGTAGTCAAACATTCAAAAACGGAGACAGGCTTTTTAGTCCACAAATAAATACCTCACATTTTGTAAGACAATCTGTCAATTGTTAAACCTAACCAAAAAAAGAATAGCTTACAAAATAGCTTTTGGGGGGCACCTGGGGGTCTCAATTGGTTAGTATCTGACTCTTGATCTTGGCTCAGGTCATAATCTCATGATTCCTGAATTTGAACCCCACATCAGGCTTTGCGCTGACAGCATGGAGCCTGCTTGGGATTCTCTCCCTTTCCCTCTCCCTCTCTCTCTGTGCCTCCCCACTGTCTCTCTCTTTCTCTCAATAAATAAAATAAAATAAAATAAAATAAATAAAATAAAATAAATAAAATAATATAAATAAAATAAAATAGCTCTTTCTAGCACCACATATTCACTCTTTACTCAAATACTGCCAATTGTGTAATTTTTTTTCATGCTTGGTTTCTTAAAATGTTAGAATTCAAACACGGTATAAAATTGCATTTTTATGTCTTTAAGCCTATTTTATTATTGAATATCCTTTTACCCTTTATATCCATGTCAGAAAGCATTGCTGATACCAAATGTTTTGCAGAGTGCCCCATTTTCTAAATTTCTCTATTGCTTTGTTATGCTGTCATTTACCTTATTCTTTTAGTTCCACTATTTCTGCAAACTGTCATTTGTTTGTAGAAGCTTTATTAAATTTGGGTTCAACGTTGCAGCTAGAATATTACATAATACTTTATTGATAACATCAGTTCATGGGAACATGCGATCTGTCCGTTCCACCTTCAGTGATGCTAAGATTAATTAATGAGTTCAAGTGGTTAAGTCTGAACTCTGCTGCAATTTGAACTTTTGATTCTATGATCTTCATGCAATCTGTGGGATGTAATCTGGCATAATATAAATATCCAGATTCCCACACTACTCCACCAAAAGTGGTCTTGATAAGATTTCCAGTCATCTGGATGTTACTAAAACAATTGGTAATTCTTGGGGCGCCTGGATGGCTCAGTCAGTTAAGTGGCTGAATTCAGTTCAGGTCATGATCTCGCGGTTTGTGAGTATGAGCCCCGCGTCAGGCTCTGTGCTGACAGCTCAGAGCCTGGAGCCTGCTTCAGATTCTGTGTCTCCTTCTCTCTCTGCCCTTCCCCTGTTCATGCTCTGTCTCACAAAAATAAATAAACATTAAAAAAAAAAAAACAATTGGCAAGTCTTAGCTCATCTATTATTTAACCAAAGCACAGCTTTTAACACAGTTTTCTTCTCTTTTCATTATGTGGCAAATTTCTCGCTTGCCTTCAGAAGAGTGTTCCTGTTTGAGTCTTCTTTTTCCTCTCCAGCCTCTCTGCTGATACTGTGCTGGTTTCTCCAGGTCTCCTTACCTCATAAACATTGCAGGATCCTAAAAGTTTGTTCTGGAGTCCTGTTTTCATTTTCTTTTGTTTTTAGCTAGAGCAGTAATTCTTAATGGAGACAATTGTTCTTCCACAGACTTTTGCAATATCTGATAACATTTTGGATTGCCACAACTAGGGGTTGCTACTGGAATGTAGACAGAGGCCAGGGATGTTGTTAAAATCCCACAATAAACAGGCCACCCTTCCAAAAAAAGAATTATCCAACCTGCCATGTCAGTTTTGCCAAAGTTGAGAAATCCTGATCTAGACTCACTCCCTTGTGATTTCACTCAATCCTATGGTTTTAAATACTATTTAAAGGGGCGCCGTCACTCAAGCGTCCAACTCTTGATTTTGGCTTAGCTCATGATCTCACAGTTCTTTGGTTCCAGTCCTGTGTCAAGCTCTGCGCTGTCAGTGCAGTCTGCTTGGAATTCTCTGTGTCCCTCTGTCTTTACCTCTCTCTCTCTCTCTCTCTCTCTCTCTCTCAAAAAGTAAATACATAAACATTAACAAAATAAATACTATTTAAAGGCTGATGATTCCAAAATCGAAATCTCCTTTGGATTCTGACTCATAAATTTGCTGTCCACTCTGTCTCAGCTTAGATGATTAATAAGTATTCCAAGCCTAATATTATGTACAAAAGAAATTTCTGATTCTCTCTAAACATATCCCACCCAAATTTTTCCCAATTTCAGTAAAAGACAATAAATGTTATTTATTGTCCCTCTCCAAAAAAACCCCATCCTTGATTCTCTTTCATTCAAATCTATATATGTTCCATTAGTATTTCCTGTTATTTCAACCTTCAGAATCAAACCAATTTTCATCACCTTCTCTGGTCCAAGCCATTGTCATATCTTGTTTAGATTACCACGGTAGTTACCACTTGAGTGCCATGTATGTGACCTCAAATGTATTAATTTAAATATCTCCTCCTATGTCAACATTTCCAACTTACCTGGTAAATTTAACTCTACTCAGCTTCCAACACTTTTGTCATGCTTTTATTTATCTCATTTATAATGTAACATAGACATGACTTATGTTTTATATGCATTTATTGAGGGAAGATTTGTATTCATTTACCCAGATTAACAGAATGCCCAATATATAATAAGTGATTAATAAGATAATATTTTCTTAACAGTGAATCTGAAGGTAAACTCTGCATCTTAGGGGGAAGAAAAGTTATACAACATAAAATTAAAATGTAAAGTCAAAATTAGACACTTCTATTTACAAAGTGATGCATCAAAAATTAAAAATACTAAGTTATTACATTGGGTGAAATTATGGCAAGTTGAATTCACTACCTATATCTATATTTAGGAAAAAATATAGTATAGATCTCCCTATATATTGTCCTAATTTGTTTTAATGGTCTGCTATCAGCAACAAAATATTCTAGAGGCTTTGGATATTTGTAGATGCACTAAACAATATAAAAGTTATAAAGGTTTATTTGTGCTTACCAGTTAAAGCTGATCATGTGTGACTTTAATTAAAAGTGGGAAAATGTGTTTTCTTAATGCTTCAGGGTAATTGGAAAAGATAAAAAGAAAGTTTGATAATGAAGTGTGCCCTTTTTCTTACCCAGAGACAAATGCAATATATTATGAATCATATTTTTAATAAGTTTGATTCCTTTGAATAGAAAATACAGCCTTAGTGCTCCTTTAGTTCTCCAGTGACTATTATCTTATGTCCTATTGAATATATTACATCCTGATATCAGTATTTATTTCTATTACTTGTGTAATAGCTGCTCTAATTAATGATTAGTTTATTTTTTAAAATAATATAGCTAAAACTCTTCATAATCATTCATCTAAAAAGTGTACCATTCGATATCTGTGCTTCCAGCAAGCTGCTAAGCCCTAAGCTTTATTTATACAAACATGTTTAGGTTTTACAGACTTAATAAAAGAAACACATATTAAAAGATTGATTATAGGTAAAAGCAGTTTAGAGGCAAATAATATTTAAAGACATCATGCTGAGTTATTTCTATTCAAAGTAAACAGATCTTTCATCAAACTGCAATAAATTGGCATGGCCATTACTGGTATTTTATTATTTAAAAATATTATATTTATTCACTGAATGTGCAAATACTAAAAATACAAATTTTTGTTTTTCATGCATTCTATTCGTCCTGAGGTACATGACTTAGCAAGTATAAGAAATTTATTTTTACTTTCTTTTACCTGAGAAAGCAATGGATAATAAATTTATTGATCATGGCCTCAAATTAAACTAAATTTTGTTACATGACCTATTAGTTTCCTAGTGCTGCCAAAACAAATTGCCTCAGGCATTTCCTGTCTCACAGGAAATTTCCTCTCTCACAAGTCGGGAGACCGGAAGTCTGAAATCAAAGTGTCTGTGGTGATGGTTCTGTCTGGAGGCTCAGGATGAGACTGTTTCCATGCCTCTCTTCAGGCTTCTAGTGGTTTCCAGCGATCCTTGGCTTGTAGATCATGCCAATCTCTGCTTTCATTTTCACATGGCCTTCTTCCATGTGTGTCTATGTGTTTCCAAAGCTCTCTCTATATAAAAGGTCACTGGTCAATTAGATTTAGGGCCCACTTTAATTCAGTATAAACTTATCTTAAATAATTATGGCTGAAAGGACTCTATTTCCAAAAAAGGTGGAATTCTGAGGTTCTGCAAGACCTCTGCTCTCAATGGGATGGTCTTTAACATCTGTATTTGTACCAACAGTCTCTTTAAAGCCACCTAGGCTTTTTTGTCATGCACCTCAAACCTCTTCCAGCCTTTATCCATTATCCCATTCCAAAGTCACTTGTGTAATTTAGGTATTTGTTATAGCAACACCCTATTTTTGGCACCAAATCCATACCGTTTAGTGTCTTTCAGAGAAACATAACTAATAAGAAACAGATATATAGATTTGGATTTAGATTTGGATTTGGATATGGATATAGATATATGTAAAGACATTTATTTTAAGGAATTGGATCATAAAATTGTGGGGACTGGCAAGTCTGAAATTTTTGGGTAGACCAGCAGCCCAGAAACTGAGACAGGAATTAATGATACCATATTGAGACAGAGTATCTTCTTTCCTGGGAAATTGCATTTCTTGCTCTCAAGGCCTTCAACTGATTGGATGATGCCTACTTACATTATGGAGGGTAGCCTCTCTTACATGATTATAGATGCTAACCATATGTTATGGGAAAAACGTAGTCTTCCTTCTGTGTTTTTTCTTCATTCTCACACTACTGCCACACTCACTACACTTTTGACAGCACATGTATGTCAGAACACATTGTCTCACCAAGCAATTCTCTGTAACACCAGCTGAGTGTCCTACAATTTAACATTGTGACACTATCTACCTGGTGATAATATCAGATTCTACAGGCTAAGGGGATTAGACCCACAAAGTTGCTCTCACTTCGTTTCAGATGCCAATCTCAAGTCCAGTTTGTCACCTGTGCTTCTGACCAGTTGGCTTTAAATCTGAGTTCCCACGAGCTATCCCTCAGTTTTGAGTAATTTGCCAGAGCAGTTCACAGAATTCAGGGAACCACTTACATTTAACAGTTTATTAAAGTGTGTGATAAAAGATACAAATGGACAGTCCAGTGAAGTGATATCTAGGGCAATGTTGGGAGGGCTTTGTCCCTGTGGAGTTGGGGTACATCACTCTTCTGATATATGGGATGTGTTTACCAACCTGGAAAACACTTTTTGGGTTTTTGTGGAGGCTATATCATGTAGGCTTGATTGAGCATTAAATCCATTCTTCAAGAGAATAGGGGTGGGGCTAAAATTCCAAACTTCTAATTATGCCTTGGTCTTTCCGGTGACCAGCACTCCTTCCAGAGTCATCCAGGAGCCCAACCATAGTTGCCTTATTAGAACAAAGACACTTCTATCACCCAGGGAATTACAAGGATTTTAAAACCCTGTGTCAAAGGCTGATCAAAGACCAAATATTAGAATAAGAGATGTTCTTAGTTTTTTTTTTTTTTTTTTTTTTTTTTTTTTTTTTTATCACCTAAGAAATTATAAGAGTTTCAAGAGCCCTGAGCCAGGGACTTGGGGCAGAGAATAATATATATTTTCTGTTATCTCACACCACACCTACAAAATACCTTCATTAGTAGCACCTTGATTAGTGGTTGATGAAATGACTGAGGACGTAGTCCAGCCAGACTGACACCTAAAATTAACCATAACACATGATATGCAACTTTTGTTGTTTTTAAATGTACATATTCAAGTTTCATTGTAAGATTATTTCATGTTCAAAAACACACATCCGGATGCCACCCATAATGAGGCAAATTTTTAAAATGTTATAAAAGGAAAGCTAACTACACAGAATATATTCAGTATGGTGTCTAAATTTAAAGATATTTGTAACACCACCTTCTTTTGTCACCTAACCACAACTTTGCATTACAGTTTAAACTTAATTTATTTTAAACTTAAACTAAATTAAGCCTAAGAACTTTGTAAAATGCATTTTGTCTTTAACTTTTATGTTGTTGATGATCCCAATTTCTGTTTTGCTAAAATAATCTTTCCTTTGTCTTAAGATTCCAGCTAGCCCTCAGGTATTTCAATTATTCTGTTTACAAAATAGACTCAGGAGAGGCTTAAGTTCTGTGACAAACCCTGAAAGACTGATGAGTGGTTTTATAATTAATTATTCTACGTACATATTCTAACTATCTTCTCTCTCTATTCTATGGGCAAAATAGAACAGTATTTTCTGGATCTATAAAACTATGGAAGTTTTAATTTAAAATTGAGCTAGTCAACTAGGAAAACATTCAATAGTAGGAAGTTATTCCTTACTATGTAGCTTCTCATTTCATAGATTTAAGGACACTCATTATTTTACTTAATACATGTTCATTTGCCAATATAACTTATAAAATAAACAATTTAGCATGACTGAGTTTATGTATGCATTCCAAAGGATATATTTTGTTTAAATCATCTTATAAAGTGCAAATAAGTACACAATAAATGGATTTTCTTTTGACCTTGTTACTTTTCTAATTACTGTACCTGAATTGGTCATCCAGGAAGTAAATGATAATCATTTTGCAGGCCGGGTGCCTCCATGCATTACATGAACTGTTTATGCTTGGCAAGTAAAATAGATGGGGTGCAGGGAAAGTTTCTAGCAGCATGGCTGGACAGGGCCATTACAGTGGCACTATTGTTGCATTTTAAATCATATAAAGAGAAAATAAACATAAACATAATAAATAAACATAAGGAATCACTAGACCTCTGGATAGATACTAAAGAAGTCTCATTATTATTTTTGTTCCTATCAGTGACTCTGATGATATTATAATGTTTAGATCAATATTTTGCTCTTAATAACTTCCGTATATTTATATGGTCTCCTAATCAGAAGAACTAGAACATTCATAAACAACAAGCATTTATTAAATTCTTTCTAATGTTCTCAATGTAGTGTTAACTCTTAGTACAGATACAGAAACAAGGCTTTTGTGTTAAGTGATGAAGAACTTCACCATAGTAGTTGTCTAATTAGCCTTTATGGGAAAAAGAAAATAAAATGTCTGATACCACTGAGGATCTTTTTCATTTACTTACAATCTTTTTCATTTGGGGAAAGTTCACTCATTTTTCTACCTGTTCCTATATTATAATTGGGAATAATAATAATATCTTTTCTTAAGAAACAGTAATAAAATAATTAAGATAATATGCATGAAATACTCAGCGCATCAAACACTAGCATGAAATAGTAGATATTAGCTTCTAAATTTATTTTTTTAAAGTTTATTTATTCTTTTTGAGAGAGACAAAGATAGAGAGAATGAGGGAGGGGCAGAGCGAGAGGGAGGCAAAGAATCCCAAGCAGGCTCCTCACTGTTAGCAAGGAGGTGGATGGGGGACTCCAACTCAGGAAACCATGATATCATGACCTGAGGCGAAACCAAGAGTTGGAAGCTTAACCAACAGAGCCACCCAGGTGCCCTTAGCTTCTAAATTTAAACACACACACACACACACACACACACACACACACGTGTATATATATAAATGTATATATATGATCTATCCCAGCATCCTCAAACGTTTTCTTCAAACACATCTCATTGTTTTCCTCCTTGCTGATACTATCCAAAAATATAAAATATGCATGATTTAAAAATAAATTTGCGAACTGATTCAACCAATCTGTAATATTAACTGATAAATATTAAAAAATGGCATTTCCATTCATGTAGGCATTATGAGCTTCATTTTGTGCCAGGAATGTTTCTGCCAATTAATCAAGAATAGGCATAAGAGTAGAGGGATGTAGAGAGAAGCAAAAAGAATTCAAACGCCTTTGAACTGGTCCTAGCATGAAATTCATGTTAGCCTCAGAGAAGTTCCATTCTCAGATCCACCCTGCAGGATGTACAAGAGAACAGCTGGTCACCCACATGGACAGAAACTGATAACCAACTGAGCAACACACAACTCTGGCAAAAATGTAGGTCATATGCAAAGGAAATCCTGATTAAAATTCACTTTATAGTTTAAGATGGTTGTAAATCCTACAGAAAGGGGAAAAAATTGAATTTTCTTAATAAGACTTTCAAAATAATTTCATAATTATATATTTACTTATTGTACTAATAGGAGGGAAGTGTCATAGATAAAACATTAAAATATTTATGGGTTACCTAACAACTACAAAACTCATTAAAAATAAAATCAAGATGGACACATTTTGTCAAAATCTTAGAGAGAAATTTTACCTTTTGATCCTTCAGGCAGTTCTGGAATTCTAGATGTTTACCAAATGTTTTGAGCCCTAGCCTTAAAAATAATTAAAATTTCTAGGGTCGCCTGGGTGGCCCAGTCAGTTAGGAGTCTGACTTCAGCTCAGGTCATGATCTCACAGTTTGTGAGTTCAAACCCCGCGTCAGGCTCTGTGCTGACAGCTTGGAGCCTGCTTTGGATTCTGTGTCTCCCTCTCTCTCTGCCCCTCCCCCACTTGTGCTCTATCACTCTCTCTCAAAAAATAAACATTAAAATTTTTTTAAAAATTGAAATTTCTATATTTTATCATTCAATAGATAACTAGCTGCCATTTTTTTATTACTCAAATTGTCTGAGCCCTGTGATAAAATACCTTGTTGACTGTTTTTCTTTTCCTCTGATTGTGTTGGTGATGTCAAGGTTTCAGTTAGCAGAATATATGGAGGAGCATGAGGACCTCTTTGTAAACTCCAATTTCTAACCAAGGGCTTTTTATAAAAAGAAATATCAATATATTTTTGTTATTGACAATGTGGTTAGTCAAAACTGCATTTCCATGATGCCAGTTCAGCTTTATTTAAAGGAAAACATTTAATTAATTACATATAAATTTTTTTCCTATATAGATATCCCTCATTTAAGGACTGAAGGTGTACAGATGAAACTTCACTTTGTGTTTTATAATCACCAAAAACTTTCGAGTACCCAGTCTACATTTGTGGAATGAACAACCTGAGTCCATGCCTTTTGAAATAGATGCCAGAAAATACCCTCTAGCCTTCCATTGTTGCTAGATCATAAGCATGCGGCCTCTTTTTACCAAGCTGATAGGTGGGATTTTGAGTCAGAAGTAAGACTGGAGATCATTCCAGCAAGAGTGGGGTCAAAGATGTGTCTTTTAAGTCAGCAGTGATGGAGGCAAAACTGTTGCCATTTGATCCCTGGCATGAGTGCTGTTCTCGGTAGCTCCAGAGACAATGTCTTCGTGGTTGCAATAGAGTATTATTCATGGTTGGACAGGCTTAAGGCCTAATCTCATGTCTTTATGGAGATATGCCATCCTATGCAACACCTTTCAATGTTCCTTTTTCTGGTAAACTAGCTCAGATCTTGTTTCTTGTAACTAAGAGTGAACAGACTTGGAGTCATCACATCACTTTTCTCATTGTACCCGGCAAAATGTAATGTTCAGAGACTGATTTTATTTTCCAAGTTTCACAGCCATGTAGGAATAAAATCAGGATTAGAGCCCATGCTTTTCAAAGGTAAACATTGTGCACACATAATTTCTTTAGAACTCCAGACAATTTTAAGTATCTGAATATCTGGGTATTTTAGTTAATACTCCAAAGAAAAACAACTGTGTGATTCTGCTTATTTTGTCTTATCGACATAGTCAAAATTGCTCAAAAAATAAAATCTTTTGTGGGGTTAGAGTGACAAAGAAAGAGACCTACCACATTTTGTGCCAATGAAAGCTCCTCAGATTCTAATTATTTGTTACAAAAAGAACTGGCTAAGTTTGCTTAACTACCAATTCAATAGACAGATAAGGGGGAAAGCAAGTGGGGGATGGTTGCAGTCAACTTTCCATTACTCTCTGGGCCTTTTAAAAACTATTATAGTAAAACGATCCAAAAAAATGTTTCCTTTGGGTCCACAGTTACTACACTTTAAAGCTATTATTTCTTTAAAGAGAAATGATAAACTGCAGGAAATCATTTATAGGCTCAGATCGTCCTTCTCTATAATATGTGACTTGCTCCCCTGACCTGAAGGTCGGTTGTCTTGGGTCTTTTTAAAGCTATGGATGAATGAATTTTTGAGCTAAGAATCATATTATGGTAAGCATCTTTCTCCTTGAATACTTTTCATTCAGCTCTCAGCTCTCTAAATCAGGATATATTAGATTAGAAACGCTTTAGAAATTCTCAAAGGTTATAACTGCATATGTGAAGAAAAATGATCTTAAAGATAGCTAAGGACTAAGCCACATATCAAAACTAACACTTGCACTGCTTTGAGAAGCAAAATGGCTGCCCCCACACTTTATAGAGCAAGTAATATAACTCACAGGGGAGACATGATTAAGGAAATCACATATATCATGAGCATAGAAGTCCAAAATGTCCTTTTAGAGTTGCCCAGAAGTATATATTGTAGGAATTTATTCTTGAAATTTAAGTCACAGAAAATGTATATTTGGCCTCTTAAATTTAAAAAGCATAATTCATAATATTTACACATTTATAACATTCATGTTTATTTCTTTTTTAAGAGTTATTTCTTCTGCAAATATTTATCACAGCATTAATGCTCAAATGTTATGTTAGCAACAAAAGCATCTAGGTGAAATGATATAGACAAAGATGTATCATGTATGAATCTTGTATTCCAGTGAGCAAGATAAAAAATTGGAAAGGAATTATAATTACTATGATAAATTGTCAGAAAAAGGTAACTGAGAAATGCATATGTGGGCACCTAATATAAGCTACTGTATTTAAGAAAAGCTTCAAGTTAGATACACTATTTGAACTAAGACCTAAGTCATGAGTCATATTTTGCTAGATGAAGAAATGAAAAAAATGTTTCAGGAAAAAAAAAAAACATTCAAATTGGACGAGACCTTAGGCAAACTTTGAAATTTGGTAATTGATTTTATAACATACCAAGTCACAGGGCTTTTGTCTACCTTGGTTCATTTCCTATTGCTTATTTTATTGTGGCAACACAATTTGCATTCTACCTTTCAAATATTTCTGATATCCTGTCACTTTTCCCTTCCCAATGACATTGCTTGAATGAAGACTTCATGATTTCCTATTGGGATGGTGACATCAACCTTCTAATTGTCCTCTGTCTTGGGCTACCAGTTCTCCAATCTCTTCATCCTAGATTTAGCTCTCACACTCCAGCTAGTGACAGTATTTTAAAAATATATTCATATCATCAATATTCTCCATTACTTATAATCCCTTATTGTCTATCCCTGATTCTCCTCATTTTATTCTTTTGCATAGTATTTATATATGCCTCTGCGAGTTCGAACTATGTTCGCTGAGCACAGAACCTTTCTCTTCTTCATATTTGTATCCTAGCATGGAGAAGTCTATGGATGTATAGGCACTCAATAAATAATAGTAAAATGAATGAATGCCTTTAATAGTTCATAGTGTCGCAATTACTTTTTAAATCGAGATCGTTAATTCTAAAGAAACCATTTCAGGGGCACCTGGGTGGCTCAGTCAGTTAAGCATCCGACTTCGGCTCAGGTCATGATCTCACGGTTTGTGGGCTTGAGCCCCACATGGGACTCTGTGCTGACAGCTTCAGATTCTGTGTCTCCTTCTCTTCCTGCTCCCTTCCCTGCTTGTACTCTATCTCTCTCTCAAAAATAAATAAACCTTATAAAAAACTAAAAAAAAAAAGAAAACATATTTCAAATTTTCAATGATAACTTTTCTTTGTTTTGATTACCATAATTACTTATAACTAAAAATGATGAGTATTTTAAGATGTGCATTTTATTCATATAGCAATCTTTAATGATGTCATCAAATATCTGCACACTTTCTCAAGGAGTTTGAGTTTATTATTAATGTGTGTTAGACTTATGAAATATTATTTGAAACAAACCAAAATGCATAGAATACTGTTCACAAATATGATTCAGGCATATCAGTTTATAGGCCATCCTCAGCATATACACAACTAAATTGTTAAATAATTTATACCAGCAGTTAGGTGGTGAAAATAACTGGGAAATGAAAACTGTTTTCCCATTCAGACTGCATCTACTGAGGCAGAGAAAAGCTGTTGATGCAAGAACCTGGTAATATTTCCTTTTCTACTTATAATTCTCCCTCTGCCCCACATTTTTCTATTCCTTTCTTAGCTCTTTCTTCTAAACACAAGACAAATTAATTTTCAAAACAGTGGTTTTTATAATATAATATTATAAGCTTTTATAATCTTATAAATATTTTATAATATATAAAACCAAATCCTATATATGTATCTATAAATCTATATTATATCTATATGTGCATATATACATGAAAATATATATATTTCATGGAACTATAAGGTACCTCACCAGCAATTTGTTCATCCTCTTTAGTTATAGTACTTTTGGCACAAATCATATAACCAGTATTTGTTAACTGAACTTGTCAGGCTCATAGACACTGTTTAGACTAAATTAGAACTATCTAGTTTTAATTCCTATTTGAACCATTCTGATCATACTTAGCCCTTTCCCAAGTTCTGTTTAGAAAATAATTATCCACGTGATATTCAGAAAATCTTCTCTGGGGAAGTTGGTCCATCTTCAGTTAGTAGGTCAGTGCAGTGTGAAGGGTGCTCGAGAAAATACTCTGGGAAAAATAAAAATAAATGGTAAATTTCTGCTTCTAAGCATAATAGAATAATAGGAGCCAAGTTTAAACTCAATCTACTGAAAAGTAAGCAAACAAAAGCATCAGAACAAATATATAAAACAATAGTTTTTAAGTTTTCACATATTGGATAGCAGGTAGTACAGGTCTTTGAGCACTGAGAGAAGGAAAATGAGTTAGAAAACTCCTACAACTCATTGAATGCCTTCCTGCAGACACATTTTAAATCACAGGCCATGGAGAGTGACCCTAAACAAAGCCTATCAGTCTCTTTAGTTGAAAGGCAGAGATGAACATTCAGGAAGGCTGGAGTATCTGAATGTGGGAGGAGAAACTTTGGAAAGGAGGAAGGCGACAGAAAGTGAGCTTCAGATATTGGCACATAGACCCCTTTGTGTCATTTTGTTGAACAGTAAGTTCTGTGTCTGTAAGATGGAACTCCATAAGGCCAGGCAAAAATGACAGAGAACTCTAAGACAAACAATTTTCCAGATGTCACAGACAGTGCTGGAGACATCCAAGATGACCATCCAAGATCCAACGTCCAAAACCAACTCAATTTCTGACTTCTATCCTCTGTCTATCCCTGTTTCTCTCATGGTCTGATAAAACATAGCAAAATGCTTATTTGATATTTCCATTTGAATATATAACAAACATCTCAAACTTAGGAATAACAACAAAGTCATGGTATACTTCTGCACTCACATTTCTCCTTTTCTCTTCTCAGTTAATGGAAACCTTATCTTTCAATTTTTCAGACCCAGAACTATGACTCATTCTTGTCTCCTTTTCCTTTTTCTTCCATAGCTTAGATGCTCTCTGTTAGCAAATGCTCTAGGTTCTAATTTTATGATATGTGCAAAGTCCAATTCACTTACATCATCTGCATCCCTCCCTCCCTAACCCAAGCACCATAATCCCTCAACTGGATTATTGCAATAGCTTCCTGGATGGTCTCTTTTCCTCCACCTTTGACCTCATAAAACCTACTCTCCAGGGAGGAGGTAGTAAGATCCTATTAAATTGTCAGTCAGAGCCAATGCTCCTCTACTCAAAACCACTCAACAGCTTCCATTTCACTCAGTGTAAAACCTAAATTTCTGACTGTGGCTCTCTAAGCCTTTCACTACTGTATTCCCTGTTAAGCCTGTGATCTTATATCCTAATACTTTCCCCTTTGTTCACTCTGTACAAGCCTCACAGCCACTTGGACTTGTCACTATTTCTTGAATGTGCTAAGCATACTTTCACCTAACAGAACTTAACTTGTTATTCCGTGTCTGGAAATCTTTCCTTAGATATCTGCCTATTCAATTCCTTGCCCCTTGAGTTCTGTGCATTTTGAAATGACATTTTATCAGTGATGCTTTCTGATGACGTTTTATGAAATAGTCTCTAATTTCAGCAGCTCTCTATTGGTCTCATTTTTCTGTATTTTCTTGATATATTTTTTTAAAAAAACATTGCCTGTAATTGTACTAGAATGTAATCTTGAGAAAAAAGAATTTGTTAGTTAGTTTGTTGCTATAAACAGACTAAACTAGGAAAATGCCAGTCACACATCTGGTGCTTTATAATGCATTAATAAAGTCTCCACATACCATGTGAACCAGATATCTAAATCTACTTATCTAATTGCTTGACTCCAAACTTTATTGTCAAATCTACTTAAAATTCCTAGACTTCATGAGAGGAAATAGAAAGAAAAAATCCTGGATACTTTTCACCTATAGTCTTCTCTTATTGTGTTTCTTTTCTCTATTTCTCCTTTCCTGAAAATGTTGCCAATCCCAGGATCAATTTATTTTTTTTTCTTCAAATCAGCAGGCTCTGGGGTATGTTTTATATTGTGTTGTATCTTTAAACAATAACAAGCCATGAACTCAATGGATAATATCTTCTAACTACATATACACATTTCCTCGTGCTTTTATGTAAATCACAACTTTTATATAGTCTGAATACAAAGGTAATAAATGACATCAATATAATCAGTGGGGTTGGTTAAAAAAGAGACAATAATAAAAAAGTAAAATTTTTGTTAGCTCATTTTTATTCTTCACTCATTAAATATTGACTAAGCCCTTCTGTGTGTCAGACCTTATATGGGGTACTGGGATACAGCATAAAACAAAAGAGATGTGTGCCCTGCATGAAACCTAGAGTCTTCTGAGGATGAAAGATATTAGATCAATAAATACAGAAAAAGAAATTGTTAAGAAATTATGCAGAAAAATGCAGAGGGTCTTATTGAAATATAGAGGATCCATAGTGACATAGAATAAATGCAGAATATAAGACATACTCTCACATGTATAACAAAGGCACAAACAAGTGTGTCAAGATGACACACTTGAACTTATATGATTTGCTACATGACAGAGCTGGGGAAGTTAAAATTGTGATTTCAAAACCAAATAGTTTCTTCACAACTTGTGATCAAGAAATCTATCAATGGAGCAACCAAAATGGCAGCGTTATCAAATTATATAAAAGAGCTGTAACTGAAATTTATATTTTTATAAGTAATCACAGGAAACACAACTTATACTCAATTATGTTAACATATTTTTCCCACTAGAAAATACACTATGAAAGTATTTTGAAAGCCTAATATCAAGTAGATCGTTTGTCAGTGTTTTTACACTACACAGAATAAATCTTATCTTTGCTAGACAAGAATAATGTGCTAGTTCTTTTGTATTTTGACTTTTAAGTTTGTGCCAGAAGTGCTACTGAAATCAACTTCTGACTAGAGGAGATAAAATAAACTCTCCAAAGAGCTGAGCCTGTCAAAGTAGATGAAAAAAACATCTCTCTCGGATGCTCAAATAATGGATGCTGCATACATAAGTAAAATTCAAGAGAAACTTCAGTTCTTCTCACATTTAAATTAAGTTTTCTTGTTCAAGCCTATGCTGGATTTCAGCATCTTTACTTAGTCACCCTAGACAGAAAAATGTATTTGGATCTATAAATATTAGAGTTTTCATTGATGTGCCACTGAATTTCTTTTCACCATAATGAGGCAGATTCTGGTAGAAAAATGAATGAAGAATACTCAGGACTTGGTTGCTAAGGAAACTAGCAATATCTTTTCCTCATGATTAGACATTGAAGTAACTGATTTTCATTTTCTTTCTTTCTTTCTTTCTTTCTTTCTTTCTTTCTTTCTTTCTTTCCTTCTTTCTTTCTTTCTTTCTTTCTTTCTTTCTTTCTTTCTTTCTTTCTTTCTTTCTTTCTCTTTCTTCCTTCCTTCCTTCCTTCCTTCCTTCCTTCCTTCCTTCCTTTCTTTCTTTCTTTCTTTTTCTTTCTTTCTTTCTTTTTCTTTCTTTCCTTTCTTTCTTTTCTTTCTTTCTTTCTTTCTTTCGTGCAGAGGAATATATGCTTTTTTTTTTTTTTACTTCTAAACTAATAATCTACAATGTTTTCCTTTTGTCTTCAACCCTGTTTGTTTTATCCCAAGAATCTTTGAATTACTCTCAGTTACATATTGAATCAACTTGAAATGCTTTTGTTAGTTGTATGAAAAATAAAAATTCTAGATTGTCATCTAATCCCAGAGTTGATCTGAAAACTACTGTTTTAAGAAAGAGATGACATGAAAATCTTTGTCTTCAAGGAAGTAATTTCTGCTTCTTGTAACTAATCAGTGTGTATCTATGTGTAGGTTTGCACCTGGATGTGTACAGGGTATATGACAAGGTGCATTTCTGAGAATACACATTTTTACAAAGAATTAAACTAACATGTCAGTAATTTCAAAATCTCTGAAGACCAGTACAAAAAAAATCTCGAGAACTCTGTGATTAAAGCATTGTTACTGGAAAACAGACAGATGAGACCTCCCTACATATAGAATAATCTAGTACTGGCTTTTTGAATAGGTATTAATGTAAAATAATTTATATCACTTAAATTTTTCATGCCGTAAACATTTGGCATTTAATCTTTGAAATGTTGAACATCAGTGGTTCAGACTCTTGGAAACTGAAAATTTGGTCAACAAATTTGGAAGTATTTTTTTTCCTCCATAAATATTTCTCTGTAGACTTGACACATCTTCCCACAAACAAAATAGCAAGTTCACTTGTTCTCATCTAGTGTTTCTTCCCTATGTGGTCACACATCTTCAAACCTATCCTGAGGAATGTACTACAAAATTTATTTGGCTGTAGTTTTCCATGTGAATCTGGACATGCTTAGTATAATTTCCAGTAATTTCTAGTTAATGTATGCCTTATTTCCTGCTTCCAGATGAAGTATGTATTTTGATTAGAATAATGGTAAGTGAATTAAAAGTGGAATAAAATAGAAGGTCTTATCTCCCTTTTATGCTTTTAATTTTATATTAAATTTTTCATAGTAATACTGGTATATGTAAGAGATGAAGCAATATGACTTTAAAAAGCTCTCTTCCTCTTTCCACCTGCTCTATCCTTAGCCCTACTCCCAAGAAAGAAACTTGTATTAATTTCTTCTTTTCACTGGAATGATAGTTCTAGTAGGACTGAATTTCCCACTCATTGCAAATTTAAGTCTGAGCATTGGTACAAGCAGCTGTGTAATGGACAAAAGAGGATCAAGAGTATTCCTGTTTATTATTTCAGTGACAAGAAAAATCACCTAGTCTGGAAGCTTGAGACCTATCCAAAATCCTACTCTTCTTCATTCCCCTTGTCCTATCCGCCATTGAGTTACACCTTACTCAACCCCATTCTTCCTTTTTCCATTCCTATAACCAATGTCAGAGGCCAAAAACTCATTTTCTCTCTCTAGATTATTCCAAGAGTCACCTATTTTCCATACTGGCTTGACTCCTATTTACCTCTTATCTAATCTACCTCGAGGGTAATCTATCTACAATAAAAATCCTACATGTAGCAACTGGTTTATTTTACTTTCTTCCCATTATTTATATAATATATCCAAAACTGCTGTTCAGCCTTCAATATATGAGTATTTGCTAGAAAGGAGCAATGTTATTTGTTCAAATAGGCATAAATGTTCATAATTTTGTTCAAAATGAACATAATTAAACATTTTCCTTTTTCCTAGCAGCTATCTTGGCATCTTATAATACCTTGAAATACCTGGGAAATCTCCCAGAGTGGCAAGGATGCAACTTTTCCCCTTCATCTTTGGTCAAGTAATACTTTTCCATCATATATATGTGTGGATATATATAATTCCATTCAATATGAGATTTCTGCATGTCAGAGTTGGGAGGGAGGTGTGGAATATTGTTTACCAAAAAATGTTCTATCTCAAGTAGACCCATCTGTATCCAGATTGTTATGCACCTCTCCAGTTTCTTCTTTTCCAATTTTCTACATTATGTTCTCATCACTTAAAGGTTTAGTTTTTAATAAAAGTCTAGTTTTATTAATAAAATTAATTAATTTTACAAAGGTATCTCATGCCTGGAAGCTTTTATTTATTGTTGTAAAATGTAATAAAAAAGGAGAGGGAGAAAAAGAGAGAGAGTTGGGGGGAGAAAGAGACTGTTATGGCTGTGTTAAATTTACTACATAGATTTTATAACAGAAATATTAACTGCCTATATTCTAGCCATGTTTTCTTGAGCTCAGCTTGTGATCATTGCATTCCTAGAGTGCAATGTATCTCAATGCTGAGCCACTTCTGGAAAGGAAAGGCAAGGGGCCCATTGACCTATCTAATAAAGCAGTCCCAGTTTCATAATGACTGTCCATCCCTCATCCAACGTGGCTTAATATTTACCCAGTCAATCCTGTTGTCATCACACTATGACATGGATCAAAGGAAAGAAAAGATATCGCTTGGAAGGGGCAGTTATTGCTGCTGAGGGTGACAGGGTCTCAAAGACTTCAGAATAGATAAAGCCAGCCTTCACTGGAGGGAAACCTGACACTGACAATGCACCTGCAGCAGGGGTTGGGGTGGCTTCCCTAGGTTTCAATGGCAGATTAGAGAAGGCAAAGGGTAAAGGATGCCAGCAACTTCCCCCGCAACCTTCTGATGCCATAGTCCAGGGGCAGTAATGTGGTTGGAAATACTGATGGAAGAGAGCTGAATCACAGCTCACACATGCGGCTCAAGTTCAAGAGTCAAGAATAGACCACCATTAGTCCAGAATCCTGAACATCTTCTGATTCTAACTTGCATGAAAGTCACTCCAAATCACCAAGATAGTGACATCCCAGTGATCTAATATCATGTGATCTCACAGAAGAAGTACCTTACTGACCACATGGGTTACTGACATAAGTCTCAGAGCTGCTTGAGGCATTCAGTCAATCATATATGTATTAGTAGGCTGGGGTTGGAGAAGGCGGTCAGAGAATATCTTTCTTGGGGCCTGAGGCAAGTGGATCTGAATCCTAGTCCTGGATGAGTCATCCTGTCCAGGGCCCAGCAGTTCCCAGGCACTAGAAAGAAGTAGACAGAAATTGTAAGAAAGACATCTTAAAAGGCTGATGTTCTGATCAAGAAACCCAGGTACTGTTTGAGACTTATTAGAGCATTGTGGTTGAAAACTTATGACACTTTGTTCTTTTTGTTCTCAAATTTAACAAAATATATATTTAATTGTTTATTTTCCTCTCTTTTTGTGTTATTCTTTCTAGAATTCCTATTTGTTTGATCTGGAGGGCTAGAATAATTCTGTTTTCTCCCTTTCTCCTCTATTAGTCATGTCTCAACGTTTTACAATTTTTCTGGAAAATGTCAAGGAATCTTTCAAAGCCTTTTATTAGAATATTTGTACTTTAGCCAACATATTTTTCACCTTTAATTTTCTGCTTGTTAAATCAGGAATTCAATGATGTCTATTCACCTTTCCTATAGACTATTTGGGCTTTAGTACTGCCTTCCATTTCCTTTGTCTGCATTTTAATGACCATCTAAAATTATATTTTCTCGGATGTTATTAATTATACTTAACAAATATTTAACTGGTGTGAATAGTTTCAGAATGCCTTATGTTCTCTTCATAGTTACTAGTTTTGATTAACTTTTTCATTGTAATAAATTTTCAAGAAGAACATGAGTGACATTTTCTTTTTTTTTAAACTTTTTAATGTTTATTTTTGAGAGAGAGAGAGAGAGAGAGAGAGAGAACGAGTGGGGAAGGGGCAGAGAGAGAGGGAGACACAGAATCCAATGCAGGCTCCAGGCTCTGAACTGTCAGCACAGAGCCTGACACGAGGCTCAAACCCATGAACTGTGAGATCATGACCTGAGCTGAAGTCAGACGCTTAACCTACTGAGCCACCCAGGCACTCCGAGTGACATTTTCAGGGGTGAACAATGACTATATATGGCTTTTTTTCCCATATAATGATTATTCATTCTTTTGTTTGTTGGTGTATTCATCGATGCCACATACTGGTGTCTTTTTCAACAGCACTGTAATTTCCTCCTGGGTAAAGGAGGAAAATTCTTCCCCACTGGAGGCTGGCTGGTAGAATATAATTAATTAGGTGATCTGCCCTTCTCTAGCCAAGAAATGGGTGTGCCCTGCAAGTTTGTTTTGTCAAAAACTCATCTCTTAATATTTTCATCTTTAATAAAAAATGTTTTAGTGAGGTATAATATACCTATAGAGAAGTATATAAATCTTTAATGTATAGCTCCATGTATTACACAAAATCAGCCTATTCATTTTATGTCATAGATGGAAGAAGAGAAAGAGAAAAAAACCCTTGTCTCACATATTGTTCTTGTCTAAAATGTATTATTAATATATTTTTAAAGATGAATTAAATAATGTCTTCAAACAATTATTGTTTCAATCCTCTGAAATCATACATCCAAAGATAGACCTTTTTAAAATTTGTGTTTAAATGTAGGTTTGTAAAATATTATCAGTTGAGTGTAGTGTTTTCTATAGTCTTCAGCTGGAATTTCCTAATTGTTTCTATTTTATAATTATAATACTCTAAGATTCCCTTTGGTCAACCTTCTAGCTCTTTAGCAGACCCCAAGCAAAATGCCATAATCTACTTGCCAAATGATAACACAACTCTTCGAGGGGGGAAGAGGTTCATTACCTTGTTTCAAGCTACATTGAACCTCTTGAGATTTCTGCTGAGAGAGTAGGACCAATACAAGAATCCTATGTTCTAAAGATAACAAATTCTAAATCTTTCTTTACACACTGTTATGATAGCTTTTCTTGAGAGCAATCTAAGATACTGGATGTCATCTCCCTGAAGATCTCTGAGCCTACAGATAAGAATCCTCAATTTTACAATTGTCATTTTACTTTTGTAATGTTTGACTATTGCTCACTGGCATTAGCTCATTGTGAAAGACATCTGCTCTATCACAGATAATGCAGATTCCTAACTCTTAGTCCAGGAGCCTGACCTAATCCAAGAAATCCTTCGTGAACCTTAATGTCATCTGTGTATTTTTCCCTTCAGCAAACTAGCTAGCTTTTCTACTTATGTACTCACTGAAATAGAATCTTAGTTCTGACCAACATTCTAAAATTCACTCCTTTGCTTTAGAAATATTATTTTCGCTTTCCTCAGAAGGAAGACTTTTTTAGGAATGCCCCATATACATTTCCTAGTCACTGACACCTGAGAACTGTGTCTATCTTTTTTATACAATGTTACTGAAGGTTGATATACTTCTGTTCTGTTGATTTTCTAAAACTAGAATTAACAACCCAAACTAATAATCTTTGATTATACGACAAGAAATTTGAATGTCATTTGTTAGTATACATATAAATGCAGTTAAACTGCTCCGTTCTGAGAGTTAGTGAGAATGCAAATTAGGACAATTTACAGTGAGTGGTAAAGATCTAGGCAGAGATCACTATGCTTTTCTTGTCTTCTTTATAAGTTTATATTTTAAAAGTTAAGTTTTTGCCATTGTAAAGTTGATTAATATTTTAATATTATTATTTTATCAAAGAAATATCTGTATGTTAAAAATTCAAGTTGCACAATTAGATTGGAATGACATCTCCAGGCCCTAGACCTAAGCCTCCTCTTCCAATGTTCCTTCTAAGAGACAACCACTCTTAAGATTTTATCTTTCTTCTCTGATTTATCTACATTAAAAAAATATATATTTATTTATTTTGGGTAAAGCATAAGCGGGGGAGGGGCAGAGAGAAGGGAACAGAGGATCTGAAGCAGGCTCTTCACTGACAGGCTGCCAGCAGTAAACCCATTGTGGGGCTTGAACTCACAAAGTACAAGATCATGACTTGAGTGAAAAGTGGTCACTCAACTGACTGAGCCACCCAGGTGGCTCTTATCTACACATTTTTAAGTAACATTTATTTATCTTAATTTTCAGTTTTAGACATTATGTATTGACCTACCTCTTTGGAAAAAGAACATTCTGTTCTCGTATATTACTCCCTCATCTCCCTGCCCACCCCTATGCAGAGTTGGATATAATGCCTTTATCATGTCATCATCCAGTATAGTTCTTGTTGGTTTGCTATATCAATATTGTGTTTATATTGTTATAAATTCAAAGGAAATATAGCTGAATTATATACTGTACTATGATTACATTTAGTGTCATAATTTTTCTGTTTTCCCTGGAATTAATAATAATCTTTTTCATGTACTTAATGCTTAATTTCCTCCATACCTGTCATCATATTCTTCATAATTCACTTATCTTCATATTCCACTAGAAAATTGAAGAAAGTCAAACACATCTTGTTTTCCATCATGTATTGTTTTTCTGTTTGGAATTACATTTCCAGAAGTCCTTTATCATCCTGCTTCAATCTGGGCTGATGCATTTAACCCAACTGTACGTGGTTATCCTGGGAATTTCCTAATTCCAGGAATTCACATCTAATTCACGTTTTTTGTTCCTAATTCTATGATTTCCTTTTCTTCAACTCAGTGCCTCATTTTGATGGATTTTTGTGTCCCGTGGTTATTAGAAATTTTGTTATTAATTTTTAATATGTTCAAGCCCTCTCTTTTGTTTCTCTTTTAACTCCTATTATTTGGATGTTGAAATTCCAAGATGCATAATATAGTCATTTCCCTTATTTTTCCTCTTACATTAGTATTTATACTTACCAGATTTGTTTCCTACAGTACAAGTTCTCTTGAATATTAAATTTCCATCACATTTTTTCCCATTTCCAAATGATTTTATTCTCTCTCTCCCCTACAAATATTCTTTATTTTTTCGTTTACTGGTTTCATCAAAGATATGGCCTCTCTTTTTTTTTCACATATTCAATGACTGTCCTCTTTTCGATATCACTATTTTCAGATGTTTTTAACAGCAAATTGCTAAAAATTTAATTAAAAACTTTATCTTCTTGTTTAGCTTATCTACTGCTGAGATCCACTTAACTGGATCGGTTGAAAGTCCAGTGGCCCCACTGCAATAGATGGGGTAGGAAGGAAGTATCAGTATCTCTAAATCTTTTCTCCTACGTTGGTCAATTCTGTGCACAAAAATCATTCAATCTTCTGCCCAGAGGGTACAGATATGGATTACAAGTACTCTATAATAATTGTAAGTGATTATAAGGCCTTAACATTTCCTAGATATTCTTGAATGCATTCTCTTAGATTTTAGTTGTGGTACCTATTCTCTGTCCCCAGATATTTTATTTTATTTTATTCTTATTTTTACTTTTATCTTTATATTTATTATTTTCTGCCTCAAGACTAAAGAATGCCAATTTCAGTTTCAATCTCTATAGGCTTGGGGTATGAATGGATGCAAAGCTGAGGAAGAACCCAGAAAACTTAACTGTATTTGTAGCCATCAGGATGCCTAGTACCATCATTTCCTGAGCCTTTCCAACTTGTTTTCTGTTTTGCTCCAACATCATTACTACTCAGGCTTCATTTCCAACTTTCTCCAGTCTACTCAGTTGCTGCCTGTTCATCAGTATTTCAGCCACCATAATTTTAATGGCAGTCTTTTCAGACTGTTATCTCTTTTCCTATTCTCTTTATCCTTGTGGAATCTTATTATTGTTGAAGGATTTGGTGGGGTTCATTTTTTTAAGTGGTATTTTAGTGGATATCAGAGAGGCATTGCAGATAAATGGATGAAATAAAAACTGACCTGCTCAAGACCTTACAAATTTGGGCTGAGATTAAGGTTTAAATTTCATATATCCTATGTTCTTTCAATTAAAAATATTTGTTTTTTAGAACTGTATAAGTTATTTCAATTCACAGCACACACAAGATATGGCCCAAACCTCCTGGTCTCTGTCTTTAGCGAAGTGCTGCAATCTGAGAAGTTCTGGCTAGGATTACTTACTATTTCTATAATAGCTCCACTAAACTCTATGTTGCCTTCTTTATAAATGATAACATCTTGGAATTGTATAATATGGAGCCATGATCTATATGTAACTAAAGAATCATAAAGCCAGACTAAAATTATTGGGTCTCTTCCTCATGTTTAAGATTTTTTCTCTCTCTCGTCAGTCCTTCCTCAGATCTACTCCAGGCCCATTCTGGAAATCATGCCAATAGTGGATTCCCTATATGCAAGTTTAATTCCAGGATCCAAGAGTTCTTGTGTGGAGTTTGCAGTAACAAAATGTCAGTAGTGGGGAATTTGTTGTAAACCTACTGCCTTTGGTAAGGTAATTTAAAAACATTCAATGTTAATATGTGATAGGACTTCTGTAAATAAAAATAGCATGTAAAATAGAGCAAAATGATGGTGAGCCTGAGCTGGATATATTTCGATAATCAGAATGGAGGAGCAATGTTGACCCTTCCTATCTTAAGCTGGATTTACCAGAGCAGAACCTGAGAAAAGGATTTTTGTTTAAGCACTTTACTAAAGGAGCACTTTTAGCAGAAGGGTTGTGAAGAACACCAAGTTTGGACAAGAAAAGTACAAGAAGCAATGATGTAGTCTCAGGAGGCCAAAAGCACCTCAGAGATAGTTTTACCCAGAAGGGAAGCTAGTTTCTTGTATCCCTGTACAAAGCAGGTCTACAAGAAGGTTGGGGATGAAGTGGGGATGATTGTAATTTTCTGGGCAAGCAGCTTCCTTTTGGCCAAGGGCAATTTTTCTGAGAACGGAGAAGCTGTGAGTTGGTAGAAGCCAACCTTACAGCAACTAGGAAGGAGATGAGAGTGAGACAGAGGACCAATAGCATCCATGACTCTTGCCATGTAGTATAGGTTCTACATCTTCTGGGTTTTACCATAATGCCATAAGTCTATCATAACAATATTTTATATTCCCTGGACTAGAGAAACTGCATAAGTAGACCGACCCCAGATGTCAACTATACAAATATTACTAATTATATACATGCAAGAGATTGTAGAATTACACTTATGTCCCTATTAACTTTTACCAAAACCAAAGCACTAGTAGGAAAAAAAGCAGTAGGCCCTATATTTAAAAAGAATGAGAGGCAACGAAAGAAGAAAGAAAGAAAGAAAGAAAGAAAGAAAGAAAGAAAGAAAGAAAGAAAGAAATGTAAGATAGTCACTAAAGAAACAAGATTTTATTAACATTCTATTAGTCTATTAGCATGACTACAAATTCAAGTATATTGATATAGATGGTTTCTTCCGTTCAAATATCTTTCTTCTAATCACGTTTAATTGAACCTATACTGGGGATAGCATTGTCCTTTCAAATTTGGGCTGCTAGCATTGGAGAAAATATTCTTCATTCTCTTGTTGCTTTAGATATGAGAAAAGATTTCAAAGTTGAGAATGACAGGGAAGCTTGGAAATTTTCTCACAATGACTAATATCTAAATTTATTTTACTACCTATCTTGTGTACACTTAGGTAACGTGGTCAGGAAGACTGTGGAGGTCAACCCCAAACCACCACCATCTTATTTCAATGTTCATAGAAGCTTGCTGTCTAGACAGTGTTAAGTTTCTGCTCAGAAAATTTCATGTATTTGGTAAAGTATAAATAAATGGGGGAGGGGACTAGAGAACATGTAATTGATACTGGAGTTAGCATTTATTTTCCCCAATTGAAATCCAAATTAGTTATCATTTGAAGCAAACCATCTATCATCACCATGAATGTGCATTTGCCTAAAGTGAAATGTCAGAAGATGCTTTTTCAATCAGATTGCATCCCAGTTCCATTTAAAAATATTTAAAGGTTCACTTTGTAAATTAAATATAAATACTGATATGTTCTCCTTATAAAATGCAGAACCCTTTCCTCTTTCTTCAAAGCAAATTGATGCATGACTGATCAAAGTTGAGAAGATGGAAAGGTTATATTAGTATAACTGTGGGCACTAGGCCTTTCTTAATTTTTTTCTGACCTAGAAATTATAAATATTCCTTAGAGTATGAAATACTAGTTTCAGTAACTTTATGGAGTATTCAAAAGAACTTACTTATTTTAAAAAATTGCTGATGGAAATATTACTGAAATTTCTTCAATGTTAGGTTATATTAAGAAGAAAAGAATGCAAATGAATATTTGAAGGTCGTACAAAGCATATTGGATGTATAATATTTTAAATATGATGAAATTAATAATTATACATATGTTAGTAATGGTAACTAACACTTATTCAGAGCATATTAAGCCCTCTTATTAATACTTTGGATGCTTTGTATTATTTATTCATGATAAGAATTCTAAGTGGGAGGTACTGTTACTATTTTCCTGATATCACAAATGAGTAAACTGAGGCATCAAAAAACTAGTGAATTTTGGAACTCATATTAACACCTAGAGGTTTAAATACAAATACAACAGCACCAACCATAATGCTTCCACAATATGTATTTCCATTTTACAAGTATTAATTTAATCATAATCTAAATGTTTATTTCAGACTGTATTAAGAAAGCACATTCTGGGGCGTCTGGGTGGCTCAGTTGGTTGAGCAACCGACTTTGGCTCAGGTCATGATCTCGAGGTTTGCAGGTCCGGGCCCTGTGGTGGGCTTTGTGCTGACAACTTGCTCAGAGCCTGGAGTTTGCTTTGGATTCTGTGTCTCCTTCTCTCTCTGTCCCTACCCCGTTTGTGCTCTGTCTCTCTCTGTCTCTCAATAATAAATAAATGAAAAAAAAAATAAAAAAAAGAAAGCACATTCTTTTCATAAGGTACAATTTTAAAAGTTGTCTTCATGTACTCAATTTAGTATATTACTTATAGTGAGTAATTAGGTATTTCCAGAAGAAAGGATCACATGACTTTAACATCTAACAGTAAGAGATGGATTAGCTTTGTTGATGGAGTGATTAATAATGACCACTGAGGATGGCAATGGCCAAAGATAAACACAGTCTACATCATAATTAGGTGTTAATCCTGGTCAAACACAAGTACTGACTTCACGTATCATCAATTAACTTCCTGTGGTAAAGAGAATTTGTCCAGTCTATCACAGTACACGCTTCTGTAAGATTTCCTTTGTAATAGTCTAAGCAAATGTCAGGGAAAGTAGAGATTTAAGAAGTTCATGAGAAAAAAAGAAAAGGATGAGGGACTTCTAATCAAGCCCTGATTCAGTATGACACAGTGGTGCAGTGTAGGTGCTAAATGTGGCATGAAACTGCACTGGCAAACACATACAGTTGGGTGTGAGCAATGGTGACGTCAGGCAGACTCTGAAATATTGCATTCAAGTCTTGGAGTTGTATTTTGTAAGGATAACAAAAATGTGTAAACTCTGCTGGTGAAGGATCCAGAAATATTCTTCTGAAGGAGTACATATATATCAGTTACTCGGAATTCAAAAGATTTTACTGAACAATTTTAACATCCCAAGTCAAGTGCTTTCTCAAAACATTTCCATCTAATTTTTACGATGAGTTTTGGAGGTGGAACTTATTCCCTCACAGAATGAATATGATCTCTCATTTTACTAATGATGAAACTGAATTTGCACAGAAACTCACTAAAAGAGTCGTAAAGGTAATGGCAATGGTAGTTGTCGTAGTGTCAACTATCATTTATCACTAGTGTGAGGTGAAGTACTTTGATTGCTTTACATATTTTACTTTGTTTTATTTTATTTTATGAATAAAATTTATAATTAAAAGTATATTTATTTATTTTGAGAGAAAGAGAGGGCACACGTGCATGTGTGAGTGACTGAGTGAGGGGCAGAGAGAAAGGCAGAGAGAGAATCCTAAGCAGGCTCTGGGACTCTCAGCACAGAGCCCCACATGGAGCTTGATCCCATGAACCATGAGATTATGACCTTAGCGGAAATCAAGAGTTGGATACTTAACTGACTGAGCCACCCAGGCCCCTGCTTTACATATTTTGAATCATTATGTTCCCACTATAATCCTCAGAGAAAGTCACCATTGAGTGCTGGAGCCTGAATATCAATCCATGTTCTTTAACAGTAAAGCTTATGGCCACTTAGATTTAAAAAAGGATACTTAGCCTGGTAAGAAGTAGGGCTCTGCGGCTAATAGCTGTTCAATCCCGGGCATATTCTTTGTCTTGTTTGGGCCTTGGTTTCTTCCTCTGCTCAGTGGAGATAATGGCTATGTCATAAAGGTATTGTAAAAGTTATTTATCTTTTTTGTGTTGCTTACTACCTTTCACTCCTGATAATTCTGCCTGTTCTTGTTTAGTATGGGAGATTTTGCCTAAATGTGTTTCTGTGGTCTCCACAATTTCTCTTTATATCTCACTATATTGTTCTAATAGCTTACTATTGATGTCTTGTTTCATAAACCTCAGTGATTTGTAATTTCCTTCAGAATATGAAACTTTTATAAGCCTTTCATTTCTTTTTCCATTTTTCTTTTAAAACTGCTCTTTTCAAACATATTTCACATATTAATCTCAGACTTTGCATAAGGCCTACCTTTTTTAAAATATTTATTTACTTATTCATTAAATAGTTTAACATTTATTTATTTTTGAGAGAGAGAGAGAGAGAGAGTGTGAGCGAGCATGAGTGGAGGAGGGGCAGAGAGAGAATTCGAAGCAAGCTCCAGGCTCTCGAGTTGTCAGCTCGAATCCATAAACCATGAGATCATGACCTGAGCCAAAGTCTGACACTTGACTGACTGAGCCACCCAGGCGCGCCTATATTTATTTAATCAAATGGGTCTTTATTGTTTATGTTAGCCATTTCCTTTAAAAGCAATGTTCATTGCTTAAATGTCCAAATATTCAGCCTACACAGTCATCTCCTACTTTCTTGATTTTTTATTCCATTGGTATTTTCCTCACTCCAATGCTTCATTTCAATCATAGTCCCCATTCCAGAGCCAAATCCTGGATATTACCATCATTTGTAATTGGAAGTTACAATGGTAATCAATTTGGGAATTACATTCTCTGTTAATAACCTGTACTTCTGGACCTGTTTATACAATTGTTTTCTTGACATCTATAGTTTAACTCTGTGAGGTCAACTGTTTATTGTTGAATTGGACTCTACATTCCCAATGTATTAATTGAGTTGAATGAAGAATATATATCTTTTGTCTTTGTTTCCTCTTTATGAAGTACATCTCATAGCTTGTCATTTCAGTTAGTCTTTTGCCAATGTTCCAAACCATGTCCTCTTTCTACTGGGTTCTAATGATACATAAAAGCCCCAAATCTCAACAAGATCAGCATTATTATTTTTCCCCAAATTTCTGTGTCATTTGGCCTTTCCTGATACCTTGGACTTAAGTCATGATGCTTTTTTCATTTTATTTCTAAGTCACTGCCATCCTGCAATTAAAAATATATATCCTTGTAAGATATTTCCAATTCATAGTCTTTACGTGCAGTTTTCTCTATCTGGATTGACTGTTTTTCCTTCCTTTCTTCAAAAATATTAATTGAAGTTTGTGTCTCATACCCCGTGCTACTCATGTGGAACACATCAGAGACAAAAGAAAAAAAAAGATCTCTTATTTTGTGCAACTAGCATCTTAGTGCATTATGTACACTAATCATGATACATGATTATTTAATGTATTAGAAGATAATAAGTACAATGAAGGGAAGTAGGACAAATTAATGCAATTGGGAGTACTAAAGAATAGGGTTTTAGGTTATAATTTTAAATAGGTGATGTTGTTAGCCATGAGGATATCTGGAAGAAAAAAATTAGTTTAGGTACTAATATCATTCTAGCAGAGAGAACAAGCAGGGCAAATCTCAGAAGGCTGATATTTATTATTTTCTTAGCTACAATAACTTCTTTGAGTAAGAACAGTGAGCCACTAGATTAGACAAAATAACATTGCTATTTTTTTTATTTCATGTAGTAAAACACATCATACAGTTAATTATTTTGTGCTTCTAAACCTCAGAGCTGTTGACAGCTCTTATGTTTGTTCTTCTCCAAGCAAGAATGAGGAAGAGATGAAAAAGAATATGAAGAGTATATCTCATCTTGCTTGTTAAAACGTCTCTCAAATGTTTCCAGATGGTCAGATGCCAGATGGTCATTTACATATCATTGGCCTGAGCTTAGTTATATGATTATTCCTGGATACAAGGAAGGTTGGGAAAATAAAGTTTATTATGGATAGTCATATGCCTAGCTAAAAGTTTATAACAATGAAAGAAGATAAATTTAGCTATTAGAAGACAAAAAGAAGTTTCCACCTTTAGAATTTCATTGAAGAATTGACTGAGGATTGGTGCAACCTACAGGTGGTTTTAAAAATTCAGAAATAAGAGGGGTGCCTGGGTGACTCAGTAGGTTAAATATCTGACTCTTGATTTTGGTTCAGGTCATGATCTCATAGTTTGTGAGTTTGAGTCCTGCATTAGGCTCTGTGCTGACCATGAGGAGCCTGCTTGGGATTTACTCTCTCGCCCACCCTCTCTGCCCCCTCCCCTGCTCTCTCTCTCTCTCAAAATAAATAAATAAACTTTAAAAAATTCAGAAACAATAAAAGTTTTTCAACCAATAGAAAAGAGCATGAAAGTTGGGGAGGAGGAGCAAGTCATAGCAGGGTTTATTCAGAAACCTCTGACAGTCCAGAATTGTGTGTAATAAGGTTGTTAAGTGCCTGCTCATGGGCTAATTGAGGTCTGATTGGTTGGCTTAGAGAGAGCAAGGTAGAGTTCATTTTTTTAAAAGATAAAGCTTATAAGCAGGTTATAAGGAAGTGAATTATGTTTCTAGAAAAGAAAAAGAAGATAGATATCTGCTCTCAAGGATCAGGCAACATTCCATATAAAATCAAGGTTGACTTGATGTTGAATCACCCAAATATTAACCTAGATAAAGTCCCACAAATCCATACTGATGTAAAATGCAAGTAAGGAAATAAGCTCACTAATGCCATCTCACTTCGATTTTCTCTTGGGATATTTTTCTTTTAATATCTTAAATAATATTTAGATCTTCAGATCTGAAGAAAGTATTCCTTCTTATCTCTCTGATCATAGTGAAGTATACACAATATAATAACCAAAGTTTATTAATGCTCATTGTATACTAGACATTTTTGCTAACTATTTTTAAATATTTATTCACTTTATCCTTAAAACAAATCTTTCAGGTAAGAACCATTAATACTATTATTTTTAAATATAAAATAAATGAGTCTAAAGAGTGGAAGCAACTTGTACAAACTCACAAGTATAATAAAAGGAAGACCCAGGATTAAAATCTTAGTAGTCTGGCTCCATTATTGTATATTGAATATAAACACAAAACCACTCTTATGTGGACATGCATGCAAATAAATATACACATATACATATGTGTATATAGATTTACTCATGCATATTATTTTCCCTTTGATTTGTCTGATGATTTATTTATAAGTAAATATAAGATGTATCATAAATTTGTAGATACTAATATCTGCCATCTGAAGATTAGCTTCTTTCCTAGTTTTAAAGATTTAGAAATTTACTTATAATAATTTCAGCACGTGAAATGTATATTGGAGTTTTATCTAGAAGTTCAGGCAATTAAGAATTTTTAAAGTTATATCTAACACTATTTCAAAAAATTTATGTCTCTCAAGGCAGTTATATTTAGGTAATTTGTTTCTAGAGTAAACTTCTTTCACTAAAGGCTTGAAAATGTGAGGAAAACTTTAATACATATTTTTTAAATTATGGATTAAACCCAAATATATATAATCCATAGAGGTTTTGATCTTGTCTTAGTGCAAAGCTGACACTCAATATTCTGTGAATGAATAACTGAATATTAAAATGGATGAACAAATGAATAAATGAATGAATAAATGAATAAGCTATGAGTAGTTTAAAATGACAAACAAGTGACAGATACCTTCTATTTTGAGAAAATCTTATTAACAAATAATCTTGCAAAATATGTTTCTGATACATCAATTTTAAAATGGCATAATTAAAATTGAATTTACTAATATTCTTATCTTTTTACTTAATCCTTATTATTCTAAAGATGCTGAAAGAGTCACCTTGAAAGTTTTATGTGAAACATGATAGTATGTACTTGGGAGATGTGAGGTTATCTCCTTTCTCACCATGATTTATCCTAATTATCTTTTAATTGGGTGTTTCAATACGGTGTCACAAGAATGCACCGCTCTAAAAACTTAACTCATTAAAGACTTCATTAATTAAATTGTCCTTTAAGACATTTTGGAGAACTTTCTCTTTTATTTAAGCATCTTAAAATATTTGGGGGAAAATTTGAGCACAAAAAGAGCAAAACCTAGATGAGAAAACCTATGATAGCATGTTTTGTCACTGGGTGCAAAACTATACTCATCTCAAGAACTTCAGAAGTAAGGTATGAATGTTTCCAAGACCTAGATTTTATTTCCCGTCAGGACTTCTTTGTTATAAGAGGCTCCTATTTATTTTTTCTCTTTTTCCAAATGTTCTGGTTTGGAAAATGACATGCCATGATTTAAAGAACATTGCTCATAAAGACACATAAATATTAGCATGAATTTGGCCTTCATGGTTTAGTAGTAGATCCTGTGGAGATTACGCAGACTCCCTGAAACTCAATTTCTTCCTGTATCAAATGTAAAAGCAAATGAAATAAACATGTTTTTCCTCTATACAGGAAATTATTAATGAGTTTCCTTAAGCCCAGAAAATTTTATATTGCAGTTGTTTCAATACTTTAGGGGGAAATAACCATTAGGTAGAGTCTTATGCTTATGAAGCTTAAAACTATATATTTATGAAAACAATGAAATTCTGATATGAAACCTGAAAAGATAACAAAAAGACAAAATAATTTATTATTTAAATATGCGAGAAATTGGGGTGCCTGAGTGGCTCAGTTGGTTAAGTGTCCAACTGTGGCTCAGGTCATGATCTCATGGTTCATGAGTTCGAGCCCCGCGACGGACTCTGTGCTAACAGCTCGGAGCCTCGAGCCTGCTTCAGATTCTGTCTCTCCCCCTCTCTCTAACCCCTTCCCTGCTCGTGCTCTGTCTCTCTCTCTCTCAAAAATAAGCAAACATTAAAAAACTTTAAATATGCAAGAAATTAACAAATATTAGAAAAAAGCTATACATTAGAATAATTTATCAAGATGTAAAAGATATTTAGAAATCTATTAATATACTTTTTATTAGTATATTGACATTCAATATCTTATTAATTTCAGGTGTATATTACTGTGATTCAATTTTTTATACATTATGAAAAATCCTCACCATAAGTCTACATACTATATGTCACCATATAAAGTGTACATTATATCCGCATAACTTATTTATTTTATAACTGCATGTTTGTACCTCTAAATCCCCCTCAATTATTTTACTCACTCCTCCAACACCTCCCACTCTGGTAACCAATAGTTTGTGTTTTGTATTTTTAAGTCTGTTTCTATTTTTTGTGTTTTGTTTTTTAGATTCCACATATAAATGAAGTCATACAGTATTTGTGTTCGTCTGACTGATTTCACTTAACATAATATCCTCAGGTCCATCCATGTCGTCACCATTATCAATAGTTCAATCTTCATTATTGGCGAATAATATTCTATTGTATATAGATGACATCTTATTTATCCATTCATTTATTGATAGGCACAGGTTGCTTCCACATCTTGGCTATTGTAAATAATGCTGCAATAAACATATGGGTGCATATATCTCTTCAAATTGGTGTTTTCATTTATTTCAGATAAATACTTAAAAGTGGATTTTTTGCATCATATGGTAATTCAATTTTTAATTCTTGGAGGAACGCCATACTATTTTCCATAAGGACTGCACCGATTTACATTTCCACCAACAGTGTACAAAAGTTCCTTTTTTTTTCTACATCCTTCCCAACACTTGCTATTTTTTGTCTTTTTGATAATCGCCAGGTGTAAGGTGTAAGGTGATATCTCCCTGTGGTTTTGATTTGCATTTTCCTGAAGATTAGTGATTATCAGCACCTTTTCATATGCCTCTTGGCCATCTGCATGTCTTTGGAAAATTGTGTATTCAAGTCCTCTGTTCAGCTTTTAATCTGATAGTTTGTTTTCTGATATTAAGTTGCAAAGGTTCCTTATGTATTTTGGATATTAGCACCTTTTTGGATGTCTATTTTGCAAATATCCTCTCTTATTCAGTAAGATGCCTTTTCATTTTGTTGATGGTTTTTCCTTTGCTGTGCAAAAAGTTTTTTTAGTTTGGTGTAATCCCATTAGTTTATTTTTTACTTTTGCTGCTCTTGCCTAAGAAAAGTGGTCCAAAAAATATTGCTAGGCTGATGTCAAGAACTTACTGCCTACATCTACTTCTGAGAGTTTCATGGTTTCAGGTCTTACATTCAAGTCTTTAATATACATTGAATTTATTTTTGTATATGTGTATTAATATACCTTTTTACCTCAGTAGATTATATAATAAAAAAATATAACCATACACAATTACTTCAATAGATGACAAAAAAGCACATGTTAAATGCATTAAAGAGACCAAATATCTACTTTAAACAAATAAAAACATTCTTTTTAATGGTGAAACACACAAAACATGCCAATGAAAATCAGAATTATGTCAAATATGAATGCTGTCAGCATTTTATTCAAATAATTTTAAAATAACTTATTCAACTGAAAAAGTAAATACAGGCATGTTTTGGAGATGTGGGTTTGGTTCCATACCACTTTGATAAAGCAAATATCATAATAAAGTGAGTCAAACTTCTTTTTGTTTTTTTGAGGGCATATAAAAGTTATATTTATACTATATTGTAGTCTATTGAGTGTGTGACAGAATTTTGTCTAAAAAAACCCCATAATATACATACCTTGATTAAAAGGTACTGCATTACTAAAAAATACTAATATCATCTGGCTTTCAGCAAATCATAATGACTGACCAGAGATCACCACAACAAATGTAATAATAATGAAAAAGTGTAAAATGTGAGAATTACCAAAATGTGACACAAAGACATGAGGTGAGCAGATGCTGTTGGAAAAATGACACCAATAGACACGCTCAACCCAGGGTTGCCGCACAGCTTCAAGTTGTAAAAAACACAATATTTGGGAAGCACAATACTGCAAAACACAATAAAATGAAGTATGCTTGTAATCATAATTTTATTCATAAGTATATATTTCCTAACAAGAAAATGATACCTGTTAGAATTAATAAGTTTTATGATGGCTGTATGGAAATGTATACAAAAATGTATAGTATAATAGCCAACATAAATATATATTCATAAAATCCAGTTGATGAATTGCTTTAATAGTTTTTATTCTTTTATTTTATTAACTTTTTTTATTTTGAGAGAGAGAGACAGAGAATGAGCGGGGGAGGGGCAGAGAGAGAGGGAAATACAGAATTTGAAGCAGCCTCCAGGCCCTGAGCTGTCAGCACATAGCCCCACGCGGGGCTCGAACCCATGAACGTGAGATCATGACCTGAGCAGAAGTCAGAGGCTTAACCGACTGAGCCACCCAAGCGCCCCACCTGTACCATGTTTTAAATGTATTATAAAGTTATGATGAAAAAACTAGCATAAGAAAATTGCAGATATATCCATGGAATAACTTAACTAGAGGCAGACTCTAAAATATGTAAGAATCCTAAGGCATCCCAGCTATGTGTACATAGCAGTTGATTGTTCAATAATTTGTCTATTGGGATTTGCCTAGGGAATAAGCATAGTTGTTTTAAACTTATACAAACTCTATTTACTTATTTTTAAGTTTTTAAAATGTTTATTAACTTTGAGAAATGGAGAGAGTGAGTATGAGCAGAGGAGGGGCATAGAAAGACAAAGAGAATCTCCAGGAGGCTCCACACTCAGCACAAAGCCTGACATGGGGCTCGATCTCATGAACTGAGAGATCATGACCTGAGCTGAAATCAAGAGTTGGTCGCTTAACAGACAAAGACACCCAGGCACCCCACAAACTATATATATATATATATATATTTAATGTTTATTTATTATAGAGACAGAAACAGAGCATGAGCGGGAAAGGGACAGAGAGAGAGGGAGACACAGAATGTGAAGCAGGCTCCAGGCTCTGAGCTGTCAGCACAGAGCCCGACATGGGGCTTGAACCCACAAACTGTGAGATCATGACCTGAGCTGAAGTCGGATGCCTAACCAACTGAGCCACCCAGGAGCTCCCACAACTATATTTAAATGAAGCCTTCACTTTGGTATTAAGACATTGTCATTTAATTTGTTTTTATTGATCTCTTATCTTGTATTCTTTCAGAGGTTTGTTAGCTCTCTTCAAGCTGACCCTTGACTGGCCATCTCATGGACTTTTTTTTTTTCTTTACTTGTTTGGATTTTAGAGCACACATGTCTTTAATATAATCTGGAAGCTTTTCTTTAAAATTCTTAACACTTCTGGCAATATTGCCTTCTTATTCTTGAGGCAAAGGTTCTAAGACTTTTCCATGTAACTTTTCCTACAGTGACTTTATCTCTGATTTGGGTAGCATCTCCTTCTCCCTGAAAGATCCTTTTCCATCCCAGTACAAATCTTCTTTAAAAGTCTCACACCATCTTACTATTCCAGCATCTATCACTCTTTCTAGCAACTCAAGGACATTTACACACAGGATAGTACATCATGGACAGTCTAAGTTTGAACCCTTATTCTGCTAAAGACTAGGTATGTAATCATAAACAAGTTATTTAAGTTCTTTTTGTTTCAGTTTTCTTATCCTTAGTATGTGATTATTTATTGTAAATACAGTAGATATTTCACAGGTTTGCTATAATGATTAACCTGACATATTTCTATTATTATGACAATATTATCGTGACTTAGAGTCTTACAGTTGCATTTCTGATATAATCCAACAACGTCTATGTCAACACACTCTGAAATATCTACAATTAGAAAAAAAATATTAGCACTGTTTAAGCACAGTGTATATGCAACCCTCCCAGACCTTAGAGTACTTAGGCAGAAGTATGATATTAAACACTATTTCATCATCAAAATGTATGATGGGGGCCGTGAAAGGAATATACAGTGCCTAGAAGGAGAATACACAAATTTAATCAAGTTAGTCCAGCATCTAGGGATGATTTCTTTGAGGATGGTTAAATTCCATAAGGTGGACAGAGAACATAACCTTAAAAAAAAATCCATGCACAGGAAAGAGCATGCAAACAAGTCAGGAGATAAATATGAGTATGGTATATTCAAGAAACTAATTTAGTGTAGTAGAGAAAGTGAGGACAGTAGTTGGGAAGAAGATGGTAAAGCAAGTTGGGTATGGAGAGACTTAGATATCCATGAGATATTCATCCATGAGGATGAACGTGTGCTTTTATGCTAAGGCCTATGAGTAAATAAGCTGAACTTTTTTAAAGTTTTTAATTTTAATTCCACTTACTTAACATACAGTATCATATCAGTCTTGGGTGTATAGTATAGTGATTCAACACTTTCATACATCACCCTGTTCTCATTACGACAAGTGCACTCCTTAATCTCTTCCACCCACCTCTTCTCTGGTAACCATAAGTTTGTTCTCTACAGTTATGATTCTGTTTTTTGACTTTGCCTCCCTTTTTCTTTTTTGAACTCTGTTTGATTTGTTTTGTTTCTTAAGTACCACATATGTGTGAAATCTCATGGTATTTGTTTTTCTCTGATTGACTTATTTCACCTAACATGCTCTCTTGCTCCAACCGTGCCATTGCAAATGGCAAGGTTTCATTCTTTTTTATTGATGCCTAATATCCCATTGTATATCACAGTTTCAGCTTCTTATGCCATTCTTCAGTCAATGGACACTTGGGCTGCTTCCATATCTCGGCTATTGTAAATAATGTTGCTATAAATATTGGGTATATGTTTCCCTTTTAATTAATGTTTTTGTATTCTTTGGGTAAATACTCCAGAGTGCTATTGCTGGATCATAGAGCAGTTTTATTTTTAACTTTTTGAGGAGCCTCCAAACTGTTTTTCCACAGTGTCTATGCTAGTATACATTCCACCAACAGTGCATGAGGGTTCCTTTTTCTTCACATCCTTTCTCCACATACCTGTTGTTTCTTCAGTTGTTGATTTCAGCCATTCTGACAGGTGTGAGGTGATAGGATGGTTTTGACTTACATTTTCCTAATGATAAGGCATGATAAACATCTTTTCACATATCTGTTGATCGTCTCTACATTTGGAAAAATGCCTGTTCATGTCTTCTATTTTTAATAAGATTATTTGTGGTTTGTTGTTGTTGTTTGGTGTTGAGTTGTGCAAGTCCTTTATATATTTTGAATACTAACATTTCATTGGATGTGATTTGCAAATATCTTCTACCATTCTGTAGGTTGCCTTTTAGTTTTGTTGATTGTAGCCTTTGCTGTACAGAAGCTTTTTATTTTATGTAGTCCCATGTTGGGAGCTGTCTGAACTCACCGGTTGAGTGAAAATTCCTGCTGAGGGTACGGCAAGTTTGCACGGTCTCTTGCCCCCAGACAGCGACCAAAATCTACCCTCTTGTAACTTTCATTTCTGCTTGGGCACCAAACCTCGGAGTGCTTTGCTGATCAGTGTCAAGAGCGGCCTGTCCCCCTGCCTTGTCCCTGAGGCGTGATTGCACCTGGTCAGGGAAAAGATGAGTAAACTAGATACACCCTAATGCTACTGAGGCAAGCAACATATAATTTCCTCCTAGCTGAGCAATTAACTGATAACTCACTACTTTCTAGGCCTGGACGTAGTTGCAAAAGTCACTATTGCGATAAAATGTATCAATCATCTTGGGAACTGTGAGAGCAGGCATTATGCCTCCTGGGGATTCTGTTTTTCTGGGAACTTTCTCTTAGAGTTGTAAACAGCCTAATGACCCTTACTCATAAAAAACTGAACTTTACTAAGCAATGCTATTTGCCTCTTGGTTAAAAGTCGCTTCCTTAGGGCTGTACCTAAGGTTTTGTATATCTTGGTTTTAAAAAATACCTGCCCTTCCCATATGATAGCATCAGTGCCTGTAGCTAAGTTTTTTATGGCAATCATTACTACTAGAATTGTAATTTCTGCAGAATCCATGTCCTGGAACATTGTAAAAATTATCTATGAGAAATCATTTACTGCTCTTTCTGCAACTTGTACCTTTCACCATAAATAAAGCTAGAGAATCAGACAGAGTAGAGATGCCTGCCTGGTGATCAGAAAGAAACTCAAGGCTCTCTCACACTCTCTCGTGCCGACACCTTCCATCCTTCAGGGAACCCTGGACCTGCTGGAGCTGGACTCCCGCAGTCCCAACAATTTATTTTTCCTTTTGTTTTCCTTGCCTCAGAGGGCCTATCTAGAAAAGTGTTGCTGTGGCCAATGTCAGAGAAGTTAGTGCTTGTGCTGTGTTCTTTGGTTTTATGGTCTCACATTTACATCTTTAATCCATTTTGAATTTTGTGTATAAAAAAGTGGTACACGTCCATTCTTTTGCATGTTGCTGTCTGTGTTGCAGGGTGATGTCGAAAAGACCACCAAATGCCGAATTGGAGCTAGGCAAGATTTTATTTACGGCCAGGCCAAACCTGGTCCCTGGTCTTAAGGAGCAGAAGATGGCCCCGAACCAACGTTGCAGTGAGATTATAAAGACAGTCACAGCATTCCAGGAGAGCCAATTACATTGTAATACACAGATGCTAGTTTTGGTGGGAACCTATCAAGTTAAAGTTCTTTGTTCTTTAATATGACCAATCATAGTTAAGCAGTGACTCAGAGAAATTTTTTGTTTGGGGGCTTGGCCTTGGTTGGATCTTAGCAACCAGGAGCGTTCAGCAACAAGTTATCAATTACATTCCATACCTGGGTTAACTCATTACATTCCATAAGTAGGTTAACCCATTACATTCCATAAGCTGACCTATTACATTCCATAAGTGAGTTAACCTATTACATTCCATAAGCTAACCTATTACAGTCTAGTTTTCCCAACACCATTTGTTAAAAAGACTGTTGTCTTTTTCGCATTTTCCCTGCTTTGCCACATATTAATTGACCATATACTTGTGGGTTAATTTCTGGACTTTCTATTCTGTTCTGTTGATCTATGTGTCTGCTTTTGTGCCAGTACCATACTGTTTTAATTACTATAGCTTTGCAATATTAACTTAAAGTCCAGAATCATGATGCCTCCAACCTTTTTCAAGGTTGCTTTGGACTATTTAAAGTCTCTGTGATTGCACACAAATTTTAGGATTGTTTGTTCTAGCCCTTCTCCTATGATCATCTGTTAAGTTTCTCAAATTTCACACATGAGTTAAATCATATATCTGTCTCTCTCTGACTTATTTCACTTAGCGTAATACTCTCCAGTTCCATTCATATTGTTGCAAATGGTAAGATTTCATTCTTTTTCATCACGGATTAGTATACCTCTTTTTAATACATTCATCAGTTGATGGACATTTGGGCTTTTTCCATATTTAGCTATTGTTGAAAGCACTGCTATAAACACTGTGGTACAGGTGCTCCTATGAATCAGCACTCCTGTATCCTTTGGATAAATTCCTAGCAGTGTTATTTCTGGGTCATAGGCTAATTCTATTTTTAATTTTTTGAGGAACCTCCACACTGTTTTCTAGAGTGGCTTGACCAGTTTGCATTCCCACCAACAGTGCAAGAGGGTTCCTGTTTCTCCACATCCTTGCCAGAATCTATTGTTTTCTGAGTTGTTAATTTTAGCCACTCTGACTGGTGTGAGGTGGTAGCTCAGTGTGGTTTTGATTCGTATTTCCCAGATGATGAGTGATGTTGAACATCTTTTCATGTGTCTGTTGGCCATCTGGATGTCTTCTTTGGAAAAGTGTCTATCATGTCTTCTGCCCATTTCTTCACTAGATTATTTGTTTTGGGGTGTTGAGTTTGATAAGTTTTTTATAGATTTTGGATACTAACCTTTATCTGATATGTCATTTGCAAATATCTTCTCCAATCCCATCAGTTGCCTTTTAGATTTGCTGATTATTTCCTTTGCAGTGCAGATGCTTTTTATCTTGATGATGTGCAAATAATTCATTTTTGTTTTTATTTCCCTTGCCTTCAGAGATGTGTCAAGCAAGAAATTTCTGCAGCTGAGGTCAAAGAAGATGCTGCTTGTTTTCTCTTTTAAGGTTTTGATGGTCTCCTGTCTTAAATTTAGGTATTTCATCCATTTTGAGTTTTTTTTTGTATATGGTGTAAGAAAGTGGTCCAGGTTCATTCTTCTGCATGTTGCTGTCCAGATCTCCAAGTACCATTTGCTAAAGAGACTGTTTTTTTTTTTTTTTTCCATTGGATACTCCTTCCTGCTTTGTTGAAGATAAGTTGGCCATATATTTGTGGGTCCTTTTCTAGATTCTCTATTCTCTTCCATTTATCTATGTCTGTTTTTGTGCTAATACCATAATGTCTTGATGATTAAAGCTTTGTAATATAAGCTAAAGTTTGGGATTGTGATGCTTCCCACTTTGGTTTTCTTTTTCAACATTACTTTGTCTATTCAGAGTCTTTGATGGTTCCTTACATATTTTAAGATTGTTTGTTCCAGCTCTGTGAAGAATGCTGGTGTTATTTTGATTTGGATTGCATTGAATGTGTAGATTGCTTTGGGTAGTATCTACATTTTAACAACACTTGTTCTTCTGATCCATGAGCATGGAATGCTTTTCCATTTCTTTGTGTCCTCTTCAATTTCTTTCATAAGTTTTCTATAGTTTTCAGCACACATGTCTTTTAGCTCTTTGGTTAGGTTTATTCCTAGATATTTTATAGGTTTTTATTCCTAGATATTTTATAGGTTTTGGAGCAGTTGTAAATGAGATCAATTCCTTGATATCTCTTTCTGTTGCTTCATTATTGGTGTATAGAGATGCAACTCATTTCTGTGCATTGGTTTTATATCCTGCAACTTTGCTGAATTCATGTATCAGTTCTAGCTGTTTTCTGGTGAAAGCTTTCAGCTTTTTTTTCCATGTAGAGTACTATATCATCTGCAAAGAGTGAAAGTTTGAGTTCTTTGCCAATTTGGATACATTTTATTCCATTTTATTGTCTGGTTGCTGAGGCTAGGACTTCCAACACTATGTTAAACCACAGTGGTGAGCGTGAACATCCCTGTCATGTTCCTGATCTCAGGAGGAAAGCTTGCAGTTTTTCCCCATTGAAGATAATATTATATGTGCGCCTTTCATATGTGGCTTTTATAATGTTAAGACATGTTCCTTCTATCCCAACTTCTTTGAGGAATTTGTTTTAGTTTCTATATTATTTATTTCTGTTCTAATCTTTATTATTTCCTTTCTTATTCTGTTTTTTCTGGGGGGGTCATTGTGTGCTCTTTTTTAGCTTTTTTAGGTGTAAGGTTAGGGTATTTATTTTCTTGCTTCTTGAGGTAGGCCTGTATTGCTATAAATTCCCCTCTTATAACTACTTTTGCTACATCCTAAAGGTTGTGAACCATTGTGTTTTAATTTTCATTTGTTTCCATGTCCTTTTCTGTTTCTTTTTTTATTATATCATGATTCACTCACTCATTTTTTAGTAGTGTATTATTTAAGCTCCATATATTTGTGGCCTTTGCAGATTTTGTGGCCTTTGCAGATTTTTTTCTTGTGACTGACTTCTAGTTTCATAGTGTTGTGGTCAGAAAATATGCATGGTATGACTTTTATTTATTTATTTTTTTAATTTGTTGAGGCTTGCTTTCTGGTCTAATATATGATCTATTCCAGAGAATATTCCATGTGTAATTGAAAAGAATGTATATTCTGCTGTTTTAGAATGGAAAGTTCAAAATATATCTGTTAAGTCCATCTGGTCCAATGTGTCATTCAAAGCCATTGTTTCCTATTCGATTTTCTGTTTACATGATCTGTCCATTGATGTCAGTGGGGCTTTAAAGTCCCCTGCTATTACTGTATTATCATTAACAAATAAAAATGGCTTTAAAATACCAAAGTCTCTTGTAGAATTTGTCTTCTCATTTTTCTGTATGTGTGTGTGTGTGTGTGTGTGTGTGTGTGTGTGTGATGAAAGTAGTTGCTGCATATGGAATGAGTTAGTGAAAGAAGACAAAATTGGAAATAGGTAGACCAGGTTGGAAGGGATTTGTCTGAGACATGATGGTTGTTCGCTCTGGACTGAGAGAAATAACCATATTTCAAAAGGTGTAGAAATTAGAACCGAGAAAATTTGGGAAATGATTAAAGGAAGGACGAGATATCCATCTTGACTAACTGCATTGGTTGCAAGTTACCAATTTCTTATACCAATTCTTATAAATCTAATCTCCTAAAAATGCATTTTCCAATTTCATGTAAATGCTGCTTTCATATAGCTTTACAAATAACTTAGAATGTACCAACTGCAATCAAAACATGCACACACATACACACGAAGAAAAGAAAAGAAATAAAAACTCAACTGTATTTTTCTTATGGAATGGGGCAAAGTGATCACTATGCTCTGTAGAAGGGGTGTGCCCACAATCATATAGTGGTTATTTCTGAAACTTAAATATCAAAGCCAATTTTTTTTCTTTATGCCAGCAATCATACCCTTTTAGTTTTCTTTTTCTGCTATTTTCACTATAGCTGCTTTATAATCTTACCGGGATTTCCAAGCCTCTTATTGCTCCCTGAACTTTTGATATATTTACCACTTCTTATATCAATTTCTTTTCTATCTAGTCTAACATGTGGCCCATCACTTCAAACATTGATCCAATTTGGAAGGTGCTGAAGTGACAGGTACTGCCTGCCTCAGACACCTTTCTTACCTCTGCTATTAGATATGGTGCCTTACACAGTCATCACCCCAGGGTCTAAAAAGAATCCTGGGACGTGCATAATAGACAGGGTTAAGTTTTTCAGCCATGCAAACAGAGTAAGACTGACCTCTGATTTAATGGATAAACCAGACAGATCCTCAATTACAGTGAATTAATGAAGATGATGGGAAAGAGCATTGTAAGACATCTTTGTAGTATGGAAATCTGGTTTCCCATCTCTAGCTTGACACTTAACATTTCCTAAACTGACATATAACCTTCTTTCTGAAATGTAGAGAATAAATTTCTACTTTGGTTATATCATAGACATCTATGAGAACATAGCAGAAAATGAATATAAACATTATAAATAATCTAAAAATTGTAAATAATTGAAAAATTTTATATCTTTTGCTTCACCAATATAGATATTTATTGTATGTCAAAATGTAGACACTTAATTTAGTATTGGTTATTTCTTTTCTTCCCCTGTCATTTTCTAGGATGCTTGATGATCATGATCCTTACCTTTCATAGTTTCTCCATGCATTCTCCTTATCCTTTTCCTCTGTCATTCAATATATGAAAACAACTGGGAGTGGAAAATGCAATGACTCTTCCCAGATCATACAGTATTCTAGTGGTTGAGGCTAAGATACAGTATGCAGTCTTTATATCTCCAGTCTAGTACAATTTCTCTGTAAGTTATGAAAATATTAGAAATTATATTTATGCTGCTTATAAGTTATATACTCAGTAGTGTTTACAATATCAGTAGAATACTGCATTAATATGGTAAAATGTAAGCCAGTGTAATATAAATGGCTTACATTTGTCAAAAAAATTAATACTGCAGTTTATTTATTACCTACTACAGAAGGTGGAATTATTTTATAGATGGACAGGTCATGTAACTTTTCTCAAATATCCAAGTCTATTCAAGGAAAGAATGAGAATATATATTAAGCATGATAATGGGATCTGCATAAGATTCTACTAAGAATTCTAAAAATTGGGGAAAGAATAAAGGAGAGTTTCAAAGTCCTGACATGTTTAGTATTTTTGTTGTGTATCAATTATTTTATCATCACTTAATACATTAAACAGCAAGATCTACACATTCTGTCCCATCACATTTAATAATTTCTTAGCTCTTCAGCAGAGATGTGCCTTCACAGTGTATTTGGAATTGAATTAAATACATCATAAACATTTTGAAATTTTTTCTCAATGTTTTGAATGCACCTATGCATGTATCTATCTATATAATGCAGTCATAACTCAGAGCAGTAAAACAATGATTATAAATTGTTTAGTATTAAGGAAATACATCTTTAATTTAACTAAAACATCTCATATTATCAGCATTTAATTTATTTGGCATAATTGAATATTCTATTACAAAGTGAGATCTGAAAATATTTCAAATATAGTATGCAAGCAGTATCACACTCCAGTGGCAGTTTCCATAACTAGAATATGCATTACTCCAGGGGTTACACCACCATTTCCTTTAATTTGATCACTTTAATTAAATCAAATACTGTTATAATCCTCAAGAGGGAAACTACTCTACTTATGATAATTCCATTAAAAATACTTGAAATATGAGTGTTTTATAGTGTATGTTAAGGGCCTGGTTAAAAAGGCAGCATAAAAAAGAAGTGAACATCCAAAGATCTCCAGAAAATCTATATTTTATGCTTTTGTTAACCAAGAAAGTGATAAGTAAGCCAAGAAAATAACCATAAGAAAAGATTAAAAAATGTTATTTTAGAAAACCACATAAAGTGCTATAGAGTGATTTTATGTAGATCAAAATCAGATGTGTCTACATGGAAGACATTTGCTATTGAATAATATTGTATGTTTTGAAACACATTGGCATTCTTATTATTTAAGATGATATATTCTCAATATCCAGTTTATGTTACTGATTCAATCCTTCATTCCTTCTTTGAGTATTACTGATAATCTGCTATTTGCACATCCCGGTGTTAACATGTACCCCTTCTTACTTGTCATCTTCAATCATGTTGCTATGTGTATGTGATGCTTAGTTCAAATAGACGATTTCCCTAATTTGGAGATAGGCTCTGCCAAAGTGACTTGAGGTAAAGATCCAGGCTGAATGTGCAGAATTTGATGGGACCTGTGCTTCATAATAGAAGAGTGTGGCCAGTCAAAGATCAAGATTATGAATAGCTACTAATTTATTTTAGTCAAAATGGTGGTAATTAATACCAGACAAATCACCAGTAGGGTTCATGTTAATGTCTAAATCTGACATCTGACATGTTCAAATATTTGGATTTTAAGCCATAGGGAGAAATGTTGAATACAAATAAGCTCCAACACTAGCAGTCAATACTAAAAATAGAAATATAAAAATAAAACATAATAAAACCAACATTCATAACAACATTTTGCTATCTAAAATGGGTTACCTTACTGTTTATCATCCCAGGCAGGAGTCCCATGATGAAGGATTTATTTTTTCCATTTACTATCAGTTTAATTAGAAGAAAGACATAATTTACTGTTTATATTTTTTAAACACACACACTTATAATCTTTTATTTATTTATTTTTAATTTTTTTAATATTTATTATTTTTGAGAGAGAAAGACAGAGAGTAAACAGGGGAGGGGCAAAGAGAGAGGGAGACACAGAACCAGAAGCAGGCTCCGGCTCTGAGCTGTCACCACAGAACCTGACACAGGGCTTGAACTCACAGGTCACAAGATCATGACCTGAGCTGAAATCTGTTGCTTAACCAACTGAGCCTCCCAGGCACCCCACATATAACCTTTTAAACTTTTGCCAAACACAGTCTCTATTTCAATTGGTAGAATACCAATCACAATATCTTTGGATGCAGTGGTGAATTATGTGTGTACCATACCCAATCCAAATTCATTTTTCCTTCTTGAATTATTGACTTAACAAGTGAAATGTATTAAATATAGATTTATACCAAATGATGACAACTCTACTATAACAAGAGCATTCAGACCATTCATGCTTTTCAGCTGGTCTGCTCAGCTTGTTTTCTTGATTTTTTTTTTAATATACCTTCTCTATAATTTTCCACTTTTTTCCAGTGACCCCCCGACTAGCAGACAGATGGCTCTCCTCTTCTTTGTGTTCTTGTGGCCACAGCATGGACTGGCCAGAAGCAGCAACACTGAATATTTGTCTTATCATCACCCTGAAACAGTATGTAGTAGGCAGTCCCTGATAGAATCTGAGAGCAATTTTTTTTATCAGTAGGCATCTGCATGCTGTCCTTGAAAAGAAGGTTCAATTACTTAGTGTAGTGAAAGCATTGTCAAAGGAGTGATTGTCTTTGAGATTTAACCAAAAGCTAAAGTCCATTCACTTGCACAAGCCTCTCACATACAACTAGATGTTAACGAGGCAGAAGATGAAAGTATTAAGTAAGATTCCCACGAAACTAAAACTGGAATGTTTTACAATTAGTAATTCTAATATTTTAGAAGTTAAAAATGGAAAACATCCAACAGGACAGAATGGTTGCACAAGTGTATACTGGAAGTGTTTGATACAAATCTATATCACCTTGTATAAATATAATAACTTTCTAAAGAGAGTAGTTCATGCTAGAGTGAAGGCACTTTTATCTTTTGATCACCACGGTGTATTTGGTTACTCGTTTTCAGGAAAAAGTGCTTTATTCTCAATGCAAACATGGAGACAAAGTTAGGTATCTTGAGACAGTCAGGGTAAAGGGAAGATAAATGAGGGAAAAGAGAGTAGAGGAACCAGGACTATTCAGCTCATCTGAAAAGAGATGAGGCCAAGTCAAATTTATGGTGTTTGTGGTCACAAAAAAAATATTGGATAACAAAGGTTTCTCAGATATATTTCTGAGATTTTTGTGTTGCCACACTATATAACTTTAATATTAGCTTCCCCCTCCACGTAAACAAAACTGGTAATTTTCTTATTTTCAAAAAAGTTTTTGAAGATATTTTCCTCTATTTTATGTATGCCTGTATTTTTTGGAACCAAAATAGTCTTGAGTTTTGTGTATGAATACACAGAATGGTATTACTACTGTTTTCACAGAGGACTTGGAGACACAGGAGGCCATGGTAAGGACGAATTTCAGGTAAGTTAGAAAATGGCTCTTGATATGTAGGTTTTGTAATGGGAAAAGTACATCCCTGCTGGCTGTGAGGCTTAAGGAAAGCAAAGAGAGTGGGGTAGGGGGAGAGGAAGAATGTGCTGCCTGACTGGAAGGTGCTTGGAGCACAGTGATGTAAGATGCCCCGCTCCTGGCCTTCCTGATACACTGAGGCCTTTGTGCTATGGCAAAAGAGTACAGCTAATTCCATTTATTTATTGGGGACATTGTGAGTTAGTCTGCTAACATGATGTATATGTCTGCCATGACCTCATTGCCCTGGTCCTTAGAGAAGTCCTTTGTTTTCACAAGGCATTTCCATCTTCACAGCAGATGAAGTGCTCATGAAAATCAGTGGCTGTCAATCTTTGCAGCAAATGACTCTCACTTTGGAAGGTTGTAAAGCATACTTGTGACCAGCATATTTTCCATTATCTTATCCATGTTCTTATTTACTTGGTTTAAACATAAGACCTGGACATTAATATTTAAAACAAAACAAAACAAAACAAAAAACTAGCAAACAAAGACAAAGACATCTCCAAATGACTTCATGTAAAGCTATTCTTGAACAGAAATTCTTAAACCTTAGCTTGCATCATAATCATCTAGAAGGACTTTTTAAAGCATAGATCACTAGGTCCCAATTCTAGTTTTGTAACTCAGAATGTCTGGGATAGGGCCAACAAATTTGCATGTCTACCTACCTGGGATAGGTAATTTTGATGTGATGAGTTAGGGATTGTTTTTGAGTACCACTGATTTACATTAGTGCTTCAAACTTATGCTTATAAATCATGTGGGGAATTTGTTAACATGCAAAATTCCAACCAGTAAGTTTGAACTATGGCCTGATTAGTAGCAATACCAGTGAGTGCAATGGAATAAAATAGCTTTGTAGATGCTAATGTTCTATTTTTAACATAGTCTTGAAATAAATTATATCTCTAAATCTCATTGGTGAGAAGAGTTCTAGAAATTATTTCCATTTGGTCTAACTGGATGCTTCTGTTACAATAGAGAAGATCAGTACCCACATTATATTACTGTTAGTTTTCCATAAAGAACATGATTTTGTGTTTGAAGAAGTTTAGAAATAATAATAAAATCAAATTATTTATTACCATATTTTAGACATGTTTTAATGCATATTGTGAAAGTCTTATAGAAAAATGTAATATGGAACATTTACAAGACTTTTTTCGTCAAGGGACTGTTTTGATCAAAACCTCATAATATTGCACCTGACTCTAAATTACGTGGAACCCAGGGTGCCCAGGTGGCTCATTTGGTTAAGCGTACAACTCTTGATTTTAGCTCATGTAATGATCTCACTGTTGGTGGGATCAAGTCCTGTGGTGGGCTCTGCACTGATGGCACAGAGTCTCCTTGAGATTCTCTCTGTCTCCCTCTCTCTCTGCCTCTCCCTTATTCATGCTCTCTCTCAAAATAAATGAATAAACTTTTAAAATAATGAAAAAAAATTACATGTGACCCAATTTAAGAAGTCTTCCTATAGTGTCTTCATCCTTCCCTGTTAATTGTCATAGTTTGATTCAAGTAGAGCAGATTTCTGGAACTTGTATTTTCTTCACATTTAAGGAGGATGATTACCTTTTGATTCTTTATAGAATTATTGAAATTAGAACAATAATAAGATTTCAAAAAGAAATAACCCTGGCTACCTTACTCATTGGGCATTGGGGTTTTTTTTCCTTTGGTTTTGTATTCCCAGTTTACTACAGTACATAAAGTAGTGAGTGATTCAGTCACTATATATATGAATTATAGGGTATAGAGGAGACTTAAAGAGTAATTAATGTGACAGCAATTTACAATCTTAAAACCTCTAAAGCCCTGGTTGTTGATTGGTGTCACTATTGTTCTAATAGTATAAATGATATCATCAGTATAAGAAAAGCAGTGAAGGGACAGGGCATATAGAATCAATGCATATGTATAGAATTAAATAACCAGAGCTGTGAACTTAAACCAATCAAAGTTCAATCAACTGTCATTTAAAACAGTGAGGAGGCATGGTTAAACTATCATTAGAACTATCTCTCTGTAATTAATACAGATGAAATAATGTAAGGTAAAATGAAACCTGAATTCTCTAACTTTCATCTGGCATAACCTGTTGTTTAGGAATAATATAAAATATTAAATGAAAAATAGAAATATGAATTTATGAAGTTCTGTAAAATTACTAGCGAATGAGTAATATTGTATCATATCAAGCAGAAAGTATGACATTTTTGGTGTAACATATTATATATTCATGTCTTTGCTGATAAAAGTCAACTGTCCTTTTACTTACAATTTGCATTAACAGCTCATCAATATAAACGGAAATGATTTATTAAAATATTACTGAGTGGAGACTGAATGGCTCAGGGGATTGATTGGTAATGGGATATGTAGTATTTTATTTCTAGGTCACTGATTTGAATTACATCTTGGCAGAGAGTGGAGGCTATTCAGTGACATATGGTGTGTGGAACAGGGTGGTGATGTCAGTCTTATTTTCAGTAAGTGCTGTCCATTTAGGTTTCAATATTTCAAGGAAATGGCACTTGACTCCAAAGCCTGTCTCCATGGATTCAAAACATTATTATATATGCATGTGTAAAAAAATGTTCATGAGAGAGATTAATGTTACCAATAACAGAAAAAAATATTATCCATTCAAACATTTCAATATGAAAATATTTTGCATGACCTATGTGGGTAGGTTTGACAAGTCCAAAAATAAATCTTTTAGGATGATTTAAATTAACATGCTCTTTTTAGTCTTTTTTTCCTGATGACTTCAGAAAATACAGTTCTTTTGAAGTTAGATTTATTTTATTTTATTATTGAGACATTTTATAGAAATAAAATTTGAAATCCTATGAGAATGAGTCATAGATTTAAATAACATAAGCTTATAATTGAGAAACACTGAGAAATCTCCTTAACTGATACCATTTTGGGGATGAAAAAAGTAAGAAGTGTAAAGCTAAAATGACTCTCATAATATCATCCAGCTGCCCTGAGCTATAGCTGAATCGTAAGTTCTAGACCAAAGTTCTTCTCACTGCTTGTACTATCTCTTGTTTAAGATGGAGTGATGGAGTCCTAACTAATAGGAGAAGTACCATTCCCTGTTCTTTTTAGGCCAAGAGAAAGCAAGGAATAATTATGTAAAGAGATTTAAAAGTAGTATTTGAAGATCCCATAATTACATGTCAGGCAAATCTAGAGTCTGCAGTCACACTGTTAGAATTACTAAATAAATTAACAAGATTGTTCAATAAAAACCCAATTAACAAAAATCAACCTTATTCTAAATACAAGCAACAGAAATTTTTAAAAAATGCTATTTTTAAAACAGTTCAATAGCTGGGGCCCCTGGGTGGCTCAGTCGGTTGAGCATCTGACTTCGGCTCAGGTCATGATCTCACTGTTTGTGAGTTTGAGCCCTGCATCAGGCTCTGTGTCAACTGTGTGGAGCCTACTTCAGATCCTCTGTCTCCCTCTTTCTCTGCCTCTACCCCGCTTTCGTGAGTACGTTCTCTCTCTCTCTCAAAAATAAATAAGTTATCAAAAAATTAAAATATATATATATAAAAGTTAATAACAAAAATAAATCAACTAAAATATGTGTAAGAATTCTACACAGAAATGTATAAGTCATTAGAGAGAAATATTGTAAAATACTTAGAGAAATGGAAGAATATGGCAAGTACTAGGATTGGAAATATAAGTTTTTTACAATTGTCAGGTTTTTTCCCCAGGTTAATCTTGTTTCAATGCAATGTCAATCAAACTCCACTGTATTGGGGGAAGGGAAGGAATAATAACACATTTAAGATTTTATGTAAATGCATTGAGCTAAAAATAGGGGACATGGGAAGCCAAACCCTGACTTTTTAAGTCATGGCATGGCAATGACAAAGAGCTCTTTTGAAGCGAGGCCTGGCCAGATAATTTACTTTGACCAGTAAAATGTGAACAGAAACACATCCTTTGTTTGCCAAGAGGAAGAGATCAAGAGTAGTAATGTCTGCCACAAATAATACCAGGCTTTAATTTGGATGACTGGGAGGGGGATGAATGGATATTCACACCATGTCCATCCACAGACAGGTTGACACAGTGATATGTGATTTTTCTATGCTGTTAGCAGAGCATGTAATGGTGACACCCATTGAAGGTATCAGCTATATGAGAGCAAAGTAGCTATGCTAAATTAACATGGCCACAAAATAGCCTTCAAAAATGAAACATAAATATTTATGAAGAAGGGTGACTTACATTCATACAGAAGACTCTATTATTGTATTGCCTTGAGTTCAATAGTCATGTGATAGGGTGAAGAAATCCTTTCAAATTCAGTTGCTTTATATTTTTAAAAACATAATAATTTCAAAACTGTGGTGTCCTCATTAATTCTAAATGCTAGTATTTCATTTTTTTACAAAAAGTCACATTAAACTTAGTTTTCCATTAATATCTCTATGATCAAGAATAACCCTTATTATGATAATACAAAAATGCCTAATGAATACATTTTTCCATCTTTGTATTAATTACATGCTCAGTGTGTGCTTATGATGTTCAATTTACAGAAAGCAATTTTCTCCTTTATTTAGGTTTCTGAATGGTGTACATGTTAGAGTAATGGGAGACATACTGAGATGCTAATAGTCAGCATACAGGGCTTTCCCCATGCCCCCCTTTATGGCTAACTATTTTTTAGATGTAGTTTAAATCATTCCAATTCTGTTAAAACCATGTCTTCCGCCTTTAAAGACAGTATTCACACTGGGGAAAAAACACATGAAAATATATTCTCATTAAAAAATATATTTTACATATATTGATGTATATATATTTTTCTACATTTTGCATCAGTTACCAATGGTAAGCACTTACATACTCAACTTCCAAGGTCATAGGTAGTCATTAATGGTATATTAGTGTCATTTTACTTATAATTATACAGATATATTTTTCTTAATACATTCATATATAAACTATAGGATGTAAACTTGAAGATGATATTTGTACAAAACAATAAAATTCATATTTATTTTCAAGTTTTAATAAATAAAAAAGCTAATGGTTCAGCTCATGAATATGAAAGAACAATTTATTTCATCTATTATTTCTGTCATTCAATATGATATTTTCACAATTGTACTCAAGGCATCTACTGAGTTCCAAAATTTTATCATTAGGAAAGAAAAGTGAAATCATTTCCTGAAATCTCTGTTTTCCTTCACTCTTCTCCTCTACTGCATTAGTTTATCTTGAGGTCAAATATAGCAATACAGGGTTGCCTGGCTGGCTCAGTAAGTAGAGCATTCAACTCTTGATCTCATAGTCATGTGTTCTAGCCCCATGTTGGGTGTAGAGATTACTTAAAAACAAATACAGCTATACAGAGTGTACTTTTTGTTTAGCCATATTATAATTGATGTTCAAATTTAATTTAAAAGTCAAGCGTAGTAAAGTCAGTTAATGAAAAACAAAAAAAAAATTTCTCAACTATACATCTAGCATGTAAACATGTATATTATAAATACCCTGAGAACAGGCCTTTATTGAAGAGTCTGGAATCTTCTTCCTTTGGATTTTAGAAGAAATCATTTTGGTTTCTATAGATTTGTGAAAATTTGTTTAAAAGTGTTAGTTTTATTTCTACATCAATAATAAAAATTTTGTTAGAACTTGTTATTATTTGGTTGCTATGTTCTAGGAAGATTTCCAAAGGAAGAGTGAAATTTTGACAAAACATCTGTGTTTATCTCAATAGTTTCACATCATGTAAACCAACATTTAGACAATCTTTAAAAGTTTAGAACAACTAATTCACCTACTTTTGGAATGTGAGAAATAATTAAAGGTGTCAAGAAGACTAAGAACAACACTTGAGCATGCCTTTGCTCAAAAATCATTCTACCTAAACACATTTCCAGGCTCTTTTTCTGGCTTCAGAGGTAAGGTAGCTCAGTAGGATCCTCTGATGTTTTTTTCCAAGATATGCTAATAAAAAGAAAGGGACATGGACTAAACATCACTTTTTTTTAACTGGGTAATATTGGAAGAACAATTAAACTACTCAAAATTTTAATCTCCAAATATCCATTAGTAAGCACGTAGAAATAGAGAAATCTATATAAACACACAAAATGGCATCAGAGATTATGTATTAGAATTGAGGGATTTGCAAAATTAGAGAAGACTTTTTAAGTATCAGGATGTATGTAAACCAGCAAAGGAAACATATTAATAGCTAATGAAGGCTGCCTCATATAAACTATCATATTTCTTGAGGTCTAAGAGGCTATCAGTTGCAATATGCCACATTATTTTATGACTTCAAGAAAAAAAATAGCACTTGTTATTAAAATCACAGATGAACATATGGGAAGGAAAGAGAGAGAGAGGGAAATAAACCATAAGAGACTCTCTTTTTTTTTGAAAAATTTTAAATGTTTTTATTTATTTTCAAGATACAGAGAGAGACCAAGCATGAGTGGGAGAGGGGCAGAGAGAGGGAGATACAGAGTCCAAAGCTCTGAGCCGTCAGCAGAGCCTGATGCAGGGCTCGAACTCAGCAACCTCAAGACCATGACCTGAGCCAAAGTCTGACATTTAACCAACTAAGCCACCCAGGGACCCTGGTAAGAGACACTTAACAAAGAGTACAAACTGTGGATTGCTGGAGGGGCAGGGGGGCGGGTGGTGGTGGTGAGGATTGGGCTAAATGAGTGATGGGCATTAAGGAGGCACTTGTTGGATGAGCACTGGGAGTTAGATGTAAGTGATAAATCACTGAATTCTACTCCTGAAACCAGTATTGCACTGTATGATGACTAACTAGAATTTAAATAAAAATTTTTAAAAACGCACAAAAGTTTGAAAAAATATAGATTTATGAAAACTTGCTATGTACTTTACTGAGAAAAAAATACAATCAATACTCTTGATTGTGAGACCCAACCCACTTTCAAATATGGTAATAAGTGAAAATATATGTGACTTAAAATTGATGAATATGATAACAAATCAAAATATGAGGAATACTGTGGTGCCTGGGTGGCTCAGTCAGTTAAGTATCTGACTCTTGATTTTGGCTCAGATCATGATCTCACAGTTCGAACCCCACATCGGGCATTACACTGATGGTGCAAAACTGGGTTGGTATTCCCTCTCTCTCTCTCCCTCTCACTTTCTGCCCCTCCGCCCTTTTCTCTCTCCTCCTCTCTCTGCCACCCCCACTCTCTCTCAAAAATAAATATAAAAAAAACAAAAAAATATAAGGAACACAAAACAAATATAATTTATTCTCATCCCACAACTAGAAGATAGGAAAGCTGCAGTAGTATTGAGAAAGGAAGTGAAAAAAAAAAAGACAGTGAAAGAAACTTCACTGAAAATGCTCTCCAAAATTTATATCTACAAATGACCATCCAGCATTAAATTTCAGCTGATGGTTTAAATAAACCTTTGATCTCAGCCTTATTATAACAATCAGTGAACCAAGCATAGAAAATATGAAATAAAACCATTTGTCTGCATATTGATCCCATCAGCATGGTCAGTTACAGGGAAAGAACAAAGAACTGGGTAAGAAGTCCTTGTCCTAAACTATTCCAGCCCCTTAAGCTTCCATTTGGCTTTGTGCATCAGTGTAATTAAAATTCTTCTGGTAACTGAGACACATTCAGAAAAGGATTTAGCTGTTTCTTTGCAGCCCCATTCCAACAGCTATGTCCTCAGGCCATTGGTTTGGGCATCACACAGCCCAATATCCAGAAGTTTGGAATGGGTGTCACACCTTGCAGAGAAGTTATATTTGTCGAGTCCCTAAAAAGACAGATCAAAGACTGTATGTGCCAACACGGCCTCTGATTATTCATCTAAAATGGAATTCTGCTGGCACCCTCGTGCTTATAGGGAATTTTAAAAGCTGCTAGCCTTTCTAACATTACTCACAACTGCTGTCCAAAGCCCATGGAGAGGCTAACTTCTCAACTGCTGCAGGGTGGTAAGTCGACTGTGGGTGCAGCTGTCTTCAGTTCAACAGAGAGGAAAATGAAAACTTCATTTGACCTTAGGCCTGTACAACATTCTCTGATTCAGTTTAGTGGAGACATTTCACTGGGGATAAATGCACATGGGTAATTTATAAACCTAATACCTGTATGCCCAGCAGAGACCTTAACTGGTTAGAACCCAAGGGAGAGATGAATGATTAGCACTCCTATAACACTTATGAAAGCCAACTAGCACTGAATTTAAATGACTTTAATGTGATTTTATAATCATTGTGATGGTCCCAAAGTCAAACTGAATCACTAAATCAAGCAATTAAATATTTGTTGGTAGATAACATATGCTTTTAAAATCAGCTTTGCTAGAAGATGATTAATGAAGGCTGTTCAATTTTTTTCTTCAAATAATGGTATTAATGTTAAAAATTAAATAACACTCAACGATTAAATTTTGCAGAAGAATTTTAATTTTTTTCATTTGCCATTTATTTCCAATAAAAAACAAACAGTAAAGTTTTTCTTTTTATAGCAATCTGAGTTGAATCTGGAAAAATCAGAAGAAATTGGGTGTTTTCAAGTAAATTTTTAAGTACAGGAAAGAAATTTTTCTTTTCACTCTTTAATAGTTGCTTGATTTCAAACCCCTACTAAATAATGTTTTTGTCAGTGATTTCTCTCCAAGGTCTATTTCCTTTCCATATCTTGAAATTTTACTGAAAAACAGAAATGTGGCTTTTTTCAGTAGACTGATGAGGAGAACTGATGAAATGTGCTAGCAATAATGCATACAAACATATCAGAGAAGGTTGGATAACCAGATAAAATACAGACCATCCAGTTAAGTTTGCATTTCAGCCAAACTACAAAATATTTTTTTGGTAAAAGTATGTCTCATATATTGCATGAGACATACTTATACTAAAAAATTACCTTATTGTACCTGAAATTCAAATTAACTGAACACTCTTGTGTTTTATTTCCCAAATCTGACAATGGTATGCAGTGGTAAACTGGCAGACTATTTATGGTAGATATCCTACAGCAGCCTTTGCTGGGATGCCTGTGATGATGGTTACTTTTATGTGTCATGCTGAGCTAAGGGGTGCCCAGAGAGCTGGTAAAACATTATTTCTGGATGTGTTTGTGAGAATATTTCTGGAAAAGACTAGCATTTGAATCAGTAGACACAGTAAAGAAGATTGCCCTCTCCGGTGCGGGTGGACATTATCCAATTCATTGAGGACCTGAAAAGAACCAAAAGTGAGGGAAGAATGAATTTGTTCTCTGCCTAAGCTGGCACATTCATCTTGAACCCTTGGATATGGTACTCCTGGTTGCTAGACCTTTGGACTTGGACTAGGACTTCCCACACTGCCTCCTCTGGTTCTTAACACTGTGGATTCAGACCAAATTATAATATTGCCTTTCTTGGTTCTCCAACTAGCAGACAGAAGGTAATGGGAATTCTTGGCCTCCATAATCATGGAAGCTAGTTCCTACAAGATAGCTTTTACTGGTTCAGTTTCTCTGGAGAACCCATAATGCCTATATGTTTTCTCTTTGTCAATGCTCTTTCAGTTTTTTTATTTTTTATTTTAGAAATAACCCATTCTGTAAGACTAATTTTCACATCCCCAAAATTTTGAGATATTGAGAAAGAAACTAAATAGGACATTAATTTTATATTGCAATGGATGCACATGACCCCTGCCTATAGGGGACTTCCTATTCATAAAATAACAAAGTGTCCCAATTCTTTGAGCTAGAAAAATAAAATACTCCCAACATTCTCTGAAACCCCAAACTTTTATGTGTGTGTTTCAGATCTCCCTTCACACTGTTTATTTTTCAAAGAAAATCTGTCTAAGCAACAGATATCATGCATTTAATAAACCTAACTGAAAATGTGTGATGTCCAAATATCCAATATATTATACAATACATAGTGTTTGACAACCAGCCAGCCAGCATGGGCACTAATTGCCTATTTAACAGATTGTTGCATGGCAAGTACATCTTGTCCTTCTGGTGTTTTTCTAAACTGGACTGACCCTTTCTCCTCTCCATATATTTCCCACAGTAATTCTGGGAATTTTTTAAACAAAATTTTGTCTATATTTTCCCAAGGAACAAAAACAATAAATGTTAAATTCAATATACAAAGGCTTTGCTCAAGTGATATGTGAGAAAAAATATAAGCATTTTTTTGTGACATTTAGGAAGCCACTAACTCATGCCCCAAGTACCCTTTGCTACTGTTTTTTTCCCCAGGGAGCTGAGAAGAAAAAGAGGGGAAGGAGTACAGGGAAGGGAGAAGATATACGCCTTTTGAACTGTTAAATAGTTACAAGCTTAACATGTAATCTTAAGAAAACTTTCACATTATTAAAGTTTATGTATTTTTGAGAGAGAGAGAGTATGAGCAGAGGAAGGGCAGAGAGAGGGGTTGGAGGAGAATCCCAAGCAGGCTCTGCACTGTCCACGTGGAGCCTGATGCAGGGCTTGATTCCATGAACCATGAGAGCATGACCTGAGCCAAAATCAAGAGTCAGACACTTAGTCTATCTACTGAACCACTCAGGTGCCCTAAAACTTTCACATTATTATATTCTCAATTGAAAAACAAGAAATCCATGGAAAAATAAAAATATCTGAGACTACTTATAGTCTACATATAGTTTATAAAGTTAAATCCTGCAGACTTTTTACTAAGACTCTTTAAGACTTCTGATACCTCTTACTGCATTTCAGTGACAAATATAAACACAACTCAAAACCCTCTCACTAGTCCCTAGCGTGTACTCCCTGTGATGATTCCATCATGTAGATTTGTCAGTCTGAAGACTCCAGTGCCTCAGTGCAAACATATGGAAGAGACTGCCACTTCCAGTAGGAACAGAGGGGCACAGGTGAACAGAAGGCCAAGTGTACAGTACATTATATGAGGGACAGGATCTGTCTCATGTAAGTGGGGAGAAAAACCTGTGAGGCATTAGTGAGGCTCATACCTTAGGGGCATAGGCTCTGTGAATTATACACCAACACCAGGTGGGATTTATCCCAGGTTTGCAAGGTCAGTCCAACACTCAAGATAATGTAATCAGTCACATCAACAGGGTAAAAGCAAAAATCACATCACCATATCATCAAAGTATAAAAACATTTGACAGAATCTACTGCCCATTCATGATTTTAAAAAACTCAGCAAGGATGCACCTGGGTGGCTCAGTTGCTTAAGCATCTGACTTTTGGTTTGGCTCAGGTTCTCATGGTTCATGGGTTTGAGCCTTACTCTGCTATTGCAGAGCCTGCTTGGAATTTTCTCTTTCCCTCTTTCTCTGCCTCCTCCCCTGCTTCTGCGTGCTCTAAGTAAATAAGTAAATAAACATTTTAAAAAAACTCAGCAAATTTAGAATAGAAGGGAATTTCCTCAACAAAATATACAATAGACAATAGACACACACAAACACAAAACACATAGCTAATATCATACTTAATGGTGACAAACAACTGTCCTTTGGGCTCTTAAAAATTACCTAACAGTTTAGACTCTAGTAACATTGTTCCTCTTGGGAACAGCTTTTGTTAAGAAGAGAATGCTCTAGAGTATTTCCAAATGGTTAATATTCTCCTCCCACTCCCAAAAGCCTGAAGAGGTGTTTCCTCTGATATTCACTGTGATATTTTGGTCAAGTTCTTAGAGGTAAAAAAACAAGAGTCTGAGGGCCCTCAATGATGGTTTCCTCCAGAGTGTTTGTTTGTTTGTTTGTTTTGTTTTAGTTTTTGTTTTCCAAACTCTCAGAGTGGTCCACACTGAGCCTCTTGCAATTTATCAGGTTTTCTACCCACAACACTGGTTCCTGGGGAGATTTCTGTTCCTGGGTTTCCATGAAATTAAGGGTTCGTTTTTTTAAGTTTTTATTTAAATTTCAGTTAGTTAATATACAGTGTAATATTACTTTCAGGTGTAATATAGTGATTCAACACTTCCATACATCACCCTGTGCTCATCACAAGTGCACTCCTTAGTCCCCATCACCTATTTCATCCATCCCTTACCCACCTCTCCTCCAGTAACCATCAGTTTGTTCTCTATAATTGTCTGTTTCTCTGTGTCTGCCTGTGTCTCTAATTTTAGAGCCAAAAGTTTGCCCTATGACTTCATTTCTTTGATGGATCCAAGTATAGTTGTTGATTTTTCAGTCTAATCAGCTTTTAATTTGTTGTAGGTGGGGAGCAATGACTTCTAAGATCCTTACATGACCAGAAATTGGAAGTGAAGATTTCAATTACTTTTTAAACGTTCATTTATATATATTTTATAATACAAATTCATCCTTCCTTCTTTCTCACCAAATAAGCTAATAAGTATGTGAAGCATTAATTGAAGTCATCATGATTTCTATCCTTTTACCTACTCATAGGCAAGGAATATAACTTTCTTTAGTATTTCATGGAAAGCCATGCCTCCTGCGGTGGAGGGAATTAAGCTTTATTTACTGACATTCTAGAATGTTTAAATTACTATACTTTATAAACATTACTTAATTTCCCACTTATACTGTAAAGTAAATATATATTATTAGGGCAGTTTTTTTTTTTTACAAAAATATTATGCTATGGGATTAAGTGCATAGTTCAGCATGGGATCTATTTATGACATTTTATTTTAAAGGTGGTTATAAATGGCACAATATTTTCTGGAGTTGAATTCCAACAGTATTACTGAATTTTAGTATGACCAGAAAATATGATACCAGATGTTTTAGTAAATATGGATGGATATAAAAATTATTTCTAAATGATATTTATCATTTAATTAAAATGTCAGCTGAAGCAACCTAAATATTTTAATTATAAAGAGAAAAATATAATTAGGATTTGACTAGATATTTATTTGCTTACTCTTCTTTTCCAATTATGTATATGACTTTAGGATCTAGAATTCATTTGTAGATATCCATAAACAACAAAATTTATAGGCTTTTATCTATGCTGAGAAAGTTATAGTTTCTGGTAAGTGAATTTTGTATTACTTTGTTTTTCACACATTAAAAAAAAAGACACATTCTACTTGTAAAGGCATGTCAGCCAATAAATTACTTTATTTTTGTAGTTTAGAACTTTGGAAAGAATCTGACAGCTTTCCCAATATACTGGGTCTTGTAACCTTATCCACGCTGTTGGTATTCTATGTTCCCAAAGTTTTAAAAAGTAATTTCCCCCAAAAAACTGTTGAAAAGTCACTGTTGAAAATGATTGCTTACTTGAACAAGTGCCTACCAAGCTATTTTTCTATAAAGAAGCTCAGAGGAAACTGTACCACATAACTGTTTAAGTTACAATAGAAATTGAAAAGAATAAGAGAAAACATTAATTAGAGCTCTTTTAAAAGCCTCATGACAGGTCAACACTAAAATATAATAATAGTTTAAAATGACTAACTATACAAATCTGTTCCTTTTATTTTCACAGAGGCACTTACAGTGTCATCTAAAAGTGCTCCAATATAAAGCAGTTAATGCATATAAAATTGTGCATTCACTTATTCATCAAATATATTCTGCTCCAAGTATTTAAATACTTAATTAAAATATAAGTAAATATATTTTTATAAAGTACAATTCTAAAAGTGTCCATGATCCTATAATTTTAGCCTAATAGCAAGGGATTCATTGCAAAGATTTCTTTAATGTAGCTTATAAGTGGATATATAAGAGTTTTCATAGTTCTTGTTCTTACTTTTTGTACCCTTTCTTTTAAAAACCACAAACATATTTAAGTCATCTAAAAAATGGTGACATGTATTCTCTATGAAGCTTTAAAGTATAAGATGTCAATTTCTGATGTAAAACATTAGCCTATAGGCACAAGATCAAAATAGCAGTTCTTTACTTTTGACTAACTCAGTGAGTGGGAGTGTTTAATACTGTATGTAAGAATCTCTTTAATCTGATTTCAATAATTGGAAAAGCTGGTCCTAGAAAACAGGGATAACTGACATCTACCAGGATTTCTTGCAACATGATTATTTTTTTTAACAAGCTAGATAAGCATGTGATTAAATTTAAAAATTAATTCCAAGTAAAGAAGATTCAGCTCCAAACAACAGACTTGTACTTAGAAAAAACTAAAAATGCTGGAGTCTTCATTCTACATCTAACCACATAATCAAAATATTTGTTATAAATCTATTTTATTACATAAAAATTTTTAACCATGAAATAGTATTTTTCAAATGTAGTACTACATATACTTAAAGAAAAAAACACTTACTGGAATTTAACACAATATATAATACAACTAACCAGAAAATTCAGGGGTATGGATAATAAATTGTGTATCAAAAATAATGTTTTAAAATAAAATGATAAAGGAGTCTATAATATAAAAAGGAGTATCCTTATAAGCATCTCAGAATTAATTTATTAAAAATATCTTACATATAAGAAAAGTTGCTATAAAATTTTCCTAGGTTTTTTATAAAAAAAAATTTTATAAAAACATGAGTAAATAAAAAAGCACATTAGCTTTTGATAATTCTCCTTTATGGACTTGACTTTGAATGACTATTTCTTCAATATGATATCATGCAGTTCTTACAAAGAGCATCCATTTTTTCCCCAAGCATATTATTCTCTTGAATAAGTTACTATCTAGATGATAACTCCTTCTTAACCTGTAGATACTTATCCTCATTGCTTTTTGGACACACTGACCTGAAGCTCTAAAGATACTTGATATTTAGCATACACAAACGTAGAATTGGGGTGCTTGGGTGGCACAGTTGGGTAAGTCTGACTCTTGATCTCAGCTCAGGTCATGATCACACAGTATGTGAGTTCGAGTCCCACATCAAGCCCTGTGCTGATGGTGCAGATCCTCCTTGGAAGTCTGTCTCTCCTTATCTCTCCCCCTCCCCAGCCTGTGCTTGCTCTCTCTCTCCCTCACTGAAAATAAATAAATAAAGTTAAACTTTTTTAAAAAATGGAATAACTCTTTAGAACTCTATAACCAACAAATGAAAAATATGAATCTTTTAAAAGTGTGCGTGGCACATGTATACAAATGGACAATATGCTAAACTGTAGAAGCAGTCAAAATAATTCTAAAAAATTTATATCCCGGAGTCCAGCTCCAGCAGGTCCAGGGCTCCCTGAAGGATGGATGGTGTCGGTGAGAGAAAGTGAGAGAGCCTCGAGTTTCTTTCTGATCACCAGGCAGGCATCTCTGCTCTGTCTGATGCTCTAGCTTTATTTATAGTGAAAGGTACATGGAGCAGAAAGAGCAGTGTGTGCTTAATAAATGATTCCTCACAGATAATTTTTACAATATCTATGGATCCTGGATTCTGCAGAAGTTACAATTCTAGTAGTAATGATTGTCATAAAAACCTTAGTTACAGGCACTCATGCTATCATATGGGAAGGGCAGGTATTTTTTAAGTGTACATTTTTTCCATAGGATGCATAAGACCAACATATACAAAACCTCAGGTATAGCCCTAAGAAAGTGACCTTTAACCAAGAGGCAAACAACATTGTTTAGTAAAGGTCAGTTTTTTATGAGTAAGGGTCATTAGGCTGTTTATAACTCTAAGAGAAAGTTCCCAGAAAAACAGGATCCCCAGGAGGCATAATGCCTGCTCTCACAATCCCAAAGACGAATGATACATTTTTTTCGCAGTAGTGACTTTTGCAACTATGTCCAGGCCTAGAAAGTAGTGAGTTATCAGTTAATTGCTCAGCTAGGAGGAAATTATATGTTGCTTGCCTTACTCACATTAGGGTGTATCTAGTTTACTCATCTTTTCCCTGACCAGGTGCAATCATGCCTCAGGGACAGGGCAGGGGGACAGGCCACTCCTGACACTAATCAGCAAAGCACTCCGAGGTTTGGTGCCCAAGCAGAAATGAAAGTTACAAGAGGGTAGATTTTGGTCGCTGTCTGGGGGCAAGAGACCTTGCAAACTTGCAGTACCCTCACCAGGAATTTTCATTCAACTAGTGAGTTCAGATAGCTCCCAACAATTATACAGAATAAATTCTCTGATAAGGATGCTATTAAGTTGATATTAAGCACATAAAGATAATTAGATATTTTCCATGTATTGAGAGTTAAACACACTTTTAGCTGCCCCACATGCGAACAGGTAACTTGCAATAGAATTAGAAAACATTTTAATTGAATGGTAACACCAATATTATAATTTAACATATAAGAACTAGCTAAGTCAGAAATTATAACTAAACTAAGAGCTATACTTACACATATTGGAAATGAAATATACAGGAGTGAAGTATCTTTCTAAAAAATATAGGCATGAAATATCCTTTTAGAAAATTAGGAAAGTAACAGCAAAATAATCTAAAAGAATGAAGGAAAAATAGACATAAGAACATAAATAAAATAGAAAAACACATAGGGAAGATCATTAAAGCCAAGAGGACTTTCTCTGGAAACTTTATTTAAATTGCTAAATACCTTATGAGCCTGATCGCTAGGTAGTATTACACCTGGAAATCTTAGGTTCATAACATGATACATCTCATATCCACATTTTGGATTATAAATTTCACTTTTTGGAATATTTTTGTTTAATTAGTTTTTATGTAAATGTAAAATTGAATAAATCTTCAATAAATATTTTAAGTAAAAAATAAAATCAGTAAGTTACAAAAGTCATATATAATGCTAAGAAGAATATTGAAATGTCAGAGAATAACTAGATATGTCAAAGGGCTGACCCGCTTACTATTTAAATATCTCTAGCAAAAATAACAATTTATCTCTGTCTAAAGTTAGTCAACATTTGAATATGCATTTCAACAAAGGGAATTTATAAATTGGGATAAGTCTTAACTCCTTAGCAATTGAAAAATTGAACATTAAAACAACAAAAGACAATAAACTCAAATATGGGCAAAGATGTGTGAAGATCTGAACTATGAGAAATATTTTGATAGTTGGCAAAAGCAATTGGTCAGTAATTTGAAAATTCCCAGATTTCAAGATGCAATGTTATGCAGTTGTCATTCCCACCAATTTATGAATTTATCAATTTTATGAATCTTTTCAGAGAACCAACCATTGTCTTTGATGGTTATGTCTAGTGTATGTATGCTTTCTATTTCATTAATTTATGCTGCCATCTGTATTATTTTCTTCCTTTCTTCCATGTAATAAAATAATAAAATCTAAGGTGGGCATGAAATTCCTAGTTGTATTAGTTTTCTATTGCTGTGTAATAAATAACAACAAATTTAGGGCTTAAACAGCATCAATTTATTAGCTTAAGGTTCTGTAGGTTAGAAATCTTGGGCAGAGCACAGACCCTGCTGAGAGGGTCATACAAGGCTGAAATCAAAGTTGCAGCCTGTGCTTCATTTCTTTTTGGATATTCATTCTCTTTCAAGCTCATTCACCTTGTTGGCTAAATTCAGTTCCTTGTAGTTCTGTTATTGAGGTAACCATTCACATGCTGGCTGGCACCTGGGGTGGAGGGAGGTGGGCTGTTACTTGCTCCTACAGACTGCAAACCTTCCCTGTCAGGTGGCCCCTCCATCTTCAAAGCTAGCAGCAGAGTATCTGCTAAATGTAGAATCTCTGTTGTGTTTGGAGACTTTTCTTCAGTCACATGATATGTCAGGTTCACCCAGTATAATTTCTCTTCCTTAAAGTCACTGTGACGTATAACATCGCCTAAACACTTGGTGTGACTAGTCCATTGTATTCACAAGTTCTAAGGATTATTTATACAGGCAGTGTACACTACAGGGGGTAATCTTTGAGACAATCTTAGAATTCTGCTCACCACACTGAGTAAGGGCAAATAGAAGGAAATAAAATCTCATGAACACATAGGCACATCATTGAAAATAGTTAACCAAAAGGTTCACAGTTTTCCTCTGCAAATGACAAAATTATTTTTTGTTGTTTTGGTTGTTTTATTTCATTATAATGAATTTTAAATTTTGATACACATAAACTAAATAAGCTTTATTTTATCAAAATCCTTCTTTCAACATTATTGTGGATATTTTCAGTTTGATTTTATCAATGCACTTACAAAGTTTGGCTAATAATATTTATATATGAAAAATAAAATATTCTAATTACGTTAGTAGAGGAGAACACATTTCAAGTATTGAAAAAGGGTACACTTGTTTAGTTTTTTAATTCCAATTCACTTTGACATATGGAAGGGGAGAGATACCACAAAACTACAGTGATAAAACCATATGTAGCAAAAAATAAAAATATTATCTTCCAAATGAGCTTTCTGGTAAATCTAGCTTTTCATATTTGGTTTTAGTTCAAATGAAAGCATTCCTGGGACTCCCGGGCGGCTTAGCTGGTTGAGCATCAGACTCTTGATTTTGGCACAGATCATGATCTCATGTTTCATGGGTTTGAGCTCCATGCCTGCCTTTGTGCTGACAGCCCTGAGCCTGCTTAGTACTCTCCCTCTCTCTCTGTCCCTCCCCCACTTGTGCATGCACTATTTCTCACTCTCCTTCTCAAAATAAATAAACTTTAAAAAAAAAGCATGCCTATTTATTTAACTGTTACAGTAGCCATTTATTTTGATTAATATGAAACCCAGGCTGACCTCACTCTTGTCCCAACACCACTCCTCTGGCCTCATCCACAAAGCAGTTAGGTTGCAGATATTAAAGAAATTGAAACCCATCTTACTTTTAACTCTAGGGAAACTATTGGAAAAGCGGAAGTACACAGAAATCATACTGCAATCTAAAGCCACATACAAGGGACTTTTCTTTACAGGGTCTAAAAACTCATAGGTGCTGCTGTTCTCTTCCATTAAACAGAATTGTAAAATGTATTCATTTATTGATTTGCCACCATACATTGATTATCATGTACAGATTTACTTTCCTCATTCATTGTCATCATTCAAAAAAAATCTTCTGCCATTATTAAACAAATAAAACCTTTGAAATCAAGTAGAAATGTAAACAAGTCATAATTGTCATTAAAAATAAAGTTATTTGAACTGTTTTGAGGAAGAATTGTTTTATTAAAAGTTTAAGAAAAACATGCCATGGATATCAAAAGGTGCTTATAATAATTACATATACGAAGAAAAAACTTTTAGCAAAGCCTATATGCAACCTAATTATTTTGCAAGTGATGAAAGACTCAATATTCTATAAATAAAGGCATAATCAATTTTCCCTTTAGCAAGATAATTAGTGGTTCTTGTTTTTAAAGTATAAAAGCACTACAGAAAGCAATTAATTGTTTTCTTTACCTGAAATTGCTTCCTAATCACTTAGTTATTCCTCGTTGAGGAGAAGCCAAACAGGAAAAGAAATGGAAATTATTAACACCTACATACACTCAGGAGTGTGATATACAGAAGTTTTATTTAAATGTGTATTTCTTGTTTTCTTTTTTAATTAACTTCTAATTTAAACACAGTGTCTTTATTTCAAAATAACATCCTTCTTGAGACAGAGAAGAAAGGGAAAAATAAGAAAAGAGCCAATGCACAATTCAAATAAGTCTACTGGAGTGGAAAAAATGATACTGTGAATATTTGTTCTAGCAGTAAACTTGAATTGTTAACAAAGAAGAGTTTTATGTAAATGTGTAGACTATGTTTACTGCATCAAATTTTGCTAAATGTGTGACTATACTTTTATTTACCAGAAAGTTGTGGCAATAATGTATAACTGACCTTAAGTATTTTTGATTATATCTTTAATGTGATTGCAATAGGTCTTAGTAATGTCATCTCAGTGGAAATGTCAAATACAGTACATGTTCATGGAAAGATTTCAAATAATTATAGATGAAAACCTAGGAATCATTTGTTTTATAAAAACTGCTTACAGGTATAAAATATATGGTATTATCTAATGCAAGTAGTTTAGTATTCAGACTTTATATATTCATTTAGTAATTAAATCTTATTTTGTTCAATTTGGTATTATTTAGTAGCATGTCTGACATGTTTAGCAAAATTTTTAATTAATTATATTTTAATATCTGTTTTGAATTTAGATCTGTAAAGAAATATTTTACCTTAACCATCTTTACTTTATTTTGGCAAATCAATGTGTCACCCTGATGATTGTTCTAAAGACTCAAGGAACTGAGTGGAATTGATAAACGTAATATTCATGTTCCCACACATATGTTTCAGAAATTTGATTTGTATGTTTAAAGAAGGGCTTCTCAGATAGTTTTTTTTAAATAAAATACCAAGATCTTAGAATTCTGCTCTTGTAAATTGAACTTTATTATGTTCACTTAAAACTGAATAATTTACTTTGCCAAATATTATTTTAATTAATTTAATTTACAAGCAATATTGTATTGCATTGTATTCATCTATGAATGCTCTTACTACCCTGTGACTATTGACAGATTTTGTTTGTTGGATAATTAATAATCATTTTGGGCTTTTTTGTTTTCATATTTAATTTATTTTGAGAGAGAGAGAGAGAGAGAGAGAAGGAGAGAGAGAGAGTGAGAGAGAGAGAGAGAGCTAGTGCATGAGCTGGGTAGGGGCAGAGAGAAAGAAAAACAGAGAATCCCAAGCAGGCTCAGCACTGCCTGCACAGAACAAGATGTGGGGCTTGATCTCACAAACCATGAAATCATGACCTGAGCCAAGACCAAGATTCAGGTGCTCAACTGATTGAGCCACCCAGGTGCCCCTAATAATCATTTTGAATCCGAAATATATGTGGTAAATCAAAGCCACATTTCTTGTTTTACAAACTTCCTTGTTTTAGATCTGATCCTGGATTGTCATACTCAGAATACAATCTCATTTTCTTTCTTCCTTTTCCGTGTCTCTTTTGACCCACTGGCCTCCTCCCAGTATGAGGGCCCACCTACCACCATACAGCACCTTTTCACATCCTTTTCTCCATACCCATTATGTTAGTGAATAAAACTATTCTACCAGTTTAATGCCTCCCAAAGATTTTCTTTTCTATCCCCTACTCTCTCCTTTTCACAGAGAGACACCTCTTGAGGTCCACAGTAGCAAATTCAAGTCACCTTTGCACTTCAAACCTTGCTAGGTTAGTCTGCTTCACATGCTGTTTTATTTCTTTTCTTTTTCCTTTTTTTTCCACATGCTGTTTTAGATTAAAAATTATGAAAGACAACTTCAGCTCTTCAGCCTATCAGCACCAGTGTGGTGACAAGTGTCTGTTCAGATTGGTTAGTTAGTGCCTTTGCTCTAAAGATCATTAAATATTTTGAATTATCATCATTTCTAGTACCACCTAATAAATCTTAGGTGAACATCATTCATGAATATTTTTCTGTTGGTAACATATCACATATTCCTCTTGGTAATTTCGAATTGTTAATTATGACTTATATGACAAAATTACATCATTTGAGAAATCTAATATAATATTCTTTAATATATGTATGACTGCTTCACATATTTTTATAAGGGAGTAAGGTTTTTTATCTATAAATAATTTTATTGATCAATGTAGTAGTGGAACACCTATGTAATTTGTGGGGAAACTACTCTTCTGAAAGTTCAATACTATTTGCTAGGTTTTATTAAGTCCATAGTAAATTCCAAATGTAATAAGAGATTCTGATGATGAAACACATAAAATTATCTTAGGTAGGGAAAAGAAAAAAGTAACACTGTAAACTGAACTCATATGGCAGCAGAGAAGGACTTCATTTGATTAAAATTTTATGAGAATCTTTGAATTTTTTTTTATAGTTTATTTATTTTTGAGACAGAGAGAGACAGAGCATGAGTGGGGTAGGGGCAGAGAGAGAGGGAGACACAGAATCTGAAATAGGCTCCAGGCTCTGAGCTGTCAGCACAGAACCTGACGCAGGGCTCGAACCCACGAACCGTGAGATCATGACCTGAGCTGAAGTCAGCTGCTTAACCGACTGAGCCACCCAGGCGCCCCTATGAGAATCTTTGGAATCTAAGATTTTATAATGAAGAATCCCCAAACCATGAATCAATGGGAATGGTTTCTGATGTTAATTGTTTTACTAATTAGCTACTAGTAAATCACTTAATCATTTACATAATGTTTTCCTCAAACATAAAGTGAAGGGAAAATGGACTAGATAATCTGTTTTTAACTCTAATACGGCGCATACACATGCATGCACACAAACATTGCCAGTTAGTAAGACCTAACTGGGAAAAGAAGAACATCCCAATTCTAATATGTACCATCTCATCTTCCATAAAGAGGGGACATACAGCCACAGAGTAGAGCAGAATACTTGATTGCATGATAGGCTTTAAATATTATGCTTTAATTCCAGCTTTTGACCTAGTCAAGGTAAGAAACAGAATTAAATAGAAAAAAGCATATCTATGAAATTATCTGTTGGGATAGGAGTTGAATTAGAGATTATAGAAATCCACCTAGGAGAAAATGTTGTCTTCCATAATATTATTTCAAAATTATGAAATTTAGCTTGTATAAAATAAATATACAAAAGCTTTCTATTTGTCATCAGCCAGCAGGTCACCTGCATGGCTCAGTTGGTTAAGCGTCTGACTTCGGTTCAGTTCATGATCTCATAATTTGTGAATTCAAGCCCTGTGTGGGGCTCTATGTTGACAGCTCAGAGCCTGGAGTCTGCTTTGGATTCTGTGTCTCCCTCTCTCTCTGCTCATCTCCCACTAGTGTTCTGTCTCTCTCTCTTTCAAAAATAAATAAACATTAAAAAAATTAAAAAGAAAACTTTCTATTTGGAATATTTCATGTTTAGTCAATGATCATTTTCTAATATTAATACTACTATGACACTTTTGGAAAACTACTTCATGTAGAGGGATGAGAATATAGAGTAGGCACTCTATGTCCATTGTCAGATGATCATATGAATAGTATTGTATAGAATTTCTAGGGATTTGTGAAAATTAATTCTAAAAGATTCTTAAAACATGAGTACTTATATTTTAATTTATATCCAAAATTATTATATGTATTTTAATTCCTTAATAAATATTCTGTCATAACTTAAAATTGTTTTAACAATCCATCTCAATATATTTCTTTCCTTATAAATCTTTCCTTGGTTAACTTAATTTAGAATATTTCTGTTCATTCTAAATTTCCACCAAAAGTTTCATTCACATGTTACCAGATTACTTTGCTTCACTCACTCAAAATGAAGTGAAATTGTAAAAGAAATCATATTATAAATTACAAGGTGATTCAGGGATTAAGCAAGAAAACAGCTCATTCATTCATTCATTCATTTACAAAGTCCTTTCATAAGTCTTACTATAGGGGGGTAAACAAACAATAAATAAAACTCTTATAAATAAATAAATTCTATAATTTTTAGAAAATATGTGTTTTGAAAAAATCAGACCAAAGGAGGTCAGGTGTACTAGCAGCCGGGTAGTGCTTCTTTAAGCTTTGCTTTAAAAATATAATTAAATGGCATTCGGAGCACCTGGGTGGCTCAGTCTGTTGAGCATCCAACTTTGGATCAGGCCATGATCTCATGGTTTGGGAGTTTGAGCCCCACATTGAGCTCACTGCTGTCAACCAGTCAGCACAGAGCCTGCTTCAGATCCTCTGTCCCCCTCTCCCTGCCCCTCCCCAGTTTCCATTCTATGAAAAAATAAATATTTAAACTAAACTAAACTGAAAACTAAACTAAACTAAACTAAAATGGAACTTAGTTTTCTATAAGAAAATATATTTTTCTTAAATAATTATTTACTTTACTATAGTATTAGTCCTAATGTGGTCTGCTGTGGAATTCAAGAAAATCTGTCTGATTCAGGGAACAAGTAGGTGGGTAGGATGAGACAGGGTCTCAATACTCTTTTCTAACACATATACACCGGATAAATGAAATACCTATTTGCTAACTGTTACCTACATTATAACTTACTAAAATGGAGATGTGTAAAATAAGCTCATTATTTTGACAGGCTTGTTCTATCTTAAAAAAAAATAACTTTAAATGAAAGACTTTTTAACTGAAAGAAATTTATTTTCCATGAAAATTTGTTCATGATTGTTAGTCCTGTAGAATATATCACCAAATGTGAAAGTTTTGTTTTACGTTTTAATTGATATAGAATCCTGTACCTGGCACATAATTAAATATGAGCTTTCCAGTAAATACAGCAATGGTATTCTGGCTTATGGAGCCTGATGTAAAAAACTGGCTGATGGGGAAATAAAAGAAGGAGAGGGAGAAGGAAAAGGAGAAGGAGAAGGAAAGAAAAGATTCAGGAATCTTTCATGAGAGGTAACTTAAAAAAATACACATTTAAAAATGTGTATACTTTATTTTACCTGTTTTAAACATAAATTAAAAACTCAAGACTTTATGATGAATAAAAGTATGCTAAACATTAATATTCTGGCTAAAGAACTCAAAATAGCAGATTAATCATTGCTCCAAAACGCAATGCATTCAATCAAAGAAACAAACATTCTCTTCCTGTAACTCTGATGAAATAATGTCTAGGCCACTTCAGACATTTCTATTTAGCTTTATTTAAGAATTTTGATGTTTTTACAAAAAAGGTAGGTCTCAAGATCATTAAAAGGAAGATTTAATGGAAGTTGAAGTATCTTCTATAAATCAAATGAAGATCTTGAAAGATTACAAGTCATATTAGTAGAGGTAGCTATAACATCAAAATTTTGGTTGTCAACTGAAAAATACTTAACACATTGGTTAGTGTTACTATTAGGAAAAAAGCATTTAGGAAGCTGTTGAAACCAAGTCCTCATTTAAAGGAATACTTAGAAGAAGAATGAGCTATAATTATGAATACATAAATATATATACACATATGTATATCATATAATATATATAATTGTAGGAGCTTAATTTTGAAAGGTTAAGATTACTTTAATAGTAATTTTCTATCAAAATCAGCTTGCATTTGTAGCTTTTTTAAAACATTTCACAGTCAGTAAATAAACATTACAAGTGAAAATTTTACTGTCCAAAGTTGAATTCCCCAAAGTAGTGATTAAATAAAAATCATGAAACAATCTTTCAGAATGATACTGGGGATTAGTCCTTAACTGTGTAAAAGAGATGAAAAGGGGTGCCGGGGTGACGCAGTCAGTTGAGCGTCTGACTCTTGATCTTGGCCCAGCTTGTCATGATCTCACAGTTTTTGAGTTCGAATCTCACATCAGGTTCTGCACTGATGGTGTGGAGTCTGCTTGGGATTCGGTTACTCTTTCTTTCTGCCCTCCCCCGCTTGTGCTCTCTCTCTCTCAAAATAAGTAAAGTAAATTTAAAATAAATTTTATAAAAGGATATGAAAAAATTGGGAACATTTTCTCAGAGCAAGGGCAAAAGCTGCATTTTTTATATATTACCAATTGTGATAATTTATGTTTTATAAAGTGTGTTTTGAGATCTTCAAAGGAAAAGGATTTATACATGAACCCTCTTATTAAAGGCACAATGTATATATTTATTATCCAGGAGCACACTAGACTTTTTTTCACTTACTCCTTTACTGTTTACACATATATGGATATATGTGTGTATATATCTGTGTATTATATATATTCAATTAGCTTATATTTTTGTATACAGAAATGTGATACACATAAAAATATGGAATTCAACTTTTTGATAATATGTAAACTTGCAGGAAATTGAAAAAAGGCTTTTTATAAGACATAGCTTGTATTTAACTTCAATAGGTATAAAATCCATTTCAACTCTACCAAATGTTTCACTGAGAATTTATTATAAATCCAACCATCAGAAAAGTCAACATGCATTCTATTCTGGGTACCTTGGTACTTCATGATTATTTAACAGTTTGTTAATACACCAGGGAAAACACATTGCAGTACATTTGCCCTTATTTTGGATATTAGTATACCTATTTACACAACTACTGTGTCCTAGCTTATAGGTAAAAATGTCATCTGGAATTAAGCTTTTGTATTTAGATAGGGGCCAGGATAGAGGACCAGCTTCTCTTCTTCTCTTGCCCCTGAAATGCAGCTAACTCGGCACCAAACCATTTTGCACACCTAGAAAATTGATCTGAGGATTAACACAACAATCTGCATAACTTGAGCCACAGAACTCAAGCAGAGAGGTGAACTGGGGGAGAGAGAAGCTGCAGAAGGTAGGGAACTGTTATTGCAGAGAAAGGACAGAGAAAGGGGAAAAAGCACAGGAAAAGCACTCCCTCTGAAAGCAGCTGGTGAGAAAGCATGGAAACACCCACAAGTGACTGAATAAAAAAGGGAAAAGGGGAAAGGAGAGGATTTCAATACCATTAGGACTCTATGAACAGAGGAGAGAGGAGTTGGAAATGCCACAGCTCAATACCTGGTGATGATCTGGTGGGAAGAAAAATTCCGCAGGAGCAGGCAGCAAGGTCCAAGGGGTCCACGGTCCACACGGGGAAAGGCGGTTTCTCTCTTAGAACATTTGGTAGAGGCCCTACTGTCTCCCCACAGGCAAAGTTTCCAGCGGACCCTTGAGAACAGCCACATTTGCTGGTATTGGAACAAAAATGCCAGGGTTGGGGGGAGGCAGTGAAACCTGGCCTCAGTCTTGTGTCATGTTTTGCCATAATCTCTAAACCTCTGCTGCCTCGCTATCCCATGAACTTTCTCTGGGGAAAGCAGGCACCCAGCCATAATTGCTGAGCCTCTGCAACAGCATGACCACATGAATGTTCCTGGGGGGCAAGCCAGCACCTGGCCATTGCTTGGCGAGACCCTCCCCCATAAAGTCAGATTGGGACCAAGCTGCAGGGCTCTCAGAGGTGAGGGGTTTGGAAACACAGCCCCATAAGATATGATTTAGGAGGGAGGTGCTGCCTGGCTAGCTGATGGCTTGGATGTGGACAATGTAGAAACAGAAAATGGATGGAAGCCAGAGACAAAGGAGGGGTGCCTGATTGCTAGTTGGTGAGAATGCCGAGTTCTGATACCAAAGACTGGGAAGCTGGGTGAAGCCATTTTTACCTCTGTCAGGCATGGGCTTACACTACACGTACACATGCACCACACTGATCTTTCCTAGTAAGCTAAACAGCGTACCTAGTGGAGAACAGAGCCATTACATCAAGCCCCAACCAAGCTCAAGCCTTGTAGGACCACCACATATCTCTCTTGCTGGTGTAGGGACTATAATGTGCTTCATAGTTAGATTTCTAGGTGAAGCTGGATATCATTTCCTTTGGATTTCATTTTGCTTGCTGTTCGTTTATTTGTTTTTTTCTTTTCTTTTCCTTTTTTTCCTTATTCTTGGATACAGAAAGAGAAAAAATTTATTTTTTTCCATTTTTTCTAATTTAAAAATATTACGGTATTTTATTTTTTTTGTAAATTTTTATAATATTGTACTTCCTTTATTTCATTTTATTGTACTTTATTATATACATCTCTTTAGATTTTTAAATGTTTTCTTACTTTTTTCTTTTTTTGCCCTTTTTTCCCTTTTTCCTCTGTTCTATCAAGCTTCTTCTGACAACCAGACCAAACACACTTAGAATATAACTTCCTTTACTTAATTTTCTTGTGTTGTTTTTAATTTTTATTTCCTATTTTATAAATTCTTTTTCTTCCTCCAAAATGACAAAATAAGGAATTCACCCCAAAAGAAAGAACAGGAAGAAATGACAGCAATGGACTTAATCAACACAGATATAAGCAAGATGCCTGAACTAGAAATTAGAATCATGATAATAACAATACTACTTGGAGTTGAAAAAAGCATAGAATCCCTTTCTGTGGTGATAAAAAGAAGTAAAATCTTATCAGGACGAAATTAAAAATGCTATAACTGAGATGCGATCTCAAATGATTGTCACACTGGCAAGGATAGATGAAGGAGTGCAGCGAATCCGTAATATAGAAGACAAAATTATGGAGAATAATGAAGTTGAAACAAAAAAGAGGAAAAATAAGACAAAAGAGCACGTATGAGAATTAGAGAACTCAGTGATTAATTTAAAAGGAATAACATTCAAATCATAAGAATCCCAGAAGTTGGAGCATAAAAAATATGTGAGTAAAACATAGTGGAAAACTTTCCTAACCTGGGAAAGACACAGACATCAAATACCAAGGAGCACAGAGAACTGCCATTAGATTCAACAAAACCGACCATCAGCAAGGCATATCATAGTCAAATGCATAAAAAAATACAGACAAGGAAAGAATTATGAAAGCACCAAGAGAAAATAGTTCTTAACCTACAAGGGAAGACAGATCAAGTTTGCAGCAGATCTATCCACAGAAACATGGAGTGGCAGGACACATTCAACATGCTGAATATCAAAAATATGCAGCCAAGAATTCTTTATCCATCAAGGCTGTCATTCAAAATAGAAGGAGAGATAAAGAGTTGCTCAGACAAACAAAAACTAAAAGCGTGCATGACCACTAAATCAACCATGCAATAAATTTTAAGGGGGATTCTCTGAGGGGAGAAAACACAAAACAATACCAAAAGCAACATAGAAAGAATCAGAGAACACCACCAGAAACTCTAACTTTACAGGCAACACAATGGCAATAAATTCAGAATCTTTCAGTACTCAGTCTAAAAGTCAATGGACTAAACAAACACTCCAATCAAAAGACTTTGGGTATCACAAGGGTAAGAGAACAAGACTCATCTATATGCTGCTTACAAGAGACTCATTTTAGACCTAAAGACACCTGAAAATTTAAAGTAAGGGGATGGAGAACCATCTATCATGCTAATGATCATCAAAAGAAAGCCAGAGTAGCCATACTTATATCAGACAATCTAGATTTTTAAATAAAGACGTAACAAGAGATGAAGAAGACTATATAATAATTAAGGTTCTATCCACCAAGAGGACCTAAAAATTGTAAATATTTATGCCCCCAATGTGAAAGACCCAAGTATTTAAATCAATTAACCACAAACACAAAGAAACTCATTGATAACAATAGCAAAACAGTAGGGGACTTCAACATCCCAATTAAAATAATGGACAGATCATCTTAACAGAAAATCAACAAGAACAAAATGGCTTTGAATGACACACTGGACTAATTGGACTTAACAGATATAATCAGAACATTTCATCCTAAATTGGTGGAATACACATTCCACGAGTGTACATGGAACTTTGTCCAGCACAGATCACATACTGGGACACAAATCAGCCCTCAACAAGTACAAAAAGATCGAGATCATACTGTGCATATTTTCAGACCACAAAACTATAAACCTCGAAATCAACCACAAGAAAAAATTTGGAAAGACAATGAATACTTCAAGATTAAAGATCTCCTACTAAAGAATGAATGGGTTAACCAAGAAATTAAAGAAGAAATTAAAACATACATGGGAGCCTATAAAAATGAAAACACGACAGTGCAAAACCTCTGGGAAGCAGCAAAGGCAGTCATAAGAGGGAAGTATATAACAATCCAGGGCTTCCTAAAGAAGGAAGAAAGGTCTCAGATACACAACCTAACCTTACACCTTAAAGAGCTGGAAAAAGAATAGCAAATAAAACCTAAAACAAGCAGGAAATGGGAACTAATAAAGATTAGAGCAAAAATCAAAGCTTTCGAAATTAAAAAAAAAAAACAGACCAATAAAACCAGGAGCTGGTTCTTTGAAATAATTAACAAAAATGATAAACCCCTAGCCAGTTTGATCAAAAAGCAAAAGGAAAGGACCCAAATAAATAAAATCAAGAATGAAAGAGGAAAGATCATAACCAACACTGCAGAAATACAAACAATAATAAGAGAATATTATGAGCAATTATATGCCAAGACACTGGGTAAATTGGAAAAAAATAAACAAATCCTAGAAACATATAAACTACCAAAACTGAAACAGAAAGAAATCGAAAATTTGAACAGACCCATAGCCAGTGAAGAAATTGAATTAGTAATCAAAAATCTTTCAAGGACAATCCTTCCTTCCTTCCTTCCTTCCATCTTTCCTTTTCGGGTTTTTTATAGCAGTTTTTTAAAATGTTTTAATTAATTTATTTTTGAGAGACAGAGAGAGAAAGAGAAAGAGTGACAGTGCTAGCAGGGGAGGCCCGAGAGACAGGAAGAGAGAGAATTCCAAGCAAGCTCCTCCCTGCCAACACAGAGCCTGATGTGGGGCTTGATCTTATGATTTCCCATATACCTTCTTCTTTCACATATGCATAGCCTATCCCATACATTTTTTTTAATGTTTATGTTTTTTGAAGGAGAGAGAGAGAGAGACAGAGCACAAGTGGGGAGAGGGGCAGAGAGAGAGGGAGACACAGAATCTGAAGCAGGCTCCAGTCTCCTAGACTCATCTTAGTCTTCTCTGCTTCAAATGCGTAACATGTTCCCCAATTATTCTGTCCTTTCCTCTTTCATTTCCGAGCCACCCTTACAGGTGAATAAAGGCCATATGGTTAGTTTTTGTCAATATATTGTGACTGGAAGTGGTATGGAAGCCCATGCATTAATGATTCTAGAAACCATATGCAGATAAGGTGGTATTAAGCAATAGAAGGACATAATCTGGGCTCTGACATCATCAGGTCAATTAGAGCCCAAACCAACCCGGCAAGAAAAACAATGGTGTTGTAACACCTGAGAGTTCAGGGTTTATGTTCAGTTAGAACTACATTGCTAAAATAAAGAAACTGAGATTACCAGTAAGTACAGAAGAAAAAAAGCCACTAAAGCTATAAAGCTATTAAACAAACAGTCACAAAGTTGATTATTATAGATGGGGGATACATAGACCAACCAACATAAGATTACTAGAGTTTGCCAAGTACAGAATACAACAAATGAAATAGAAAGCTATTCAAAGATGCAACACAGACCATTTCCCTGGAATGAAAGAAGAAAATCTGCAAACTGAAAACGAACCACATTCCATGAAAAATGAAACAGCAAGACTGAGATGGATCATTACTGACTGTTTAATATGTAGAATTTCAAAGATACAGAAGGAATTATTCAAGCATGCCAGTGGAAAAGCAAAGCCCATTGCAGTCTAGATGGTAATGTAAATTTGCATTTTAAATATTTCTTCTTTCTGTAAAGATAACTATAAAAATAGTCATAGTTGTCTTCAGGAACAAGATAAAGATCTTTTGGGACTTGAAATGGAATATAATCACAGTGGTAAACAGAGGCTGAAGCTGTGAACCTGCTCCACAAGTAGGTATCCTCTAGAATAATAGGGTTTAGAAAGAGCCTGAATTTAACAGGGCAGAGATCCAGGCACACTTCAATAAAATTGGATTTGAGATTATATTCTCCTGCCATAAGAACCCTGGGAGTTCTCTGATCATTGTCCAAGATTCTGATTGTGTGTCTTAGGAATCTACATCAGTGGGAGAGAAACAGAAAATGTCATGAAGAGCATGTGACTGTGCCACAGTATCATAATTCGAGAAGGAGAGCTAACTTTCAAATAAGTTGGCTCTCCTCTGGGGCACCAAAATGTAAGTGACAGCAACCACAAAAAGGAATAGTAGAATTAGGTCAGCATAGAGAGAGAAGATGAGTAAGTGATTTTTAAAAAAATTTTTAATGTTTATTTTTTGAGAGAGAGAGAGAGAGACACAGTGTGAGTGGCGGTCAGAGAGAGGGAGACACAGAATCTGAAGCAGGCTCCAGGCTCTGAGCTGTTAGCACAGAGACTGACACGGGGCTCGAACCCACGAACTGTGAGATCATGACCTGAGCTGAAGTCGGCTGCTTAACCAACTGAGCCAACCAGGTGCCCCGAGTAAGTGATTTTTAAAATCTACTATATTGGAACAGTAGCACTAAGAAAGAAAGCCAAAAATGGCAAAAATTAAAAATAATAGTAAGACAATTCAGGACACTGAATGCAAAGAACAGAACAACATCAAGCAGATTTTAAAGGAAGTGTGTTTAAGAACCTCAAAATGTAAACAACAGAATATAATTTATAATAAAAAAGAATAATGCAATTCACACAGGCTGATAGAATTTGTAACTTGGATTTTGAACAAAAGATGCATAATAAGTTGTAAAGATAGAATCGAGAGGTCTTATCCTTTTTTTTTTTTTTTTTTTTTTTATGGAAGGACCTTATCCCTCACTTGGCTTTTCCCAATGGCGATATTTTGCAAAACTATAGTACAGATCAAAACCACGAAATTGTAACTAGCACAATAAAATTTACTATGTACAGGCAGGACTTAGTCAAATTTCACCAGGTTTTGAATGCACTCAATTTTGTATGTGTGTATGGTGTATTTTTATGTATAATTTTATAACACGTGCAGATTTTATAATCATCTCAGTATTCAAGGCACAGAACTCACCACAATGGAACTCCTTCATGCTATCCCTTACTACCTACCCCCTCTTCACTATCGTCTAAACTTCAACAACTACTAATGACTGATCTGTTCTCTATCTCTGTAATGTGTAATTTTGAGACTGTATGGAATCATACAGTACATAATTGTTTGATAATATCTTTTTTTTCTAAGAACAATGCCCTTGAAATCTATCTAAATTGTGTGAATAGATGTTCCTTTTTGTTGATAAATAATATTCAGTGGTATGGATGGACCACAGAATGTTTACATTTAGGTTCTTTCCAGTTTGGGCTATTAAAAATAAAGCTGCTATGCTGAGCTTAATTTTGTGTATAGTGTATGAAAGTGGTCAGTTTTATTCTTTTGCACATAGCTGTCCAGTTTTTCCAACACCATTTGTTGAAGGGACAATCTTTTTCCCATTTCATATTATGGCTTCTGTTGTTGATTAGTTGACCATATATATAATTGTGGGTTTATTTCTGGGCTTTCTATTCTGTTCTATTGATCTATGTGTCTACTTTTGTGCCAGTACCATACTATCTTAATCACTACAGCTTTATAATATAGCTTGAAGTCTGGAATTGTGATGCCTCCAGCTTTGCTTTTCTTTTTCAAGGTTTCTTTAGCTATTTGGAGTCTTTTGTGGTTCTGTACAAATTTTAGGATTTTGTGTTCTAGCTCTGTGAAAAATGCTGGTGGTATTTTGACAGGGATTGCATTAAATGTGTAGATTGCTTTGGGTAGTATAGGCATTTTAACAATATTTGTTCTTCCAACCTATGAGCATTGAATGTCTTTCCATTTCTTTGTGTCATTTTGAATTTCTTTCATCACTGTTTTATGGTTTACAGAGATAGGTCTTTCACCTCTTTTGTTAAGTTTATTCCTAGGTATTTTATTATTTTGAGTGCAATTATAAATCAGATTGTTTTAAAATTTCTTTTCTGTTCCTTCATTATTAGTGTATAGAAATGCAATGGATATCTATACATTGATTTTTAAGTTTTGAAACTTTTACTTCTTTCCTACCAATTTGGATGTTTTCTTATTTCTTTCTCTTGTCTGATTGTTGTGGCTAGGCCTTCTAGTACCATGTTGAGTAAAAGTGGTGAGAATGGACATCCTTGTCTTGTTCCTGACCTTAGGGGGAAAACTCCCTATTTTAACAATTGAGTAAGATGTTAGCTGTGGGTTTTTTTTTTTATGTTAAGGCATATTCCCTCTAAACATACAAGCAGTAATTTCTATGACATTGGCCACAACAACATCTTTCTACATATGTCTCCTGAGGCAAAGGAAAGAAAGGCAAACATGAACTATTGGGACTATATCAAAATACAAAGTTTCTGCACAGTGAAGGAGATAATCTACTGAATGGGAGAAGATATTTGTAAATGACACATCCAATAAAAGATTAGTATCCAAAATATATAAAGAATTTGTACATTTCAACACCAAAAAATAAATAATCCAATTAAAAAAATGGACAGAAGACAAGAAAAGACATTTCTTCAAAGAAGACATACCAATGACCAACAGAAACATTAAAAATGCTCAACATCACTTATCATCAGGAAAATGCAAATCAAAGCCACAATAAGACATCATCTCACACCTGACGTGAAAAAAAAAAAAAAAAAACATAAGAAACATCAGATGTTGGTGAGGATGTGGAGAAATTAGAAATCCTCTTGCAGTGGTGATGGGAATGCAAGTAGTGCCCACTATAGAAGACAGTATGGAAGTTGCTCAAAAAATTAAAAATAGAATGACTTTATCATCCAATAATTGCACTACTGGCTATTTCCCCAAAATGTATGAAAATACTAACTCAGAAGGATATATGCACCCTTATGTCTATTACACCATTATTGACAATAGACAAATTATGGAAACAACCTAAGTGTTCTTCAGTAGATGAATGGATAAAGAAAATGTGGTATATATACACACAATGGAATATTATTCATTCATAAAAAAGAACAAAATATTGCCATTTGGAGCAACATGAATGGATATAGAGTATAATGCTAAATGAAATAAGTCAATCAGAGAAAAACAAATATCATACAATTTCACTCATATATGGAATTAAGAAATGAAATACATGAACAAAGGGGAAAAAGGAGAGACATATTGAAAAACAGACAATTATAGAAAACAAGATGATGGTTACCAGAGGAGAGGTGGATAGGGGGATGAGTGCGATAGGTGAAGGAGATTAAAATTACACTTATCATGATGATCACTGATCATATGATTATATATGGAATTTTTGAATCACTAATATTGTACACCTGAAGTGAATTAATGCTGTATGTTAATTACAATGGAATTTAAAAACTTTTTAAATAAAAAATATATAGATGCTATGACCATTTGTGCATAAGTTTTTCTGTGAACATAGATTTTCATTTCTCTTGGATTAATGTTTAGGACTGTGATTACTGGGTAAGTGTGAATTTGTTATTTTAAGACTGTGTGAGACTGATTTCCTGAATTGTTGTACTATTTTACGTTTTGTAATAGACATGTAAGAGACATCTAGTTTCTCCACATCCTTGCCAGAATCATGATGTACAATATTTTTTATTTTTGTCATACTAACATGTATGTAGTGATATGACATCATGGTTTTAGTTTGGATTTCCTAATGGTTAGTAATATTGAGCACCTTTTCATGTTTACGTGCCATCCATATGTCTTTTTTAATGAATCATCTGTTCAAATTCTTTTCACCTTTCTTAATTAAATTGGTAGCTAATTATAGACAAAAAGGACATAAGTTTGTTGACCATTAGGAATATTGTCTCTGCTTCAAAGATATAGATATTCTGGGGTATTATAACAAAGATTGTACAGGCTAAGGTCAAATATTACTGTAAGTGATAAATCTCAAATTTTATTGGCTTCAGATATTAGGATTTATTTTTCAAAAAAAGGATTTATCTCTCATTTATATAAAATGAGTGCTTCTGATTGATGTGTAGCTTTCTTCTAAACTGTGATTTAAGGGCCTTGTCTCCAATGATCTGATGATTTAACCAATTTCCATAGATAGCTTCAAAAGTTGCCATGCTTTTCTTTATAAATCGTGTAGGAAAAGAAAAAACATGGGGACTGATCTATGGACATCCTTATAATCTAGGCTTGGAGTTGTCATATACTTATCTGCATATATCCTACTGTTGAAAACTCAGTCACATGGCCACAAACAACCACAACAGAGCTTAAAGGCATTGGGTAGCTGTGTGCCCTAGCAAATATTTCATGAACACAAATCTCCGTTGCATCTCCCACTTTACCAATCATCTATCAATCTTCTTCCCATGCATAGAATAATTCAATATCTCTCTATCAAAGGTAACTCCAAATCCTATCAAACTGAAAGTCCTTCATTCTAGCTGTTGGACAGTTCTCTCTATTAAGATATTGTATTAATGGGCTATGAATTCAAATGTCAACTTTTTTCTTCTCTCAACAAATATACAAAATTAATTCAAGGACACAATAACTGGGTTCAAGAAATGAAAGAGAGGGAGGCATATAGTAATCACTGACTTGTACAAGTAGTAAAATCCTGGCAAGCTAACATGGAAAGTTTTCTTGTTGCAAATGGGAAAATGTCCTGGGATTAACCCTAATTAGTTCTTCCTAGAAAATGTTTTCTGGTCTCTTATTCTCAGATAACCTTGGGTGTTCCTCTTTGGCCAGCATTCTCATTTACATTGAGTTTAGCGTGGCAGAGATGCATTCTTTAGGCTAATTTCGACAAAAAAACAAGACATGTTTAAGCCTCAAAGAGTAAAATATTCATTGTATAGAGTTAATTGTTTTGATGGAAATATTATTCCTTATAAATTCTGCGTAACTTTGATCTATTTTTTTCTATTTCATTCCATGTGCCAGTAAATGTACCCGAAGTTCTTTCTAATATTTATTGCATTCTGTGGAATCTAAAATGCCATCTGTTTTTTAAACACCATTATTTTATGTACCACTAAGGGAAAAATGCCCAACAATGCTATCACCTACAATTTTTAAAAATATTTCTTGAAAAAGCATAATAAGGGGGAATATATGCATGAAATAAATTGGATAAATTATTCCTGATACTTACTTTTAGAATATGACTCTTCTGGATTGTAACTCAGAGTTTTCCATCTCTTGTCTTTTCATACAATATTAGACTTCCACCAAAAGTGCTGGTGACATAGTATGTCTTAAGAGTGCTCCTGGAGATTCAAGCCACAGAACCCATCCTCCAACTTTGTATGTGCATGTACAGACATTGATCACCACTGCTGTATGACTTGTAATGATTATTAGATGCATTCTGATTCAGAAATAATATGTATTTTGGTATTGATGAAAATGGAAATCCTCACACATGAAATGTATTTTGTTCCTTGCCCACACATTCTTCTCTGTGAACATAAGAGAAGGGCTTCTTGTAGTCATCTGAAAACCATAGGATCAAGATGGGAAGGGTATCTTCTACATTTTACATTTGCAGTATGTCTAGCAAATTTTTTTTCCTGAGAAACTTTAAGAAGACTTTTTTCCCCCCTGAGAGTCACTGTTTTTTATTTCTTACTTTTGAAGTCTGGAAATAGTTGACTCTACCCATAAGATTGTTTCTGAATTCTCTATTCTTCTCACTTATCTTTTCAAACTAGACAGTGACATCCTGGATGTCTCTTTTTCTTGTCATATCTTCCCTATTACAACAAATAAATCCCAATATGCATGCTAATTCTCTTCATCCACTTGCCCCCAAAACCACAGGCTCAGTAGGAATGTGACTTTTGCTGCTGTATAACATGGGTCTCTACATCTGTTCAGCATCTACTATCAGTTTGCACTCAGTAACCAGTTAGATGTGTTCTTTATTTTCCTGTCATTTAGGTTCAAGGAACATATTGTTAACTTACGGATTAAAATACACTAACTACCTATGAGATAGACTCCCAATTCTCAGTGGCTATAGGCTGACTTACAGATTTCAAAATGGATATTCCTGATCGGTGGGCAATTCTCCTCCAAGAAGTGATTCATGGATCATCTGTGTCTTCACCATCTTTACCATCCAACTTGCAAATTCATCATTTTAACTTTTTAATGTTTATTTATTTATTTTTAGAAACAGAAAGAGAGAAAGAAGTGTCTAGGGGAGAGGCAGAGAAAGAGGGAGAGAGAGAATCTCAAGCTGGCTCTGCGCTGTCAGCACAGAGCCCAACAAGTGACTAAATCTCACAACCTTGAAATCATAACCTGGGCTGAAATTAAGAGTCAGCCTCTTGGGACGCCTGGGTGGTTCAGTCGGTTAAGGGTCTGACTTCAGCTCTGGTCATGGTCTCGCGGTTCGTGGGTTCAGGCCCACGTCAGGCTCTGTGCTGACAGCTAGCTCAGAGCCTGGAGCCTGTCTTTAGATTCTGTGTCTCCCTCTCTCTCTGACCCTCCGCTGCTTGCACTGTCTCTTTCTGTCTCTCAAAAAATAAATTTAAAAAACATAAAAAAAAGAGTCAGCCTCTTTATCAACTGAGCCAACTAGGCACCCCAAATGTATCACTTTTAAATTCATTAACCTAATAAAATAGGATAGAGTATTAAAAATCAAATTACATATCAAATATACTTAAATAAAAAAACAGAATTACAGAGGCAAAAAAAGAATCAAATGAGAAAATTTTTATGACACAGACCTCCAAAAAGTATGCATGCCTTTTATTTGCTTTCACTTAAATAGAACTTAGAAGTAAGATCAGCCAGAGTTACCTGCAAAGGAGGCTGAAAAATATAATCTAATTATGTGCCCAGGAAAAGGAAAAATGAGATGGACATATAGTATTTTCTGACCTAAAGATTAGTTAAAATAGCATACACAAAAAGAAAAAAATTGCAAAAGAATGGAAAAAAAGTTGTTTTGCTACACATGGCTATAGTGTTTTGCTCATTCTTATTGGAAAGAAATTAGAATTTTTAAATAAAAAGCCATTTGTATTTATAATTCCATATAATGATATTTTAAGAATTAAACTCTCCAATAAAATTCTAGATTTTGTTAATTTTATGAAATTATATTTATAAAGTAGAATAGTATAGTTGTGTTTATCATCTGACACCTGTGGTTATGTAACGATTAATATTTGCCAGTTAATTTGTTATGAAGTTAAAACCTCAACTTTAGCTTTCTGATCTTTTTTTCCCTAGGAACAAGATCCTTTTTGAAAACCATAATCTGCTAAACCTTTCTTTGAGTTAACTCTAGTTCCAAAATAGGCTAACTGTAAGAATAGAAAATTGGAGTCTGACTTCCTTGAAATGTCTCTCTCCCAAGTGGCCCCTTCTCAAGCTCCTGAGGACTCAGAGACCTTTGCAGAGCAGGGGTACAGACTACGGTTCCAGAACAGTTGGGGCCTCATCTATGTGCAGAGAGACAGAGGTTTCAGAAAGGCAAGCTTGCAGAACCATTACATTTTTTTTAAATTCTGGAAGTGTTTTGTCTTCCTGTATGGTATTTCAGTAATACTTCCATTACTTTATCTCGTATCTTTTTTAAATTTTTTAGTGTTTAGTTTTGAGAAAGAGAGAGACAGAGCACAAGGGGAGGGAGACACAATTTGAAGCAGGTTCCAGACTCTGAGTTGTCAGCACAGAGGCCTTGCAGGGCTTAAGCCCAGGAGCCCTGAGGTCCTAACCTGAGCTGAAGTCGAATACCCAAACAATTGAGCCACCCAAGCACCCCATCTCATACCTTTCAAATGCTAACCAGTTTGAGAGGTTTTTTTTGCAAGAATTTTAAAATCATATTTAGGCTTTATTTTTTTTTTTT
>CM053573.1:23636856-23667021 GCA_028646485.1 Cryptoprocta ferox
AGAAGTGTCTCTTCATGTCTTCTGCCCATTTCTTCACTGGATTGTTTGTTTTTCGGGTGTGGAGTTTGGTGAGTACTTTGTAGATTTTGGATACTAGCCCTTTATCCGATATGTCATTTGCAACTATCTTTTCCTATTTAATAAAATACATATAAATAAACACACCCACATATATAATTTCACTGTACAAATTTTACATTATTTAACCATATAGATTCATATATATATGTTCCTTCTACAAGTGATATTTATTACTTTAATTATTGTTGTTTGTCTTTATAAATTTCTTTTATGAATGATTGTTAACATATTATCCAGAAAAGTATAATACAATTTATTACAACAATTAGAACTAAAGAATCTTTTGCATAGGTAAGAATGATTTTAGCTAATCCAGAGAATTACTATAAATTCAGAAATTAGGAACAAGAGAAAAAGTGCAGATTTTCTTTGTAAAGATTTAGTTTTGACCAGTGTATAGCATTTGCTAACTCTACTTAAAATAATCATTATGTCATTATGGCAAAGCCAATATATTTCTAGGATTGTGGAATATAATACTGGCTATAATAAATTTATCCCCTAATTATTTTGTCAAAAGACATTAATATCCCGTATTCATGACGGTTAGAATTTGAAAACAATTGTGATGCTAATGTATTTAAGACTTTCTTTTTGCATATATTAGCATGTGATTTTTTTTCAAAGAAGTTAAATGAGGATGTGGTTCAACTTACAATAATTTGGCATCGATATGTTCTTGGCAGGGAAAAGATAAGAGTGGGTTATGGAACAAAGTGATATCAAAATAAAGCTAAAAATAACTGATTGCAAAGCAAACATATTTCTTTTACTGCCAGGAATATTTATACCCTCCCACCCTCATCCCCTAGCCCCTTCTGCACAAACTTCTAGCAGTTTCTTTGACAAGAACATTAAAATTCATTTAATATTTTTTTCAGCAATATAAATAAATAGCCAGAAGAAGGAAATTACTTAGAAGATTAATTTTGGGGAGAAGGAAGAAAATTAATAACTTATTGTAATGGCCAACCATGGGGCTTAAATAAGTACACGACAATTCTCTTTAAAAGAAGTGATGAGAGTTGAAATTTTTATTCTTCCCTCATTCTGCTCACTGTTAAGAGTCATTGGTTTAATGCAAGTGGTTCTAGAGTGCATGGCTTTTTTTCATTTCTGCATTAATCAAGACACCTTAGGCAGGGAGGCAATAAAACATAACAGACATGAGGACAAGTTCAAGATTCCAACTGTCTGAACTCTCATTAAAATCCCAGAATAACCTCAATATTTTAAGCTTTCTAATCCAAAAAGAAAATGTGTATTTTAATAAGGTTGTCATGCACATGAAATAAAATAATACATAGAGAACTTAAAACAGCCAAATGACAGTTAATAAATGGAAACTACAATAAGCAAACTCAACAAATAAAATCATGTCCCTACTCCTGAGGAAAGGACTTTTGCAATTCATTTATATGCAATGGACTGTGAACCATTTAAAATTTCATGAGACTAAAAACATATTTTTAATTATAGAAGTATAAATTCACATTGATGCATAAGAATAGTTCTTAGAACTATACTAATGCTGAATAAAAAATAGATTTAGACAAAATTATATCATGAATATATTTGTATCTGTCTTGTGTGTAGTTATCTAATTTTGAATAATAATGGGAGAAATCTTAATATATAGCTATTGATTTCTGATTGTTGTATCTATTATTGCAAAATTATTGAAATATTTAGTAACAAGAAACCTAGTAATGAATTACAGCCTCATCTAAATTCTAATTTAGAAAATTTTTAGGCATGTATATCATTAACTATTATGATTATAAAGGTTGTAACTACAATCACAATTATTATCATCACAATTTAAGAGGTTATCAAAGACCAAGTACTTTCGCTAATATGCATGTTATATATTATAGATAAAATGCTAATTGCTATATATGTAATTATTTAATTTAATACTCAGACCTATATGATTTCACTATTGCTATTGGCACTTTATACATGTAGATAAAAAATTATCTTCACCAAAGCCTCATAGTGCTATTGACAAATTTAGGATATAAATTTTCACCTATTGGAATCCAAACCTACTGTTTATAAGAGCATGATTATTTACTTGAATTAGTCAAGTTAAAAGGTGAAAGCTCATATACTTTCTTATTCTCATATTTTATAAAGAAGCTTATGCAAGAAAGAATATCCAATGCAAAAAAGATAGTGTTTTCAAACGATAGTGTTGGGAAAACTGAGCGGCTACATGCAGAAAGATGATTTGACCTTAGATTGAACAACTTCTTACAGGACACGTTGCCAAAGGTAAAGAAAACAAAACCAAACATGAATTGTTGGGACCTCATCAAGATAAAAACTTCTGCATAGCAAAGAAAACAATCAATAAAATTAAAAGGTGCCTGGGTGGCTCAGTTGGTTAAGCGTCCAACTCTGGCTCAGGTTATGATCTCAAGGTTCATGAGTTTGAGCCCCGCGTTGGACTCTGTGCTGACAGCTCAGAGCCTTGGGCATGTTTTGGATACTCTGTCTCCCTCTCTCTCTCTGTCCCTCCCTTACTCGTGCTCTTTCTCTGTCTCTGTCTCTCTCAAAAATAAATAAGCATTAAAATTTTTTTAAAAAAAGCAACTGACAGAATGGGAGAAGTTATTTGCAAACAATGTATCTGATAAGGGTTCAGTATCCAAAATCTATAAAGAACTTATCAAACCCAACCCCCAAACAACAACCAACCAGTTAAGAAATGGGCAGAAAACATGAATAGGCACTTTTCCAAAGAAGACATCCAGATGGCTAACAGACACATGAAGAGATGCTCCACATCACTCACCACCAGGGAAATACAAATCAAAACCATGATGAGATTTCACATCTGTCAGAAAGGCTAAAATTAACAACAAAAGAAAAATAGGTGTTGGAGAGGATGCAGAGAAAGAGGAACCCTCTTTCACTATTGGTGGTAATGCAAACTTGTACAGCCACTCTGGAGAACATCATGGAGTTTCCTCAAGAAACTAAAAACAGAACTACCCTATGATCCAGAAATTGCACTATTAGGTATTTACCCAAAAGATACAAAAATGGAGATTCAAAAGGACACTTGAACCCCAATGTTTATAGCAGCATTATCATCAATAGCCAAACTATGGGGAGAGCCCAAATTTCCACTGACTGATGAATGGATAAAAAAGTCGTGGTATATATACAATGGAATATTACTTAGCCATCAAAAGGGTGAAATCTTACCATCTATAATGATGGGGATGGAGCTAGAATTTATTATGCTAAGCAAAATAAGTCAGTAAGAGAGGGACAAATACCATATGATTTCACTCATTTGTGGAATTTAAGAAACAAAGCTGATGAATATATGGGAAGAGGGACAGAAAAGAGCAAGAAAAAAACCACAAGACTCTTAATGATAGAGAACAAACTATGGGTTGACAGAAGGAGGTTGATGGGATATGGGCTAGATTGGTGATGGGTACCAAGGAGGGTACGTGGTGGGATGAGCACTGGGTGTTGTATGTAAGTGATGAATCACTGATTTCTTCTCCTGAAACCAGTGTTGCACTGTATGTTAACTAACTAAAATTTAAGTTAAAAAAAGGAAAAAAAAGTTTATGTAAATGCACAAATAACAGGTTGTATATGCATAGCAGATATTCGCTATAATATACAAGTAAAACTAAAAGCAATTTGAGTCATTTGGAAAAAAATGAAAAAAGATTCCTGTCAAAATCTAGTTCTTCTTACTTTTTTAAAATGTTTATTTATTTTTGAGAGAGAAACGGGGAGGGGAGAGGGAGAGAGAGCAAGGGAGCAGAGGAGGACAGAGAGAGAGGGAGACACAAAACCGAAGCAGGCTCCAGGCTCTGAACTGTCAGCACAGAGCCCAACGTGGGGTTCAAATTCACAAACTGTGACATCATGACCTGAGCTGAAGTCAGATGCTTAACTGACTGAGCCACCCAGGCACCCTAGTTCTTCTACCATTGAAAATGACTTGCAAGAATAGAGTGGTCAGCCTGCCATCTGGAATTCACACTTTATTTCCACTGTTTAACTTGCTACATATCTAAATTTTTTCCCACAATCTAAGTCATACCCAACTTTATTTTATAACACTCAGTTATTATTTGCTGAGTACCAAATTTAATGGACATATTATGATTATTATCTTAATAAACTTTTTGTACAATTTGACACTGAAGATTACCTTTCCTTCTGGAAACTTTCTTTTCCCAAACAATTTACATAATACCTCTTTGTTTGTTTGTTTGTTTGTTTGTTTATATTTTAAAGAGAGAGAGAGAGAGAGAGAGAGAGAGAATTTTAAGCAGAATCTCCACACTGGGCATGGAGCCCAACACAGGGCTCGATCCCATGATCCTGGGATCATGACCTGAGCTGAAATCAGGAGTCAGACACTCAAGCGACTGAGAACCCAGGTGTCCCTCTTACTTCATTTAGCATATAAGTTAAACTTCTGTCATATAAAACAGAACAAACAAACAAAAACATAGCAACAACTAAAAAGAAAATAGTGGCTTTTTATTACCTCTCCCTCATGCAAATCCAGGGGCTCTCAGATATTTCAGGATGAAAAATAGCTCTGCTCCATTAGGTTGTCCATAAACCTATATAAACTTTCTTATTTATTGTCTCTCTCTCTAGCTATAGTCTTTATTCAAATTACCAAGTCTGGATAACCACCCTTATATTCACGTGCCATCCTGTGGGACGGTGAAAAGAGTGGAGGGCAGAAGGCCTCCTTGTAAAAACATAATCTATTTCTTGACTATTAACCAAAATGTAGTCATGTTGCCACATTTTTTAAGGAAGTCTGGCAAATATAGTCTACAAAGATGTCATGAAACTATCTAAAACTCACAGTTATAAAAATCAGTTGAAGAAGAGTCAATGGATACTGGGAGAAAATTAGAAGTCTCTGCAACATTATGTTTTCTATATTTTCTAGTTAGAATTTTATCATTTGAACTACTTTTGGCGTCTGTTTTTTATACTCACTAACAAAATAAGACTTAGTTTCTTGTCTTAACCCTCAAGAGTTGCTCAACTTTATTTCAAACCTCTTTAGTGTGTCTACTCCACGCTTAGTGGATGAAGGGCTAAGGATTACATTTCTGTCTCCTTTATTACTTGGTTTCTTTAAAATTGCACCAAGTATCTCTCTCTCTCTCTCTCTCTCTCTCTCTCTGAGAGAGATCCTATGGAACATAGCTTCCTGGGTCTGCAGTTTCCTCTCAATGAGACAGAGAGAGAGACAGAGACAGAGACAGAGAGAGACAGACAGAGACAGAGAGAGACTATGATTCTGCCTCTACTGGTTCTTCCTGAGATTTGGTTTACCTGAATAGCTATGACAGAGATCTCGCATCAGTTCCTAGCTTTGTGGGTAGTCAGAATTAGGACATCAGGCATACATTTTATACATATGGGTTGTTGCTCAGTTCTTATGACTATGCCTATATTCAATAGCAGTTCCTGGGGGATGGCAAATGCAATTTACTGATAGAGACATGTTTGTAGGATCCCCTGATTATCGATGAAAAATAGAGTTGGTATTTTACAATATTGGAGATGTATTTCTGACACCCAGATTTTCTGAGGAGCTTCACAATACCAGTATGATAAAGGAAAAATGTAATAGATGTTTGTATGAATCTCATGCAAGTAGGATGTGAAAATGTTCTAATTTTTTTAATATGTTTTGGGTTTTATCATCAGTAAAAGGACACCAAGAAGCTAAGGGGTTGACAGAGCTCAGGAAAACATGAAATAAAAATATAAAAGTATTACAAATACCAGATACATCAGATTTCATGACAAGTTGAATAAATTAGAGCTATCAAATTGCTATAGATAGAATTTACCTATATTCTTTTCATTACCTGTTATCTATCTGGTTGTCTAGCTATAGAATGAATACATATAACATCAATATTCCTCTGCAGTTTTTTTTTAACTTTATAGTTTATTGTCAGGTTGGTTTCCATATAACACCCAGTGCTCTTCCCCACAATCCTCTGCAGTTTTTACATGGAGCGTTTTGGTAGTATAACAGTGACTTAGTATTCCATTCTTTTTTTTTTAAATTTTTTTTTACATATTTTATTTATTTTTGAGAGACAGAGAGAGACAGACTGTGAACAGGGGAGGGGCAGAGAGAGAAAGAGACACAGAATCTGAATCAGGCTCCAGGCTCTGAGCTAGTGGTCAGCACAGAACCCAACGTGGGGCTCGAACCCACGAACCATGAGATCATGACCTGAGCCAAAGTCAGACCTTCAACTGACTGAGCCACCCTGGCGCCCCAATATTCCATTCTTTAGTTGCAAGATAGTCACTAAACTGAGATATAGGGGAAATAAACATCATTCAAGATGATTTCAATGGCCAATTATTGTCCCATTTAGAAAACGAGGAGGCATAGCTACGTTTGTTATAGGAATTACAGTTACATTATCTTAGGTAGAAGAATACAACTATTGTTTTATTACAATAGGTTGGAAGTTTAACTAGAAAGAAATTGTGTGTTTGGGAGCTCTAACTGGCCAATGGTTGTGGAGGACCATGGCAATGAAGATTACATTATCCAACTCTCTCCAAGACTCCTATAGTATCCTTTAATGTAAATTTATTTAGAAGGCTACATACAATATTCTCCACAGTCTCTCAAAACTACACGTAACATTTCTTCTGCCAAGCACATATTTATGCTTGAGATTTGAAGGTGAAAATGAGTATCAGGTAATGGAGGCTGCGTTTTATTTGCTTTTTCCACTGGAATGAAGGTGCTGCTGATATCTGTGTTTGTTAGTGAGAAGCTTTAATGCAGGTTGCATAGGCCAGATCTTATTTTAAAAGGGTGTTTTTAAGTGTTTGGGTGCAGGCATTCTTTTTGCTGCTATGGATCATATTAAGGATCTGGGTACCACCATTGTGGGTTGTAGCTTCCTGGTCATGGCAGATGCAGGAGGTCCCATGGTGGACTCGGTTGGTGTTTGCTTGTTTGTTTGTTTTGGGGATTCTGAAAACTAAATTTGGAACCTGTCCCGTATGGCATTATAATAATTGTTTGTATCACATCTAATTGACTTAAATTAGTTCTGTTTGAACTAACTAGTATGAAATACATTTGACTTTCAAATGTCCCCCAGTGATTTCTACCTCCAAGTAGTCCCACTATAGTGTAATCTTCTCCCCTTGAATGTTCATGGGGCTGTGACTTACTTCTAACCTGTAGAATGCAGCAAAGGTTATGGGGCATCACTTTCATGTTTGTGTTACAAAGGATTTTAACTTCTGTGTTTCCTGCACACTCACTGTTGGTTCTGTCCCTCAGTGGCTCTGATGAAACACAATGCTAGATTGAGAATTTCCAAATGTAGTTCCACGTGGTGTCAAGGAACTAAGAGCAACTTCTAGCCAACAACCAGGAAAAACAGAGGTCCTCAGTTCAACAACCAACAACAACAAAAAACAAATTCCAGTAAGCACATTGACTTGGAAGTGGATTTTTCCCCAATAGATATTCTGGTTAAAACCATGAGCCCGACCAATCCTTCAGTGCAAACTTTTAAGAAATCATGAAGACAAATACTCATACAAATCATGTTGTACTCTTTTCACACAAAAATTGTGAGACAACAAATGTATATTGTTATAAGCCGCTGATTTGTGGTATTTGTTACATATGACCTCTGGTTTCCTGTATATAACTTCATCAGTAATATACATTATTCTATCACATTCCTTTGAATTAAAATTCTGAAATTTATTTATTCACCTCAACTTCTTCCCTAGTGCCTATCATACAGCTATTGCCTATTGAACAACTCCTCATAATCTGTCCTTAAAGGTAACCTCCCATTTTATTTTTTATCTTGGTGTACACCCTAACACCCATGCAGACGTACAGATATATAAACACAGATACACACACACACACACACACACACACATCGTTTGCTCTACCATTTTTAATTTTATAATTCTTCAAGATGCAACCTGAAAAATACTCTAGTCTTCTTTATAATATTCTAAGAAACACTTGCTTTATACATCAAATAAGGCATCAAATAAACAGCATGTAGGTATCTTTAAACTTTGAGGGATACCTGGGTGGCTCAGTAGGTTAAGCAACCAACTCTTGGTTTCCAGCTCAGGTCATGATCTCACCATTTGTGGGTTAGAGCCCCATATTTGTGGACTCTGATCTGACAGTATGAAGCCTGCTTGGGTTTCTCTTTCTCTCTCTGCCCCTCCCCTGCTTGAGCTCTCTCTCTCTCTCTCTCTCTCTCTCTCTCTCTCTCTCTCTCAAAATAAATAAATAAACTTAAAAAATAAGTAACTAAACTTTGAGATATATTTCCTGATACTAGAGTACTATCTACAAAAGTGTACGTGAAGACCAAATGTTTGAAAGCCTTGTGGCTTAAATTAAGCTTTTTCACCTACACAATGTTAGTAAATAATGAAAATTGTCATAAAAGAGTTAATCTCCCAGATATCACAGAATTATTTAAACAAGTATTTTTAAAATATAAGTAACATATCCATCAAAACGTATTGTTTGATTAAAAAACACAAATATTTCATATTGAAAAATAATGGATAATGAAGGACAAAGTGTTTCAGTTACAAAATCATTTAAGAAGGAACTCAGATCTGAATTACAAGTTACTGCATCTTGCTCCTTAAAAAACAAATGCTTGATGATCCCATCCTGAAGTGAAAGTTTCTCTTTGATCGACATGTTTTTGGATTAGTGTTCATTAACTTCTGATATTTTTAGCCTTAGCTGGTTAAGTAGTACATTGAACATGTGCTTGGGAATGTTGTCAGAAAAACTGATTTTATCTGATCTACAAGATGGTTTTCATGTTAATTTTCATTCTGAAACTAAGAAATTAATTTATTTGAATATGTTTTGATTACTTTTTGACAACTGAACATGCTTATTTTGAATTCTTTTGAGATATTCATGAGGGTGTTTGGTTTTATAGCAGAATAATTAAAAACATTTTTTCTAAATGACTGTCAGTCAGCATTAGCTTTTATATATTGATTTAATGTCAACAGTTTTAAAATAATGCAGCAGAATTCATGCTTATATTACCTTATTCATAAATGGTGTTCCTTCAATTTCCCTTATCAAACTCACAAACTTTTTACAGTCGGAATCCATTTTTATTTCATTCCCTTTCCCTGGGTCTTGTTCATACAGACAGCCATTTAGCTACCAATATGTTTCTAAATATGTGCTAGATGCTAAAAAGAAATATATCCATAATGCTACATATCAAAGTTTACATGACATTTTCCTAAATATCTAGTTTTAAATAAAATAAAGTCTAATATTAGTAAACAAAACATAGAACTTTGAAATTCGAACACCAAAATATGCAGAAGGATAACGGAAGGAACCAAATAATATAATTAAGAATAAAAATAATTGAAATGGAAACTGGAGATGTCAAACAATACCAAATACTGGTTTGCCTACAACACTTTCTCTCTACACACACATACAAATAATTAAATGGAAAATAAAAATAACACAGAGAACTGAAGGAAAACTGTTACAGAACTGATAAAAGAGAGAAAAAAGTTAGCAATAGCATTAAGAATGAAAATAGAGACATAATTACAGGATAATAGAATTTATAAAGTAAGTGAAAAATATTATGTTCAAATATATGACAGTAAAAAGTTGATAATGATTAATTCTTAGAAAAATGTAACAGATTCAAGATTATGAAGAACATTATAGGACCCTTAGGAAAGTGCTGTGGGCAATCTCATGAACAAAGATGTACAAATGCAAACAAAGTAGCAAACAGTGTTTGCACTTTCAAATAAAATTAAAATCAACCCTATTAATTTTGCTTTTTTTTTGTTTTTTTTGTTCAGAAATTGTTTCTTTCAATAAGACTGTACGAGTCTCATAAAAAATGTTATTTCTAAATTAATTTGTACAAATTGTAGATTTTGTCAAGAGATTATTTTTACTACTTTTTTATGTTCTTATTGTTAAATTATAACAGAAAGAAACATATAAATCTGAATACAGATTGTATGTTTTTTGGTTAGGTGACTTTACCCAAAGTGGGGGGGGGGCAGGGGTGGGGTGGGGAGGAAGCATACCAAAGTTAACTAAAGGAAACAAACATTTTCTAAGCAATTGGAAGAAGGAAGCTTCTGTAAAAACCTAGAGATCATAATTCACTATTTAACTTTTTTTGGAGAGAGTAGGGGATGCAAATACAAGATACATAACAGATGACCTCCATGAGCCACAGTATTCTACCTCCACTCCCCACACCTCCCAAAAAGAGATACCCAGAAGAGCAGTGATAGAATGTAGCAGATAAATCCAAATTTTGCTCAATGTTGATAAGTCACCTGGCAAAAATTTTAAAAATTATCATTAGTTCTTCAATAAAATATTGATTGATAGATAAAGATCTATCTAGTTGGATATATGAATAGATAGATTGGTAGATAAATGTTGGGTTGAGAATTTAGATTGTATTCCCAGAGGGGTCAGAACTAAATAAGTTAAATTTTCTGAAAAACTCTGTCTTATCCAAATTTATTTTGCTTTGTTTTTTACTGAGTGTGCTATATATTAAATTTTAAAACATCATTACCCCTTGACTGTTGGAACTATTGACTTAACATGAATGAATTTCGGTTGGCCCTTCCTAGGAGCATGCTTGTCTAGGTGAGAATCATGATGTTCCAGAAGGCATTGGGCCTCTGTAGACAAGAATTTAGAGTCAGGGGTGCCTGGGTGGCTCAGCTGGTTAAGCATCTGACTTTGGATTACAGTTTAGGTTATGATCTCATTGTTTGAGTTCAGCTCAGTTCATGGATCTCATTGTTTGAGAATTTGAGCACCAACTGGAGGAACACTGTGCTGATGGCAGATCCTGCTTGGGATTCTCTCTCTCTGTCTCTACCCCACTTGCGAGCACTCTCTCTCTCAAAATAAACAAATAAACTTAAAAAAAAGAAGTAGCTGTCAGTATAGACTAGAGGATGAACAATTTAGCTTGGGAAGTTATCATTTGGGCTCTTTTTGTCACTGAAAAGCTGGTGCAAACAGAATGTATCAGAGCATTAAAATGGGATCCATTAGGGACAGTGTCTTCCTGTTGGAAAAATCAAATCCCCCGCCCCCTTTGCCTGATTATTCATTATTTTAGAGGCAATTAATAGATTTCACTACAACTACAGATAGTCTAAGATTAATGGCATATATTTTATCATGTTATATGATATTCATATAAAAGCTGACTTTAAGAAAGAAATATAACTCATGCATTTCCCCTCTCTAAAATTGTGTCAAACTTAGAATTAATCATTACCTACTAACATAAAAGAAAGCCCCCTTCCTCCACTTGTGTGACACAGAACCCCCATCCATCACCCTATTGTGCTTCCTAGCACTGCTAATATCTTAAATCTATAATGTTTTACTCAAAGTATTCAATCTTTAAGAACAGACATCAGGCAACATCCACAGCTGTTTGATTTCTGAAAGCCAAGCATTTTACTGAACCAAGATAAACTTGACTAACTCTACTTTTCTTTAAAACATTCCCAGAAGTCTTCCCTATCCATGCATATTAGTCTCCATAGCACCATTTTCCCACGGATGTCTAAATCTTAGATGTTAACAATTTAGTTTCAAGATAAAAATGTTTCTGCAATGTATCTAGGAAGGCCTCCATGTTGAAAGGAAAAGGCAAAGGCAAAACTTAAATCTGAAACATACATGAGAATATCACTAAGAGTGGTTTTAGTTATTGTGGCAAAACAAAGCACACAGCTATCCAATTCCTAATTCTGCATGGGGGACCTGGTCCATAATCAGTTTCATTCTTCTTACTGCCTCTGCTTTGGTCCTCTGGTCTAGTAATGAAGAAACGCAATAACTTCTTCATTCCACCAAGGGGGCATTTAGTCCTTTTCTGCATCTGTCCTATAACCCCAAATGGCTCCCTCCTGATTAGAAGGGGCTCTGTAAACAGATAATTTCCTTTAAAAGAGAAACTTGGGTACCTGACGTAAGTAGCCAATTATTTCTTTCATTTCTGAAATGTGAATGAGATTCGCTAAGTTTAAAACCTTTCCAGTGATCTTTTTTTTAAAGGCAAAGTTCCAGCTCTTACCTGAGTTATCACGGAGTACATACATTCTCAATATTTGGTAGTTCTAAGGAATTTTTTGCTCATCTCCAATTACTAAAAAAAAAAATAGATTGGTGATTTATTTTTTTATCTGCAAGTCAAATATTCTGTTGATGTTTAAAGCAAAATGTACTTTTTTGCACAGATACTGAAAATTATCTGACTGTTTATTAAATGGGATTGTGTAGAGAGGAAGAAGGTGGAGGAACAGTAAAGGAAGAACCACAGTCAAATCCAGAAATAATAGTTCTACTTTTAAAAATTGCACTTGTAAAGAGATGAGCAATACTTTATATTACATTTCATCTATGTATTGCACTTACTTGATAAGTAATAGTCAATTAAGTGTTGAATATTTATTTAGAAAATCATAAAATGTAAGAATGGGACAAACCTTGTCTGTCTTATGATTCTGAACTTACTGACCTGGAAATATGCCTTTGCTATTTTTAAAGCTTATGTATGTTCATGAGCAAATTGGAATACTAACAATGAATTCCTAAGGTTTTTATAAATATTATGTAGAATAATGTATTTTAAAGTATTTAATGTAATAACTATATGGGCATACTAAGATCCATGGGTCTCCTGTGCTGCCTAATAATCTTATGCCCCCAAGAATTAATGTTCTTTAAATATTTCCTCAATATTTAGGAAGTAGGGAGAAGGCTGTGTAGAAGAGATACAGTAAAAGAAATATCACTGCTGGCATCATTCAGCTTTACCAAGTAGCAAGACCTATTCAGTTCAAGCTTTCATACACTACCCATCTCAGAAAGCATCTGAGGTTAACATACTTTCCCTCATATTAATATAGTTTAATGTGCATTTATTGTTACTTGATTATATTGTATATCATCATTCATCTCTAATCTGAGAGTTCATAAAATTATTTCTTCCACCTATGCACTGCATACTTCCTGAGAAAGGTTTTGAGAAAATTAAGGTTTCTCCAACAAGTTACAGGTTCACTGATATTTAATATCCAGTGATATTTTAGAAAAAATCTACATTGTAGATTCTTTCCCTATGAAAATGCCCAGCTCATCCATATCTAAATCCAAATCAGAATGCCTGACAAATAGAAATTGCTCATAAATATTAAAACACTTTCTACCTTTGTCCCCTTCCTTTCTCTTTCCACTTTTTGTTTCTAACCCCATTTCTTTTTTTCCTCCTTCCAGAGAAAATTATGTGAGCACAGTTGAAGATGCATCTGTCATATTCAAAGAAGCATGAGTGAAAACAGTTTAACTGAAGTGGATGTTTTGTAGGAAAAAAATAAGTAGTGATTAAAACTATAATGTCAGCAAAGGCCAGTTAGTAGGAAAACATGAAGGCCAATTTTATGAGTTTAGATCTTATTCTCCAAGATACAGGAGATCCTGAGTGTCTGAAGCTGAATGTCAGAGGATGTTAGAATGGAATCCCATGGTATTTCAGAAAAATGACTTCAAATGGAAGAGCAGTCAATGAAAACCAGTGTAAGCAATTAGGAGACATTGGTGGTTTTCACTTGTGTTTATTGTCGTGGAAAAAAAATCCCAAGATGTCAGCATACAATTACAACTTTATAGTAGAGGAAAGTAAAAAGCTAAGAGTCCTGGATGGTGGCAAAGCCAATGGAAAGCTAAAGATGAGTGCAAAAGATTTTTCAAGGGAGAGTATGCTTACAACGGACTACTCTTAGGAGTGAAGTAAGAATCAAATAGAAATTTAAGATTTTTAAGCATTATTCTTGGTAGAATTACTGTATCATGCTTAAAAAGAAGAATCTAAACACAAGCTTGTTTTAGTGCATAACACAATGAGTATTGTTTCCAATGTTAGAAAATTAATGTCAAACACAAAAAGGCTTAAAATGATATAATGATTCTAAATAAGAATAGAACACAATATTAGAATAAACAGCAACTAAATAAAGACATGGTATAGACAATGAGGAATAATAGAGATTCAGGAAGAAAATTTGTGTAAGCTGCAATCAAAGTAAGGTATTATTACCGAATATTAAAATAAGCAAATTTGAGATATGAAGGCATTAAAACCTCACGTAATACATGAAAGCAGAAAATAATTGCCTCTATATAAACATTTATTTCAGAAACTGTAATATCACTTTTTCATATATTATGTGGATTGTTATTGGGTACATGATGCATTACTAGAAGTTATATGAACTATTTATACTGTTCATTACCTCATTGTGTAGAAGCAGTGAGCTTTTATTTCCCTATTGGATATAAATGAGGAGGCGCATCCATCGAAATACAGCAGAACTAGAATGCAGTGTTTCCCTGGCAAACAAAGTTCCATAATACATATTCAGCCTGAGTACATGGGGACCTTTTCCTATGCTCACAGATGTGTATGTCTTTTAGCTTACCAGACTCTGCCAAAACAGAGCTATATAAAACAATTTAGAAGTGCAATCTGTTGAACACTTTTATAATTAAAATATTACGTAGAACTACTGTTGAAAAAGAGTTTTTTGACCTGTAATGATTTATATCATGAAATTTATTTTCTTTACATAACAGCAACAAACAATTATATGTGAAGATGTAGTTTTGAAGATCAGAATAAAATGTGCATTTGTCAAAAATGAAATTTCTGGAAATAGTACTATTTTAGAGTACAACTTATCCTTTATTTCTATACTTGAAATTATGTCCATTGAAATAATAAGAATTACACGGTTTTGTCAGTTAATGGCATTTTATATGCCATTGTTTCATTGTATCATAAAACTATGCCCCTAATTTTTTCACAATATTCTGTTTAAAGCCATGTATACAAGCCAGCAGTCTACTTTGTTGACCAAATTTGACTCAATTAATATTTATTTAGTTAGTGACAAATATATTAGAAAACATTTCAGGCAGTCAAAGCAGAAAACACACACACATATACACACACACAGAGAACATCAGTATGTAAAGTGTAGGAAATATAATGCAAAGCTTTGGTTGAACCATAAAGAAAATGCTGAGATGCCACACAAGGGAAGGTAATACAACTCAGAAATTAGCAACTACTAGAAGCTTCCACCCCTATAAGCTGCAAGGGCATATAGAGGTATGGGGACACTAGAGCCCAGAGGCCATACTACCAGAACACCTAGAATTAGGTGAGTCTGGCTGGAATGGTTTTGAAAGGACCATAGCCTCTGCCAGAAATGCCTCCTGAGATAGAGTGGGAAGAGGAAGAAACAGCTGACTGCTCTGGTTCTACTACCTGCCAATCCCTGACCAGTACTTGCCAGAGGCAGAATCCAGTGAAAAGCAAGGTGACAGTGACATGGAACACTAGGAAAGAAAACCTCCAAAGGAGAGGCTCCTGAGACACCTAGAAGAGTAGAGTATGGGCAAAGGATGAATATGAGGGCAAAGAGGCCCTCAAAGGAAGAGCAAATACAGAAAAATCTACTCATTTGAGTTCTGAGAAATATGCTATGTACATCTATTAAGCATTGTAAAAGTAAAGATACCTGAAATTTTGATCAGGAATTCAAAGTCCTAACCTAACTAAGGAGCGGGATTTCAGAAGAATGAATAAAACATGCACATTATAATAATATGAAATAAATGCCTCTCTTGGGATGATACATATTGATTGAAGTATTTGGGTAATAGAAAAAAGGTGCTATGATAAAAATAATAAGTATCACTTATCCTTCTTGTTATGCAAAGAGTATTTAGTCTATTTAATCTAATTTATTTTATTTTTTAAGTTCATTTATTTGTTTTGAGAGAGACAAAGACAGCGTGAATGGGGGAGGGGCAGAGAGAGCGGAGAGAGAGAATCCCAAGCAGGTTCCCCACTGCCAGTGCAGAGCCTGATGTGGGGCTTGATCTCACAAAACTGTGAGATCCTGACCTACATGGAAACCAAGAGTAGGCCACTCAACCGACTGAGCCACCCAGGCACCCCTATTTAATTTCATTTTAACCTGAACTTTTCAAGGATCCTGAAATAGGGGAAAGACTATTTTTCCTAGACTGGAGCTTTCAGAACAGAATTTGTGTGCTGGTTATGTCATTTGCTACCTCTAGCTTTTGGCAAATTAGTTACTTCTGTGAGGTTCATTTTTATACTGTAAGAATTACTGCTCACTATATTTGCAAAAGTGTTGAGAGTCCAAATGAGATATGGTCCTCACTTTAGAAACTCACTTTAGGTCTGTGAAATTATAAAACAATGTTTAATATTTTGATTTTCATTGAAATTTGGGTATAGAATTTGGATCTTTAATAGAATTTCAACAGACTTATTCTTTTTTATTGTTATTGTGAAACATGTTGTTATAATGTAAAACTAAAAATTAGAATCAAGTTATAACTGTCTCAAATAAAAAAACCCCAAAAACAGTATATGGAACTGGGGGTACAAGTTAGTCTTTAAGGAGGAACCATCAACATGTTTTGGTGAGGGTGGTTTAAAAATAATGCCCTTAAATCATTCCATACATAACAAGTAAACGTTTTATAAAATTATATTTGTCTTTCTCATTATAATACAGAAATATATTATATATAATAAATTATATATTTTATCATGTTTAAAGCCTTTTACAAAGAATTATAGATATTTTGAGCTCACATTGAAATATATTCATATATATATATATATATATATATACATGTATGTGTATGTGTATGTGTGTTTGTTTCTTTATGAGAGAGAAATTTGGTTTAGCCTTGATCTAAGATATAGAACACTTTAAATTCATCCAGTGCTATTAAAGAAGTGTACTTTAAATCAGTTTGATGTTATCAAGGCAATTTATTTTGCCCTCATACAAATGTAGGAATGATTTACAATGAGTGTCTTTATCTCATAAAATGACTAAATGAGTTTTCTGCTTCAAAAGTACTTAAATCACACAACTTCCTCCATTTATGCAACAATTTATGCTTTCAGCAATACAAGCATAATATCAAAATCTGTTATTTTGGGGTATCTTTTTTACATGTTCTTTATAACTCAGTTTAATCTAATTAGTCTTTGTTGTATTTTCTAAACCTAGTTGTATATTTGTCACCAAAGGTCTTATCTATATCACCATTATCATTAATCACTTATGAATTTCTTGGCTTCTTTAGCATTTTTGTAGCTTCCATTTCATTTGTTGCTGGTGTTTCCTCAGAAATAGCTAAACCAAGTATTTTCAATTTAGCATAGCTTTTCTGGTAAAAGATTTCAAAACTATCAGTCCTTTTTGTATTTGAGCAAGTAATCTTGTATATTTTTTACAGTTATAATCATAAAACAATTTTGTTGACTACATAGTGAAAGATTAAATTTAGTAAAAAAAATTCATGAAAATCCTAACAAAGTAGTTAAACTTGGATATGTTTTTCAGTAATTGGAAATATCTCCCTTGATCACAATTCCGTGTGGCTTTTCGCCATGGTAGCACCAGGGCTGTCACATTTTCCTTTTCATTTTTGGTTCCAACAGTGACATGTCTTACAAAACGTGAATAGATACCATGTGTCAAAATATAAAGGCAGTTACATCTGTGAACTAGGAGCAGTTGGTGACAGGTGTTAGGGAAAAACAGTGGCTGTTCTCTTGAGTTTAAATAGAAGATTTGGGGAAAATGACACTGCAACAATATAAAGGGCACACTGAGGTGCTCTGTAACTCATGCTATTCCTGTAAGTTTGGATCTGTCACAGAAGTAAGATTCAAAATATTGCAAGTCATAGATTCTTAGAATTATAGGGCAGGAATTTAGAGGAATCTTGTTCAAAGTTCCTTAATATAGTGGTGAAGATGGAGAGAAACGTGTTCTGAAGCTAATGAGCTACAGGTGTAAAGTTGACTTGTCTAAGCTTTGAGCAGGCGCCAGGGCGCCGGTACAGGAAGGAAGTGAGGCATTTGATAGCAGCTTCTGCTGTCGTGCTGAGAACCATCCACTCTGTCCACGTACAGCTGGTCACCGGGGGTCATCAGAGTCCTTTTCTTCCTGGTTTCCTGAGAGCCAGCAGAGACCTTTTTACCACTTCAGCAGCTTCTCCACTAGGGGTATATAATTAAGCCCCTGTAATAAGTTCATTCTCTTTGAAATAACTAGAGCAGTTTCTGTTTTTCTGAAATAAACGTACATCTTAATTCTATTTGAATCCACAATTTATTGAGAGCAAAAACTGTTTGGGGGCTCCTGGGTGGCTCAGTCGGTTGAGCATCCGGCTTCAGCTCAGGTCGTGATCTCAAGGTTCGCGGGTTCCAGCCCCGCGTCGGGCTCTGTGCTGACAGCTCAGAGCCTGCGGCCTGTCTTCAGATTGTGTGTCTCCCTCTCTCTCTGACCCTCCCCTGCTCACGCTCTCTCTCTCTCTCTCTCTCTCTCTCTCTCTCTCTCAAAAATAAATAAAACATTTAAAAATTTTAAAAAACTGAAATTTATTAGATTTTCAGTTATTGTAAATGGAAAATATGTATAGAAGCAATTTGGGGTCAAAATGTTGAGTTTATGTTAACATATATGTTTAAAAACATTCTTTCTACAAGAAATATATATGGGTTTTCTATAATGTATACTAAAATAAAATGCATTACTGATACTTAACATTACCAATTTTCCTGGCTTAATTAAAATTTTATAGTGTGTTATTGGACCTACCCTGTGTATTTATGCATACAATCATACAGACACACACACAGAGATATATCTATATCTATATCTATATATCTATAGCTACATATCTATCTACATATATATACCTGGATATAGATAGATAGATATAGATACAGATTGAGGTATAGTATAGATAGATATAGATATAGATACTGAACTTTACTGAATAGTTACCATGGACACAGATGCTTTCATAAATTCTTTTCACTTAGCTCATTTAATTTTCAACTGTCTTATTTATATTATTTGTTCATTTGTTCATTTGGCATCTCAAGATAGTTTAAGCACATTTCTAAATTAACATTTCACAAACAGAAATTAAACTTACTTAATCTATCTCCTGAAAAGAATACTCTTACCCACTATGCATATGTACCCCTTGTACTCACTTTATTGGTGAAGAGTTTGTCCCTAAATCTAATCATCTAGGAGCCTATGTCTGATATTTATTTTATCGCATTTTATGCAGACAATAATGTTATTTATAAAACATATTATGGGGGGCTTTAATTTAAGTTTGTCAGAAATGGAAATAGAAGAGTGTTTGTATCCATTGATAAAGAAAGGAGGGAAAAGAGAATAAAGCAAGAACAAAACTCAACAACAACAGCAAAAACAATAGAAACAGAATTCTGATTTGAATTGTTGTGTATAAGAAACCGAGTGAAATTTTTTTGTAAAAGAGAGAGGCTATTAAATGCATTATTCTCTTGAAGTGTATATTATTTATCTAATATATATTTGGAGACAGGGATATTGAACTTAAATAATAATTAAGTGTTTAGAATGCATAGATCTGCAAATAAATAAAAATAGAAATTTTGTTATTTTTATTCCTCTTCTTTACAGAATTTTTAAAAAGCAAAACAATATGATCCTAAAAACACTGGAGATAAGAATTGGTAGAAGCATTTCTGGAGGAAAAGCACTATCACAAATGAGACTTTTAAAAGGATCTCATGTGGTCTTTGATGACACCATTGTTTGATGGCCTTTCTCAACCACTGCAAAACCATTCCAGTCACAGTGGAAATTTGGAGAATGGAAAGAGTTAGAAGCATCATCTGTTGGTCACTTTTGAGATTTCCTTTTTTATTTTTTTAAAAAACTTTTTAATGTTTTTTTTTTTTTTGAGAGAGAGAGAGAGAGGGGGAGGGAGGGAGACCGAATCGGAAGCAGGCTCCAGGCTCTGAGCTGTCAGCACAGAGCCTGATGTAGGGCTTGAACCTATAAACCGTGAGATCATGACCTGAGCTGAAGTCGGAATCTTAACTAACGGAGCCACCTAGCCACCCCATGAGATTTCCTTTTTTAAAAATATTACCCAGTGCTCTCTCCTTAACCTTCCATTGATGTTTTGAATAATGCTATACTTCTAGACACCTGCTCCTTGCAAAAACATATCCAAAACTCTCAATATATGTGCAGCAATTCATGGTCAGAAATTTCTTGACAAACTCAACAGCTGTCATTTTTCATTATGAACAGCATCTTGATACATTATTCAATGCCATGTTTCCCTAAGACTTTAGTTCATGTAACATAAAAATTAAAAGTTTTTTTTTCTATTTTGTTTTCCTTATCATTTTAAAAGATGAGTTTCCTTGTGATCAGGTCTTGCCTCATTCTAGCCTATGCCACAAAGCATTGCCAACAACAAGTAAATGAAAGTGACATTATTATTGGGCTAATATTGACTTTGCTGTAAGTCATGTATATATCTACATACTACTAGACCCCATGCTAGTCTGTGGGTCAAGAAGCAACTATATATATACACATATATATGCAAACTATTATATACAGATTATCAGTACAATTATTTGCTACATAATTCACAACAAGGATCAACTTGTCAGTTTTCAAAGTTGTAATTTTGTAAGAGTGGAGAAATCATCAACCACAGCCTATATGTGAAAACTAACCTTTGCAGAAATGAATTTAGTTGTAAAATACCACTTAGAACAACACAATTAGGATGTGGTTCTTGCTATATTGAACAATAAACTAAGAACTCAATTCCTACATTATTCAGATGAAATACAATCAACAAGTGTGGGGGGGGTAGATGACAAACACGGCCACAAAATTTTCTTCCTTCTCATTTCCCTTGAGGGTGACTCCTAGCTTATGCTATCAAGAGGTGACTTATCACTGATTTTCAGTATCACCATGTGACTTACTTTGGAAAGTGAAATAATACCAGATGTAGTATAAGTAGAAACTTCAGAAGTTTCTGGAGTCCTAGGTAATTGCCTTTAAACAAGTGCCTTGCAGCTTAGTGCATGTTCTCTTACTATACTTGCAAGACTGTAAGTAGGTGAATAAATGCATGCTAGTCTATGGGTCAAGAAGCAACTATATGAAGATGGCCCCCTGTCAACAGTGTTCCCAGCAATGCTTTCATAAACCAAATGGCTCCAGCCAATAATCCAATAGCTTACCACAGGCACAGGTACCAGAAAAAACCTTTAACTGTGCCCAGCTCAACTCGTTAGTCTGCAGAATCATGAGCTAAATGAATGGTTGTTGTTAGGAGCCATTAAATAAATTTAACTGACAGAAAGCCTGGAAATAAATAATGGTCTGAGGTGAATCACATTCAAGCTACCAGGATGATACATTATTATAAATCCTCCAAGACGTTTTATACAGGCTGAAGTTGCTACAGGAATAAATACAGGAAAAATTTGCAGATATAGATATAGATGCATACATACACACACACACACACACACACACACACACATACGCAACACATAAAACTACTAAGATAATACTTTGTAGTGGGTCCTCACAAGAACGTTCATACAAGCTATGTATACAACAAGAGTACAGTTGCCCTTTGAACAACATGACTGTTGGACTGTGTGAGTCCATTTATAGCCTATCATTTTCAATAAATACAATACAGTATTGAAAACATGTTTTCTTTTCCTTATGATTTTCTTTATAGCATTTCTTTTTCTCTAGCTTACTTTATTGTAGGAGTGCTGCATATAATACATATAGCATACAAAATATGTGTTAATTGACTGTTTATGTTATCAGCCAGGCCTCCAGTAAACAGTAGGCTATTAGTAGTTAAGTTTTTGAGGAGTCAAGGCTATATATTGGTTTCCAACTGTGCAGGGTGGTCATTGCCCCAGCCTCCACATCATCGAGAGTCATCTACATATATAAACAAATTTATGCTTCCTTGATTTGAATTTCTAAACATAGTTTTGATTTGCTTTTGCAACAGTTTATTTTCTTTTTTTTTTTTTCTTGGAAAAGAATTTTTATTTTTATTTTTTTTCTTACTCTGTGTGCCTATTTATTTTACTTTTTTTTTTTTTTAAACTTTATACTTTATTGTCAGGTTGGTTTCCATATAACACCCAGTGCTCTTCCCCACAAGTGACATCCACCAAGACCATCACCCCGCTTTACCTTTTCCCCTTCCCCTTCCCCCCTCAGTTTGTTTTCAGGATTCAAGAGTCTCTCGTGTTTTTTCTCCCTCCCTCTCCCTAACTCTTTTTCCTCCTTCCCCTCCCCATGGTCCTCTATTGGGTTTCTCCTGTTAGACCTATGAGTGCGAACATATGGTATCTGTCCCTCTCCGCCTGACTTATTTCGCTGAGCATGACACCCTCGAGGTCCATCCACTTTGCTACAAATGGCCAGATTTCATTCTTTCTCATTGCCATGTAGTATTCCATTGTATAAGCAACAGTTTATTTTCTAAGTGAATATGGATGAAAGATGCATAAAAAATTGTGAGAAGCAAGTTTGACTCAATGATTTTCAATAAAGGTAAACATTAATTATGTGTCAATTTACATTACTCAGAGAAACCCTTTCAGTGTGTCATTTATGTGTATATATATGTGTATGTACATAATTTATACCTTCATATCAACAAAGTTTCATGTGATAACAAACTTATAAGTTTCTCTGCTTCTGATATGAAGATGAAAGATAAAAAACTCTTAATAAAAATCTAAGAAATGTGTTCTCAAATTCTTTCTACAAGTCCTTTTTTTTACACCTACTTCTAGGCTTGCCTAAATCCTTCTCACTTATATCTACCTCTGCTGACCGCCTCAGATAATGATTTTATTTTAGAGAGAGATTGGAGTCCATTCTTTACAAATTTTAAAATGAAATTAAATTTCTTAGATTTAAGAAAAGATCATATGTAATAAAAAAGAAGATGATAGTATAGTTTGGGGTTCCTGTTTTTGTTTTGCCTATGCTGCTTTACCATTAATAAAATTCATATAAATAAAAGAGGTGTTTATCCAATAAACTTGTCTAAATAAGAAATGTACAAAAATCAATTCTATAAAAGATAACATATTTAAATAGATAATAGAGGAGATGATTTTGTCTTATTGAATATTGCTATGATCATGATCATAATAGAGTAAGTTCTATTATCAAGGAAATTAATTACATAGCATTCCTTTTAAATTAACATTGGAAATCTATGAATTATAAAGCAATTTCTTGACTTGGGATCAAATTGTCATCCTACATACACATGTAAATTTGTTTCTGGAGTCTTAGGTAATCCTCACTAAATAAGTGAATTAGTGAGTGAAACTAAGCTATGTAAATGAATGACTTAACATTTAATTATAAACTAATGCAGCACTTTAATTTAATTTAAGAAAATACAAGACCCTTTAATATTAAGATCTATTATTTTATTCATATTTTCAGGCTCTTCCTTCATAAATTGATCTCTAAGATTGCTAAAATTTTGAATCAATATACACAAATCCAAGACAAAATTTATTATATTTTATAGCAATCAGAACTTTGAAAGATATTCAAACTATAGTACAGGCAGGACTTGCAGAATGGTGAAGGAAGGGGCACAATGCCACTCTTACCAGTAAAATAACCATTTAACTGATGACAATTATAAATAAAATTTTAAAAAGCATTTAAAGTCTTTGGAAATTGTCCAAACAGCAAATGATAAGTGGAGAAACTTTCTACTGTTCTCTTCCTCTCAATCTCATGCTGCAGAAACTGTATTCTCTGCTTTTCAAAAATTCACATTGTCACTTTGCTTTTATGAAAGATCTACATTAGTACTTGTTTTTGCTAACTTAAACAAATCTGAGAGGGATTTTGGTTTAGAAAAAAAAGACATAAACTGAAAACAGAGTTCAGTGTTTGTTTTGTAGCTAGGGATTACAGCTGCAATGAGTGTGGCGCCCCGAAGCCCTTTATCTGGGAACTACATTCAGCATTTCGTCATCAAGCCGCCAGAGCTTGGAACTATGTCTTTGATCATCTGTGCTTTATTTCGATTTATTTTGTGCATCCATTAGCAAGATGCGTCCTACGGTATCAAAAAAGCCTAAGAGAGGTTATTGTTGGTATCTGGGAGCACTTAAAACTTTTCCAAATAAATTAATTAAAATTGCTTTCTCACTATGTGCATTCCATTGTACAAAAGGTTTCATAAGAACGCTCTACTTTGGGATGGTGGGGGAAACCCTATTCCATACAGGTGTGGTAGACAGAACCAGTATTCTCGTTTCCCATATAGCCCTACTCTTAGAGCTGAAATCCACCCCTGTTGCAGCAAGTGGAGAATACTGGGGTCCTGGTCACCTCACCCCATCTCATTCAAAGGATACAGACTCCATGTCAGGAGGGGCAAGCCCAAAAGACCAGGAGCTTCCCCAATCCATTCCACACAAACACTACCCTGTAATAGCAGCCCACTGGGAAGGGTGGGTCTCCACTCCCAGCTTCTGTGCAGTGGTGCAAAAGTTCTGACCAGAGCAAGAGACAGTACTTAAAACATCACAGGGTCTTCAGCTGTGCTTGAAGGGACTGATTTTATTTGGAACAGAAAGTGGAGAACTTTATAGCTAAGGGCATTGTCCAAAATAGTGAAGATCTTGGTGGAAAGCAATTAGGAGGAAGCTGGTATTTCAGTGAGAAGAACAAAGCAGCAGGGAGGCCAGAAGTTTAACAGAGAAACCTTAAAAAAGAAAAGTGCTGAGAAGAGCTGTCCTGGGATCGGAGCTAACCCTGGGAACTGGGTCAGCTGTACACATGCTCTAAGTCACACCCACTCATCTTTATTGTGTGTACAATAAAGATGAACAGCTTCTTGCTAAACTCTGCAAGATTGTTTTAATGTAATTCCAGAGATTTTAGAATATTCCCAACTGAAGCTATTCATAAAATACTTTCCAAGCTCCTTGAATTGTGAACATAATTTAAATCTTACAAAGAGGAACAGGAAGGGCATTCTGGAAGATTACTGCATGAGCAATGGTGCATGAGTAGAGTCATGGCATATTGAGGATTGTAATGAGATTGGTCCAGTAGAAAATATTTCATATTATTTAAGAAAAAAATTGTGAATGGATAATGTAAGCCCCACATATGAATTATCTAAATAATTCTTATAATAAATTGCCCATTGCTATGCCTGAGTAGATAATAAAAACACTTGAAACTCAAGAAGAATATTTAATTTCCTTTAATTTCAAAGGGCAAAAAAAAAAACCTAACATTCAGACTCACACAGTTGAAATATATGTATCGACTGATATTATCGAAATAGGAAATGAATGTTAATGTTAATCTGTGGATTCAATAGTGCAGACAATTGAGCTCTACTCTTAGGATTCATCAGACAACTCCAGTTAACAGTGAGACATCACTTCATCCTAAACCACGATATTCCTTTGGCTACCATGGCTCTCCTACCTCCATACTGAATGGCAGGTGGACATCTCTGGAGCTGTAGCTCTGGGAATCCCCAGTGGGTTAGGTGTGTCATGCTCTTTTTCTCTTGAGGCCTTTTATTCTGTGCTACATACTACCATGGAAATGGTGTTTAGGCATCAATAAATACAGAACTTACTCATCATTGTTGCTATTCTTATTTTTTTCTAATACTCAATTTTTTATTCTCTGTTTGCTGGCACTCAACATCCTTTTTCTTGCTCCCACTACATTCAAGGACATATGAAAAAAAAAACAGAATTTAATAAAGTTAGGTACATAAAATCAGAAAGGAAAAACAATAAAGTTAAGATTACAGTTCTTATAGATTAGCTAATAGGTTATGAGTGAGAGGAAAAATACACAGCCATTGCAACACAAATGCATTTATGAGAATATTACATGGAGAAATCTATTTCTTCATTTTTGTCCTCTTAACTGTACCTACTTTTCCATAATCTTAGCAACCACTCAGTCTTGAAATATGACTGTTCACCTGATATAGAAACATTATTTTGATGGAGTAAGTTTTTCACTAATTGCCACTGTATGTTTGATTTGTTATGAAGTCTGTATCAGTTAGATTTAGATCCAATTAGATACAATATATAGGTTTACACTAATTGTTGAAAAGATAAAAACTGACTTCTTTTTCATAACATGGTAATAAGGAGGTAGATATTTTGGAAGTAAACTAGCTTGGGGTATTTTGTCTTATTGCTCTATATTCTTAGATAATGCCTTATAATTTAAGATAGTGCCTCTGGGGCACCTGGGTGGCTCAGTTGGTTAAGCATCTGACTCTTGAGTTTGGCTCAGGTCATGATCTCATGGTCATGAGATTGATCCCTGCTTGGGATTCTTTCCCTCTGTCCCTCCCTCACTCGTGCTCTTTCTCTCTCTCTCTCTCTCTCTGAAGAGAGAGAGAAAAAAGAGTGCTTCTGAAATCCTCCCATCATAGCACACAATGTTAGCAATTGCAAGGAAGAAGTGCATTTCCTCTTTTTTTTCTTTTTCTTTTCTTTCTTTTCTTTTTCTTTCTCTTTTTTCTTTCTTTCTTTCTTTTTTTTTTTTTTTTACAGAATACACCCTGGGAATTCTATGGATTACTTTATATCTCTATGTTCAGAATTTAATAATGTGTCCATTCCTAGCAAAATCTGTTTGGTCACTAATGAAAGATGATGAGTGTGGCTATTAAGAAAAAACTAACTGTCTCTGACCAGGTCTCTATACTATTTATCTGAGACACATATTAAACAGTGAGATGAACCCTAAATTTATATTTTGGGGGATTAACAAAGGCTCCAAAAAAATAAAACCCACAATCATACACTTAAGTACAGAACTTAGCAATTTAATATTTTAGGTGGTCTTGAACTAAATACATTGTAAATTCTCTAACTCCATACATGTTTGATATGTTTATTTGTTTAGTTTCTCTAACAAATCTTAATGTTTTTCTTTATATTAGAGTAATGATCCTGTTGGCTAGGGCAAATGTTTGGATTTTTCTTTTGAATTTTATGTCACATATGTGGTAGGTGGAATAATGCTCTCCCCGCAAAGATGCCCACATGTTAATCGCCCAAATCTACGAATGTGATAATTTATATGCCAAAGAGGATTTAGCAGATATGATTAAATTAAGGATCTTGATAAAAGGAAAGATTATCACAGTGGGATCAATGTGATCAGAAAAGTCCTTGTAAGATAGATGCAGGAGTGTCAGAGAGAAAAAATTTGAAGACACAACGCTGCTGGCTCTGAGGATGGGGGAAGGGGTCATAAGCAAAACAGATGTAGGAAGACTCTGAATCTAAAATAGATAAGGAAAAGGATCCACCCCTAGAACTTCCAGAAGGAACAAATCTCTCTATGCCCTTGATTTTAGCCTAGTGAGACCTCTGGTACACAGAGTTATGAAATATAAATTTGTGTTGTTTTATATCACTAAAGTTTGTAGTAATTAGCTATATCAGCCATGGGAAACTAATATGCTAGATAACAAAAAGAAAAGTTAACACAACTAAAATAAGCAGAGAAAATGTAGTTTATTTTCTGAACTGTACTGAGTTTTTCTCCTGGAAGACTATCCTAAGTAGGATAAAGAGGAAAACTGAACTTTCTCATTAATTACATCTCAGTTTTTTCCATGTCAACTGTCATTAATTATTGCTTACATTTGCACACCACCTCTCTCTCTTTCACCTCCCACTCATCTCCAAGGTGATAACTGAATATATTTGGCTAGTTGGTCAGAGGGTCCACAGGCATACTATTGAATCATGGTTTGTTAAATTTTTTTACTGAACTGATACCTATGAAGGGGGAACTAGTCTTAAGTAGACCTTCAGTCATACTGCTGGAAATCTTTTCAACTCTAATGGCAAATGTAAACTATGTTGACTCTGAGTTTGCTGTTCATGGACTCTCTCAGCTCATACATTATCCTTCCCCAAACTTGAGCATGCACACATTTCTGTGTCACTTGCACATAACTCATCATCTCTCAAGAGTTATGACTTCTTCCACAGACTCATTCAACTAGACACCTTCTTTGGGCAATGTTTCACTATCACTGCATATTAGGAATTGCCTCAAGCTGAATGTGAGGATGTAAGACTTCATTATGAAGCTTACAGACCGCCAGACTATTCTCAGGAAAGAAAGCAATCAATTCTGAAACCCTGGCTTTCTTAAAATATATCTGGGTATTTCTTCCACATTGTTAGGAAGGAGAAGAGGTAGAATACAAAGAGGGGAAAAAAAACAAAGGCACTGACTTCTTTGAGTAAACATTTTACTTTCTCTCTTCTCCTTTATCTTTTGGGCAGTAAGGAGTAGATTTTCTCACTACCTTTCTTTCTATATAGAATTCTTTTTATATGACACCCTGCTTCTCCTTTTCCTGTGCCAAGTTTTCCAATCTATGCTTCTGAGATGGAAAAGTCACTTAATGAAGTTGGATCTATATTTTCTCTTTGGGAAATACCTATTTATTAAAATAGTGTCTCACTGTAGTTTGAAAAATAAAGACATCTTTGAGATTCAAGTTACAATGACTCTTTTACTAGTCTAGTTTCATCTAACTCTTAAAGGGATGGATGCTATTTATTTAATAGTTTGGATCTGCAAATTTACTGGATATGAAAATATATATTCAAATACATCAAAGCATACTGCTTTTGTGCCCATACTTTTGGAAAAGATGACCACTTATTTCTGTTTTATAATGCCTCTGCTCATATATTCTCAGTATTGTACTTTTCAGTATACTGGTGAAATAATTTATTAATACCTTACAGATTATTCCTTTCTATCTTAAAAAAAAGGCAATTCAAGGTATAAATGTTCAAAGCACATCCACAAAGGTAAATCTGTTTTAAGATAATTTTATTTTGGACTTTATCTTATAGGAAACTAAGCGTGATTGCAGATTATTGAAATGGGAAATGGCATTTTGAAAACATTACTTTGGAAAGATTAAGCCACTGGTCATAGGCAAAACAATTTAAGAATGACTCAAAACATATTTAGTTTCCATCACTAAATAAATGTTTTGAGAAATATTGAATAAAAATTTAGATATGACTGGGTAAGTATTTGAATTGGAAAATAGTATATACCAACCTTTTACATATATTTTAAATTATTAATGTTTTTACATTATAAAGTATAACATTTGTAATTAAAAATTACACTTAAATTGCATTTTCTCAGAATTATAATAAACTGAGATAAAATATTTTGATTTGAATGATATGAAGTAAGGTTTAAAAGATATTTCAATATTTGTATACACTCTTTAATAAAGAAATTATTTCTCAAATGAATAAATGATTTGGTTCCATAGTTGCTACTGGGAGTAAGTTTTAAATAGTTTTTATTTTTTTTATAAAACTATCCAGAGAGTAGAATTAGTAGAAATGTTCATACATGTGCATGCACTTGTTTGTAGGAGTGTGTATGTGTTTAACCAATGGAATAAAATAACTTATTTAGCGAGTACACTTTAAGTCTCTAGCCTGATAAAATGAATGAATTTGCCAATGCTCATCTGGTCAACTATTACACAGAAGGATGGATAAGTGACAAAAATTATGTTATATGAAATTGTATTGATACTAACAAATCACTTCCCCATCTTCGTGCCCAAAGTTTGAAAACCGTTCACTCAAAAAATTTTTTAATGTATTTACTTCCCCTGAAAATAGATGCCGATACAATAACAGTAGCCAGTTCTGAATATGAATAAGAAAATACAATATCCAGGGGAGGAATTACATATGAGAGCAAATCCTTTAAGATATTCATTTTATTTTCAATATGATTACTGATGCCATGGATTCTTTTACAATTCAATTTCATACGGTCGAATTCCCAGTGTGATTATTGGTTGTCTTAAATGGACTCCTTGACAACAAAACCCAGTACTTTCTGCCTCATTTCTACAGTACTCACAAATCAATCATGATCTTAAATCATCAACTCTGCCTGGGA
>CM053573.1:23667521-23713016 GCA_028646485.1 Cryptoprocta ferox
TTAAGATATTCATTTTATTTTCAATATGATTACTGATGCCATGGATTCTTTTACAATTCAATTTCATACGGTCGAATTCCCAGTGTGATTATTGGTTGTCTTAAATGGACTCCTTGACAACAAAACCCAGTACTTTCTGCCTCATTTCTACAGTACTCACAAATCAATCATGATCTTAAATCATCAACTCTGCCTGGGACAAGAGGCAAAACAGTGAGGAAACAATGTAAATTTGCTTAAAAATGCCAAATTTTCATGGACATTTTTCTACTAATAGGTTAGGCTTGTTGTACAGCAAAAGCATAGCTTATCCCCCATAGTAATTTTTAAAACATCAATCTGTATTTGTCCCCCTTGGAAAGTTCGATTCTGCTAGATGGAGCATGGAGGTTACATAAATTTGGTATTTTATGTCATGCTTGACTCCTTTCTTTTGGAGCAGGAAATTTAACTCCTCTTCCATTTTATTTGCACAAATTCCTTTCTGTGTAAATACTCCATACTTATACCAAAATAATTGAAAGGTTAGGCATTTATCTATGCCATGGGAGAAAAATAGTGTTTTTCTTAAATGCACTATTATTTAAAAAGAAAAATATAAATAATAATATAAATACTACAGTGAGTTCAATTTGAAAGAAGAATGTGCAACTTACTTCTATACAGATAAATAATTATATATAATATTCTATACCTGTCTATATATATATACACTCACACATATATGCATATATTTATGTATATATAAGTAATATGATGCATGAATAGAATGATACAGATAGGAAATGCATGCATACTCACATGTGTATGTATTTATATCTATATATTTCCTTTAAGAATAGCTATTGCTATTTTTTTAAGTTGTCTCTATGATTAATCAAGCTACCATTATGTTATATATAAAATCAAGAAGCAGTTTAACCCTGAATTTAAAAAAACATTGAAACAGGTTTGACAGAGAACATAGTTCCAGTATATCAATAGTTTTGCATATTTAAAAAGTATAGAGACAAAGTCTCCATCACTGTTTACTATCATCTTTTACAAACTTGTTTTTGATTCTGATGGTAATGCCAACTTAAATACTTAAAGTTTGGGGAGGTGTTTTGTGTTTTTTTAAAAATTTCTGTTTAAATTCCATTTAGTTAACACACAATGTAATGTTGGTTTCAGGAGTACAATATAATGATTCAACACTTCCATACAACACCCAGTGCTCATCACAAATGCACTCATTAATCCCCATCACCTCTTTACCCATTCCTCAGCCACCTCTCTTCTGGTAACCATTAGTTTGTTCTCTATAGTTAAGAGTCTGTTGATTGCTTTGCCTCTCTCTCCCTCCCTACCCCTTTTATTTATGTTGAATATCACTAAATACTATTGAATTTTCAAAATACTAAGACATGCACAGAAGTCAGCTGTCTCAGATATTAAAGCTACTGATTTCAAAGAAGAGTAAACAAGTAGAGAGATGGATTCAGCTAAATTAATTGGCACAGAAAGAAAATTAAATCCAAAAAAGAATCAAGGATGAGAACCTCCACGTTTGTATTTAATGAAAAATAGACTTACAGCTTACTACAAAGAACTTCAGGACATTGGGTGGAAAAACTAAGTTACAGTTGCCCATCTATCATCTGTTTATACAAAACTAAATAAATAAATTAGACTTACTATCCATAATTGTAAAAGGAGGAAGATGTCAACATTACAGCTTGTGTATTTAACACAAGTTTATGTTGCTTTGAGGACCAAAGAGTAATCATGTAAACAGGATTTTGTAAAACAAATAGCTTTATGTGGCCCCTCTCCCTAGTCTGTTCTTCCATTTTACTGCATTACAATTTTTTTCTCATTCAATTTTAATTAAGTTTTAAGCTCATAGCTAAGAATGAGATCAATCATTGAATGATATATTATGTCTAAGAATTACTGCTTAATAGCAAAACTGGAGATTCAGATAAATTTTCTCAGGGATAAAGGGCAAGTAAGGGCCAAAAAAAAAAAGAAAGGCCAAAAAAAAACAAAACAAACAAAAAAAAAAGCAGCTTCGGGATCAAATGATAGATTTGGAAAAAAAACTTTGGGAAGAATATGTATGAGATAGTATGAGAAACTGTGTGAGTTATGCAAGAAAAGGCAACTATAATATGCATCTCACTACTTAAAAATTAAAGCATCAAGAATAATATTTGAAGTATTTCAACAGGAAAGGGTTTTGGTATGCTCGCGGTTTGGAGAGTTTTCCAGTGATCAATATCAATGATGAACAAGGTTTAAGTGTAAATTATTTCCAGGTTTAAAGTATCCATTTATCTCCAAGTAAGCTTTTCTACTAGTTCAGCTAGAAACTCAACTTTTCTGTCAATAGCAGAAACAAAATCAGATTGCTCTCAAGATCTGCTTCCCCTTCTAAAGAAACATTAATCTTCCAAACCTGATTATAAAGTTCTCTTTGTTTAGGGCTTGATTCTATTCTCAGATATGGAGATGAATCCAAGTTCTGTGCCTAGAAAGTCAATTATGGTGACTGCATTTCAAGTGCGGCAGAATGATTTTCCAAGGGATTAGGATGCATGTGTTTGTGAGGAAAATAAATTTTGAGTTTTCTGGCTATAAAAGATGTGAAATGGTTAAATTATGAGTGCTATCATAGCTAGGTTTTTCAAAAAGACCTGATATTTTGTCAATATTGATTCAAGCTTCTCAGTGTCACTGGAGTAAAAATAATAAAGCTCTGTTGCTGCAGGGACATGAAAAAAAAAAGTTTGATTGATTCTTCCATTATCCAATGACAGCTATAATAAAGCAGAGAATAAAAATGGCAATTAGATGCTTGGTCTAAAGAAAAAAATATATGAACCCATGTAAGGATTTAGTGGGTGAAGACAAAAGTTTAAAAATACAAAAATAAAAGAAATATTCAAATTCAAAGATGTCTCCCTTGAAAGATTAGAATACTATACTAACTGTCTTAAATTACAACAAATAATCTATACGTTTAAAAGCCACACCTGAGTTTATTGTAAGATAAAGCTATAAAACAATTTTGCAAGTTTCACTAGATAAATAACAGGATAAATTTAAATAATATTTTTAAATTTACAAAGAAATTTCACAAACATTATTTTATCAATTCATTAGAAATGTTCAAAGCATGCTATGACTATCCCTTTGTTTTTCTTTTTTTGCCTGCTTAGTTTAATGTTACAATCATCTGAGATAGAAGTATTAGTTATTCTGTTCCAATAGCGAACTCAATTTTTTTTTCCTTGGGGTTAATGTGTTCTCTAATTTCAGTTTTTCTTCCTCTCTTTCTCTTTACTTCCAAAAAAGATTGCATTTATTCCTATGCTTCATTTCCTCTTTTGTGTGTTTGTTTCAAGGTTTTATTTAAATTTCAGTTAGTTAACATATTAGTTTCAGGAGCAGAATTATTAATTCATCACTCACATATATTACCCGGTGCTCATCACAAATGCCCTCATCACCTGCCCACCTCTTCTCCAGTTTGTTCTCTACAGTTAAAAGTCTGTTTTATAGTTTGCTTCTCTCTTTTTCCCCCTGTGTTCACTGTTTCATTTCTGAACCTCCACATATGAGTGAAATCATATATGTCTGTTTCTGATTGACTTATTTCCCTTAGCATAATACTTTCTAGTTCCATCCATGTCATTGTAAATGGCAAGATTTCATGCTTTTTACAGCTAAGTAATATTCCATTGTGTGTGTGTGTGTGTGTGTGTGTGTGTATGGGTGTATGCACATACACCATATACAAAGTGGAATGTATATATGTATATTTACACACACACATATATATACATATATACATATACATATGTGTATGTGTATATACACAATGGAATATATATACATATATATGTAGATATACGACTACTAGATACATACTATGTATAAATGTGTGTAGAAATAACACAACATTTTATTACTCATCAGGATGCCTACCCTATTTTATGAGAGTAGAAATTAAAGTGCAGTGAAGTTAAGTGAATTACCAATGATATTTACCTGGAGATAATGCTAGAATTCAGGCTTTCTGAAAATTACTTCACATTTCACTTATTCTCTCTTTCACTCTTTCTCCATCTCTCCCCATCTATCTATATGTATTTATGTCTCTTTTGTGAAAGAGTTTACCTTTGAAAAACTTTATGGAATAAGTGCTCCCATTGGAGTAAAGATGAAGACACATATACTTAAATACAATTGTATCAGGATATTTTTAAAATTATGCATATATATATACACACACACAACTAACAAAAACCTGCAGATGTTTCATAAACAAGGACATTTTCTTTTTTGTAATGTTTATTTTTTATTTTTGAGAGACAGAGCATGATGGGGGGAGAGGCAGAGAGAGAGACACACACACACAGAAACTGAAACAGGATTCAGGCTCTGAACTGTCAGCATGGAGCCCAATGCGGGGCTCAGACCCACAAACCGTGAGATCATGACCTGAGCCAAGTTGGATGCTCAACTGACTGACTGAGCCACCCAGGCATCCCTGAACAAGGATATTTTCAATTGGATATTTAATGAATTAAGTAAGTTAGAATCATGTATATAGTTACAAACAGTAATCAGTAATTGTTTATTTTATGGACTTAAAATTAAAAAAAGAAGAAAGTTAAAATAAAAGACAGCTAGTTTCACTTCTGTTGTAATTTGGAGACATTCATTTATTCCTTTACAAACTAACTATGTGAGACACACCCTAAGAAGCTAAAGATAAAATAAGCACATTGCCTTCCCTTATGGAGATTCCAGTCTAATAAGGAAAATAGATATCAAATGAATGAAGGCAAGCATTATCCAGAGGAAGTGCAAGTTGCTGCTGGAATGTAGAGGCTATGGACTTTCATCCTGAAAATGAGGTGGAAAGGAGGGAAAGGTCATTAGCAAAAATTTAACAGGGGTTAACCAGAAGTGGGAAGAACATTTCAAGAATAAAGAATTATGGTATGCCAGACTGGCTCAGAGGGTTAGGCACCCACCTCTTGATTTTGGCTCATGCTATGATCTCAAGGTTTGTGAGATCGATCCCCAGCGTGGGGCTCTGCAGTGACAGCATGGAACCTGCTTGGGATTCTTTATCCCTCCCTCCCTGCTCCTTCCCGACTTGTGCTCACACACCCTCTCTCTCTCTTTCTCTCAAAATAAATAAATAAATAAATAAACATAAAAAAAGAATAAAAAATGACGAGGTAAAGTGATTGAGGCAGGAAATATAAAATGCATTTGAGGAAATGCACAGCATTAGATGGATCTTAAGTGACGAGTAAGCAAGAAGCACGAACTGAGTCTGAGGAGAGAAGGAAGAGTCAGATGACATAAGGAAATGACATTTAGAGTTTGGTATATTTCTCTTCAAAGCAAAAGGAAAGCACTGAAATATGTTAAACAGCAGATCCACATTAACAAATTAGAATTTTTAACACAACCACTCTGACTGCAGTGTGTATAATAAATTAAAAAGAGAGAAACACATGTACTGAATTTCTCATTGTGTACAGGAGAGGAGAAGGTATGAGAAAGTGAATGACTGGATGAGGCATTTGTTGAGGATGCTTTGTTTCCTTCTAGATGAAAAACACTAGACCTTGTTGAAATAATTATGGGCTAAACACAGGTGAAAGAGTGAGGCTGAAAATAGGAGAAAGAAAAGTTATACAAGTTCTGTAGAAAGATGGAAAGATTAGGGTCCAGAGAATAAATGGACCAGCTGAGTTTTGGTAAGAGGAAGGAGACTACCTAGCATAAGAAGCAAGTGAACCAGGATCCCATGATCTTAATAATTGCTCAATATATTGAGCAATCTATAATTTTAAATTTATTACCTCTGGTCAAATATAGTTAATCTTGACTTATCTTTTTTTTTACTATTTTATTATTTTTATTTCTTTTTGGTCTCAGCATGTCTTCAAGCTTTATCCATGTACTTTGGATCAAGTATGCGTGTATAAATTATTTTATCTCTCCCTGGGAAAACTGAATTTACTGATGAATAATCTCTTAAAACTCTAGTCAAAATTTTTCATTAAATTCACTATTAGTAATGCAAATCTTACAATTTTCTAATTTATTAAAAATGACTCGGTTTTTATTTTTTGCCTGAAACTTCCTGTCTAATGAATGATTTTAGCTAACAGTAATGACTTTTCATGCCTTAACTGGCAGCAATATCAAAGTTTCACACATTCAGATAAATATTGCTAAATAAATTAAATGATAAAATATCACATTATTCCTAGGTAGCTAGAGTTGGAAGGATTGCCTTTCCTGTTCTAGTAGCTCTGAAACAAATATAGTTGGGTTGCCTGAATGGCTCAATTGATTAAGCTTCCGACTTCAGCTCAGGTCATGATCTCAGTGTTGTGAGTTTGAGCCCCACCTTGGGCTCTGTGCTGACTGCTCAGAGCCTGGAGCCTGCTTTGGATTCTGTTTCCCTCTTTCTGTCCTTCCCTCACTCGTACTCTGTCTCTCTCTCTCTCTCTCAAAAATAAATAAACATTTAAAAATTAAAAATATATATACTTAACTACTCATGACAAAAAAAGTGCATACCTACCTAAACATGCTAGCTAAATGTTTTTCAGAATATAACTCCTTTGTTCTATGCAATTTTATTAATATAAAAAACACACAGTACTGCACAAAATTTTTAACTGATTGGCCTGGGATGAGAACCACTGAAGTGATATCATCCAGCACACTTCGCTATCCTTCAATTGGGTTGACTTCTATTTTTTTTTTTTAATTTTAGAGGGAGAGAAAGAATGCAAGTAGGGGAGAGGGGCAGAGGGAGAGATGGAGAGAGAGAGAGAGAGAGAGAGAGAGAGAGAGAGAGAATTTTAAGCAGGGTCCACACTCAGCACAGAGCCCAACACAGGACACCATCCCACGGCCCTGGGATCATCACCTAAGCTAAAATTAAGTTGGATGTTCAACCAACTGAGCCACCCAGGCCTCTGAGTTGACTTCTTTATTTTTTTAAGTTTATTTATTTATTTTGAGAAAGAGAAAGCAGAGGAGGGGCAGAGAGAGAGGGAAAGCGAGAATCCTAAGCAGACTCTGCACTCTCAGCGCAGAGCCCAACATGGGGCTCAGTCTCACAAACCATGAGCTCATGACCTGAGCTGAAATCAAGAATTGGTCCCTTAATAAACCGAGCCACCCAGGTGCACTCTCTTCTAATGTCACTGCTTCTCGTCTACACTCCATTATTCTGCGAGAGACTCTTACTCCTGAGAGAAAGTTTGTCAGACTTTATTGGAGTGGCTTTGCCCTCATTCTATCTCTCGTCATCATCACAAAATAGCCACAGCAGTTCTAGGCATTACCTTTAGGCAAAGCAGAAACTGACCGAATCCCTGGGACCTGCTATATGGATATGGGGTTGAAACAATATAAGTTCTAACCATTCTACCTCAGACTTCCTCTTCCCTCATACAAACCAGCACTGAGTCTCATGCTGCCTGCTTAAACCTATGGTAGCAATTAGAACATGGGCATCTTTCCAAAAAGCAGTGATATCTACCCTGCTGTATTGCATTAATCTCTATATAGATTCAGGCCACATTGTCTATTTTAACAAACAAGCAAAAAATATACAATAGGAAAAAAAAAGAAATTATCTCCTTCACACCTAATAATCTTCAATGTCTTACAGTGCCATATGCCACTGGCCTCAAACTGGTTCCCAGACCAGCAGCATCATTGTCATCTGGGTGCTTGGCTATAAATGCACATTCTAAAAAAAAAAAAAAAAAAAATGCACATTCTCAGATCCCACCCAGGCCTAATGTACAAGAAATGCTAGTGATCTGTGATGGAACAATCTCTCTGGGAGATTCTGATGCACACTAATTTTTGAGAACCACCACTCTATGTAGTCATTTAGGGAAAATTGATTGATGGAGGCTTTGCCCATATTAACATATGACACCCAAGGTCATATGATTTCCAACCAGCCTGGAGAAACATCAGAAGGAGATGTTTTATATCAGACTTGGGATTAGCACACATAACTTCCATTCACTTTCTGTTTTCTAAAGTTCAGTCATATGATCGCATACTATTGTAATGAAAGATGGAAAATATAGTCATGCTGTGTATTCAGGGAGAATAAAACACATGTTTGGGTGAGATGTTGGCACTCTCCTACAAACTCCCCTCTCCGTTCCTACTCTGGGCACACCGAAGTTTGTTCACATTCTACAGTGCCTTATGCCACCTTGCTACAAGATTTCCCCGTGTGCTACTCTTGCTTAAAATGCTCTTACCAATTCTTCAACTTTGTCATTTACTTTCAGTTGATTAATTACTACTCATCCTCCAGACCCCATCTCAAATAGCTTTCTTCAAGGAAGCAACTATAGTATATACTCTTCTTGCATATGCTCATGAAACTACGTTTCTTCTTGTTATAATAATACTTATGGCTTGATGTTACACCTTTATGTTTATAAGTATTAGATTAATATGTGCCTCTTCTACTTAAGCTAGGTCCAGGCCTGATTTTTTACACCTCATATCATTACACCTAACAAATTGTCTGGAAATCTTAGAAACTTAGTAAATTGCTTATGAATATATTTAAGGAGATAGATAGTCATATATATGTATTTGATTTAGAAATGCATGCTTTAGATAGGTGAATAAATTATTTTCATAAAAAATGAAAGAAAATACTGAATTTTTTTTCTTATACCAAAATGAAAAATAGTATAAAATATAAATGGCAGATGATACCTATTTTTGTTGTATATACCCTTTATTTTGGGGTGTATTATTTCCCCATTAAATTTTCTCTTTATTAATAATTCTTTTCACCATTTTTCATGATTTAAAAAGCATACGTGCTTTAAAATCTAGCCCCTCTCTCAATTTGCAACCCATTTGGAGGTAGGTTTGGCTGAAAATAAGTTTGCCTTAAAAAAGAATATTGACTCCTGATGTGAAGGATAGAAAGGTGAGGGCATTTAATACTAAGGACTGGGGGTCAGTTATGAATTTTTGATATTATTTTATACCATCTTTTGTGGGGGAGAATGGGGCTATACCTCATTCTTGAGCTCCCACTTCTCTGAATCTTAATATATATAGATATAGGATGAATGATGTCCAACAATTATCTGATACATAATTTCTTATATATTTGTAACCTACTTAAAATTTGAGTTGTTTCTGATGTACAGCAATGTTTCTGCAAATGTCCACCTGCAAATCCCAAATACCAAGAAGCCAGAAACAAAGCAATACTTGTTATAATCATCACACATGATGGAAATATAATCTTGAAAAAGGTCAGAGTTGTAGAAGAGGACTGTGCTATTTTTCAGGCATTAAAGGCACTTTGACTTATTGTAACATTTTATAACAAAGGTTATGAGTTCCAAGTGATAGAGTATGAATTTCCTATCAGGATGACGCTCCAGCTAATTAACTCATCCTCATTTTAATCTTAAACGTATCATCTGCAGGTTTTTCGATACACTTTGCAGGTTTATGTGGAAAGGAAAGAAATGTCGGACCATGTTTATGTTCTTACAAAAGGTGATGGAAAAAGTTATGACACAGTCAGTACTTTCATTAGTTATTTTTTCTGTTAGCAAAACTTTCCAAAGAAGTGTGAATTAATGTTTATAGAAAACAAAAATATTATCCACATGAAACAGACAGTTTTATGCTATTGCCTACCTACTCATGAATCAAAACAACAAAAGGCAATTTATAATTTTCTAGCTATATTATATCTTAGTCACAGCACCCAAATGTTTGAGCTACATTGAAAGTGGCTACTGGAGCCATAATTTTGGTCACAGCCTATGCCACAATGATTGATAGGGAAAATTGGATTTTTACTGTGAAAGTCTCAATCTGTTTATGTCCAGCAGGTGAAATGAAGATATTGGTCAATTGGGATTTGAGTGACCATAGCATTATATTGGTGCATCAATGGATGCTCTGCAGTGATAGTCAAAGAGGCTTGTTTTTTTCCTCCTACATAATTCTATTTTCCATGCTTGTTTGAATATAGACTATCCTGGTAGAATCTACAGGGAAAAGAAGTGTGCAGGAAATACCAAGGGATACATTTTGCCGGATGACATTATGCCAGGTGAGTAAAAGGTAAATTTCCCTGAACTACGACAGAAAGCAATTTGTTGTCTCAACCATTTTGTTAAACCTCATTTAAATTACACTTGATGTTTCCCAAATGAATCTGCACACATTTGATTGTTATGTTTTGAAACATTAGTATTGTTTCTGCACCTTTTTGTTTGCTGTCCAGTTTATTTTAAATAAAGATTTCAGGTACTCATAGAAAAGTAATATACTCTGTTACTTTCATTTTCACATGTTATTTTGTTTTGGTGATTATGTTGGTGAGATGGGGAAAGAATGGTGAATATATTTATATGTGAAGATGGTGATTTATTTCTGAGACTGCAGAAAAATATAAAAATATTTTAAAATACAGAAAAATTTTTTAAAAATAAAAACCATGACATAAAGTGATGATATATGTGAGAGATAGATGAGACAATGTAAATCTGTTGAACAAATAGCACTGGAAAAACCTGAATAGTTTCCAAAGCCATGTAAGATAAATACATTATAATGTGTGTGTATGTATATATATATATATATATATATATATATATACACTTAAATCAAATCATGTAGTAATTTATTTGGTCCCTACAGTGTGAATATTTATTTATTCATTCAGTTATTCATGCATTGAACAGACATGGAGGACTTTAATTCTAATAGGTATAATATAAAATAATACATAATTAATATAAAATATAGTTAGTAAAACCAAACCAGCTTTATTTTCTTCATGTTAAGGATACTTACATATTTAGTTCATGACTTAATTGATTATACCTTTTCAACTCAAGGTGAGAGATTACTCGACAATGTTACAAAATCTCTTTGGAATACTGTAAAATTGTTGGTCTTTACAAACAACCTAAGAGAAAGCAGTGATTTTTATTTTTTTTCCATGGCCTTCATTCATACGATTTAAAGAAAATGATATTTTACATGCTTAACTATGAGGCTGACACACTTTTTGGCTTGAAATTAAATGCAGAAAATATCAGACAATAGATTTGACTAGTCTAAGTGATCACAATGGGAACAGCCAAACAGAGGTCACAGTATAAGTACAAGGAAGAACAGCATATAATCTGAATTAGTCTATTTAATTTAGTATGTCTCTGTTTAAATAAGCCTCCACCCTACTACTATGAAAGAGGAGTGCTTGTTATCTACTGTCAAAATCAGAAGAGACATTTTTATAAGTCAGAAGTTGCCATTTTTTTTCTTCACTATTAAAAGCCATCTACTGTAACATGAAGCAAAATCTTTAAGCTTTCTAACACTCCTCTGGGCTCCCTCCAAAAAGCAATTTATATCAGCTGGCAAGGTCATTAAGGAAACTGGTCAAAATGCAGGTGGGAAATGCAACCCTGTTGGGTAGAGTCATAATGCTTCCATTTATCAGGAACACAAGGTCATATCAATGGTGTTGGGTATTAAACTTTGATTTTCCAAGAATCCCATGGCAATTGCCAACTTGAAACGATCCAAAATATATGAGAAATAGAAGTCTGCAGGTATATTTCTTAAAAGTTGTGTATAGGTTGACAAATACTTTAATGATAATATATGAGTTTATTTAGAAAACAATATAAAACCAAATATTTTTTCTGCAAAATAATATTGTAGTGTACTGTACACTCGTGGAAGTTTTAATAAGGTTTTTCTCTATTCATTGATTTCTGATATTCTAGTCTTCTGTTCAAAATTACTAAGACATATAACCTACATTCCACGTGCCCCATGTAGTGAGTTCCCGTTGGAGTAGAAAGTACACACCCACACGGTTTCATATACTGAGTTTTTTTTTAAGTCCACGTATTAAGGTGGCAACATTGTCCTTCTTTTCTATTTTCTCAGAAAACCCCTTTCTAGAATGCCTGTAGGAATGTTTCAGGATCTTAGAGGAACCTCAGGGTTTGGTAGAGACAATACTCTTTTGTTGAATGGACTGCCTTTAATAAATCATTTCTAAAATTAGTGTCAGATCTCTAGAAAGTAAGGAAGCTAAAATGGATTTCTCTTATGATATTTTCTTCCTTCCATCTTTCTCATCCCCTCATTAATACTCTGCTAATGAATCTTCCTGGTTCCCCTTGTTTGCTCACAGACCTCTCTAACAAGAGCCGCCTCAGACCAGTCTCTCACTTTGGCATTACACCTTCATCCTTCTGGCTTCCTGGATCTCAACTGTCTCCGACAGGTACACCCCTGCTTGGAAAAAAAAAAAAAGTAAAAGAAACACACACTCACATACACTTTTTCAGTCCCTGCCCTTTATCATGCTTGTTGTTTCTAGCAACAGCCTTTCTTCCAATAAGTCAAGTACACTAATTCGGATAAAAAGTTTCAAGCCCGAAGTGATGTGCCTTTAAATATTTCTGCGTTATTGAGTGTGTACCATTAAAGAAGACAAGCTTTTATACTTACCGTTTTGAGGTTTACATATTTTGGTAAAAAGATGATGGGGGTATTTTGTTGAGTTACAACTTCACAAAAGTTATAATCGAGATAAATATTCTGTCATTGGCTAAAACCAAAACCCCGTGAGAGGGAATCTCAGAAAACAAACAACAAACAGACGAGCTAATAAAAAACATTTAACAATGCCGAAGCATTGAGTTGCATGTCATGACTGAGAAAAGGATAGTGGTTGAGGGTGGTTGGGAAAGAAGACCAGTGGCACAGGAAGCCAGTTTGGTTCTTCTGCAAAGTGTCACCAAGACAGAATTAGACAGATACAAGATTTACTAGAGCAAGTACCAGCGAGGGACAGAGTTAGAAAGCACGCATAGGTGGGGCAAGCGGGCCTCCTCCTGGGAAAGAGAGAAGGAAGGAAGATTGGGTAAAAAGCTTCATCAGATTGTGGCACAGCCCTGAAAAAGACTCAGCTAGATTGAAGGAGGGTTCCCAGTGCAGAATTACCTGTTTGAGGAGTTGTGCATCAGGCAGAACAATCTGGATTTCATGTCCTTTATTGGACTGCAGGCGGAGAGAACCAAGTTTGAAGCACCTTGTGGCTTTGAGCTGATGACACTCTGGCTACCATGCAGGGCCAGGAGTTTTCATAAACACTTAGGTGTATGTGAGATTTAAAAATTAGACATTTACTTGTGTTGAATCCAGTAAAATGCTTAACAATTCTATGCTACTAATTCTATGCTACAAATCTATGCTATCGATTTTTTTAAAAGTGGATGCAAACTTTATACATATTCTCATTTTTTTTTACAAGTGTAGACATGGTTTTTGCTCATGGTTATAACACTTGACAAAAAGGAACAAAGATGAGAAGTAGGGGAAGTCTTCAAGGCTTGTTTTCAGTACAGAGTGTTAAAATAGCCTACTCAAATATATTTCCTATCTCAAATCCTAACACCACTACAAAGGAAATTTACACTTTTGTTATAAATTATATTCATTACCTTCTGAGTGTTTTTGCCTTTTTGTTTTTGTTCATGACAGTTCTTACAGCTGGAATGTTTCTTCAAGTGAAGAAATCAGAAAATTCTACATCTTTTGTGCAGCATTCCTGTATTTCTCCAAAATTAGCAGAAGGTAACATATCTTCCCCAGCATCCAAGTGGTATTTTTTATGTCCTTTATTTGGTGCATTACATATGCATGTCTTTTAAACTTGACTTTATATCCTGTATTATGTCTAACACTCAACGAATAGTAAATGCAAATCTTATATATTAAGCTTCTTGGTGTAAACTAGAAAATATGTACCTTTCAATAAAAAAATATGGACCAAGAAATATTGATCATGGGTCTATCTTGACTCAGAAAATCTATTATTAAAAAAAATCTCTAAGAGTTTGCTGTTCTGGCTGAAATCTGGGCTGTAGCCATTGCTAGGTGGTATAATTGACAACACTTGGATTATCAGAAAATGTCATTTATAAGAGTTGATCTCTTGACCCTTATTTACCATGAGATTATTTCTGTGAAAAATAAATTTAGAGTGACCAATGGATTTGGCAATATCGAGGCATTTTGCGAATTTTCTAAGAGCAGTCTCAGTAGGGAGGTAAGAACTGAAGCCTGACTGAAGGGTATTAACCTGGAAGTTGTCAATCATGACAATAAGCATGAACTAGAAAAGCTCCAGAAAGGGAGAACCTATTAGCTACACATAAAAACACATGCAAAACAAAATTTAAAAAAATGAAAAAATACAAGTTAAGAGGAAAAGGGTATGTTTTGTGGAAAGAATTTGCCATTAGATGATGAAGTAAGATGTTTTGGATAGAATCGGATACCTTGATGTAAGAAATAGAGGATATATTTATTTGTATTTCAATAAAGAACAGAGACATGAGAACAATTTTTGCAGGAACTTAACAGTATCTCACACTGGATGCTGTGAATTAAGTATAGGCAATGTGTAGGTCTTTGGGGAACCAGTATGAACTACAAATAGCTAATGAGCTGCCCAGTTGGCACAAATGGCATTGTTGAAAATCTCTAGAAATGAATACACTACTTTTTATGATTTCATACTTGAAAAGTAAGCAGAAAATTCATTATTTTCCTTAATTTTGTGGTAGGTTTGTTTTTTTTGTCCAATATAATTGAATTTCTGGTTTTCAGTTAAAGGAATAAGAAAACTGATGTTTATATGGAATTAATTACAAAAATATGGACAAATTATATTTGTAAAACTTGAGACTCGGTTTTTCTAACAAAAGCAAAAAATGTGATGCTTAATCTTCTAAAATTATCAACCTATCCTATCATCCTGATAGAATATGCTTAATCTCTTAGTCAAATACCAGTCCTGGGTCTAATGCTCTATCAGCATTAGAAGCATTAAAAGTAAGAGCAAAGAAAACCATATCCTAATGTAAGTCATGTCCAAATAAATCATGTAAATAAATAATGTAAGTCATCTCCAAATAAAGAGGAAGTCATCATATATTTGAACATCTCATATAATGGTTACACATCCTTGTTACTTTTGTTTTTCAATAAACTTATTGTGATATAATTTACATACAAAAACTTCATCCATTTAAAATGCAAAATTCAGTGGTTCTTAATACATTTATAGATTTGTGTAGCCATCACCATAATCTTATGTTTGAATATTTCCATCATGTCCCAAAATAAACCTTGCATTTATTAGTAGTCACTTCCCATTATGCTCCTCAGTCACCTTTGTTCCCACCCCCCTGTCCTAAGGAACTCCTAAAATACTGTGTGCCTCTGTAGGTTTGCCTATACTAGACATTTCATCTAAGTGGAATTACCACAATATGTTTAAACAGCTGTCTTAATTTTGTGTCTACTTTTGGCTTAGATTGCTTATATTTGATAGTTTTATCACCTTGAAAGTTGCTTATATTTGGTAAATATGGGGGGTTTTTTTGGCCACGTTTTTTAAAAAAGTTATAGCTGGGGTACCTGGGTAGCTCAGTCAGTTAAGCATCCAACTTTGGATCAGGTCATGATCTCACTTTCGTGAGACCCCGCATCAGGCTCTGTGCTGACAGCTCAGAGCCTGGAGCCTGCTTCGGATTCTGTGTCTCCCTCTCTTGGTGCCACTCCCCTGCTTGCACTCTGTCTCTCAAAAATAAATGAATGTTAAAAATTTTTTTAAAAAATGATGGCTCATATTTTCTGTATAATATATGTTGTATCAGTTAATTGTACTTTACATTAGTAGGTTTCCAATATGTGGCTTTGGGGTTAAATCATGCAGATAAATATTTCTCTGAGGGTTAACAGGAAAAAGGGAAATGTTTCCAACTTATGATCTGCATTAAAAAGGAAAATTAGGGGCTCTTGGGTGGCTCAGTCAGTTAAGCGTCCAACTTTGGCTCAGGTGATGACCTCATGGTTCATGAGTTCAAGCCCTGCATAGGGCTCTTTGCTGTCAACACAGAGCCCACTTCAGATCCTCTGTCTGCCTCTCTCTCAGCCCTACCCAACTCTCAAAAATAAATAAACATTTAAAAAATTTAAAAAGGAAAATTACTCATTCTTCACTAATGATTAAAGAATAAAAACACATAAGAATCTTTACAAGCTAGGCCCAACTTGTTTTTCCAGTTGCTTTTAAGAGAAAATGATTGTGCTGGCAATGACTTGGATGTATGGCCAGGCACTTGAAAGGAGTACATTTGGAAGATTAGAAACAATGTCTGGAAAAGAGAATTCAGAATGGACTAGGGGAATGGGTCCAAAGCAAGTGGATCTTAGTGTATCATCTCATTGCCTATCACACGATGTCTACTGCCATGAAGATACTGAAAAACTAAATGGGAGGGATTATTCATTCAAAGGAGATCAGCCAGCATTTGTCTATAGTCATCCCATGATCCTACAATAGGCTGGTGGTCACTTGGTTGGAAACTATGAATGGGCATATTAGCATGTGTTTCCTCTCATCAAGGCCAATGTAATTACTAACATTCCTGAATGCCTGTTAGTACCAGAGACTGACACTGAACATTCAATATGGTACCATTCCTTGAAGAGTTTGTCCACTTGATGTCTATTTGATTATATAGAATCATAACCTTGCATCCATTAATAGTAATGGAGAAAGCATTAATTCTCTCCCATCCTAGTAAGAGGAAGTAATTCATCCTTTGAAATTCATATACAGATAGGATCTGGATTTGTCTCTTCTGCCTACAATGCCTCTGCCAGGCAGGGCTTTCTGAGTGACTGAGATTCAGAAAAAACACTTTGAACCAAAGGACCCATTTATGGCAAAGGATTTTGACAATGGATAAATGAACAAGGAATTCATTGGTCATATTCTATCTGTCACCCAGAAGTTACCAGCTTGATAGAATGTGGAAGGGCCTTTCAGCTAGGTGGTCAGCTTAAGGATGACACTCTGCAGGGTTGTCAATCTGTTGTCTTGAACATAGTGTAAATGTTGAACCAATAGAGATTATATGCTGTTGTGTGTATAATAGCTAGAATGCGAAGGGAAAGAAGGGTAAAAGTAGGATTGATTCCTCTCCTTATCACTCTGTGTGACCAAATTGAGTTTAGGCTTTCTAACCCTGTAATTTTATGCTTTGAAGAGTTATAGGTCATAGTCCATGAAGTATATGTGAAAGAAATTTATACCGTAGAATGAATCAGAATTTCTGTAACCTAATAGTATAACCGCCACTTAATAACTTTGGGCCTCATGATGATGAAGTATCAAACAACAAAAAAAAGGAGTTACTGCAAAATAATCGGAGCAGAAGTATTGTGTCAGAACTTGAGGCATTCGTTGCAGTGTGTTGGCCTGGTGAGAGCAGTAAACAGCAATTGTATTCACAAGGCATGTAATTAGGGCTTAGGTACAGGCAAATCACCTAGACAGGCAGAACTGCTGGCTAAAGATGTAGGAAATATAGAATATGTGATAAAGAAGGAAAATGATTAATGTTCATTATGGTTTCAGAACATAGACTATAGCTTGTTTCACTAAACTTTTATTTTATGTCCTTTTTAGAGATTGTAGCAACCACCTTGTCTTAGTCAATTCAGCCTGCTACAACAAAAATACCATAGACTGAGTAGCTTAAATAATAAACATTTATTTCTCTCAGGTCTGGAAGCTGAGAGTCTGAGATAGGAATGGTTGAGTTCTTGATGAAGCCCCCATCTTCCTAATTTCTTTCTTGCAGACAAGGCCATCTTGCTGTATCTTTACATGGCACAGAAAAGGAAAGATCTCTCTTATTTTTATAATAGTACTAATCTCATTCATTAAGGCTTTACCCTCATGACTTAATTATCTTCCAAAGGCCCCCACATCCAAATACCATCACAATGAGGATTAGGGCTTTGATACTTAAATTGGAGGGACCAATCAGTCTATTCACACCCTATCTCACTCATACCTGTTCACAAAACTTGAGATATTACCTGTAACTTCCTACATGCTGACAGCTTTCTATCTTAAGCACCTGTATATCAATCTGTTTGTCCACTTGAGGGTATCTTCCAGCATCACAAGACCACATGCTGCCATATGCAAGTCAATCTGGGATTGTGCTTGTCTTCATTTTCCTAGAGCTAACTGTTCAAAAATAAGAGACAGGATTCAGTAGAAAATATCCAGCCTCCCAAGCATCCTAACAGGAAGCTTTCATGAGTGTGACATAATTTAATTAAATTAAATTAAAAAAAAATCACAGTGAGATTGAGCCCAACTTGCTGTTAGTATTGCTAGTAGGCAATGGATTCTTTATTAATTTTCTTCTCTTTCACGTGTCTCAATGCCTACTGCCTCACTTGTACTTCCTAGGATCATCTACCAAATAAGCTGCCTACACTCAAATCTTGCTTCAGTGTCTGCTTTGTGTTGAGAATCCAAACACAAACAGAATGGGTGTTTGAAACTATTTACAAAATTTGATTCATCACTTTGATGAGAGAAACTTTTAGTATGATCTAATTTTGAGAATGGATTTTCATGAAGCTTGTGTAATTAATGTTTCAATTTCGATCTCCAAAGCAATAATATTCTTTCAGAAATTGAAGTAGTGGGTAGCTCTTAGTCTCCACACAAAAAAAACTGATTTTCAATATTTCAGTTAGCAAGTGGGGTAGTCAGAATAATGATTCTTGGTTCCTCAAAGATTTTCATGTCCTAATACCAGAAAGCAGACTTAGGTAGTAAATGAAATTAAGTTTGCTAATCAGTTGATGATAAACTATAGCTGAATTATCCAGCTGGGCTCAATGTATCACAGGGTCTTTAAATGTGAAAGAGGGAGGTAGAACAGTTAGTGTCAGAGTAATGCTGTGTGGGGAAGACTTGATCGGCCATGCCTGGCTTTGAAGGTTGAAGAGATCTTAAGCCAAAGAATGTAGGCAGCCCCCAAGAGCCAGAAAAGGCAAGAAAATGGATTCTCCCCTGGAACTTCCACAGAAGGACAAAGCCCTGCCAACGCTTTGATTTTAGCCCACTGAGACCCATTTTGGTCTTTTGGTGAAGCTTAAGATATAAATGTGTGCTGTTTTTAGCCACTAAGTCTGTGCTAACAGCAAGCAAGTATATCAGCAAGGAAGCTTGCATCCTGTCAGTGGATACCTGGAACCATGAATAAATCAAACCTGATATACACTGTATTTTCCTATACATATATACAAATAATAAAGTTTAATTTATAAATTTAGCATAGTGAGATATTAACAATAATAACTAATAATAAAATAGGAGACTATAACAGTATACTATAATGAAGTTATGTGAATGTGGTCTTTCTCTCTCAAAATATCTCATTGTACTATACCCACCCTTCTTTTTATGATAGTATGAGATAATACAATGTCTACATGATGAGGTGAAATGAGATGAATGACATAGGCACTGTGACATAGCATTAGACTACTTTTGACCTTCTGGTCATATGTCAGAAATAAGATAATCCGCTTCTACACCACAGTTGACCATGGATAATGGAAAACATTGAAAGTGAAATCAAAGACAAGGGGGGACTACAGTGGACCCTTGAACAACATGTGTTTGAACTGTGTGGGTCCACTTACAGACAGATATTTTTTGGTAAGTACAGTATAGTACTGTAAATGTGTTTTCTTTTCCTAATGATTCCTTAATAACATTTTGTTTCTCTAGCTTTATTATGAGAATACAGTATATAACACATACAGCATACAAAATATGTGTTAATCATTGTGTTATTGGTAAGGCTTCTGGTCAGGAGTTGGCTATTAGCAGTAAAATTTTTAGCAAGTCAAAGATTATGTGGGGGTTTTTGACTGCACAGGAGTCAGTGCCCCCAACCCTCATGTTGTTCAAGGGACAAATACTATAATAAAGTAAATTTACATCTACACTTAATAAAGACATTGATATAGAAATACTTCATTTTGGGAGATTTGGTACCAAGAGAAACTGAAATATTTTTCCCTCAGTGTTAAAGAGGTGTGAATGAAAATAAGTATCAGGTGGGCAGCATTGAAAATCAAGGAGAGAAAGCAAATTTTTCAAGGAACCAGTAAGAATAATGATGTGATAGGAAGAGTGATATGATAAGAGGTTAAATGTATCTATCTTTATCTGGCATACTATTTTTCATAATGTATAACTTTTTTTGGTTATATCTGTTATGAGCTGAATTCCTACAGGATTCCTTACACCCAGTACTTAGGATATGACTGGATTTGGATATGGGTGTTTATTTTTTTATTTGTTTTTAAAATATTTTTAAATGTTTTTTATTTATTTTTGAGAGACAGAGAGAGACAGCACGAGCAGGGGAGGGTCAGAGAGAGAGAGAGACACAGAATCCACAGCAGGCTCCAGGCTCTGAGCTGTCAGCACAGAGCCTGACACAGGGCTCGAACCCACGAACAGTGAGATCATGACCTGAGCCGAAGCCAGATGCTTAACCGACTGAGCCACCCAGGTGTCCCTGGACATGGGTTTTTAAGGAGGTGATAAAGGGGGGTGCCTGTGTGGCTCTTAAGTGTCGGACTTCGGCACAGTTCAGGATCTCACCATTCTGAATTTGAGCCCCATGTCAGACTCTGAGCTGACAGTTCAGAGCCTGGAACCTGCTTCGGATTCTGTGTCTCCCTCTCTCTCTGCCCCTCCCCCACTCATGCTCTGTCTCTCTCTCAAAAATAAATAAATAAATAAATAAATAAATAAATAAATAAACAAACATTAAAAAAAGAGAGAGATAATAAAGTTAAATGATGTAATTAGGGTGGGCCTTAACACAATATGACTGGGGTTCTTATAAGAAAAGGAAATTAGAACGTAGACATATATGCATAGGGGAAGAACACCATATGAACATGAAGATGGCCATCTAAAAGTCAAGGAGAGAGAAGAAAACATTCCTGTCAACACCTTGATCCCAGATCTCTGGCCTCCAGAAATAGTTCTCCAACATTGTAATAAAATAAATGATAATTTCTGTTGTTTAAGCCACCTATTCTATTACTTTATTATGGCAGTCCCAGCAAACTAAATTACTAAATATTTTGCCATATTCTAGATATAATAACATGCTGGTGTTTTTTCCTTTGCAAAATTGCATTTAATTAACTTGTTACAACATAATCACTTTTTTACTTTTTTTTTTACTGCACCTCTGAGAAGGTGGAAATAAAGATTTCTTTTTAGTACAATGGATAGTTACAGTTTTGTAACGAAAATTTCTTTGAATAATCATATACACCTGAGTGCTATTTAGAACTCAATTGGTGTGTTCCAAGTTTGAAAGTCATGCATTTACTAAAGACATTTCCTTTTTCTTTATCTCTTTCACTATTTGGAAGGCAAAACAATGTTGATATTAAGCTCCTTTCTCATACTAAACCAGGGTAGAAATTTCTTAAAAGATGATTCCCTGAAGCCCAGTGGCTTCATTAAAACCAAAGGGGAGACAGACAGAAATATGGATGCAGTGGGAGTACAGATAGGGGCTGGGATATGCCTTTTTAGTTTTATAGGCAGAACTATTCTTTAAAAGTTGTTATTCATTTGGATTTTCAAATTTGTACAATTTACCTTCACAACAGATTCCTTTCTTTTGGAAATACTTTCAAAATGGACTTGTTTCTAAGAGAGATATAAAATAATTTCGCATTATTTGGGGGAAAAATAACAAACTATGGTGTTATAGTACATCTAACTATAAATGTCGCAGACTAAAATGCTAAGTATTTCCTTTAAAATATGTAAATTTAGTAGACCCCTGCCTTTAAAAGATTAGAGAAATAACATTTTATCCACAATAAGGAATCATACAGATGTGAGAAAAGACTGGTTTTTGGTTCAGCTATTATGGAGAGCAGAAGTTGAATGGAGTAATTGGGCTGATTACAACGCTGTACAGGAAAACGTGCTGACCATCTGGAGGCCCATGAGTGAGGCTGAGGAGCAAAGGACAGTCTACAAACCCAGTTGGCAGGCTAATAGAACTTACTGACCTTTTATCCAATAGAACCAAACAATGCAGCAAACAAATATAAAATGGAAAAAAAAAGGAAACCTAATAGACTATAGTATGAATGAAAAGGAAGATTTAAGAATGTATTTATTTTTTTCTCTTGGTTTAAGTAAAGAAAACATAGGCCCTCTGAGGGAAAAAAAAAAAGAAAACAAGGTAATTCTACAGACAGAACAAAAATAAAGGTAGATGTAATTAGAACAAATTGTCAGGAAATCACAAAGACAACATAATTAAACTTCGTGACACGTAAATAGGGAGAATAAAATGTGTGATAAAAAAACTTAAAAATTGTTCTCAGGTCATGGGGAAAATAGAGAGATACAAGTAATTAAAAACGAGAGAAAAGGAAGAATAGATCTCTAAATGAGAACTGTGTGCAACTAACTTTTATTAAGCATATTTGAAGTATAAGAAAGATATAATTTGAAATTCTAATTCCCTCTTGCAAATGCTAACATTTATTCTTTTAGAATGTTTTAAGGTGCAAATCATATTTAGGAAAATACCTTTCATTTGTTTTACTGAGAGTAGGTTCTAAGCAAATCATGAAATAGATGAGGCAGTGTTAAGTATTGTCTCCTTCTTACCATTACCTATTTTCTGGGGTCAAAATGTTTCATGTTAATTTCAGTTTCACAATTGGATTCCAGGTCTCTCAGGTAGCTTCCATGATTAAGGATTTCAGATTATTTCATTCCCTTCAAAAGCCACCTGTTCTGACTTCTAATTGCTCAAATGCCTGCTCTTTGCTCTAAAACATTGAAAAAAAAATTGTATTACAACTATGTTGAATGAAAACCCTTCCCTTTGCACATGTGCACAGATAAAATATGCATTTCAGTACAGGGCTTCTCAGTATTTTAACACAGGTCCTCATATTTTCTCACTAATTTCTTTCATATGATATGTTGAATGAATTTTGTGATGAGATTATTTTCCAAAAGTACACTTTCTTAGGAACACAGTTGCAAATTACAGTAAGTCAGTGTGTTTTAATGGTATTTCATCAAGTCGTTTTGTTTTAAAGTATTATTTTACCTATATTTTCATTATTAGAAGATTGACTTGACAAGCAATAATTAGGACAAAAATAAAATATAAAAAGTATTTGTGCTTTCATACAAAGCACAATGAAGAAACTGGCATCATCACACACACACACACACACACGCACACACATCCCATAGACAAAGAGAAATAGAAAAAGAAAGGAAGATCTTGTTAAGAAAGCAAAATTAGGGGTGCCTGGGTGGCTCAGTTGGTTGGGCGGCCAACTTGGGCTCAGGTCATGATCTCTTGGTTCATGAGTTCGAGCCCTGTGTTGGGCTCTGTGCTGACAGCTCAGAGCCTGGAGCCTGCTTCAGATTCTGTGTCTCCTTCTCTCTCTGCCCTTCCCCGCTAATGCTCTGTCTCTCAAAAATAAATAAACATTAAAAAAAAAAAGCGAAATTAGACAAGATCCTTAAAACTGACATATTCATTTTAATTACCTTTACTTGTCATTAAAAGATTTTCCTTCTGAAAAATAACAGTCTATTTATCAGATGAAAGTAATGAAAACATTGAACTACAGTAATTCATATATATTTCAACTTGCTATAGTCTAGGGATTGTTATTTGGAGATTTCTTTTTATCCATTGTATTACATTTATTTCCATTGGTTTTGTATAAAAATGTATTTGTTATGCAAAGAGTTTAGCATATACCACTTGAGTAGAGATTATGGACATGCTAATTAATGCATATTTCTTGAGCAGGAAGTTTCTTCTACTGATCTGTGAAAATGGTAATGATATAACATTACCATTAACTATTGAAAATTCCAAATTCTTTCATTACAGCCTGATTCATATTTTAGAAAAAATAAGTTATCTTTGTAAATCAACAAATAATATAATCCTGGATAAGAAAATTATTTTAAAATATGTGACAAAATATACCATCATCTTCTTTACTTCAAACACCTGTTGTCTGATAATGCTATAAATTCATCAATAGAAGAGAGTACTTCTTATTTACCTTGGTTTACTCAATGCCTAGCACATTAGAAGTACTAAATAACTTCTGAATGAAAGAAAGTGTTGAGTGAATTAGTGAACTAACTTATGTCTCACTATCCACATTCTTTCTCCTCTCACTTTCTCTTTCCACAGGAACAAAACATGTAGGAAAAGTAAGAATAGACATAAAACTTGATTTGTTACATATTCATGATCTCTAATTTAAATCTGATTTTTGTTGTGGGTCATCAATATTTTGATTAGTGTCTCATTGTACCTCTTAAACTCTAATTTCTTTTTGTGCCAAAAGCTTCACCCTCATTCAGCTGGGGTCATTTTCTAGTTTATTGAGAAAAGATTGGGATAATCTGTCATTAAATAGCTCATTAACTCCCATAATATTTTCCTCAATATATAAGTAACCTTTTATTATTTCTTTCATTCTCATCTACTATATGAAATGGAGGCAAAAGAAAAGAGAGAGAGAAAGAGAGAGAGAAAGAGACAGAGAGGAAACCCTTCAAATAAATACATGAATTTCTCTATTTTAAAATTTTTTAACATTTTTATTCAAGCAGAGTGTGATCTGGGCAGGGACAGAGAGAGAGGGAGACAGAGCATCTGAAGCAGGCTCCAGGCTCTCAGCCCTGTATTAAGGAGGACACTTATTGTGGTGAGCACTTGGTGTGATATGTAAGTGATGAATCACTGAATTCTACTTCTGAAACCACTACTATACTATATGTTAACTAACTTGACTTTAAATAAAACTATGAAAGAAAAATAAATAAAATAATAAAATAAAATAAAATCCTAACCTATACATCAAAAAATGAAAAAGGAAATATAGAACAAAGATGGAATTGGAATACAAAAGAAACCAAGTTAGATAAAAAATAGCAATGTAAATCATGCACAGGAGGAATTTCCTGTGAACTTTACAGGAGTTTCCTGATGTTAATGATTAGAGGATTAACGGTTTGGAAGAATATGAGTGTTCACTTTCTTCTAATGGCAGAATAGTACTTAAAAGTCAAGGCACTGGTCTTGTTAGCCTGTGCCTTTTTTGTATTTTAAAGAAGTCATGGCTGGTAACTTTATCCTTTTAATAACCTACTTTTGAGCTCAACATTTCAAATTAGGTCCTATATAGAGGGCATGTACTATTTTAATGAGTAGGTGTCAAAAGTGTGTAAGACCGAATTTGCCTGAAGGAAGGCTTGGGAACATTAAGAGAGAGCTGGCCACTCTCATACTCCCCAAGTTAAGGCTGACTCTATAGAGGTCAGCAACATGGTCCTAACTTTCTCCCTGTCCCAGCATTAGATAATCAGACTGGGATTTCTCAGCACCAGTGGCATACCAGGCTTCAGAGGAAACTTTAAAACAAACAAAACATAACAGAAGAAATACAGAAACAAACAAAAAAAAGGTAACTCATGAACACACTCTGAGACAAATTAAATAGGAATTTGTAGGAATGGTGTTCAATCATCAGTATATTTTAAAGTTTCCCAAATGCTTCTGATATGCATTGGGATTTAGAACCAATGAATTAGGTAATTCAGTGGTTTGATCCATGATCTGAGCAGGAGAACTTTACACATGTGTTTCTCTTCAGTAGCACTGTACCAGGCCAGCTATCTTTCTGGAGTTAGAGTGCAACTGTAGTAGCCAGAAGTTTCCATAAAGCGATTTTGTTTTCTGAGTACAAGAAGATGGCAGTTCAACATTTGAGGTGAACCAAACAGTCTGTGAGATTCATTTTCACAGAATGGAATAGTGTCAACTGGACCAGTAAAGAAATAAGAACAACGGAGACATAAATATGTTTGTCCAGAGTTATCTTTCTCATTTATAAATATTACCTCGTTGACTCCCAGTGGATTACATAGATAATTTAAATGAGCCCTTATAGGTAGTCATCATTTCTCCTGACACTTTGGTATGTACTAAATATCAATATCTTTCTTTTACAAGTGTGAGGTGTTTGGTTTTTGGTTTTGTTTCTTGCTCACACTTAAAAGGGATATAGCTTGTTTACATATTTGTTAAATCTTAAATCAGTGATTTTTCGTTTAAAGTATCATTTTGGAAAAGACATTTCTCAAAATTACTGACAACACTGCCCTTCATAGATTTTCCCCCCCCTGGAATTATCTTAGAAGTGGCTTGTTGCAGCCTGGGTACTTAGAGAGACCTTTAAACAATGGGTCTTGAGTGATCCTTTAGGAAATTGGAATAGTGCAAGTGTGAGTGGCAATGGAAAAATTCAACAAACTACAGGCCACAGGCTCTGAACATTTTTAATGATCGCCACGTCTGGCAGGTGTAAGCAATTGCTACAATATATGCAATGGCTGAGCATCAGCTCTGAGTAAAAGAACAGTCCTACATTCTAGAAATTATCTCACAGAATGGTTTGGCAGCACATAACAATCTCGAACAACACTGACTTAAAAAGAAAGAATTGTTTTTCTCATGCACCAAGACATTCAAAGATAGGCAGATGCTGATATTCTTTTAGCGGTTCGGTGATGTTAGAGGCCTACTCTCTTTGACTGTTCATGGTTTCAAGATGGCTTCTGAGTCTCTGGGGAGTAAAATAGAGAAAGGAAAACAATGTGACAGGACTTTCCTTGCCAAATATCACTCCTTATTATATGGCATTTTTAAGTGAGACAATGGAATTTTGGGAAAAGAGTAGAACACTAGACTGTTGGGGTGGAATAGAGAAGAGGCACAATCCAAACTTGGCTCATATCAAAGTAAATATTGATGATTAATGAATATAATACAGACTTTAAAATAAAAGATGCTCATCTTGTATTCCTGCATTCAGCCACAGGCAAAAATCAACCCCAGGGGGATTCAACACTTGTGAAGAGTGAACTTATGAAGAGAAAACTGTAACACTTTTAGACAATGATAGAGGAGAATAGCTTCACAATTATAGAATAGCAAAAGATTTCTTTAAAAAAAAGACAAAAAGTATACAAAACATAAAGAAATATATTGCTAAATCTATTAACATTAAAACTACAATTTTATGTTTAAGTATGAACTAAAAAGAGAACAAAATGCAAATCATAAACTAGCATATGCTATATTAATCACTAAACTGATGGATTTTGTTATATAGACACGAAATACTCATACAAATAATGCAAATAAGAAAAAGACAAATAACCACAGAAGAAAAGAGACAAGAATCATGAACTGGTATCTCACAGAGGTGACAGGGGTGATCTATAAGCCTTGGACATTATGAATACTCAGAAATATACACCTACCATTAAAATTAAATGCCATTTTACACTCTTGATATTGGCAGAACTAGAAATCAAAGAGTGCAAAGTGTTAACGAGGTAATAGAAAAATAGGTCTGTCACACTGCTGGGTCGCGTGTAAGTGGGACACTAACTTTAGAAGGAGTTTGGCATACCTAACATTCTAGTTCAAGTGTAGAGCAGCACCACAAGCTCCCAAGAAACACAGCTGCTTGCTCGGTCATGTGAATTTTCTCTGGAGAGGTTGTTTTGTGAAACCATTGGGCTGAAGAACAGTCTGTTAGAAGGGACAAAAGGTGAGAAACGTGTTATTTTTTTCCAATCTCCTATCATTCCTTGGTCAAAATTCATCGCATTCTGTACTAAATCTGAGGCACTTCAGTGTTATGAGGCCTCTCAGAACTTTGATGATCTGGTTGGGTTGACTGACAACCTGTAGCTGATACAACTGCTACTATGTTGGGCACGGTAGAGATTTTTGGACATGAGGTATGACTGGGGTTCTCTGATTCTGGTACCAGTAAATCTGGGGAGGCATATATTTTGGTCCAGTTTGCCTAATAAAGTTAAATATTGGCAACCCGGTAACTCCGCTCTTAGAGAAACTCCTGCATGTACAATCCAAGAGCTACTTGAGATTTACTCATAATTGAAAGAACTGGGAAAAGACAAAGAGGAAGGCAAACAACGAGAAATTCTTTAAATGTGTGCAAGAGTAGCTGGAATATGAAAGGCAGGAAGAAAATGAATAAGCTGTAGCTACAGACATCACATTAGGGAACATCATAAAACTGATGTTAAGCAAAAGGACCAAATCACAAAAGAATGCACACAATGGGATTGTATTTCAGTGTCAAGAATTAGTCAAAAATACATTATTTATATAAAAAAAATTCACCATTTGAGCAGAATTTAATTCTTGGAATGAGGGAAGTAGGTAAGATTGGACAGTGTTCTTTCTATAGGAGTTTCTGAAGAACAAGGAATATATTACTTCTTAAGCTATCTAGTGGATATTTGTGTGGACATTTCATTATTATTTTAGTTGCATTTAGCATTCTAGTTGTATCAGTTATATGCTTAATTTATTTTTCATATGTAGACATTTTACAAATCCAAAAAACATATATAGAGCTATCTATAAGATAAACAATGATGTGATTAAAGTTGTTAAATAATTCTTTATTCGTTGAATGTTTAATTATGTCACAAAAATTACGTCATGATTTAATCTTAAATTAGACAATTATAACTTTCCTCTTAATTACTTTTTCTATTATATTGAACTCCAAATAGATACAAATTCTAATGCTTTAGGGAAACATTGGGCAACTAATTGCAAGACAGTGAGTTGGTTACCTTTTAATTGTTTGGAGTTTGGCAATATATTGACCCTCTAAATACATTTATGAGCTAATGCTTTACTTTACCAGTAAGTTCTTCAGATATTCTATTTGGGAAGAGTCATTTGCTATCTTCTCATTGCTAGTAAAATAAATACAATTGCTTATTCCAAATTGAATAGGTAGAACACGTGCATAAGAGTAATTTAAATGAGCAGATTTCAAACTAAAATAGAATGCTGTGTCCATCTTATTCATTAAGACTATGAGATTATTCATTTCACCTATTCGATGGGCATATGGGTAATAATTGAGTAAGTAAGACAAGCAGAATAATTTTAGACAGATTGTAACTGATTGATTTGACAAACCATTAAAAGTATGACATCTCTATTAAAGTTGTTATTTTATATACAATTATTGACAAAAATATTTGAGAATCTCTTCCAGTTGTGCTAAAACCTCTTAAAAGAAAATAAGACCTAATATGATAAAATAATAAAAGAAAGTGGGTGACGTCATCTATGTAATAGGTCAATATGTCCCATGGATACTCAGTGTAAGAGACTGACAATGGCTTTGGATTTAGAGAACATGGGAAATCATACAATCAGTTTGCAACTTGATTTATTTGCTTAATGTGAAAAATTATATATATGTTTCAAGGTTAAATAAAAAAATAGACATGTATGACGATGATTTTAAACAATACCATGACAATAAATTTAAATAAGTCATTAATATCAAAACTAATTATCAATCCCTTTTTATTCCTCCAAAACATTCGTATTATGTTTCTTTAGCATTCAATTACCAAAAAAATAATTAATAAAAAAGTGATAAGCTGCTAGTTGAAGGCTAAGTCATGTTTTCCTAGATAAATTAATCATCTTAATCTAATAAAGTTTGTTTTAAAGAAGAAAACACATAGGAAACTTGAATCTGTCAAAACAGATGATAAGTCAATATAATTTATTTCATTTTTCTTTATGTTGTGTTATTCATCGAATTTTTGTTGATGGAACTCGTGTATCCTCTTATTCAACAAAACTGATTTAAATATTTTTAAATTGATAAACAAAATTTATTTTTCCCCCAGATTATTACTTCTAACTATATATAGGGTGCAAGAAATTAAAATTATACAGACATACACATAAAATTTGCTACCTTAAATGGATGTTTGATAGTTTCCAGATCTCATCTATTACTTTTGTTTGCCACGTCATTGTAGTTGTTATCAATGCTTTCTTTCATTAATGTATTCAAGTACATTCATTAAACAACTAGCCTGCTTTGTGAACACAATGAAGTTTATCTACTTCTTAGCTATCCCCAAGAAATAATCTAAATATTTCCTAAGTAACTACTATTTCAAAATCAGCTCCTACATACCACTCTTTTTCAGACCAATTGATTCTTCAAGTCCTTCTTATATGGCAGTTTTAGCACTGACTCTAAATGAAAACTAATGATCAGAAGTAAGCTGTGTGTCCCCATTTTTCCTAAGAAATATGGATCATTTAAGGTGGTTTACAACATACGGGAAAATCATTATAAACAATCACCCAAAACTAAGATAAAGACTCTGTATTAAAACTTTCTCTGCATTTGCTGAAAACAGGCAAAAAACCACAAAACTTTATTGAGGTACAGAATGGCTATTTTTGGTTGCTACCCAGATGGGAGCAGGGAGGGATAAAGACTACTTCGCGCAGCTTCCTCAAACCCCTCATCCCACTGAGAAAGTTTGGATTTGTTTCCTTTCTGTGTTCGTGATTTTTCTTTAAAGAACACAAATAGACAACCATTATGTGATTTCTCTTTCCAGCCAGGAAATGCCTTGCCATATTATTTCACTATTTTTGTGTGCCTGTTCTTGGCACTTTAACAACATGACAGGGATTAAGTAGACAACAGCCCACAGCATGAATTTAGCAATAGAAATCAGTAAATGTTCAGCTTTTAAACTCACAATCTGTTATTCCTGTACTAATGGGTTTTGTTCTTATTAATAGCTATATGTGAATATTCCTGTGAGAAGGTCCAGGAAACACTTTATATCCAAAATTTTCAAAATAGAATGTTTAGGCAGAGATCCTCATTATATTTCAGCATACTTTTAATTGAATTTTACTATTAATGCATCCAACTGGTTAAATAATTAAAATTAAAACATAGTGGGAAGTCAACGCCTGATTCCTATGTACAAGAGTCTGTTTTCTCAAATTTAACAACACTCCCACTATAATATGAACTGTATGTATGTACCGTTTTTTTTTTAGATTTGTGTTTTCTTCCAGAGATTTCTTTTAAGGCATACACAATAAAACACAAACACATATCATAAGTTTCTCTCCTTTACACAATAGATCATACACTCTACATACTATTCTGCTCATTTTGGAGACCTCTCCATATCAGAACAGAAATATCTTCCCATTGTATTTGACAGATGCACAGCATTTTATTATTTGAATGTGAATTAATGTATATAACCAGCACCCCAAAATTGATTGCATAGTTGTTTATACTCTTTTGTTAATACAAGCGATGCTACAGTGGTTTATCTTGTACACATGTCATTTCATGCATGCTATTACATCTTTCAAGTGAATCCTCAGATAGAAAATGGTATTTCCATTAGCAAACGTTAGAGATACTTCAAAATATCTATGTATATTTTCAGTCCTAAGAATTTTACCAATCTGTACACCCACCAGCAACATATTAAAATGCTTCTTTCCCTAGAGCCTTGCAAAGTAAATGTATTATTAAACATTTACTTTTTTGTCAATTGGATGTATCTGTCATTCTCAGTCTTATCAGGGCCAATGCTACTTTTTTTTATTATAAAAGAAATTGTAATGCTCTCCTGTACTATGCTGCAGTGAAATTCACTGTGTACCTCTCTATCTACATAATTTCAAACCTAAACCAATACGCTGCTGTAACTCTAATATAAGGGAAAAATAACAGAAATTTTTAAGAAAGTGTTTCCATATGTAAATGTACAGATGGGCCTGTAAGAGAAGTCATAATTATACAGTCAGATGTGTGTGCTAAGTAGAATTAACATACTGGCAGAGATATGTTGGTAACTCAGATGTCTTCAATGGAAGTGGCATGGCTGATGTGATAATGCAAAACTGTGGACAGCTCTTGATAAAGATACAAAAACAAATTAGATATATCTACTGCTGTATAAAGTAGTTCTATTACCAAGATATTCGGTATAATATAAATCCCCTCCTCTAAGTATTTAGTGAAAACATATAAACCTGATAGAGTTTGCTAAAGTAATTATAAGCAACTCTTTTTTTTTAAGTTTATTTATTTACTTCAAGAGAGAGAGAGTGAGAGAGTGGGAATCCCAAGCAAGCTCCTCACTGTCAATTCGTGGCACTTGAACCCACCTACCACAGATACATGACCTGAGCTGAAATCAAGGGTGGGATGCATAATCGACTGAGCCACCCAGGCACCCCTATAAGCAACACTTTTTTGTTAAGTTTATTTATTTGTTTTTGAGAGAGAGAGAGAGAGAGAGAGAGAGAGAGAGAGGAGAGAAAGATGGTGGGGAAAGACAGAGAGAGAAAGGGAGAGAGAGAATCCCAAGCAGGCTTCACACTGTCAGTGCAGAGCTGGACATGGGCCTCAAACTCATGAAACTATGAGATCATGACCTGAACTGAAACTAAAAGTTGGGAGCTCAAGTGACTGAGCCACCCAGGGGCCCAAAGCAAGTCTTTTTATGTGTGAATGTCAGGCAAAATTTTGAAAATTGTGTAGGACATCAGCTTTTTTGTCCCTTTATGTGCCTATAACAGTAATTGCAGGGAATCTAGCATCAATGCCCCCTATGAGATAAATATCTGTTGTCCCTTAAATCGTTTTGCCAACTAAAAATACTTACCCAAACTTTCAATAGTCTTCTTTGGTATGTAAAGCTAGTACATTAGATGAAAATGGTATCCTTGAGAACTTTAAGTGTTCTTTATTTTATCATAATCTGATATTTTTTCATTGCCAGAAACTCTGGATAATTTCTAAAAACTATTTGAAGACCCTGAATTTCATTAACAGATGCAGGGAAAATTTGGAGAGCAGTCAGTACTTGGGAAAAGAAACTAGCAATAGAAGGGTTTCTTGTTTTTACAATTATTCACTTGAAAGAAAACCATAGTCAGTTCTGTGAATAGAGGCTGAAATTCTGATAGAAAACTTGCACTTTTTCCAAACTTAAGAGCTAGAAGACAGAGTTTGAAGCAAGCACAAGAGCTGGGATAGGAGAACAGGATTCACAGAAAGGAGATATTTTGAGTAGAGAAGGCTCCAAATTGCCATTTAATCTCTGTCCAAATATATGTTCTATCACTGAACCGGGTATGGGGCAAAACCAACTCAAGCCAGCTAAATATTAAAGAATTAAATTGTGATTTGAGTTTCTGCAGAAAAAATTGAGATTGCATTTAAGTTCAACGAAACTAAATGCCTGCTAAAATAAAGAAACAAACAGAAAATTCTTCAGAGGCATATATTCTTCATAAAGCAAGGTCTCTATATTCAAGCTAAGATTTAGAATTAATCCACATATGAATATAAAAAATTAAGAAAACGTCACCCAGCCTCATTACCAAGAACAAAGACTCAGTGGTTAAAATTAGTGACCGTGGATATTAAGGCAGTTAATATTACTCTATCTTCAATAGTAAAGGAAGATATACTCACATCGGATGAAAAGATAAGATGTCTCATTAAGAAAATAGACTATATCACATGCATACATATGCATATATATATACATACATACATATATTTGAATAAAAGGGAAATATAGGGTCTAAAAAATAAAATATCTGAAATAAATCATCTCCAGGTAGGCTTCACAGCAAAGAAGGAGATGACAGAGGAAGGAGACACTAAATTATAAGATAGGTCAAAAGAAAATATCTGATCTGAAAAAGTAAAAATATATTGTAAAAAATACAGCTTCAGCAAACTCTGCAGCTCTGTCAAACAGATTAACTTCTGTTAACTTACAGTCTTAGAAATAGAGAAGGAAAGAATGAAAAAAAAATAAACATATATATTTGAAAAATAATAGTCAATATTCCCCCAAATATGGTATATGTGTGCATATATATACATTCAATATAAATTCAATCAACCAAGTGACCTCTAAGTAGATAAAATACAAGGAAAATCACTTCTCTGTTCCTTATAGCCAAATTACTGAAAGCATAGATCTTTAAATTTAAAAAAATACGGATTTAAATCTAGCTTATCAGAAACTATTGAGGCCCGAAGACCATCTCTAAACATCTCTAAAATGAAACATCTCTAAAACGCTAAAAGAAAATAACTCTTACCCAAGAATTTATATTTAATGAAAATATTCCTTAAAAATAAAAGCAAGTGGGGCACCCAGGTGGCTCAGTTGGCTAAGCATCTGACTCTTGATACTAGCTCAGGTTGTGATCTTGTGGTGGTGAGATCAAGCGCCACGATAGGCTCCATTTTTAGTGTGGAGCCTGCTTGGGGTTCTCTCTCCCTCTCTGTCCCTCCCCCACTCATGCTCGCTTGCTCTCTCTCTCTCTCTCTCTCTCTCTCTCTCTCTCTCAAAATAAATAAACATTAAAAAGAAAGAACAAATTCAAGAATAATGATGATGTCTTTTTTTTTTAAGTTTATTTATATATTCTGAGGGAGAGAGAGAGAGAAAGTACGCATGCACAGGCAGGGGAGTGGCAGAAAGAAAGACGAGAGGAAGGATCCCAAGCAGACTCTACACTATCAGCACAGAGTCCCAGGTGGGGCTCAATTACATGAACTATGAAGTCATGACCTGGGCCAAAATCAGGAATCAGATGCTTAACCCACTGCCACCCAGGTGCCCCAGGATATCTTTAGATAAAAGAAAATTAAGAGAATTCGTTGCCTACAGAATTTTATTTTAAAAAAATGTCAAAAATAATTGAACTGATGGGAAATGAAAATCATATATTGATTTTGATCTTAGGGAATAATGAAGAGCATCAAAATTGCAAACATTCAGGTAAATATAAAGGACTATTTTTCCTCTAAATACATTGTAAACCCTATATCATATTTATTTATTTTTAATGTTTATTCATTTTTGAGAGAAAGAGAGAGACAGAGTGCAAGTGGGGGAGGAGCAGAGAACTAGGGAGACACAGAATTGGATGCAGGCTCCAGGCTCTGAGAGCCCAATGTGGGGCTTTAACTCACTAACTGTGAGACCATGACCTGAGCAGAAATCAAGACTCAGATGCTTAACTGACTGAGCCACCCAGGAGCCCTGACCCTGTATCATATTTAGAACAGAACCTATATTAATGTCTTACGGGATGCTTTAACATATACAGATGTTTCTGAATTCTAAATCATAAAGAATGGGGTGGTTGATAAATGGACTTAAATCACTGTAATGATCTGCATTTTACTTTCAGTAAAGCAACATTCACTCTAAATAAATTGAAAGTCTGAAAATGTATACTGTAATTTTTAGAGAAATCATACATGATTGTTTGATTTTCTTGTCTTTCCTAATAACTGGTAGCTTAAATATTTGATTTCTTTATTCATTCTCCTTCTTTCTTTCTCTCTGTCTCTCCTTCAACTATTTTTTATGTTTATTTATTTTTGAGAGAGCACAAGCAGGGGAAGGACAGAGAGGGGAACAGAGGATCCAAAGCAGGCTTTGCACTGAAAGGCTGACTGCAGGGAGTCCAATATGGGGCTTGAATTCAAGACATAAGATCATGACCTGAGCCAAAGTTTGATGCTCAACCAACTGAGCCACCTACTTGCCCCATTTCCTTCAACTTGTAGATTAAGATAATACAGTAACTCTGTCTAGTTTATTTAAGCCATTTCAAAATATTTCCTTTTGATTTTATTTTCTATGTGTCAATATTTCTGTATTTTCTATTATTCTTTGTCATGGTAGTAATTTTGATTCCCTTTTTTAATTTTTTTAATGTTTACCTACCTTTGAGAGAGAGAGAGAGAGACAGAGACAGAGACAGAGACAGAGTGTGAGCAACGGAGAGGCAGAGAGAGAAGGAGACACAGAATCTGAAGGAGGCTCTAGGCTCCGAGCTGTCAGCACAGAGCCGGATGCGGGGCTTGAACTCAGGGACTGCAAGATCATGACCTGAGCCGAAGTCAGACGCTTAACCGACTGAGCCACACAGGGGCCCCTGATTCCCTTTTCATCTTCTATATTAAAATAGCTTTTTGTCAAAGTTTTCTGGTCTTTTTTTGAATTACCAATCATAACTCACATGTTTCCTGGGTTGAAAAAGGTCCCTGGGAGTGGATTGGGAAGGTGTCTACATGGACTTCCTTATTTCTGCTCAGAGACCAAATGGATATTTCTTTATAGTGCCATGGAATCCATGCTCCTTTAGTGCCACCAGAGCAGAGTAAGGAGCAAATGATTTGTTTTTCCACATCAAGTTAAGATGCTCATCTTCAAGACAATGAATTTTTGTTGGGGAACTCCTGAGATGTTCTACTCCTTGGCCCATCCATTCTTCCCACCCAGCGTGTGCATGAACTCCACCATGAAGAGACTTGCATGAGTTTTGGAGTGGGAAGATTAAATATGTTTCTCCATTTCACTAAAAACAGTGTTAACCGTGCTTTTCAGTTTGTTTTCTTATAGTTCTATTGCTGCTTTTGGTTATTCTCCAGGAAAGAAAGGACAATGCTGACTGACAGAGTCATGTATACATGGGAATTCAATACTATTTTACATTCATATAAGTGCTGCTTTTTTCCTCTTAAGATAAAATTAGGGTACTATGTTAATTTTCTTTTGAAAAAAAGGTAAAAAGGTAAAAAATTGCATTTTAAGTTATTTCGCAAGCTGGAGCATCTCAAAAGAAACTACCTGTTTTATGAGGCAAGGTTTATGTCCTAGTTTGAAGCAGAATATTGGATTTAATTAGCCATTTTATTTTTAGGAGATATACATTGACTCCTTTATAACAAATAACAGGTAAATATTTATGGTGAATTAAACTCTCATGAATACATTCTCCCAATTTGAGGTAAAAGCCAATAGTAGTTTAAACTGTCTACATTGTAGGAGAAAAGAATTTTTGATTGATTAATAATGGTGTACGTTCTTCTTTTTCATTTTGCTAAACTTGTCCTGGTAGACTACAGACAAAAATAACTCCTAATTATGAATCAGTAACTTAAATATGACATTTTATTTATTTCACTCAACTTACACAATAAATAAGCCTTATTTCACAGTGCTCATGTACTGGGGTTACATTTCTATAACACATTTATATTATTCCAAATACATACCTTTTTGTTCACATTTACAGCTGTCTCTGTAGAAGAGGGATCAATAATCATCTGACTGAGGTTTTAAAAGAGAAAGATAAAGAGCAAGGAAAGCTCACATGAACACATAATTGGAAATAGAATTTGAATGTTTTCCAAACAGACAATTGTAGTCTTTCTTACATGCAGCAGACATTTTCATTAAATAGATTCCTTGGTAATAAATTGTATATTTACAAGGGCTTTGTTTGCAGTGTCCCTTTGAGATGATACATCAAGTTCAGAAGCATCAATAAAAGCGACTTTAATATCCAGGAAAATACTGATGCAGCTGTTTGTTTTCCAACAGTGCCAGTGATTCATAAATAAGAAAGTAACAAAGGCATACCTTGGGCAAAGTGGCTATATTATCCTTTCTATGACTCTAATACCAATAAATCAGTTATTGACTTCAAATTTCTTAGAAAATATGTCTCTACTTCTAGACAATGTTCAATTCTAAACAATAACACCAGAAACAAAATCCTTTACCAAGTAAGTAGGATTTCCAAGTTGAATAAAGTCAAACTACTCTTTAAGAGTCATTCTAGAAATTTTGTGCAATTTCAGAGTTTCAAGATCTCATTATTTAAAGAAGAATGTTTAATCAGCCATACCTGGACAACCAAAATGAAAATTAAACCAAGGGAACTATGCCTAAAAAATACAGAAAAGAATGATATCTTGAATTTAATAAGCCACGTTACAAAGAGGTAAACATGTTTATATATTTGTCTTTATAAAAACCCCTATTATGTTTATAGAGGTAGACATTACTGCCGCAGGGGAAATAGGCACTTTTATTCATAGTCATAGAATCCTAAATGGAGTCTGAATTAAAATATAAGAGTATCAGCTGCTAATCTAGTGCTACATTAAGACTACACTGTATTATATTTTTAAATAGTTGAAAGCCTACTGCCACTGTCCACATCACCCCAAGGCTGCTTGACTATGTAAAAAAAGGTTGTTCATATAGGTTCCAGGAGACGCTTACCTGTTTGGTTAGCTTTGCATAAACAATCCTCCACCCCCTTTATTAAATCCTCACTTAACATCCAACAAGTATATTTCTCAACTATAAGCTTTAGTTTGTATGGCCTTTGTAACTTTCTCTCTTTTTACAGTGACTCCATTTCTTCCCCCATCTTTAAAATAATCACATGGAAAAATGTCCTATTAGTCACAATTTTGCTGCTCATATTCCAGAAAAATAATGAATAAACTGTCTCTAAATAAAAAATAGCAATATTCAAGGATATGTTGAAAACAAAACATGACATGACATGACATGACATGACATGACATGACATCAACAGAACATACAAAAAAGAGAAGTTTGTTTTTCAAACTTCCCAACTTTGCTTTCTGTACCTTTTTGTTTCTTTTTATATGTCTTTAGTGATTTGTACTTCTCTCCTTTCATATTGTTCTCAGTATTTCCTTCTCTATGGGAAACAAGTTGAATATTAGTTTATATTTTAATTTGAAAATTATTTCAACATTTCTCATTTTCCAAGGGTATTTTTTATGACAAGCTTTCACTCCTGCTAAAAACTTGCATTGATTTCATGGCACTTGGGAGAAAGAATTGGGGGCTCAGGATGCTTCCCATAACCCTGAAATCAAAGCCCACAGAGGCTACCTGGACAGTAGGACTCTTTCCCTACTAGCTGTTCTAGTAGTAACGCACTACTCCCTAGAAAAGTCTGTGAAATTTTCATAACAAAATCATTTTTGTACTTAATATTACTCACCAAAAGAGAAATTAATTGGCCTTAAATATTTAATTTTAAATTCGTTTAAGTATACTTTGTAAGCCAGTATCTTATATTTAATGCTGCCTTTTGGTTCATTTATAACAACATATGGTAAAAGGAAAAATATTTGTGTGTGCTTCTTTAAATAGAATCTGAGTTGATAAGATTATTGGGTTAGGGAGTGGAAGCTAGTTGTTGAATTATAAATTCAGTAATTGGATCTGTCTGGTTCTCTGTCCTCTGAGTTTAATACAGGGACATCAAACATTTCGCTAACCCTCTGGATCTGACTGCTTTGTATCAGTCACATTATCAGCAGGCTTTTTACTGTTTGAAAGCACTGAATCTATGGGGACAGCTTATTATAAAGAAAAATTAAAAAAAAAACACTGAATCCATCTATTTCTGTTAAAAAATTGTGTCATCAAAAGTCCTTTTTCTGGAAAGCTTAATAGAAAGACATCAATATACACAGCTGTCATCTTGTAACTTTTATACTTTTATGTACAAAATCACAGTGCTTTATCTGTGAGATTATTCCAGAAAGTAGCTACAGAAGATAAACCTACCTAATAAATGCTTTAGAAGATTCAGACTTTCCATAGTTACGGTTTCAACAAAGAGTTTATATATCGATTATTGGAATTAAGCTTTTTCAGTGTTCAGACATCAAATTTGAAATCATATGATGTTTTACAGTAACAAGTGTCTAGGTACAAGTATGACTTGTACAGAAACAAGTGTTACTTATAGAAATACAACAGATATTTTTGAACCCCTCTATTTTTAATATTTCATAGAAATGAGTACTGTAAGGCTTTATCTCCATCTGTATCTGTTATCAATATCAGTGTCTAGTGTAGAACAGTCTTAAAATGATAATACCAAACATCTAATTTGCTCCTAGTATTTGCCATATGATTTTCTATTCGATCTTCTGTTCCATACAATCTAAAGGTTATTTGGATTATCATTCCCATTTCACACACAGAGAAACAGAGACCCAGAAAGCAATGTAAATTGCCAATATCACATAAAGGGCCATAAAGGTTTCATTGGTTGTCTCTATTCATTTCCTGTTTATAATTTTATTGATTCCTCCTCTCCAATTATTCAAATTTCTTTTCTTCTCTTGCTTTAGGCTTGCATTGCTCTTTTTCTCTCATTTTCTGAGATGGAAGCTTAAATTACTGTTTGCAGATCTTTCTTTTCCAATATATACACTCAGTGTTCTAGATTTCCTTGTAAGCACTGCTTTCACAGCATTTCATAAATTTTATTTTCATTTCTTTAAGTTCAAATAATTTTTAAAATTTCCCTTGAGATTTCCCCTTTGACCTATATGTTATTTTGAAGTATGTATTTAATATCCAAATATTTTGCAATTTTCCAGCTATCTTTCCAGTTTAATTCTATTATAGCCTGAGAATATATTTTATATGATTTCTATTCTATTAAATTTGTTAAGGTACATTTTATGGCCCCGTTCTGTCTTTGTGAATGTTCCATGTGAACTTGAGAAGAATGTGCATTTTTGCTGTTATTAGATGAAGTATTTTACAAATGTCAATTAGATTCCTTTGGTTGGCATTGCTATTCAGTTTAACTATACCCTTCCTAATTTTCTGCTACTTAATCTATCAATTATGGATAGAGGTGTTTGAAAGGTTCAAGTATAATAGTGAGTTTGTAGCTTCTTGCAGGGATGTCACAGTTTTGCCTCACCTATTTTGATGTTCTTTTGCTAAATGCATACCCGTTATAGATTAAAATCTCTTCATGGAGCATTAACCCCTTAATTCATAGACATGGTCATATACCACTTAGTCATCTTCCATTATAATGAATATTCTAAAAGAAAACTTTGGACTTTAAGTCGTCATGCAAATTATTTTTAATTTTTAGGAAAGAGGCAGATCTCAGAGGCTAGAAAGTTAACCATGCTTAACCTACAGAACAATAGTGTAGTCCCTCACAAAGAATTATGAAATCTCACACAAACATTATTTTTGGAAAATAATAAAAGATTATCATTTATGTGTAATAATCCTTAGCTGCTTTCCTCATTTCAGATGTAACACTTAATATTCAAAAATATGTAAACATATACCAACAAAGTCCTTAAAATCAATATAAAGAAAAAATATCATCCACAGGAAATGATTTCAAAGTTAAACTGTTGGAATCTATGGAGAACTGTAAAAATGTAACACATTTGTATAAACAATAATGATTTCCAAATGGCAACTGCTTTCAAAATTCAGGGGAAGTGATAGCTGAACAGTGCTATCTAGTGTAATGCCAAAAAGCTAGAATTAGCCAAGAAGACAGAACAGTTAAAAAAACAAAAAAGTAGGAGTGCCTGAGTGGCTCAGTTGGTTAAGTATCGGACTTCACCTCAGGTCATGATCTCATGGCTCCTGGATTCGAGCCTCACGTTGGGGTGCTCCCCTTAATCATACTCAAGTCAACTTTGTCTGAAATTAATGTAATTACTCCACATTTCTTTTGAGTACTGTTATCATGGTACGTTTTTCTCCATCTGTTTATTTTTACCCCTCTGTGTTTTTATCCTTACAATGGGTTTCTTATAGCCAATGTATGGGTAGGTCTTTTTTTAAAAATAGATCCACCTGACAATAACAGTTTCTTAATTGGTATATTTAGATACTTTACATTTAAAGTGATTTTTAATGTAATTGAATTATTATCTACCATACTTTTTAGCTGTTTCTTATTTCTCACACTTCTTTGTCTCATTTTTTCTCTTTCTTTTGTTTTCTGCCTTCTCTAGTTTTAATGAGCATTTTATATGATTCCATTTTCTCTCATCTCTTAGCATATCAAGTTTACTTCTTTTTCATTTAAGTTTGGCAATTGGCCTAAGGTTGTCCACTTTAATAACACTGTGACATTTCATGGCTAGTAAAGATAATTTATAACAGATTATTCCCAGGACATACCTCCCTCCAGTCCCTTGTAATATTACTGTTGTTTATTTCACTTACCCATAGGAACATACATTATTTCTATTACTATTTTGAAGTTGCAGTTACCTATCATATAACTTGAGAATGAAGAAAGTAAGATTTTGTTTTATCTTCATTTATTTCTTTTCTCATACTCTTCCCTTCTTTATGTATATCTTGAGTTTTTGATCTATATCATTTTTCTACTCTCACAAGAACGTCATAGAGATATTTATTGTAAGGAAGATCTATAGGTAACTAATTCTCAATTTTTGTTTGAGAAGTTCTTTTTTTCCTTCACTTTCGATAAATTCTTATCTGTTGTCGTTATAATAATTAGCACTGGGTAAATAAACATAGGTTGATCTGAATCAAATTGAAATAAATTATGTTGAAATGTATACTTTGCTCTGATTATTACTTTACCATATTTTACAAGAGATTGATATACTGAGTGGATCCTTGCTTATTTGGGACACATATCAAAAATAATGCTTAGGTTACTTTCCTATATTTCATTCAGAAAAGCTATTATAAACCTAATAAGAAAGGGGAACCTGGGTGGTTCAGTTGGTTAAGCATCTGACTTCAGCTCAGGTCATGATCTCATGGTTCGTGGGTCGAAGTCCGTGTCAGGCTCTGTGCTGAGAGCTCAGAGCCTGGAGCCTGCTTCAGATTCTGTGGCTCCCTCTCTCTTTCCTCTTCCTCCACTCATGCTCTGTCTCTCTCTCAAAAATAAATAAACACTAAAAAATAAATATATACATACATACATAAACCTAACAAGACAATCTAATTATATTTAACTTATCTATTATTATGCTCATTCCTTCAATGATTACTAGATTTATATAAGCTTATAGAAATCCCTCAAGCTCTATGATATAAAACATATATAATATGGTTAATGATAACATTAGGCATAAATGCAAATTATCAAATAATTTTACATGCCCTTTTTAATTTTTGCATATTATAAGAGTGAATATTTTTACTTCACCATTTAAAGAAGAGCATCTGAATGTCTTCAGCTCCCTGCATTTTCATTCTCTGGAAAATCAAAGCAAGGGCTCTTACTGTTTTCTTTGTTATTTCATTACCTTTTTTGTTTTTTGACATTCATCTTTTCTTAGTCATTTCAGCAACAAATTTCAGTTCTCAAAATAATGAAATATTCACATACAGGTTATCAAGTACTCTAGGACAAAATGGTAGATACTTTTTTCTCTCACTTCAAGGAAATATATATTATATATATATCCAAATTCATGTTACCACATAGTGAGTGTACACACACACACACACACACACACACAACATATTTGCTTGTGCTGGGACACACCTGTGTATTACAGCTATCCCTCTTTGAATATAAGGCAATATGCTAGTTTCTGTTATCACAGTTCCCAGTGACATTTAACCATGCAGCATATTTTATTTATACTGATAATCCGGATGCAAATGAAAGAAACATATTATAGAAGTAACGAGATTCAATAACTAGTTTTATATATTGAAACTTTTTTTTTCTTTCTGAGCAGAGGCAGTCATATACTTTATGCATCTACCTTCAATTCACTTCTAAGAAATGCTAAAATATATTTTTCTTCCTTTATCTTTAAATTTAAAACAGAATAAATAGCACGTAGAACCTTTCCTAATATTACAAAACAGGGAAATTATGCATGTGACTAATTGTGACAGGTGTGTTTGTACAAATACCACCCAAATACAGCTTTATGAAATCATTTCTTTCTACTAAAATAGAATGCATCAAAAAAGAAAATGAAATATCTAAATCCATCTCTTTCCTCATGATTAACGAATCTAGCCTGTCTCTCATGAAGCACCATCTGCTCTCTCAAACACATTTATAGATAACGCTTATCAAAACTGGAGGGGATTATGTGAAGCAAAGAAAAACAACAATAAGAGTAGCTTAATGAAATTCTATGACAAACTAGAAAGGAAGAACACATCATCTTTCAAAATAAAATCTCTGAGCTCTCAGTAGGCAAAACCAATATTTGCAGGAAAATATTTACATGTCTTAACATAATGCAATCCCAGAGTTGCTGATGTAAATTGGACTTGGCCAGAAAGTTGCATTTATGAGGAAATGGAATGATGCTTTATCGATTATACCTAATTTTATATAAACAAATAAGTTACTGACAAAGTTGAAATATAAGTCACATTGCTGAAAACTTTATTATATTGATCTATTGATGTAAGTTACAGTTTGCATTATCATATTTTCTTTTCCCGGTGGATGAAATTCACAATTGTTCTCTACATCTTGGCTTTGAGTTTCTTTACATCTTTCCCATCTGTAAATTACAGTAATACCTTGTTAATTAGCATAAATATATGACAAGCTGTAATGATTTGTTTAACTTCTAAATACATAACTTTAAGGTTGTTGCTATCCATCTACAGAATGTCTGTCTGTTCTTGCAAGGTCTTCTCATGCAGGGGGACTAGGCATCCCCTCCTGAAGCTGATCTTGCTCTTTCTCTTCTCTGTGTGGGTAAATTATTGTTCCATCCAGTGTGTGACTATGTTGTGCTTCCCCCAGACTCTGACACCAGGATGCAATGGCCAGAAGTACTTGGCCTCCTCAATAGACCGTAAATAACATTTACTGAACAAAAATGATCCAAAGAAGTTTTATTAGTCAATGTATGGTTCTCATTTTCTTTTTTCTACTCCCTGTGATTGTGGAAGCTAGTATTGGGATAAAGCCTTGTCAGCCTGGGTTCCAAAGGGAAAGACATGAGTCATCCTCCCTGCTAACCTACAATGGATACGTAACATGAGCAAGAAATAAACTCTATCAGTTTGAGATACTGAGTTTTTCTGTTTTGCTTTCTTTGTTTTGTTTGTAACCATCGCCATCCTGAGATTTCTTAAATGATATAAGAACTAAGCTTCCCATGGAAATATTTGAAACAGTAATTCATAGGAACCCTATTTTCCATATTGCTTCCTGAGTTCTATAGTTGCCTCTTTGTCATATATGTCGTTCATGTTTTATCAAACACATCAAGTTTGTTTCAACCCAAGAGCCCCTTAACTTGCTCTATCTTTATGCAAAATGCTCTTGTTCCTAATTTCAACAGTGCTCATTCTCTCAGCCATGCTCCAAGGCACCTTCCCAGAGGGATTGTTCTTGACCACTCAACTAAAAAAAAAAAAAAAAAAAAAAAAAAAAAAAAGGTCTCTTTATCCAGCCACAGTCTCTAATTTCACTGAACTTTGTTTAGCTACTTCTGAGTCTTCCACCTGCTTTGTATTGTGTACTTCAAAAAAGAGGAAACTTCTCTAGTTTTATCATTATATTTCCCAGAACCATTTCTTTCTTTTTTTTTTTTAACTTTATAGTTTATTGTCAGGTTGGTTTCCATATAACACTCAGTGCTCTTCCCCACAAGTGACCTCCACCAAGACCATCACCCCCCATTACCTTTCCCGCTTCCCCTTCCCCCCTCAGTTTGTTTTCAGGATTCAAGAGTCTCTCGTGTTTCGTCTCCCTCCCTCTCCCTAACTCTTTTTCCTCCTTCCCCTCCCCATGGTCCTCTGTTGGGTTTCTCCTATTAGACCTATGAGTGCAAATGTATGGTATCTGTCCTTCTCCGCCTGACTTATTTAACTTAGCATGACACCCT
>CM053573.1:23715081-23755236 GCA_028646485.1 Cryptoprocta ferox
AGGGGAAGGAGGAAAAAGTGTTAGGGAGAGGGAGGGAGAAAAAACACGAGAGACTCTTGAATCCTGAAAACAAACTGAGGGGGGAAGGGGAAGGGGAAAAGGTAAAGCGGGGTGATGGTCTTGGTGGAGGTCACTTGTGGGGAAGAGCACTGGGTGTTATATGGAAACTAACCTGACAATAAACTATAAAGTTAAAAAAAATAAAAATAAAAAAAAATAAAGTGACACTATCTTCAGTTAGTTATCAAACACAATACATATATATAAAATAAAATAAAATACAAAGTATAATGTAATTACTTAAAACAATTGTTACCTAGACAAAACTGTGGAATAAATGGAAAAGAGCCTGAGATGAACTACATTTCTAGGCTAAAAAAAAAGTCTCTAGAAGAAAGAAAAAGATAATGGTTTAAAAATGATGACCTGTATCCAGATATTCCACATTTATAAGCCAGGTATCAATGGTTTTGAATGGCTAGAAATAAGTAGTTACTTCTCTGTATTTTAAGTGAAAATAAACCTGAACATTTAAAAATTTTTAAGTTCCTATGAGCAACATGTTAGTATATTTATCATTTTTTTAATAAAAAAAATTATTTGGATTATCCGTCATATTTGTCATCATTCACATTTCAAGTTCCCTGAGGACATGAAACTAAGATGAAAGGTTTTTGTTTTTTGTTTTTTGTTTTTTTTTGGCAAGGAGATGCCAAAGTTTTTATAATAAGGACATTTGCTATTTATGTACTTAAGATACTTTTAAAATGATGAAAGGGCAAATATCATTTATTTAACAGTGTATTTCACACAACTTTATTTGTAAATATTTGATTTCAAGACATATCATTACATCTGTACAAAGTACTAGTGTTTCGAAATCATGTATCCAATATGTAAAATCTATGTCCTTTTAAACTTATTTCTTCCACAGAAATCAAAGTGATAACCAGTATACCAGGGCATAGTTATAGATTAATTTTTTATCAACCTAGGTCACTGGGTATTTTTTCTCAGATAAATACTATAGAGAATTTTTTGAAAAATTGGCCTAGCATCTTATAAGCTGAAATATATGTGGAAAGTAATTTTTATGATAAATAGAAGTGATAAACTGGGATAATTCAATTATGTTTGTGCAATATTCATCATTTATATTCATAATAATGGCTCTTAAAGTTGCAAGGAGGAAAAAAGTTATCATTATTTTAACTGTACATCAAAAGTAAATGGAACTTAGAGAAAATTGGAATTTTAGTTCCTGAAATATGTTTATAAAGCATTGATTTCTTTTCAGGAATAGTGTAGAGAAAAGAAGATGGAGACACTTTTCTTTGAAGCACCTAGGTACAGAGTCACACTATATTATAGACTTACAAACCTTTGGGAAAAAATATTAATAGCAAAAAGTTCATTTTTCAGACAAAATTCATGGAGAAAACATTTCATTTATATAAATCTATGTTAGTATTAGTAAGAATATAGTCATTTTGTTTTAAATAAAACTCCTCATTATTAGTTAAAATAATTTTTAAAATTTTCTATAATAAAACCAATTCTTCAGTGCTTTTACTTCAAAATTATTTTAAATTTATAATTCTTGTAAAACAAATTTGAGTTAGTGAAAGAAAGGGCAGATATTTCATCTGATATCTAAATCACATAATTAATCATTCTAATATTTTCACTTATCCAAATATATTTGTATCTTTAAAAGTTACCAAACCATGAAATTGAAGACATTTGGAAGTTTACAAACTGTCTAGAAAGTTTTCCTGAAACCTGGGAGGTTTTTAGCAGCCATTAATTGAAATAAATATTCATAGATTTTCTACTGTTATTTGATAAACTCTGATGCTCCAAGATAAAAGGTGGAGAATTTGAATAACTTAAATTTGATTACCATCCATGTATGGAAAAGACACATACATACCTTAGCTCTTTCTATTGCTATTATAATCTATAGATATTCTTATTTGTTTATATCTGTATTTTTATTTTTGGTGGAAGGAATCTTTTAAGTGTAGACATTCCATTGGGTTCTATTCTTGACCTTATCATCGCTCTTTCCTTCTACACGGTCTCCATAAACCATACTGCCACTAGTCCTGGATGGCTTTCCAGCTCTTCAGTGCCTTCTCACATTTCTTAAAGACTGCTTTTAGCCAGCTACAAAAGAATTCTGCTTGGACTCATAAGTATATCAAATTCAGATATTCAAATATGACAATCACGTTACAAATTCCTACTGACTTATTATTGTATTATGCTGCTCATATAGCTCTTTTGCTGTCTCTACTGTCAAGCTATCACTAGGTATACATCAAGACTATAGTGGGGAAGAGAAAACACTCTTAAGCTATACCAGTGGTACAAGTTCTGGCTCTACCACTTGCTAGTCAATGACCTTGGACAATCTACTTAACCATTCTGATTCAATTTTCTCATTTATACTGTGAAGCAATAGTGATATACATATTACTTACTGCATAACATTTTTGTAAATATCAACAGCATATTATCTGTAAAGTACTTAGAATAATTTCCTATATGTGTTAGCTATAGCTATTATTAATATTATTTCTTGTCTGGATTACTAAAATGATATTATATTCTTACCTGTTGATACTGTGTCACTTCAAATCCATTTTATAAAATATTACTAGAATAGTTTCTTACAATGAAATCTGATCATTTCACTTCCCTACTTAAAATATTTCTATGACCCCCCCCCCACATTTATGATACAATTCTTTGAGAAACCTACAATCCCTTTGGTGAACTGGCTCATGAATATTTATTAATTTCAACTCCCATCAGTCCTTGGGATCTTCTAAGAAGCAGACTCTGAAGTGGAGGTTGGTGTGTAAGAGGTTCATTGGGAATTGTACTTGGGATCAGCATCAGTTAAGGAAGAGACAGAAATGGAATTGAGCAGAAAAAAAAGTTGAGCTGTGATACAGTCCCAAAGGAAGGCTCAGCTGAATTTACAAGAACCTCTAAAACTGAGATGATCTTCCAAGTGTCCCACCAATTAAAAATAGAAGGATGAGGGGCGCCTGAGTGGCTCAGTCTGTTGGGCGTCTGACTTCGCCTCAGGTCACGATCTCATGGTTCCTGGGTTCGAGCTGTGCTAACAGCTAGCTCAGAGCCTGAAACCTGTCTTCAGATTCTGTGTCTCCCTCTCTCTCTGACCCTCCCCTGCTCGCACTGTCTCTCTCTGTCTCTCAAAAATAAGTAAAAAACATAAAAAATAAAAAATAAATTAAAAAAATAAAAATAGGAGGATAAGTATTTATGCCTTCATGTCTATGAATTGAAGGTTGTGGGGCACGGCTTCTGTTTCTGTCCCTAGACAGTGTAGTCATTGGTTTCTCACATGCACTATAATCTTTTATGTCCACCGATGCAAAGAAATACTTTCTAGATAAACAACTTACTCGGATATAATACAAAAGAGAGGCAAATTTTCCTCATTGTCTGCCCCTACCTCACTTTTAGGAAGGTAGAAAAGAAGATAATCATCTTTAGGTAAGTTCCTGATGCAAAACTGGTAAAAACTCTCTTTTTGGGTGGCCTTTGCCTATGATTTATATACAAAATAAGTATAGATAGGGCAATATTAAGTATTTTACCTTATGGATGTAGGGAATCAAGAGTCAGGATTCTTTATCTTTGTCATTGATGTTATGAATCATGCAAAGGTTTTTATAATATAGTGCATATATGTCCCTGTAGGTCCTATAGTGCAGGCCACAGATAAAGCAATATTGCATACGACTAGCCAAGAAATCCCCCTCTTCTGCTGGATTAGAATCAACCAAGACTCTTTGTTACACAGGAAAGCAAAAAGAGAAACACATCAATTACTAAATTAAAATGGTATTTTGGCAATTCCTCCTTGACTTGATATGTCCACTTAGAAATAGAAGTAGCTACGAAACTCATGCTTTTAGTATCAGGTTCTCTCACTAAGGAAAAAATATTAAAGACTTCCTACCTAGATCCTGCTGAACAAGTATTTTGGGATTTATTTTACAATCCATTTTATTTAAATAAAAACTTTGTTTGACCTTAGATCACAGATAACTTCTCAGAAAAAAAAATTTTAAGCATGTGTACAAATTACAAAATTACCTCTATTATGCTACAGCCAATTATAGATGATAACATGCAGTTTACTAAAATAGTAATTGTGGTAAATGGGATTATATTTCCAGAAATACTCACCACTCTTCTTTATTTCCATCTGAGGAGTTTATGTCTCATCTCTTTTATTTTGAGTCTCGGCCAGGTAACTTGGTTTGTCATCAGATTGGATGAGGTGTTCTTTCCCTTTCTAGTGGGCTTAGTTATTTGATTTATTTTGGCCAATGGGTTTTTTTAAGTTTATTTATTTGTTTTCAGAGAGAGAGAGTGGGCAAGAGCCTGCATGTGAGTTGGGGAGGGGCAGAGAGAGAGGGAGACAGAGAAGATACTAAACCCCTGATATGGGGCTCGAACTCACAAACCCATGAGATAATGCCCTGAGCTGAAATCAAGAGACAGTGGCTTAACTGACTGAGTCCTCAAGGTGTCCTGGCCAATGGGATTTTTAGTCACTATATTGCATTTGCCTTTTTCTTCCTTTGTCATACCAACAACAACAACAAAAACTAGGCCTGGGTTAACCTGGTGTCCCAAGGAAAAGATGGGAGGCACCTGGAACAGACACACACTCAGGAAAGCAGTATAGGTCAATCTGCCCCTGAATGTTCTGCAGATTAATGACTAAATAAATGCTTGTATTCCACTGAGATTTTGTGATTATTGTTATTATTTAACATTTTTCATGGCAACAGTTAACTCATAGAATTGATCTTAAACTTTTTTGACCAAACTTCACAGTGTACATTTCTACCACAGCTTTTAAAAACATTATTAATTAGGGCCACCTGGGTGGGTCAGTTGGTTAAGCATCCAACTCTTGATTTCAGCTCAGCTCATTATCTGAGGGTTGTGAGAAGGACCCACATCAGGCTCTGCACTGGGCCTGGAGCCTGCTTAAGATTCTCTTAATCTTTCTGACCCTCTTCCTTGCTCATGTGAGTGCATGCTCTCTCTCTCTCTCTCTGAAAATAAATAAATAAAAATGAGGACATAAGATTGTATTATTTAAAAGTCTCATATTTTGAGAATATAGCCTTCAATATGTTTCATTTCATATCAATCTTTTTATAGAACTGTGATTTTACTCAGGTACTGTTGAGGATCACCAGATGTCACTGCTTTAAATGAAATCAAATAATAAATGTATGTGTACTAGATATAATTATTTATTATAAAAGTAGAAGTGCTGGTTGTTGACACATTATTTATTTCCTGGTAGAAATGTTCATACTATGACAACTTGTATTTTTTCTGTCCCTCTTATTCTCCACAATTATTTTCTTTATGTCAATAGTACTTCAGTTTACCCGTTATTTTATTTAAAAAATTTTAGATTTGAATTAGTAATTATAAGAATAGTGATTGGATATTCAGTACACTGAAATTAAAAGAACAACCCACAAGCTAAAAAATTAAAAAAAACTCAAAACCAAAAAAGACCAAGAAAACAGCAAAGATTAAATATATTGGGACTTCTACTAACAACAGGGTAAAGGAGGAATAGATGCTGATCTGCTGCTTTGGACCAGCTGAGAGCTTAATCAATATGTGAACTTCTTTTTCATTAATGCCATTTTCATCACGCTATACCCTGAAAGGTATGTCATTTAAGCTTAATTATAGATTTATCCTAAACATTGCTTTAAGTAAATAATGTAATGGTTTAATAAAATACACACAGCTTAGTGTTAAGTTTCTCCAAGTACATTTAAAAAAATAGTCATGTCTCACATTCAGGTCCTTCATCCATTTTGAGTTTATTTTTGTGTATGGTGTAAGAAAGTGGTCTAGTTTCATTCTTCTGCATGTTGTTGTCCAGTTCTCCCAGCACCACCTGTTAAAGAGGCTGTCTTTTTTCCATTGGATACTCTTTCCTGCTTTGTCAAAGATTAATTGGCCATACATTTGTGAATCTATTTCTGGGTTCTGTATTCGATTCCATTGGTCTATGTGTCTGTTTTTGTGCCAATACCATACTGTCTTGATGATGACAGCTTTGTAGTAGAGGTTAAAGTCTGGGATTGTGATGCATCCCATTTTGGTTTTCTTCTTCAATATTACTTTGACTATTCGGGGTCTTTTGTGGTTCCATACGAATTTTAGGATAGTTTGTTCTAGCTTTGAGAAGAATGCTGGTGCAATTTTGATTGGGATTGCATTGAATGTGTAGATTGCTTTGGGTAATAATGACATTTTAGCAGTGTTTATTCTTCCGATCCATGAGCATGGAATGTTTTTCCATTTCTTTGTGTCTTCTTCAATTTTTTTCATAAGTTTTCTATAGTTTTCATCAAAACCCTAGAGGAGAAAGCAAGAAACAGCCTCCTTGACCTCAACCACAGCAATTTCCTACTCGATACATCCCCAAAGTCAAGGGAATCAAGAGCAAAAATGAACTTTTGGGACCTCACCAAGATAAAAAGCTTCTGCACTGCAAAGGAAACAATCAAGAAAACTAATAGGCAACCGACGGAATGGGAAAAGACAGTTGCAAATGACATATCGGATAATGGGCTAGTATCTAAAATCTACAAGGAACTCACCAAACTCCACACCCAAAAAAACGAATAATCCAGTGAAGAAATGGGCAGAAGACATGAATAGACACTTCTCCAAAGAGGACATCCAGATGGCCAACAGACACATGAAATGATGCTCAGCATCACTCATCATCAGGGAAACACAAATCAAAACAACACTGAGATACCACCTCACGCCGGTCAGAGTGGGTAAAATGAACAACTCAAGAGACTATAGATGCTGGTGAGGATGTGGAGAAACGACACCTTCCTACACTGTTGGTGGGAATGTAAACTGGTGCAGCCACTCTGGGAAACAGTGTGGAGTTTCCTCAAAAATTTATCAATAGAACTCCCCTATGGACCAGCAATAGCACTGCTGGGGATTTACCCAAGGGACACGGAAGTGCTGATGCATAGGGGCACTTGTACCCCAATGTTTGTAGCGGCACTTTCAACAATAGCCAAATCATGGAAAGAGCCTAAGTGTCCATCAACTGATGAGTGGATCAAGAAGATGTGGTTTATATATACAATGGAATACTACATGGCCATGAGAAAGAATGAAATCTGGCCATTCGTAGCAACGTGGATGGACCTTGAAGGTGTCATGCTAAGTGAAATAAGTCAGGCAGAGAAGGACAGATACCATATGTTTTCACTCAAAGGTCTAACAGGAGAAACTTAACAGAGGACCATGGGCAGGGGAAGGGGGAAAAAAGAGTTAGGGAGAGGGAGGGAGGCAAATCATAACAGACTCGTGAAAACTGAAAACAAACTGAGGGCTGAAGGGAGAGGGGGAAAGGGGAAGGGGAATGATGGTCATGGAAGAGGGCACTTGTGGGGAAGAGCACTGGGTGTCATGTGGAAACCAACTTGACAATAAACTATAAATAAAAAATAAATACAAAAAAAAGATAAATTTTAAAAAATAGTCATAATATAAGACTACTTTGAGGAGCCTATCAAGTCTAGGGTATTTGAGCTTTTTGCCTCAAAGCAGAAATGGATCAAAACACTATTCAAGGATATACAAAATCTATTATAAACATGGCAGTTTTGAAATCTAGACATCAAAGTATTAATATATAAGCTTGCCAAATTTCTTTCATTATTCAATGACTATTTGAGAATTCTGAAAAAAGTGCTTCATTACCATTTGATTATATAGTTAGGTAACAGTATATAATAATAACACAAATATGCATTCTCAAAAAAGTATGAATATGAAAATTTGTTGATTATACTAAACTCTATTTTTCTGTGGATAATTAGTTGCTCATGAAACACTATTAAAAAAAACAGGTTAATATATTCCTGCATTTATCAATACGAAGAGCTAGTTTTTTATTTGTGTAAAATGATACTGGAATATTAGTATCAGAATTACTTTAAACAGAATAATTCAGATGCTTTTTCTTAGATGATTGAAATATAGAATAAATAAAGATAAGATGTAATGTTCAAATAAGATATTCTTTTTCATATTTATTTTGTACTACCTTCTACAAGTAAATGACTTTAGTTGAAATTTTTTTCATCAGGGGCACCTGGGTGGGTCAGTCAGTTAAGCGTCTGACTTCAGCTCAGGTCATGATCTCACATGAGTTTTAGCCCCGCTTCAGGCTTTGTGCTGGCAGTGGTTGGGATTCTCTCTCCCCTTCTCTCTACCCCTGCCCCACTCATGTTTTCTCTCTCTCTCTCAAAATAAATAAATGAACTTTTTTAAAAAAAGAAATTGTTCTCATCAGTAGAAGTTGGTTTTGTCTCATCTTCTTGGTTTGTTGTAAGCCCATTTTAACACCAACACAATTGAGACAATACCAGGAGAGAAACAGGAGAGAGGAAGTAGAGGATATGAAATTTATTAGTTTGTGACATCATGAATACTAACGTAATTCTTCCTGGACTTCTTCACCAGCCAACTAGTAGGCCATTAAGGGAAAAGAACACAGGTGCTATTTCCATTGCCAGTTTTAATTAATTTCTGGAACAATTTTGTGGAGTCAAAGAGTTCCATGAAAACATCATTTGTCTAGACCTATAATTAAATATGAATGAGTGACACAAGTTACAATTTGAATAAACTGTAAAGCTTTTGTAGGCAAGAAGCTTATCTTGTATATTAAAAAATGAGTATTTGTTAAGAAACATGTTACATATTTGAGTGCTTTTTGATAGTTATATTCCAAACTTATTAATTCATTTCACAGATAATCATCAATCCTTGCTCAAAATAACTTAAGAGAATTAAGTCTGTTATTCAAGGAGGGAAATATAAAAAAATATGTTTCATAATCTTTTGCCAAAATTGGTTACACAGAATTGTACAGTATCCTTCAATCAACAGTTAGGTTATTTTTTACTACTACTTCTCATTTCTGGTTCCATCTTATACCCTCTCCTGTACAATAGAGTAATATAGTAAGTTCTCCTGTCTTTACTTTTTTTAATGTTAATTTATTTTTGAGAGAGAGAGAGAGAGAGAGAGCACACAAGCAGGGGAAGGGCAGAGAGAGAGGGGGACAGAGGATCTGAAGCAGGCCCTGTGCTGACAGTAGAGAGCCCGACGAGGGACTCTAACTCATAAACTGGCTCATGACCTGAGCCAAAGTCAGATGTGCAACAAAGTGAGCCACCCACGCACCCCAGTTTCACTGCTTTTAAATGTGTGAAAATATCATTACAACAAAAGCAATAAAATATCATTATGATAATATATAAATGTAATGCATGGCCTAACTGGCATTTCTCTTGAGTTCCCAGAAATTAATGAATATCAGTATGCCATGCTTCGTTTCTCATCCTCATCTTGACACTGCTAATCATTTATTATGAAAAGGCTGACTGACACTCGTGTCATTCTGGCTCCTTGGAGTCTTTCCTCTAATAGATCATCATCCAACCACAACTCCAGTTGGAAATAAAAATCCTTCCTCAGGTGAAACCATGAAACTCTTAAATGAACTCATTATTCTTTATCATAATTTGTAGCAGTCTTTGTTTATTTTGCCCACTAGATTTCAAGCATCTTGTAGGCAGGAACCAAATCTTATTCACAAGCATACGCCCAGTGCTGACATGTCATCCGACAAATAATAAACACTCCATAAACTTCTGATATGAATGGACCTCTTGAAAACTGAGAGCAGTGTTGGTAATTAAAAATTAGAAATCATCTATATTATGAGTAGATTTAATAAATTTGCTATTCATTTTCCCTGGAGTGTATTTCAACTCCACTTTTATTTTCTTATTTTTTACTTCATTAATTCTATCTTATATTAAAAACAAAGAAAAGGCTTTAATAAATTAAAAGCAACAATTGAAAATCTTTCAAGTGTAACATTATTTTATTTTAAATACTGGATCAAATACTGACTTTAAGCTATCAGGATAGCTAAATAACCAACACGTATATGGATTCCATCTCCATGGAGATGTGGGTATTTACCTGGGATCTTCAGTGTAGTGTGATTAAAGAGGATGTTGTACATGGGTCAAGCCTGGAAACAAGGTTAGGAGAAAATGTAGGTACCCCATAACGTGTGTTAATGTAAGGATGTGTCCTCTTTCTTGTGAGTCATTGTCTGGCTTTTGTTAAGAGATGGGTATTAAGATTTACATTTTAAAAAAATTATTTTAGTGGTAGCAATGCAAGCCAAGAGCCAGAAAGAAGTCTTGAGACCAGTTAAAATGCATTGCTGCAATCCCCAAAAAAAAGGCAACAAGGGGCTGAATTAACGGGGCAGAGTTGCAAATGAAGAGATGCCAAAGGTAAGAGATACTTAGCAGATTAAATAAAATGAAAATAGTGTACATTTGGATGTGGGAGGTGAGTAATTGGGAAAAATTTAAGATTCTGTGAAGAGTGACTGGAGGGATAGTTGTTCTCATAAAGATAAGTAAGAGAAAGCAGATTTTATGAAATGTTATGATCTCACTGTAATTTACATTTAAATGACAATAATTTTTTTTTGGCATGAGCTAATTGAAGAAAAAGATGAAAAGCGTAAATCTGACCAGGAGCAAGCCAGGTGGTTGGGTACAATGCCTAGAAATAAAAACTAATCACTAAAAATTAGCCATTTATAATGTGTAGACAACTTATACTCCCCTCTACAGATTAAAATAAACTAATTAGAGCAATTTTTCATCTATTCTTCGTGAACTGAAAGGGTCTTTGTTCTGATCTTTCAAAAGATAATACAGTCTAGCCTTTGGAGCTGTCTAAAATATAGTTGAGGGTTATTTTTAGTCAAAACATTAGACACATTGCTGTAGTTTGCATTTCTCATCAAAGAAAATGAATAGGCAGTAAATACAAAGTACAAAAACTGCCATGAAAAGGAAGATTAATAAGGAAGGATTGTCATTTACTTTCAAATCCAGTGGCTCATTTTAAATAGAGCTCAAAAGTACTAGCTTCATAGTGTTTGAATTAGACAACATAATACAAATCCTTAATACTATCCTTTCATTTGACCATAATTTTTTGTATTCTAGTATGTACTTATTAAAAATAAATAGAAATTTTAATAAGCCTTTGCTACAAAGTTTAAATCTGAAATTTCTACGTTGTAAGTCTTCTAACATTATTATTAGTGATCTCTACTTATGAAAAAATTAAGATAGTATTCTCTCAAGATTATCTGATTCTTTAAAATTAGATATTTTCTAAATGGGAATTTTACTTAAAAATCGTTTAGCATTAAATATTCTTTTTTAACTTTATTGTAATATATTTATAGAAAATCGAACACAATTTCTTTTAATTTTTTAAAGTTTATTTATTTTTGAGAGAAAGAGACAAAGAACAAGCAGAAGAGGGACAGAGAGAAAGGAAGACATGCAGAATCTGAAGCAGGCTCCAGGCTATGAACTGTCAGCACAGAGCCCCACACAGGGCTCAAACTCACAAACTGTGAGATCATGCCCTGAGCCGATGTCTGACGCTTAACCAACTGATCCACCCAGGCACCCCAGAACACATTTATAATAAATACATCTTGATGCATTTGGACATATGCATACACCCATGATATTAATACCACGATCAAGGGACTAAACATATCCATCACCTCCAAACATTTTCAAGTGTTCTCTTGTGTTTCTTGAGGTTTTTTGGTGGTAAAATTATGAGATCTATTCTCTTAACATATTTTAGATATTTTTTTAAAAAATTTAATGTATTTATTTTTGAGGGAGAGAGAGACAGAGTGTGAGCAGAGGAGGGGCAGAGAGAGAGGGAAACATAGAATCCAAACCTGGCTCCAGGCTAGGAGCTGTCAGCACGGTCCAATGCAGGGCTCAAACTCATGAACAGCAAGATCATGAGTTGGAAGCTTAACTGACTGAGCCACCTACTCACCCCTCATTAACATATTTAAAGTGAAGAATTACTAACTATAGATACTATGTTGCAGAGCAGATATCCAAAATTTACTCATCTTGTATACCTAAACTTTAAACCCACTGAGCAACAATTTCCCATTTCCCCCTGCCTTGGCAACCACCATTCTATTCTCTGCTTCTGTGAGTTTTAATATTCTAATACTTCATATAAGTGGAATGAAGCAGTGTTTGTCTTTCCATGACTGTCTTATTTCACTTAGCATAATGTCTTCTAGGTTCAGTCATGTTGTTACAAATGGCAGGATTCCCTTCTTTGTTTAAGGCTGAATAACGTTCCATTAGATGGATTTACCACATTTTCTTCATCCGTTTCTTTCTCAGTAGACATTTACATTGTTTCCATGTCTCGGCTATTGTGAATAATACTGCAGGGAATGGGAGTCCTGATAATCTTGGGATCCTGATTTCAATTCTTTTGGATATATACATAGAAGTAAAATTGCTGGTGCTAGAGGATGGTTCTACTTTTAATTTTCAAATAATCTTCATTCTCTTTTCCATAGAGCGGCTGAACTCTTCTGCCTTCCCCTCATCCTTGCCAAAACATATCTTTTGTATTTCTGTTTAAAAAACATCCTAACAGGTGCAAGGTAATATCTTATTGTGGTTTTGATTTGCATTTTCCTGAGGATCAGTGATGTCACGGCCATTTATATGTCTTGTTTGGGGAAGTGCATTTTGTAATTAGTTTATTTGGTTTTGGGTTTTTTTTTTAATTTTTGTGAGTTTTATTATTTTTTTTTGCTATTGAGTTGAAGGAGTTCCTTATATATTCTAAATATTAACCCCTTATCATATAGGTAATTCACAGATACTTTCTCCCATTCCATAGGTTCCCTTTTCATTCTGTTGATTATTTTCTTTGCTGGCAGAAGCTTTTAGTTTGATGTAGTCCCACTTTATTTTTGGTTTTGTTGCCTGTGCTTCTGATGCCAAGTCAAACAAATCATTGCAAGACCAATGTCCAAAACTTTTTATCTTATGTTTGCTTCATGGAGTTTTATTTCAAATTTTATGTTTAAGTCATTAATTCATTTTAAGTTGGTTTTTGTGTGTAGTGTAAACTAAGAGTTCAATTTCATTCCTTTGCATATGGATATGCAGTTTTGTAAGTACCATTTATTCAAAATATTTATATTTCTCCCACGTGTATTGTTGGTACCCTCACTGAGATCAGTTGACCCTGTATGAATGAGTTTATCTCTGAGCACTCGATTAAATTTCTCAATTTAATTTTTTTTTTTTTTTTTTTTTTTTTTTTTTTTTTTTTTTTACCAGAGTGGCTGTAGGCAACAATGACTTGAGGGATTTGAAGGAAGTCTGGGATCATTATCTGGCTTGCTTGGTTTAAAAAAAAAATCCATCTAACTTTTAGAACCAGGATTGTGGCAATTGAGAGAGTGCAATGGTAATACTCTTTACCAAATTATCACCTATAGTCACTCCAAATGCAGTGCCCAAAAAGGAACAAGCCTTTGAGGGATTAAGTTGCCATTGTCATCAAAACATATGAAAAGTATAACAGCATCACATATCTCCTTTTTTCCTTGATTTCCGAACAAAGCAACCTCTGCAAAGGCTTACATTATATCTCTGATGGTCGAACCAGGTTATTATTTCTACCATCACCATGGCTATGCTCCACACATCCCTGCAGATGGCATTGACTGGCAAAAAGCTTGCATGCCTATATGCCTGCTGTTCTGGAATCCCAGTGACTCTGGAGAGGCCAGAGAATGTGACACAGACTCAGGGTGGGGCAATAACACTCCACAGCAGGCTGGATTAGCCAGAGGATAAATTCTTCTTTATTTCCTTCAGATGGATTGTTCTGAAATGCAGTAGTTCAGATGCCTCTATTAAGCTTCGTCCCGGCCAGAGCAAGTACCTATGCTTTCTATAAATCTTCTATGGGCACAGTATCACTCCTAGCCGTATTTTCTCTCCTTACTTTGCCTCACTCCTGTCCTGGGATTGTACTCTTCAATAACACTTAATAGCACGTAAGATTGGCTTCCGGATCTGTTTTTTAGGAAACCAAGATAAGGAAAAAGAGAATGAGAAACTCAAGTATCCTAGGTGGGGGTGGCGGGGGGAGGGGGGGAATATTTGTTCCACTATTACAGGTGAACTTGGAGTTGTGCTCAACTTCTGGTTTGGAAACAGGAACATTCTCAGTTTGTGCATGTGATGTTCATTCTCTCACAGCTGTAAGGTTCAGATGGGCTGAAAGAAAATGCTGTTATCATGGAGAATGTCAAATTTCAATATCAGTTGAATGCGTAGCTTTGAGTTTCCTGTAAAATCTAAGCCATTGAATCAGAAAAGAGGGGGAAATGGAATGTGTGGGTCCAGAAATAGCTGAAAAATTCAGGGCACTTTTAACAGACCATCTGCAGTGAGCCTCCCCGGCCAGCAGAGACAGCTCATCCCCTCTGTTTAGGGAGGCTGCCCTCCTTTGCTGGAACTATCTTTAGTGACTTCAAAAGGGGGTAGGGTGGGGGTGGGGGAGTTGTTTTTCATTTTTTCTTTTTTTTCATTTATTTGTTTTATTTATGTATTCTTATTTTTATTTTTTTAACATTTCAAGTTTTTATTTAAAGACTAGCTAGTTAACATTTAGTGTAATACGGTTTCAGGATTAGAAAGGGAGAGTTACTTTTCAAAGATAAACCAGAATATAAGATTGTATGTGACCTATGTGAATGCTCATCAAAATGTGCTCACAGTGCTGTTCTCAGGAATGATTGTTTGCTCTGCCCCTGGGGTAAAATCACTCTCCAAATGAGGAGCTCCATAAAGAAAATGGGAAAGAAAAGTGAGACAATTTAATATCAAATTAAAAACCTTTTAAGAGTGTAAAGAGGTGCCCAAAATAATTCAAATACATTATTTCTGAAATACTTCTTTGTTAATTGAAAAAATATTATATGAGGTGACCTATAGAATACTCTTCAAAAATAATTTTGAATGTAAAATTCTATCGCAAAGCAACATACATACAAACCAACACATATACACTTACATTAAAGCAACATTAATAATTTCTCTATATAGAATATTGGATATTAAAAAATTCATTTTGATACCTCCTTAAAATATCTATTCCATATTTAATATGTTTCTTAACAACATATTTTTCATAATGTATTAGTAGTACTATTTTTATTTGTTCTTTCCAAATTTTATTATTTTTAATGACTTAATGATATAGGCAGTGTTATTCTTCAAGTTGCATCATGGTTGATAAATCTGAAACTTCTTTAAGTTTCTCTATATACTATCCTATTTTTAAACAAGAAAATGCTCACTCTATGGGCACTGAGGTATGGCAAGTTCAGGAAAAGTTTTATTAAATGGGAGAGTATTTTCAATTCTGCTTTCTTTTCTCCACTTAAAGTGTGTGAGTATATGTATATATATATGTATATAATTAGAATGATATGTATATATACACATACACACTTTAAGTGTGTATACATAAGTGTGTGTATCTATGTATATATGTATACATATATACATGTATGTATGTGTTTACATGTACATGTATGTATATGTATACACATACATACTTATGTGTGTATACATAAGTGTGCTTGTATATTTTTCAAAGGTACCATCATTTTCCTTTCTTTAAAGAAATTTTCTTTAGCAAATATGAAAGCATTCCTTAATTTAGATGCTGCAAACTTATAGACTTTCTCAATTTTATTCTAACCCATTACAGAATACATATCTGTCCTATCAAGAATAAGAGATTTTCGGGCCACCTGGGTGGCTTCGTTGGATAAGTGTTTGACTTCAGCTCAGGTCATTATCTCATATAGTTCATGAGTTTGAGCCCCACGTCTGGCTCTGCACTGACAGCTCAAAGCCTGGAGCCTGTCTCAGATTCTGTGTCTCCCCTTCTCTCTGTCCCTCCCCAGTTTGTGTTCTGTCTGTCTCTTTTTCTCTGTCTCTCTCTCTCAAAAATAAGTAAATAAACATTTTAAAGAAAGAATAAGAGCTTTTCAAAAAAGTACTCTCACAATAAGATACATTACAAAGCTAATTATAGAATTTCAAAGTAGATCCTTTACACAATTTGAGCTGTCATTGTATAACTTATTCAGGTCTTCTCCCACACTTTTTAAAAATTCTTTATTTTTTTATTTTTTAACATTTTATTTATTTTTGAGAGACAGAGAGACTCAGAGTGCTAGCGGGGGAGGAGCAGAGAGAGAAAGGGACAGAATCTAAAGCAGACTCCAGGTTCTCACCTGTCAGCACAGAACCCAAAGCAGGGCTTACCCACAAACCATGAGATCGTGACCTGAGCCAAAGTCAGATGCTTAACCTACTGAGCCACACAGGCACCCCCCATGCTTTTTCAAAGGGAAATATTTCAGTACCTTCCTGTTTACAATATTTCTTTTCAATCATTGGCATTTACTAAAAATTTCAAAAGCTCAATGTTTGGAGTGTTCCATTTGATTTTCTAATTTGATTATAGATTTCCAAGTGATATTTTGAAAGTAATAATAAAAATGGAATAATTTATCTGCAAATCATTTCAATAATACTGTAGGACTTTTAGGTTGACATGTAAAGCAATCCTTAACATTATCAAATATATCTATGACTGTGTACTGCTATGCTAAAGGCTTTGTTAATGCTTTTTTTTTATTTATTATCAACTTTATTACAAAAATTTTGTAGTTCATTTACTTTCACCATGTATGTTTGCATGTATGTACCTATGCACACATATATATAAATGGCTGTATTATGTCTATATCGCCATCCAATGGCAAATAACTTTCTATTTAATCTGTTTCTTTCTTTTTTTAAAATTTAACTCGTTTCTTAATTCAGGGAAGATGATTTCACCACTACAAATGCTGAATTTTGCATTTCTACTATAAATTCAAAGACAATTTCATTTTTAATACTTACTTGCTTTAGAAACTTTCTAAATCTCCTCTTTTATTCCATGAATTAACTTTTTTATTGTAATTAGCAAACCTGATTTAAAGCATCTCCTGCCACATCTGGAAAACTCAGTATTTGTAAATGCTTCCTTTTCACTTAATGAGATCAACTCATTAACCAATATTTATGAACATTTACAACTTTTGTATAACATTTATATCATGCTTAAGAAAACTTTGACTCAAAAATGAGTCAAATTATTTCACTTGACAGTGAAATATTTCATTTGATATAGATGAAATTTATGCTTCCAATGTAATATATAAATGTGCTTTCAGCAACTACGTTTCCTTTTTTTATGTTTTTTTATTTATTTTTTGAGAGACAGTGTGAGCAGGGGAGGGTTAGAGAGAGAGGGAGATACAGAATCTGAAGCAGGCTCCAGGCTCCAGGCTCTGAGCTAGCTGTCAGCACAGAGCCAGACACGGGGCTGGAACCAAGGAACCATGAGATCATGGCCTGAGCCGAAGCCAGACGCTTAACCAACTGAACCACCCAGGCGCCCCAGCAACTACATGTTTCAAAGCCTTTCTCTGAACATAAAATTTCTTTTTTTCCTTGCCTTATCTTCCCCTCCCCTTTTTTTCCATTCTTTGTTCACTGGCCCGTTTATATTGTTAATAGAATCTTTAATTTCCTATATTATCAAATATATAAAATATAAGAAAATAAAAACAAATTTATATTTGATAGTTTTCCCTTCCCCAAGAAGTGATTTTTTCTAGGCTTGTAAATATAGTAGAACATATTTTTTCAAATATATTGAAATATATATTGTCAAATTTATTAAAACAAGGTTTTTAAAGTCTCCTAATCTGTAGTCATGTCTCCTCTCTCATTTACAAAACTGTCATTGTTATTCCTTTCTCTCTTTTCTTTCCTTCCATCCTTCCTTATTCTTCCTTCCCTGCTTCCTTCTTTCTCTCCCTCCCTCTTTCGATTTCTCTTTTCTTCCTTCTTTCCTTCCTACCTTTTCTGATTTGTCCAAATCTAGTCTATCTTTATGATTTTCTACAGAAAATCTTAGATAAGTTTTATTATTTAATTTAGTAATAGATTACTATATTTAATTGTGAAAATTTCATTTTTTAAATGTAGACTTTTTTCATTTTTCTAGCTAGTTGTACTGAAAATTTATATTTTTAAAAGATTTTTTACAGGCATAGTGCATGATAGGTGCTGGGAAGTTCACAGATGTTTTTTATCATTCACTATAATTTTTTTAAGTAGATGCTGCTGCTTTTTCTGCAGATTTTGTGTCTTCTTATTTTCATGTGCTTAATGACTGTGGTCCATTAGTGAATATTGTATGCAAAGTATGTTTATCCTTGGTTGCCCTGGGAAATGAAAAATTAGCTTTTAATGTTTTATTAAATATGCATCCTTCAGTTTATTAATATTAAGATATGGTGTTGCAAAATAAAAATGTGTTTATGACAGTAAAATAAACAGGTATAGATTTACACACTGTAAGAAAAGATAAAACCACTGTAGCAGTATCATTCATACTACTTTCTACACGTTGTGTGGCAAAAATGCCTACACACTCTTCTCTGCTAATATTTCACATACATTTGAAAGATTCCCCATATTTCCCACTGACCCTGCTAATTGACAGGTTGGTAGTTTGTGACCACGCTAGGGTACAGCAGACTGGGGCACCGAGTGACTGACAAGGGCACTGATATCAAATATGTCTCACACCACCTAAGCCTCGAAAAGATAGTCTTCTGAGCATAATTTATCAATTATGCCCTTCGTGCTCTCCTTGAAGGGGAGGTGTTAGTTACTTTGCACCTGGGAAGTTATTACCGGATGTCTTTCAAATTTAACACTCTGTTAGCAAAGTGTCTTGCACAGCATTAGACAAAACCATAACAGAGATTGGAAATACAACACGACCTCAATAACCTATCTCTGCTTGGGCAACACCACATTTAATAACAGTACTATTTTTAAAACTTGGAATAAATATTATGTCATAAGGAAGAGAGGATGACAAGTGTAAACAATGATTGTGCTGAGAAAACCAGAATATATGATCATCCTAGCAGTAAAGGATAGAAATAAAAATTAATATTATAGCCTGCCCTGTAACTAGGTTCAGAAACAAGGTCTTCACCTTCTTCATGTCCTTTTATATATTGTATCATGAACCACTGTATTTTGTATACATTTATGTAATTTTGAACCCATACTTTTTGTCCACTATTTTAAATAGGTGTCTTGGTTGAGATTAACTTTTTGAGTTAACCCACTAGTCAGAGAGTATCAAAATGACAATTGATGTCACCCAATATTTTGGAACATGGGATAATCCCCAAAGAAACAGAGGAGGTAACTGTTGAGAATTTTAGTCATTCTACTTCTGAGATAAGAACATTTCTTGTTATTCTAATAAGGGCTGCATATGAATACAAGTAGAGACTATTTACGTAGTATTTCATAGTCAATCAAGTGGCCTCAAGCACAACTATTTATTATTTGTCATTGAAGTTTCTGATCACCCCATCTTTTGTTTGGTTAATATCTAACTTATGTGACCTTGGGGGTGGAAAGTCAGTCACCTCACCATTATAGACATTAAAAATAGCAGATATTTGCTTTAACAGGCTACCTTAACCCCAGGGTGCCTGCCCAGGTCATAGGCTTCACTAATCAGATACACCTGTCTGGATTTAATTTTTTTTTTAATGTTTATTTATTTTGAGAGAGAGACAGACAGAGACAGAGACAGAGCGTGAAAGGGGGAGGGCAGAGAGAGAAGGAAACACAGAATATGAAGCAGGCTCCAGACTCTGAGCTGTCAGCACCAAGCCCTGATGCGGGGCTCAAACTCAATAACTGTGAGATCATGACCTGAGCTGGAGTCACGGGCTCCACCAACTGAGCCACCCAGGTGCCCCACACCTGTCTAAATTTTAAAACAGCACTCAGTGGTTTAAAGAAACTGGAAAAATACAGATTTCTCATGAGCACCAGTGGCCCCTGCAGCAAGCCTATAGACTCCTCTCCCTCCACACTCATACACATTGCAATATGTTAAGAGACCACTGAGATTAAAAATACTATATATCCTTTCCTTTCTGAGTGACACAAGTAATTTTGGTTGTAGCTAACCAAAAATCTAAACACTACGTATTCCATTAATGATTCCTAGGGATGAGACTCAGGAATACATGAAGATATTTGTTCATAATGCACAATCAATATTACAAAATCATTTTCTCTTTACAAAACCCTTTCATCACATTTTTATCTTGTTATAGTAGACTTAAAGCAAAGTAGTATTGTTTGCTCCCAAGTCAGCCATCTTTAGAAATGCAATCTCATTTATTCCAGATAAGAAAGTTACAGGCCATTTCATCAGTGTATGGTCACATATAAGCAAAAAGGATAATGTTAATCTTTACTATTAGTCCTTCTTATGAGTCTATGAGAAGGAATTTTGCTTTGCATATCATAAATGATTTTTCAAAGGGATTCTCCCTAGACAGTGTTTCTTGTCCCCTAAGTTTCACGCTGAGGTCACCATGAGAATTTCACAACTCTGTCACACGTGTGGTTGCCTCTCCAGGGGCCACCCGCCACCTATCCCAGGTGCTCTAGAACAGATTTAGGCAAGATAGGAGTTTCAGATGACTTGGCATATGAATTTCCCCAGAAAATGTTTGTTCTTCATTCTCATGTAAGAATTTCTGCTGAACAAAACCTTCAAATTTTTATATGTAAAGTTATCAGCTCTCTCTGGGTAGCACCAGCACTCGTGTTTTTTCCATTCCAGCTAAAAAAATGTGTCTAGCCTGAGGAATTACTGACTAGCAGAGAGACTGAACTGTGAACCACAAATGCTGGAGTCCTTCTGATTGGCAAGTTACCATGAATTCAGCCATCTGCCCTTCCTGTCTAAGGCAATTGAAGGCGGTCAGCATAATCCCTTTCAGAGGCAGAGGTCTACTGCAAATAAATTCCTGTCACTGAAATGGTAACTGTTGTTGGTGGGCTCCCCTTAGATTCCTCTACCACTCAGAAAGTAGCTCATGAAAGTATGATAGCTCTTGAAAGTATTATAAAATCTATCGCTTCTTCATATGAAATGCAAATATCTTGCTAAGAATCAGACTCTGTGAAAAGAACCAACCCCATCTTCAAGAGGAGAAATTAGTAAAAATTTGTTATTTCCTTGTTGCATGTATGAGACTGGTTTAAAATAAGTGGTAAGTGCTATACAGGGAGATAGACATATATCTAGACATATACACATTTTATTTCTTTTTCTTTGACTGTTCAAACTCTAGTTATTAGAATGTTTGCTAACCAAATTCTGTTCATTCCATGCTGGCTTTTCTACTCAGCAACCGTATTCACAAGTTTTAAGGACAAATGTCATTTTCAGATATTTTTAGATTAGAATTGATTAGAGTGCTATTACATTTATAAATGAATTACCATTGGACCATGGCTAGTCTCATGGCATCAACTGGTGTGACATTTTGCAAAGCAAATCTGTCATTAACCTTCTAGTCCAGGCTTGTGGGTTAGGGAACTCACAATAACCCTTTACAAACATGAAATGTAGTAATCAATTTATCAAGAACCAGTAAAGCTCTATCCAGATAGGTAAGTTGCATATAGAATAAGAAGGACAGATTAAAATCAGGTGACATTTAATAAACACTAAATTTCATGTTGCAATGTTTGTATTCATAACAACTATTTCATATTCAGTATTCCTGTAATAGTTATCCTAGTGTAATGTGTTTCTATGGGTACCAGCTTGTAAGTGGAAAGAAAAGTTGAAAAAAATTGAAGAATTTTATTCCAAAGTTAATACCGTTAATGTATAATGACCATGAATGAATAAGTTAAAATGTGGGGCTAGAAAGAGTGAACTAATTTAAAATTAGTTATGTGAATATAAATGCATGTGCATTTTTTCAAATGCTGACCTCTTAGTGGATTAGAAGGGATTCTTATAATTTGCTTTGACATAATCTTACTGTTGAATAGCTATTATACATGAACTTTTAATATTTTCATGGTGTTTGTTTCCTTGCTCATAAATCTACTTTAGGATTTTTAAATTGTTTATTAACATTTGAATATAAACACTTCAGTGTTTTACTTTTCTCAGAATTTTATTGTGATTTTTCTCACTCATATATTGAAAACATATTTCAACAGGAATTGAATTATCATCTTCTATCATCATTTTATTTTATTATACCAAAGAAAAATAGTCATCTATGATGATTAATTTTATGTGTTAACTTGACTGGCCATGGAGTGCCCAGATAAACATCATCAGGGTGTGTCTATGGGGGATTTCTGAATGAAATTAACATTTGAATCAGTGGACTCAGTAAAGTAAATTGCTCTCTCCAATATGGGTAGCCATCATCCAATACAGTGAAGGCATGAATAGAACAAAAGACAGAGAAAGGAGAGTCTCGCCCCTTTTTTTTTTAACCACTTTGCTCTTTAAGCAGGACATCATATCTCATCTTCTTCTGACCTCGGATTGGATTTATACCATTAGTTCCGCTGATTCTCACTCCAAAGGCCTAAAACCAAATTACACCCCCAGGTTCCCTGGGTCTCCAACTTGCTGATGGCAGATGGTGGGACTTAGCCTCCATAACCACGTGAGCTAATTCCTGATGTGCGTGTATGTGTGTGTGTGTGTATATGTGTGTGTATGTGTGTGTGTGCATGTGTCCTATTGGTTTATTTTTTTCTTTCCTGGAGAACCCTAATATACCAATATTGTCATTTTGCATGGATTTTATTTCTGATATAAATTTAAAATTGTTGGGGGCACCTGGGTGCCTCAGTCTGTTGGCTGAGTGTCTGATTCTTGACTTCAGCTCAGGTAATGATCCCAGGGTCATGGGATGGAACCCAAATTTGGGCCCCATGTTAAGTGTGGAGCTTGCTTGAGATTCTCTCTTTTTCTCCCTCTACCCCTCACCTCCGCTCACACTCTCTCTCTCAAAAAAAAAATAATAAATTTAAGGTTGTTAAAGGTTATTTTGAAACATACACAAAGTAAACAAAAGTGTATAATGACCTAACATATCATTACAACGCTTCAACAATTACCAATACTCTGATGTTTTGTTTCATCATTTATGCATTTTAAAGTAATCTTTAGCATTTACTAAACCAAAAATATATCTGGCAACTGAATTTTACTATTCTTCACATATATAAAAATAAGTGCAATAATCTCTACTAAGCATTAATTTAGTTTCAACTGCATGCATATTCAAATAACTACATGTTGCTATTCTTTCTCTTAAAGGGACAAGTGTTTTATTTGGAGAACTGATATATGTATATTCATGAATACTTAATTCTCCACACACATATCTATATGTATGTTTAAATCACAAAATGAGGAAGTCACTGATGGATTCCAGATGGGTGCATATACACCATAAATTATGCATAGAAAAAGAAGTGTCTATGGAGAACTAGAACTGTTTTGGAGAATGAAAGAAATTGAAGAAAATACAGAATTTGCATACAAATGAGTTATAGCTGTTGCTCTCATGTACTGCCCATATCCGTCTCAGGACCACAAAGACTTACTATTCAGCTGCTGGGGGGATGCTGGCAGCTGACACCTTTGAATTATCAGTCATCTCTGGAAATTGCCCTATTCTGACAAGCTTGGTCTGGCCAAAGGCCAGATTGCATTTCCGAAGGCAGTCAACATCTAACGACTAGTGTAAGGCTCCACTCCCTCACCCCGATGTGGTACTACTTCCATTAAATGTCTGAGCTTTGGTGCATTTGGGACACTGGCTGAAGTCTGCTAAATCTGCAACATAATCCACTTGCTCCTTTTCCCAATTCTGCTTCCTTTGCTGCCACTCCAAAGGAGCAAATCCCAGGAACTCCCCTAGAAACTACCTGCCTATGAATTTTCAATTTAAATCTATTTCTAAGTAATAAATTAAATTAAATCTATTTCAACATCAAAGTTGAAAGCAATCAGGTAATGTCAAACAGATGTTCTTCAAAGAACAAAATTGGGGTGAGATGGTTTCTAGTGTTCTTCGGAGACAAAAGAATATATTTAACTCAAAACTAGGGCTTTTGGTAAAAACCATTTCTCATTGTAAAATTCATGAATCATCTGCATCAGTTCCTACCCCCTCCCAAACCTCCATTTGAGCATGTGTGTGTGTGTGTGTGTGTGTGTGCGCATTTGTGTGTGGTGTGCATGTTTGGAGTGGGGCAGATGTGGCAGGACCTTGGGTCTTCATTTGTACAGAGTTCTTTGGGAGATTCAGTGCATCCTAGTTTGACACAAATTTATAGCACATAAAGCAGGGAGGGAAGGCCATGTCTGGAGCCCATCAGATATTCTGGCAGTCTTTTTAGTATATGATTTGTTTGTGTATTCATTCATTTATTTATTGATATTCACCATATATTTATTTTTCTTTACCCTATCCATTCCTATTTTGATTGAGATTGTGCATTACATAAGAATTTATTGTAAATGTCACCAAACCACAAGGAGCCACATCTGTACCCCACAGAAAGGTCTGCATAATGCCTAGACATAGATATGAATGTGGATGGATTTTTGTGTTTCCTATTACTTAAGAAAGGGTGAGAATATCTTTATTTGCATGATTTATAACGGCCTCATGTGGAGAGGAGAGGTTTAATGGAATTGTTATATGAGAGCTAAACAAGGAAATCAAAGCGATGATGTTGGGGACTAGATTAGTCAGAGTTCTCCAGAGAAACAGTATATATACTGTCATCTTTGGGAGAATCTAGATCTCTACTAGCTTCCTAGAAACCCATACTCTGTATATTTCGGAAAGCTGGGCTCCCAGGCACGGGTTAGAAAACCTCATCTGTCACTCAACTCTAGAGTAAGAGTAGTTTCCTCTCCTGCTAATCTCTGGTTTGCCCTGCCAGCCTCTTACATCTCATGTATAATCAGCTCCCTGCATTGAAATTCCTCTGTATTAAGTACTTCTCCTGCTTTTGTGGTTAAGGCTTGCATGATATCTCATCACAGAACAGAGGGAAACATTTGAGCCATTCCAAAGACTAAAGAATAGGATAAACTTTATATTGTAATAAAAACAAAACAAAATCAAACAGAACAACAACAAAAAATGTATTAAAATCATTTAGTCCTCTTACTCTGGAACTTCAGGAGGTCCAATATGGTGATTGCTAAATTCACATGAAGCAGGTTCACACAGGTCTTATTTCCTTTAATATCAAAGATCTTCCAATTTCTCTAACATCAGTTTGTATTGATTTAATAACATAAAAATAATACATCTGTCTGAAACCTCTATAATATTTGACATAATAGGATATTTTTAAACTCTGGGGATCAGAGCTCAGTGAGTGCTCACGTAATACCAAAATAATATCAGTAGTAGTGTTGAGATGACTTTCACATTCTTTCTTTAATTACTTAGGAAATAATTATTTAGAAAAATACTGGCAACTTAAAAAACAGCATTTCCGTCCCTCTAAAAGATCACAAATCAATGAACAGACAAACAAATAAACCAGAATACCAACCAATTTGGATTAATTTTTTCATTACTTGAATATTCATTTATTTACTAATTTATTTATTTAAAGTTTATTTATTTTGAGATAAAGAGAGAGAGAGCATGAGGAGGGAAGGGGCAGAGATAGATAGAGAGGGAGAGAGAGAGAATCCCAAACAGGCTCCGCACTGTCTGCACAGCTTTCACTAATGGGCTCACTAATGAGCCCCTGAAGAGGGGCTCGGTCTCACAAACCTTGAGATCATGACCTGAGCCAAGATAAAGAGTCAAATGCTTCACTGACTGAGCCACAAAGGTGCCCTGTGGTGAGTTTCTTTGCAAGGAATGCATCTACTGTCATTTCATTGTGGCCTGGAAAATAATAAGCAAGAAGATAATAGTATATACAACTCAAACATTTTCTCATGTTTTAATACATACTTTAGTGAAAATTCCTCATTTGACAATTTAATTTATCTGCATATAATTGTTTTCTTGTGGCATTGAAGTGTTTATAGTGAAATCTTTGTGAAATTAAAATTATTAAATAGCCTTTCTTTTAAACAAAGTGAACAAAATAATGGAGATGATAAATTACCTATTGTCCCTAAAAGATTTGTTTGTATTTGAGAGAAAAGAAATGGAAAGATAACATCTGCAGCTATTAAAATTTATAAAGTGTGCTATTTTATTCACATAGCCTTTTAAGATGTTGCCCCTGGAAACCCTTTTCTGGCAAGATGCTCTAAGAAGTATGAATTCTATAGTCAAACACATTTAGAATGTACTATGTAATAAATCACTGACTATGTTTGTGTTTTAAACATTTAAAGGCAATGATGAATTCTGTACTGAAGAAACTATTTGTGCTTAATCCATGAGATACAACTTTATCTGAAATAAAACCTTGTTTTTGTCATTTACCAACATTATATAAACTAGTTTTTGAAATATTTATTTACAAAGCCTGATTTGCCATAGTTTGCTTCTGATTTACTTTTTTTCTAAATAGCTAATACATATTTTTCATACAACAATAGGAGTAAAATTTAGTGTGTGGCATCTATAAGTAATTAGAGCTGGAAATCTTGTGTCAAAGACTAATATATAGAATTCCTTTAAGAACACATTTGGCTGGGATACTTGAAGTATAATGTATAGGATACCTATAAGTTTGAGATACCATGACATGCAAACAGCCTTTTGCAAAGATGAAGTGTTTCATTTCAGCTCCTTTCAGCTTGGCTGAAATGCTGCCTTCCACAGGACATAATTGAACAGAATAGAATACTTTGGCTAGTGTGAATTTCATAAGAGTTGAATAAGATATTTCATTCTGCTTTCAGATTAGTCATTATTCTTCCATGTTATGCTCTTAGACAGGAAATGTTAACTTAAAAACCTGCTGGGCTTTCACTACTTCCATGAAAACTAACTGTATGTAATATATAATCATACTATTATTTGAGATAAAATCTGGGGTTCAAAAAAAGTTATTAAGTTTTTGTTAAAGAGGAGAACTTATCCAAAAATAATTTAAAGCTCTGCCTGGCTTTGCCGTCACTGATAGTACAAAGGTAGTGTGAAAGTGGAGAAGTTTAGTTTCAATGTAAGTGAATGTTATAACTTTTTGAATTATGAGGAATAAAACAGCTTTAAGAATTTTCCCCTTCTCTCGGCTCCTTTTTCCTTTTATTTTTATTTCTCCCTTTGTTCCCGGTATTGTTCTCTGCAAAGAATTGAGGCGATGTCAATGGTGTTGAATTAAGGATCTTAGAAGCAAGAACATGATTCTATGAAAACAGCCCTTTAGAAATGTCAGTTTTATTAGGGCAAGCCTATTTTCAAGTAATAGACCTAGCACCTAAAATTCGGGAGTGCCACATAGCAAATAGATGAGAGAAAATAAAATTGTTGGAGATTAAGATTTATAGGCAAATAATTTTCTACCTGATTTGTGTTGTATTGTCTTGAGCTATAGTATTGTCTGTATATTTGCAGGTAATTTCAGCAGCAGATTTATGTCTTCATCTAATTTAAAACGTATGCCTTCATAAAATGTCCACTTCCTTTATCTTCCTATAAATAGTGTCATTTTCTCCACTTCCTTATGAAAGAGTGGGTAAAAAATAGCACCTTTCTCAAAATATATGTATATTTAAGAGCACTGCAGTCATACAGAGTAGAAAAGTTTATAATAAAATTATGGAGATAACATCTAATCCATCAGTGATCATGAGTTACATTTGTCCTTTTGGACAGTTTGAAGCTATATGATACAGTTGAAATAGTTCAACAAGAGTCAGAGATCTTGCTCTGGCTTTGTCCCATCTTCAGACTGCATTCTCCTCCATGTACCATGGAGAATATTCTAGGAAGATCTGAAAGTTCTACAGACCTCTTCTATCTTTGATATCCCATGGCCCTCATATGGGTTATTAGCCACCTAAAGCCAAGTACTTACTTGAGAATATTTTACTTAGAGGAAAATGTTCTGATGTAAGAATACTATTTTATGAAAAGTATGGATTTTCAAATGATTTGAAAGAATTCTTATACACATACAGCCTCAATCAGATGGGCACACAGGTACACACACATTCACAGACACATTCACACTCACAAATGCACACAGAAAGAATTCATAGAGATGAAACCAAGAATCCCTAAAAGTTAGGAGTACACAGCACACAGTTGGACACTGGAGGCAAAGTGTGAATTGCTGTCCTGGAAGTAACACACGAGCCTCCTTAAACCATTAAAGCTTACAATTTTTCTTAACCTTTCCAGCTCTCCATTTCAAACTTAGCATTTTAAACTCAACTTATAGGGAATTTTAACATGCACTTTTCATTTTCACTAAAATACACAGTTTATCCTTTGGTGTTGCATAATGAGCCTCCAAAACTTTCACCAAATGTGAATTAAGATTGCCTGGAAGTTAAGATGAGCTCTTGATTAAACTTTATTCTTTGTCCTGGCTATATATGGTTGCATCTACTTCCCATTGTGTTATTATTTATATATAAAAAGAAGGAACCCCAAACCCATTTAACCATTTGGAGATCACTTACAATAATATTAATATAATATTAATAATTATGATGATATTATCATGTATCAATTTATAATGTATTAGTACTACTGTACACATTGCATATTTATTAATTTCTTCATTAATATAGTTCTAAAGTGTGGGCCTCTTCATTTTAACAATAAAGAAGCTAATGCATGGAGATGTGAGTTAAGTTGCATGACACCACACAGCTGGAAAACATACATTTCAAGGCAGCCTCAACTACCACATTTCCTGCTAGAGAAGCATAGATTTGAAATTAGTCATATTAGAAAGTGCATTGAATGTACTAAACTCAGTTTTTTAAGGCAGATTAAAATGGATATTCTTCTATGCTTAACTGTAGATTGCCACAAAAAGTGATTACCATATGGGAAAAGAGAACACGAAACTCTCCAAAGTTGGGAGGATCTGCCATCAGATGCATTGATTTGGGAGGCCTTCAGATTTTTCAAATTACTGCATTTGTGGTGGCAGCAGAGAACCCTGATCACAGTTTTAGGTAACAGAAATGACAGCAAAATGCATCATTTCACTCAAACTGGTCTTTCATAATAATTTGCTTTTGGTGTTTGTCAATATTAATAAGCTTTTAAGTTTAAAAAATCTAATAGGTCACAGCCAGAGATCTAAGGGAAACATGCCTGATGGAAAAGGTAAAGCAACAATCATAAAGATACTCACAGGGCTTAAGAAAAGAATGGAAGACTTCAAAAAGGCCCTTACCACAGAGATAAAAAGAGTTAAAAAGCAATCAGTTCAAAATGAAACATGAAATCAATAACTGAGATTCAAAACAGGCTTGATGAAATTAACACAGGATGGAAGAATCAGAGAAGCAAATAAGTGCTATAGAAGACAAAATAATGGAAAATAATGATGCGAAACAAAAGAGAAAGAATTATGGAACACGAGAATAGGTAACTAACTCTTTTGAATAGAGAGAACTCTATTGAATAGGGAACTCAGTGACTCTATCAAATGCAATAATATTGGTATCATGGGAGTACTAGAGGAGAAGAGAGAGTAAAGGGGGCAGAAAATTTATTTGAGGAAATAATAGCTGAAAACTTCCCTAATCTGAGGAAGGAAATAGACATTTAGATCCAGAAGCACAGAGAACTCCCATCAAAATCAACAAAAGCAGGTCAACACCAAGATATATTGTAATTAAATTTACAATATATAGCAATAAAAGAAAGCCCTAAAAGCATCAAGACAAAAGAAGTCCCTAACTTACAAGGGAAAACCTATAAGGCTATCTGTAGATCTCTCAACAGAAAGATGACAAGCCAGAAGGGAATGGCATGATATATTCAATGTGCTGAAGCAAAATATCTGCAGTGAAGAATACTCTATCCAGCAAGGCTATCATTCAGAAAAGAAAGGGAGATAAAAGAGTTCGCCAGACAAACAAAAACTAAAGGAGTTTGTGACCACTAACCCAGCCTTGTAAGAAATATTAAACGGGTCTCTTTGAGTGGAAAAGGAAAGACCAAAAGTGACAAAGACAAGAAAGGAACAGAGAATGGCTCCAAAAATGACAAAACAAGTAATAAAATGGTACTAAATACATATCTATCAATAATTACTCTGAAAGTAATGGACTAAACACTCCAATCAAAAGACACAGGGTATCAGAATGAATAAAAAAGAATACCCATGTATATGCTGCCTACAAAAGACCCATTTTAGACCTAAAGACACCTGCAGATTGAAAGTGAGGGGATATTTATCGTGCGAATAGACATCAAAAAATCCAGGGTAGCAATACTTATATTGGAAAAACTCGACTTCAATCCAAAGACTATAATAAGAGATGAAGAAGGGCACAATATCATAATAAAGGGGACAATTCAACAGGAAGGTATAACAATTGTAAATATTTATGCACCCAACATGAAACACCCCAATACATAAAACAATAATGAACATAAAGGAACTCATTGATAGTAATACATTAATAGTAGGGGACTTTAACACCCCATTTACATCAATGGATGGATTATCTAAGCAGAAAATCAATAGGGAAACAATGGCTTTGAATGGTACATTAGACCAGATGAACTTAACAAATATAGTCAGATTATTCCATCCTAAAGCAGCAGAATACACATTCTTTTTTAGTGCACATGGGACATCCTCCAGAATAGATCACGTACTGAGTCACAAATCAGGCCTCAACAAATACAGAAAGATTGAGATCAGACCATACATATTTTCTGGCCACAATACTATGAAATTTGAAGTGAACTACAAATACTAAAGAACATCCTACTAAGCAATGAATGGGTCGACAAGGAAATGAAAGAAGAATTTTTTTCAAAAATACATGAAACAAATGAAAATTAAAACCTGACAGTCCCAAACCATTGGGATGCAGCAAAAGTGGTCATAAAGAGGGAAGTATATGCAATACAGGCTTACCTCAATAAGCAAGAAAAGTCTCAAATAAACAACCTAACCTTATACTTAAAGGAGCTAGAAAAGAACAACAAATGTAGTGTAAATCCAGCAGAAGAAGAGAAATAATAAAAATTAGAGCAGAAATACATGATACAGAAACAAACAAACAAACAAACAAAAAACAGTAGAACAAATCAATGATACCAGGAGCTGATTCCTTGAAAGAATTAATAAAATTGATAACCCCCTAACCAGACCTATCAAAGGAAAAGGAGAAAGGACCTAAATAAAATTACAAATAAGAGAGGGAAAATAACAACCAACACCACAGAAATACAAACAATTATAATAGAACATTATGAAAAAGGATATGCCAACTACTTAGACTACCTGGAAGAAATGGATAAATTCCTTAAGTTAAGGTTCTCAAAGTGACCCCTTAGGGATTGAGGTAAAGATAACAAACTCTCAGAAGTAATCTCTGGGACACTCCAGAAAATGAATTATGTTAACAAAGGAAATGAAAAGGAAGACCATTGTATTAGAAGAACCAAGTAATAGTAATACTGCAGAACCAAGAGAAGAAAAAAAGAGCTATCAACTATGTCAAATGCTACTAATAGATCCAGTGCGATGCAAAGAATTAGCCAGACACTAAAAAAAAATAATTCGTCTGGTTGAGTGGTGAGGCCAAGGCATCATTCTAGCGGTTAAAGATGAGAGAATAAGACAGGAGGGAAGGAGACCACAGATTGTTACAAAGTTTTGCAACAAAAGAAGGTGAGAAATAAAATACCTGGAAGAGTAGGTGAGTTTGAGGATTATTTCTTTGGTTTTGTTTTAATTTGGAGGGTATTAGCATGTGTATGTATCAAAAAATGAAGTAATAAAAGGAGGGGAAATAATTCTGCAGAGTAGAAAAATGAGGTAATTTCAGGATTCAAGTATAATATTCAGAGAGGATGGCAAGAGTAGAATTGACATAGGCACATCGTGGTTGTATAATATTGATCTGAAATTCTGTATTGAGCTGATAGAAATACAAAAGTTGATGTGCCAGAATTTGTTACAGTAGTCTAAAATCGACAAGTGAGATTTAGGAAATCAAATTAATTGAGATGGAAGGAAAATTTTGGAAGTCTATTTACAAAACATTTTTTTTTTACCATTACCAGAAGAATGGTGGGATTGCCCAACTTTTAGCTCTGAAAGCAAAGAAAAGACTTCTCCCAAACAGTACATTTATACATATTTTATAGATAAATAAAAATAGAATAAATAAGTAAAATGGAAAGAAATGATTATATATCATGAGATTTGCTTCTTCAATACAAGATATCATTGTTATGATTATGTTAAATTGGTCGTTGCTTTGGCTGTCATTGGTTTATTTCCTTATGCAACTTTTGTTCCTGGTGTTAATAATAGACTCATTTGTCATCAGTTTGTCTTTGATGTTTTTGTCCTCATGAACATGTCCTCTTCCATAGCCCGATAGCCCATCCATAAAATTTTTCAGATTTCAGTTCTCTTAGACACACTGTCCTGAATGCTCAATTCCCCAGCTCCTTGGTAGGGACCATCCTGCATTCTGTGCACACCTGCTGCTCCTTGCCCAGGTGGAATATCCTATTGACCTTATCTCATGATTTCTTCTTTAAAATTTAATTTGTCTGGGGAGCCTCAGTGGCTCAGTCAGTTCAGCTCAGGTCATGATCTCAGGGTTCGTGAGTTTGTGCCCCATGTTTGGCTCTGTGTTCACAGCTCAGAGCCTGGATCTGCTTAGGATTCTATGTCTCCCTCTCAATTTGTCCCTCCCCTACTCATACTCTATCTCTTTCAAAAATAAACATTTAAAAATTTTAAATTTCATTTCTTTTTTGATGAAACACACCCTCCAATGTCTTTTTGAGTTCAGTCTTCTATTAAAGTGCATCACTTAAATACATGCATACCTTGAAAATCTAAATGTCCACTTATTTGACATTTAACTAAATTATTTTTTGTTCAATATATAATGTGTCTATTTACTCTCTCCTATATTTAATTACAATAATGCTTCTTTTTGAAATAGTTGTTTTTTGACCTTTAATACTTTTTTTTTCATTATTCTCTCAGCCCCTTCACAACTACTAAATCCATTTATCTTTTCTCAAATTACTGAGCCCTGAAGGAAGTGAAACATTATTATGATAATTTGTCTGCATTTGTTCCATTAAAGAGCACATAAGAGTCCCTAACTATAAGCATATTATTTCTACTTAAAACACTAGGCTGCTCAAAGAAACCTTTATTTACTGATTTCCCATTAGAAGTTGGCTTTGTAAATGAATGTATCTTACTCAGTGGGCAATTTTGCATTTTAGTAAAATAATTGTTATAATATTAAAAAACAACACTTTGACACAAAAATGTATTGTAGAAACAGAGGCAAATTAAATATTAATATATTATATTCCCACAAGCTAGAAATAACATGTTATAAACTTCAATGATTTATTTTCTTTTTTAGACACCACCTAATACCCTATATTAAAATGCTCAACTATCATTATTAAGGTTATTCTTTGTTATTCTTTCTTTGCTCAATTGCTCATGTATTTAATTTTAATAACATTGAAATTGGATAAAATAAACTTACTCAAGATGTTCTATGAACACAGAGATATGAATTAGGTCTAGTTGGTAGTTTATAGTTAAAACCTTTAATATACTGATGAGTAAAGCAGAATGATGGAGATTTGGGGATTTAAAGGGACATTTGGTTTGTGATTACATATTTATCTGATTTTTAAATGCTTATGTTCTTTCTGAAAATCTAACTTTTGGGACTCTTCCTATATGCTTCTCAAATTCTTTAATGGCAAACTACAGTCGTATACTCTCAAAAGTTATTCCTGACCTTCTCATCCTAAAAGACTGTTTCCTCATTGTAAACATCTTGGTCTTAAAATATTAAATATCCTATTTATTTATCCTAGTCACACTATCAGCCACATCATTGAAAATTATGCTTCACCATGTAACACATTTGTATTCAGATTATATATTTACCTATTAGGAGCCACCCCTAAAGATCAGGTGTTTCATTTCAGCTGTCTAAGGGTACTCATCAAAATCATTGCTCCCTGAAGGTGTCAGACCACCAAATCAACCATAGAATGAGACCAATATTTCTAGTAACCTATTATCAACAAATAAATAATCGAAAATTTTAAGGTCTATTCACAGAACATACTATTAAAAATAAAAGATTTTAAATACACAAAGAAGGTATACACTTTCAATATTTTGACTAGACACGAATCCTTTCATAATGTAGCCTCCACTACCTTTTATTCTCATCTGTTGCTATTCCATCTCAATTGTACTTCAAGTCAATTCCATTTGATTTCAGCTTTCTCTGCCTATAACTTATTCTATCCCCTGTCCACACACACATATCATTTAGGTTTCTGTTTAATTACTTTATTGTGAGGGAGAAATTTACTCATATCAAGTCTATGCTTGGTTCTCCTGTTTTATTTTTCCATTGGTTCTTGTAATTTCATTTTTCAAAATGACTTATTGCATGTAATTGCTCATGTCATTGTATATATAGTTTGACATTGTGTATTAGACAATCTAGGCACTAGAAAAACTGAGCACCAGTTCTTCTCTCAATCCCTGCAGTAATAATTAAGAAAAAATGAAGATATCTACTACTTTGGGCATTTAAAAAATTTTAACTTTGTCTATGGTTTTAATTTTACTTCCTTTTACTGAAAATTTTGTGTATGTAGATATGCACTACATATAGTATATACAGATTGCTTTTTCTTGTGCAGTTAGTTTTCCAGAAACTTTTAACTATCATTCTTTTGTAATTTAAATTTGGTAATTTGGAAATTTAATGAGTAATAAAGATTGTAAAAATATTACCTAAAAATAATGTTTACTAGCATATAAAGAAATTCAAGGAAAATTGAAATGTTTAATTTTAATGAATTGTATCTTTAACCTTTTAAAAGCAATAGCTTCAAATTAAGTCTAGCTGTCATGATTATTGTCATCAAATACCATATTATATGAGGAAAGAAACATCTTTTGTTTGTACTCAGCCCTTATCTGTCAAGTTCAAAGCTTGAACTAAATTTTTTCTTTAATTTTCATATCTAAGACTCTGCAATATAAAGATCCTATTCCTTTTAAAATTATTAACTATTAAGGGGCACCTGGGGGCTCAGTTAGTTGAGAGTCCAACTCTTGGTTTCAGCTCAGTTCAAGATCTCATGGCTTCGTGGATTCAAGCCCTGCATTGGGTTCTGTGCTGGCAGTACGGTGCCTGCTTGAGATTATCTCTCTCTCTCTCTCTTCCTGCCCCTCCCCCACTCATGCTGTCTGTCTCTATCAAAATAAACTTCAAAAAATAAAATAAAATTACTATTATCTCTTTAGTGCTACATACTGTATTAATTACAAACATATAGATGATAAGCTATAGCTGTTTATTTGGAATTTACTATTTGGTTAGAGAAAAAGACAAATGTCACATCTGATAAAAATAAGATAAAAAGCACAATAAATTTCCAAGGGAAGAGAAGGTCTTTGGAGGATTGATTTTTCAAAGAATTCTGTTCTTTTTATCCCTTTCCATTTCTTTTTGTTCAATCCTATTCTAGATTATGAACATTTATTCAATGCTATTATGTGCTCTTTATGCCATGTTGGGGACATCTTGCCAGGTTTCTGTTTTTCACAAGTGACTAGAATATAAGAAAAATATTAATACACAATACAGTGAAGGTAGAAGCAAAGTGCAGTAGCAATGCTAGAGAGTATAACTCAATTATGATTAGGGTATAAAGAAGCCTCATATGAGAAATGGCACTTGAATTGATACTTAGTAATGTGTAGGGATTCAAAACCATAGTTTAAGGGACAATTGTATTGAAGAGAAATAGCAGTTGCTAACAACATAAGATGTGAAAAATCCTGGGAATTGAGGGTTAAAATTTATAGTTTGGTGTCATATTGTAGGAATGTGCTTGAAAGGATTGGTTGGTAAGAGGTGACAAAAAATCAATGCCATTCTGACTGTCAACTTTTGGAAATAAAGTAACGCAAAAAGTTCTTAAGCAGCAAAGTTATTTGATCTTACTATGTTCTATGAGATTGTTCTAAGAGGGTTCAGAAGAGTTTGAGGATTGTATGCATTTTTTCAATCATTTATTCAATATTGTTTATATAAAGTCCAAACAATAGCACAAAAGTCCTAAAAACTTGGAAATTATATTTCAATGCAAAGTGTAAAATCAATTATACAAATTGCATAATATAATGTAATATATTACCAAACATAAAATAAAATAATAATATAATACAATATTTGATATAATATAAGAAAAGGTAGTAACAGGTATATAAGTTCTATGAAAAAAACAAACAAATGAAAGTAGGTTGAAAGATGAGAGTGTAAATGGGGTTGCATGACAATTAAATTGGGTAGAGCAGTGTCCTCTGAAGGAAAAACATTTGAGCGAATGCATGAATGAACTAAGGGACATGGTCATGACCCTGGAATGAAATTCTTCTTGGCACTGGCACAGAAAAACCATTACTCTAAGAACAAAGTGGGATTGTGAGTGCCAAGAAAACCAATGAGCTCAGTGTAGGCACAGAAATGTACATAGGAGATGTGCAGAAGGCAATGAAGTCAGTGAGGACACCAGAGGTCATGTCAGGCCTTCTAGATATGTAAGAACCATTGTATTCATTCTATCTGGGATGGGAAGCATTTGAGAGCTATAAGCAATGAACCAGCATGACTTTATCTACTTTCAAAATACCACTTCATTTTTTAGGTGCATAATTTACTATGGAGGGACTACAGGGGATAGTAGACTAGAAGTAGAAATAATTAATAGACTATTAAAGTAATTCAAACCAGATAAAATGTATTTAGTTTAAGGTGATAATAGAGAGAAACTGGTTACATTTGGAATTCCTAAGTTTGTGAAACATTGAATAAGAATAAAATAATTATATATTATTTGACAAAAATGTAATATATGTATAAACAAAGGTAGTGTAGGGGTGTGAAAATAAGAGGTCAGTAATGAGAGTCTCAACATAAAATAGAAAGCTTTTGGTGTTGGATTTTTTAGGTGTATGAGAGAAGGGCTCACAATTTCTCTGAGATTTCAAGATGACTGGAAAAAATATTGGAGATATTAGTCAATGTAATGAATTGTATTTAAAAAAATAAATAAATAAAACAAGCTTTGTAGGAAAACAACTGGAGGCAGTAGAGGACTTGTAGAGGGAAGGTTGTGAAGATGGCTAACACTTAATTGCAAATTTGGGTCTGAGTATCAGTGTGTAGCAGATTAGGACCTACTCTTCAGTAACTTATACATATCAATGAAAATCTAATTTAATACATTGAAAAAGAAAAAAGAACCAAATATGCATTTAAAAATAGCAAGAGGAGAGAGTGGTATCAGAAGATGGCATAATAGTGTGTCTCTGTACTCTTCCCCCAACAGAAACACTGACTTCACTTTCATAAAGAACAAGGATGCCTTTAAGAGAGCTCTGAAATTCAGGAGAGTAGTTACAGTACCCTAGTGGAGCAAAGAAGAAGAAAAGATGCACTATAAAAAGTAGAAATAAAAGTCTCACTTTATCTGTACCATCCATCTTCCAACCAGGCACAGCAGTGCTGACAGAACTTTCAGTATTGGCTCTTGGATTTTCCTATGAAGAAAAGAGAGAGAATGCCCACCCACGGACCCAGTCACCAGGCTTGCTGACATGGAAACCACTGCATCAGGCCCGCCTGTGGCCCCTGACCAAATGTAAAAAAAATTTCATGCAAATGGTGACCAAAAGAGAGCAGGAGTATTATTCTTATATCAGACAAAATAGACATTAGGTCAAAAACTGTCACAACAGACAAATAAGGTCTTTACATAATATTAAAACAGTTAATTCAACAGAAAGATATAACAATTATGAATATATATGTACCCAACATCAAAGCACCTAAATATATAAAGCAAACACAGATAGATCTGAAGAGAAAAATAGACAACAATACAATAATAGATTTCAATATCACACTTTCAGAAATGGAAAGATATTCCAGACAGAAAATGAATAAAGAAAGAGCAAACTTGAATAATATTACTGATCAAAAGGTCCTAACAGACATATACAGTACATTGCACCTAACAGCAACAGAATACACATTTTTCTCAAATGCACACAGAGCAGTTTATAGAATGAATCACATGCTAGGTTACAAAATAATAAATAATAAAATTAAGAAGATTAAAATCATTCCAAATATCTTTTTCCAAACAAAATGGCATAAAACTAGAAATAAATAACAAAAGAAAAACAGGAAAACTCACAATTACGTGGAAGTTAAACAACAGACTCTTGGAATGCCTGGGTGACTCAGTCAGTTGAGCGTCCGACTTCAGTTCAGGTTATGATCTCACAGATCATGATCTCACAGCTTGTGAATTCGAGCCCCATGTCGGGCTCTATGCTGACAGGTCAGAGCCTGGATCCTTCTTGAGATTCTCTCTGCTCCTCCCCTGCTCATGCTCTGTCTCTGTCTCTTAAAAAAATAAACATTAAAAATTTTAATAAAATAAACAACACACTCTTGAACTATCATTGGGTTAAAGAAGAGATCAAAAGAAAAATTGGAAAATATCTTGAGACAAATGAAAACAAACATAGCATATACCAAAAGTTATAGGATACAACAAAACCAGGACTAAGAGAAGTTTATAGCCATAAATACCTATGTTAAAAAAGAAAAAAAGATCTCAAATAACCTCACTTTACAACCCCAAGAACTATTTTAGAGCAAACAACCCAAATTTAGAAGAAGAAAGAAAATAATAAAGATCAGAGAAGAAATAAATGAAATATAGAAAGAACAATAGAATAAAACCAATGCACTGAGTTGGTTTTTTGAAAAGATAAACAAAATTAAAAACCTTTTAAATAGACTAACCACAGAGTGCCAGCAGGGGAGGGGCAGAGACAGAGAGAGACAAGGAATCCGAAGTGCGCTCCAGGCTCTGAGCGGTCAACACAGAGCCCGATGCAGGGCTCGAACCCAAGAACCGTGAGATCATGACCTAAGCTGAAGTCAGATGCTTAACTGACTGAGCCACCCAGGTGTCCCTAAGTAGAGTTTCTATACACCAACAAACTACTACACAAAATTAAATTAAGAAAATAATCACAGTTAGTATAACACCAGAACAAATAAACATTTAGGAACAAACTTAACCAAGGAGGTAAAAAACTTGTACATTGAAAACTATAAAACACAGAAAAAAATACTTAGCAAAAACACATATAAATGGAAAGACATCCCTTACATCCATTATGATGGCTATTGTCAATCAATCAATCAATAAAATTTTAGAAAAGAGAGGATCCTACATACTGTTTTCCACAGTTGCACAAATTTACATTCCTACCAACAGTACACAAGGGTTCCCTTTTCTGCACATTCATAACAACACTTGTCATTTCTTGTTTTTTTGATACCAGTCTTTCCGACTGGTATGAGGTGATATCTCATTATGAATTTGATTTGCATTTCTCTGACGATTAGTGATGTTGAACATCTTCTCGTGTGTCTATTGGCCATCTGTATTTCTTAGAAAAAGTGTTTATTCCTGTCCTCTGTCCATTCTTTAATAAGATTATCTACTTTTTTATGATTGAATTGTATAAAGTTATTTATATATACTGGATCCAGTAGTCCCACCACTGGATATTTATGTAAAGAAAGTAAAAACACTAATTAAAAAAGATATAGGTGCTCCTATATTCATTGCAACATTATTTACAATAGCCAAGATATGGAAACAATCTATGTGTCTGAAAAATGAATGGATAAAGAAGAATAGATAAAAGAACATTGTGGGGAGGAGGACAAGATGGCGGAAGAGCAGGGAGCTCTGTAATCCGCGCACGCCCGTATGGATTGAACTGAGAAGGACTGAAGGGATAAAACTTGGATTTGCAAGTGGGGGAAAGAAGAAACAGACGCCAGAAAGAAGAC
>CM053573.1:23755736-23867407 GCA_028646485.1 Cryptoprocta ferox
GAGGTGCAAACTTCTAGTTATAAAATAAAGAAGTTACAAAGATGAGAAGTACAGCATAGGGAATATAGTCAATAATATTGTATGGTGACAGATGGTAACCACTAAACATGGTGAGCATAGCATAATGTATATAGTTTGAGTATTATATATATGTAAATTCTATAGAATTATCAAATCACTATGCTGTGCACCTGAAACTAATATAACATTGTATGTCAACTACAAAACATCATTAATAAAAATTTTTAAAAAGATAACAAGTACTGATGAGATGTGGAGAAAAGGGAATCCTGTGTACTGTTGGTGGGAATGTAAATTAGTGCATTCACTATGGAAAGGAGCATAAAGGCACCTCAAAAATTATTTTTAATGACTACCATATAATCCAGCAATCCCACTTTTTGTTACATATGGAAAAGAACTGAAGTCAAGATATCGAATAGATTTCCACATTCCCATGTTCATTACATTATTCATAGTAGTCAAGATATGGAAGCAACCTAAATGTGCATCCATGAATAAATGGATAAGGAAAGTGTGGTATATGCATACGATAAAATGTTATTCAGTCAAAAAAAAAAAAATAAAAGAAATCCTACCATTTGTGAAAACGTGGATGAACCTGGAGGACAGACAGCCCTGCTTAGTGAAATGGAAGCCAGACATGGAAGGAAAAATACTCTATGAATCCACTTATATAAGGAACCTAAAATAGTCAAACTAAAAGGAGCATAAATGAAAGTGATGTTCCCAGGAGTTATGGGAAGTTGGAAATGGAGAAGTATTAGTCAAAAGTTACAAAGTTTCAGTTATGTAAGATAAATGAGTCCTGGAGATCTACTATTCACTATAATGACTATAATTAATAATGTTATATTGTTATTCTTAAAATTTTGCTATGGAGATAGATCTTACAGTAAGTGTTATCACCTAATAATAATAATAATAGTAAAAATTAAAAAAGGCAGAAGGAAACTTTTGTAGGCAAGAGATGTGTTATGGCATAGACTGTGTTTGATGGTTTCATGGTGTAGTTGACCCTTGATCAATGCTAGGGTTTGGGTGCTAACCATTCCTGCAGTCAAAAATCTACACATAACTTTTAACTACCCAAACATTTAAGTAGTAATAGCATACTACTGATCAAAAGGAAGGTTTATTGACAACACAAATGGTTGAATAATACATATGTTGTATGCTACATATATTATATACTGTATTCTTATAATAAAGTAAGCCAGAGAAAAGAAAATATTCTTAAGAAAATTATAAGGAAGAAAAAATACATTTATAGTACTGCACTGTACTGATCAAAAAAATCCACTTATAAGTGAACCCACACAGTTCAAACCCATATTGTTCAAAGATCATCTATATACTTATCTCCAAAATCATCAGAGTGTATACAACAAATATGTATGACTTTTTTTATGTCAATAATATTTTAGTAAAGTGGCTTAAAAATATCATGAAGCAATGGAGCTGATCCAAAAGAGTATATTGGACTATTCTTTAATAAAATCAAGAATTATAATTCTATTTAGAGAAACTGCAAGAAATCTTTGTGGGAAGGGACTGTACCAAAAGAAACTATTGGAGTTCAGAGTTCAATTATTTAAAGAAGTAGATTACCTCAGGCAATGGGAAGCTTTCCATTTATTTCATTTGGTTAGATTTGAGAAATGATCGTTTCTTAGAATGTTTCTAATTGATCTGTGAATATATCTATCACACAAAGGGGCTTCAGACAATTAACTATCTTCTTGTTCTTCAAATGTTTCCCTTTTGAGTATCATTCCCTTTTGATATACTGATTACAGAATAAGACATATTGGAGCATCTGATCTGATGTTATAACTTAAAAGTGGGCAGAATGATTAATAGTGTTTGAGTGTAGCAGCAATTACTTACACAAAGCAGATTTCTGTATTTTTTAGCTTTACTGAGGTATAGTTGACATATAAAACTGTAATATATTTAAAGTGTAAAACATGATAATTTGACATATATATAAATTGTTAGAAAAAAGGAAATCCTGGGGCGTCTGGGTGGCTCCCTCGGTCAAGTGGCCAACTCTTGATTTCTTCTCATGTCATGATCTCGAAGTTCATGAAATCCAGCCCCCGTGAGGCTCTGTGCTGTTAGTGTGAAGCCTGCTTGGGATGTTCTCTCTCCCTCTCTCTCTGCCCTTTCCCAGCTTCCTCTTTCTCAAAATAAATATTAAAAAAAGTAAGAAGGAAATCCTGTAATTTACAACAACATGGATGGATTCTGCAGGGCATTATGGTAAGTGAAATAAACAGACAGAGAAAGATAAATATTTAGTGGTGGTATTATTTATATTTGGGGGAAAAAGTCAAACTCATAGATTTGTGCATTTTAGTTAAACTCAAAGTTAAAGAGTTTACCTCCCTCTACTTCTGGCATAAGTGATTATGTACTTTTGTGGTTATAAAGCTATAAGAAATGCTCTCCTAATATGCCTTATAGAGAAGGAATGAGACCTTTGTGGCAGAGATATAGAGGTAGTATAATTTGCTATCATCTATAGATATCTTTGGACTGAACTCAAAGTACTCACTTTTATTTGCTATAGTCACCAGAGAAAGTGCATGTTAGAACTAAAGAAGAAATGAAGGTATGGTAGAAAAAGAAACTGAGGTAGAGAGAGGAGAAAATAGGGGAAGTAATATAAGGTATATACTCAAATTTTATGTGATTTATAACAAATTAAATTCTTTGAAAGTAAAGAATTGATGTATCTATTTCAGCCAATTTACAGACTTATCATCCTCACCAATTCTAAAGCTTAAAAATTCTTAAAACCCTCCTTAAAGTGTTTTAAAATTCTATTACATGCAGTGATGAGAGAGCACAACTAACAAACAAAAACACAGAAAAAAAACAAAGTAATAGTATATAGGTTAAAAAGTAAGTGGAGGCAATGATTTAGAGAAGGAAGATGAGCTCCAGCTTATGTTAATTTTAAGGATATTTACTGATCCATGGCAAGGTGAAGGCTTTAATGAGAGACCCATCATAAAACAAGCATCACAAGAACTATAGCTTCACTGGAGAGATGAGCAGCAGACATAAACCTCGTTACCTCACCCCATGTCCAGTGTACTCCTGGGAAAATTGCTTATCTTGTACCTTGATGCTGAACAGATGGAAAATCACATTCCTGAAAATTGCTTATGATATGCATTACCTATGTAATATATTATAATACTGTTCATTAAACATTCATTTTCCTATCCCATTCTATGTTCAGAGGACTTCAGGATTGCCATTGACTTTCGCATTGTCATGGGATTCTATTTGACCAATGGAAAAGGAGTAGAGGTGTGACAACTTTGAAGCTCCTTATCTCCACCTTAACTGCATGGTCCAGTGTCAAAGCACCTTCAGGCTAGACACAAGAAAAGACATGTGATGTGGTTCTGAACCTGACCTACAGCCTGAAGCTGAGCACTCCAGAATTTTAAGATTATAAGGAAGAGATAAATTATTATTGTTTTTAAGCCACAGAGTTTACAAGACAGTTCAAATACATCATTATACAAAATGACTAATAAGCATTCTTATAGACTTACAATCTAAAATGTCACTCTCTAGGCAGTCTGAAGTCTCATGCTGAAAATTTAGTCTAAGGTTATCTCCAATAAATAATGCCTTAAGGAGCAAGAAATAATCTTTTCTTAATAGCTCATGGTTATCTTTAAACCCAAAGTATTCTCACAGAAAAAGCTTCAAGGAAAATGAGCAACTTAAAGCAAAGACCGCACGTGCACACACACATACACACACAGATGGAAACAAGATTCCATGAACAACAATCATTCATCAGACACAGAATATTATATAATTATGTTTTATTTTTAAAAATTATTTCAAGTATAATTTACAGAAAATAAAATATTCCCATTTTAATGTGCAGTTAGTTTTGGCAGATGTATTCGATCATGTTAACATCATCACAAATGACATCGAACCTCTCTTTCATTCAAAAAGTTTCATGTGCCACTTTGCTCTCACACTGTCTCTCTCATCTGGCTCTAGACAACCACTGGTCTTCCTTTATCACTATTGGTAAGATTCACTTTTCTTAGAATTTCATAAAAATGGAATAATACAATATGTTCTTTTTGGTCTGGATGCTTTCATTTAGCTTTTTTTTTAAGTTTCATCCATGTTATTGATGTCAATTATTTATCCCTCTTTATATCCCAGTAGTGTTTCATTGTATGGATAAACATCAATGTGTTTCATGGAAACACATTGGACATTTTGTCCAGTCCTTTGGTTATTATGAGTTAACCTGCCAGAAACATTCATGTGGCAATCTTTGTGAGGTCAAATATTTTCATTTCTCTTGAGTAAATACCAAGAAAAGGAATTGCTGGGTCTTATGGTAGGCATATGTTTAATATTATAAGAAATCACCACATTGTTTTCCAAAGTAATTATATCATTTTACATTTCCACCAGCAAGATATGAGAGGTCAATTGTTTCACCTTCTTGCAGACATGTGCTGTTGTCAGTGTTTATATTTTGTTTGGGCTTTGTCATTTGCATTTCGCTAATAACTAAAGATGATGAGAAAATTTTTCATGTTCTTACTGTTTATTTGTATATCTTCTTTTGCATAGTGTTTATTCAAGTATTTTGCATGTTTTTATCTTTGTTTTCTTACTAGTGAGATTCATGGGGTTCATTATATGTTATGGATACAAGTTTTTGTCAGATATTTCTTTTGCAAATGTCTTCTCCTAGTATGTACCTACTTTGTTGTGTTCCTAATGTAGTCATTCTACATTAGTTTTGCTAAACTGCTAAACCACAATTCATCTTCACTTTCAAATTTTATGAATCTTCCTTTTTGCATCCTATTTACAAAGTCCTTGACTATCTCAAGATTACAAAGATATTATCTTAGGACTTTTTTCCTACTACTTTTATAGTTTTAGCTTTTATATATAGGCAAATGATAGTTTCCAAGTTAATTATATACAGAGTAAGGTAAGGTTTGATTTTTTTTTTTGGTGTGAATAAAGACTTCTACCATAGTTTGTTAAAAAGTTACTCTTTCCATGTTAAATTCATTTGGTACAGTTAAAGGAACTGTATATTATATATACATATACTATACATATATATATATATATATATAACTACATGTGAACTTTTTTCTGCTAATTGTCATTAATGTGTCTATCCTTCAATTAGTAGCATACTTCTTAATGAATATATCTTCAAAATGATGTTGGAATTATGTAATATATGTCTTCTAAATATGTTCCCCCCCCCCCAAATAATTGAAGTTAATCTAAATGCTTTATATTTCTGTGTCAAGTAGAAGTTGATTTTTTACATTTTTAAAAAACTTTCTTGGGACTTTGATTGGATCTTCTTGAATTTAGAGAACAAATTATTAAGAATTGACTCCTTGGGGCACCTGGGTGGCTCAGCCAGCTAAACATCCTACTCTTGATTTAGGCTCAGGTCATGATTTCACAGTTTGCGAGGCTGAGCCCCACACTGGGCTCTGTGCTGAAGTTCAGAGACTGCTTAGGATTCTCTCTCTCCTTCTCTCTCTTTGCCTCTCTCCTGATCACGCCTCTCTCCGTCAAAATAAATAAACAAATATTAAAAGAAAGAATTGGATTTTTAACTATATTTAGTTACCCAACCAATGGACAGAATCAATCTCTTAAATTATTTATATCTTCTTTAATTTCTCTCAGCAGTATTTTGCAGTTTTCAGTGGACATGTCTTGCACATATTCTGAAAAAAAAAATCCCAAGTGTTTCATGTTTTTAATAGTACTGTAAATGGTTATTTTAAATTTCCCTTTCCAGCTATTTACCTCTAGCATATAGAATTAAAGCTAAAATGACTTAGTCTGTACATTATCAGGGCTGTGATGCCACAGCCCTGTAAGTATATTAGCAAATCAAATATTACAATGTATTTCAAAAGATAGCATTTGTCGTCTTGTCCTTGTCTCATACTCTGGAGCAAAAAAATCCTGCATACTAGCTTCGACTTGCCCATTGGTACATCCATGCCAGTATCAGGTCGTGATTGGTTCTCTGTCCCTTCTGGTGGAATGATGAGCACAATGTCTGGACTCCCTACCAGGATCTGTGTTTATGATGCTGATTTTGACTCTGAAGACAAACAGGTGAATGGGCTGTTCTAAACAGATTGCCCATCTTCAAGAAGCTACTTTGAAAGTTTGGCCCATGTCTTATTGAGGCCTACTGTGTCTCAGGAAGTATAGGGAAGTCAAGAGAAGTCAGCCCCTGCCTGGAAAATCTTCTAAAATAAATAGTGGGATTTTCCTTCAGCAGCTTTTCTTTGGCTCTGTTTCTGTGTTTATAATTGATTGATAGATCTGTCTCCTTGATGGATTGATTCCTTAATCAATATGTAATGTTCTTTGTCTATTGTTACAGCTCAGATTTAAAAAGAAATGGAAGTATTAAAACTTTAGAGGTGCTTATGTGGCTCAGTTGGTTAAGTGTTTGACTCTTCATTTCAGTGCAAGTCATGCTCTCAAGGTTCTTGAGTTCAAGGCCTGCATCAGTTTCTGCCCTGATAGTGTGGAGCCTGCTTGGGATTCTTTCTCTGCTGCTCTTTTTCTCCTCTTTGCTCACGTTTTCTCTCTCTCCCAAAAATAAATAAATAAACATTAAAAAAGAAAAAACTTTAGAGCAAGGACTTCAGAATAGTGAAAGGAACGAATGGCTGATTAAATAAATATCGTTAGAAAGCAGGAAAATCAAAATTAAACTTGACATACAATTTCATAACCATGTAATTAACACATTTAAGAGGTCTACAATATCAAATATTTAGAAGTATATTCAACAAGGAGAGCATTCATACAAGCAAGGTAAGGAGTAAATTAGTAAATATGCTTTGCATAATAGTTTGGTAACTTCTAGTGAAGAGGACCAATTCTACTTACGAGTATTTAGTTTAGATAAATGTAGGCAAGTACACATAATTGGGAGTGCAATGGAATGGTTTCTGCATAAGAAACTAGGAACATCCAAATATCCATCAAAACTAGAATAAAAAAGTAATCTGTGGTAAATAGATACAGAAGAATAATTTTCAGAACTAAAAATTAATGGAGTATGGTTATACAGAACAACAAGTAGGAAGGTGTAAATCACAGAAGAATATATATATATATATATATATATATATGTATAATGATTCAATTTATATAAAGTTTAAAGCCAGGCAATACCTAATAATGTGTACCTTATGAACAATGCATAAATGAAAAATTATGAAAATAAGAACAGAAGGATTGAAAAGAAAGTAACCTTTAACCTTGATGGAGAAAGAATATATATTATTACGGAAAGGACTCATATCAAGACAAAGGGGTTTGTAAGTTACAAACATTGTTGTATACCTTAATTTGCATGTTGCATCCCTTGGCGTTCATTTATTTCTTATTAATTGAACTCAGGGGTGAACACAATTTGGCAAATGTAGCACCTTTTCAAATACAGATTTGCAGTTTGAAATTGAACTCAAACATATCAAATTTCAAATTCCACTTGTTGCTAGAGGAAAATCAATTCCTGGTTCAAGAGAAAGGAACTCTTTCTGCTAAGTCTTCATGATCATTTAACACATTCTATTTAAAAATGTATCCAGGGGCACCTGGGTGGCTCAGTCGGTTAAGCATCTGACTTTGGCTCAGGTCATGATCTCACAGTTTGTGAGTTCGAGCCCTGCATCATCCTCTGTAAGAACAGCTCAGAGCCTGGGGCCTGCTTCAGATTCTGTCTCCCTCTCTCTCTGTTACTCCTCAACTCGTCCTCCGTCTCTGTCTCTCAAAATAAATAAACATTAAAATTTTTAAAAAAATAAAAATGTATCTATTTGACAAAATGTGTTGCTTGATGATTCTAAAACCCAAAATATTTAGTTCAAACCTAAAAAAATTGGCTTTAAAAGCAAGTCATCTGTGACTTAATTGAGGTCCAGCAGTTGCCAATACTTTAAGACAGGTGACAACAGAGAGGGAAAAAAACGTACATTTGAGATTACAATTTGCATTTCTAAGCTTTATTCTCTTAATCGTCAAGGGATAATAGACTATAACATAAATATGTTATTATATCTTCCTAAAGAAAATTATTTTGTGATTTAATATTCAACAAAAATATTTAGTTGTTAGAATACTGAACTGAACAGAGAAAGTAGTTATAATCAGTAAATAATTTTGGAGAAATTAAGAAAATTTAAAGTCATCATCATTCTAAGGAATGCATAATAACTAGTTTCCTGCTCATTTCTTATAGAAAACTATGTATTTCTAGTGATTATTTTGATTTTTCCAATATTTGCATCCCAGACTTACAATATTTTCAATACCCCCCAAAAAAGGAGTTTTAACAATTACTCTTATACTCAGAAACTTGGGATATAGGGTTCTTATAAAATGTCACTTAGACCTGTAAGTCTCACACAGGTCATAGTTTTAACCTAAGGGCTGAAGAATAAATTATAACCCAGAAGGGAAAACAAAGGTTGGTAAAGATCAATGAAGGAGAACTGAGCAGCAGATTCAAGGTGAGAATTCAATTTTTAAAACATTGTTAGAAGACTAATCAAGGGGAAAATGTTATAAAGTATACAAATGTAGCAAGTTAAGACTGTAGGGAAATTAGTTTTAATAGATGCTGGGTACTTGACCCAGGAATGGGCCAGCTGGCTATAACACATAGGGTCTGGATTGATCTCAAATATTGTTAATATAAAATTGAATGCATCCCTTAGTCAATTATCATTTAGTGATTGCCTCCTGGTTCAATGACCCATGTAGATTTCAGGGACACTGAAACAAGACTCAGTCTTTGTTCTTAAAATTTTCATGGATTGCTTGAAAAAGAATTTCTCTTGCCCACAAAATAACAACTAATAGAACAAATAAGAACTAATATACTGAACAATTTGAAATTCAAATCAAAGTTCCAATTCATTCTGAGATGGAGGGTGAAAAATAAAGACATAAGCCTTAAAGTACAAGTATAATGGTCTCCACAGGTGAGGATTATGGACATCATTACCGCTACTGCTTAAAGAATATATGGTACAAAGGCAAGAAGACAGAGGAAAAAGTGTTCAGAAATGGGACATGAACAGAAGAAGGGAACATTTTAGAAAATGGCAGATGAAGGGTGCCTGGGTGGCTCAGTCGGTTGAGGGTCCGACTTCAGCTCAGGTCATGATCTCAGGGTTCGTGGGTTTGAGCCCCGCATCAGGCTCTGTGCAGACCACAAGCTCAGAGCCTGGAGCCTGCTTCAGATTCTGTGTCTTTTTCTCTCTCTGCTCCTCTGCTGTTCATGCTCTGTCTCTCTCTGTCTGTCAAAAATAAATAAATGTAAAAAAAAAAAAGAAAGAAAATGGCAGATGATAAGCATGGTAAAGTAGAAAGGACCAAAACATGAAGGTTTTGTGTAAACCATCACAGGCTTTAAAATCTATTTTGAATGAAATATGGAACTCCTGGATAAGTATATGTAAGAAAGTACAATTATTGAATTATTATGCTAAAGAGACCACTCTGTCCACAATATGGTTAACAAACTGGTACTCTGGGAAACTCGAAGATGGAGAAAAATTTCCATGTGTCCCCAACAAGAAATAATGTGCTCTCCAAAATAAATGAAATTATTATACATATTTTCAAAAGAATTTCAAAGGCTAAATCATTAAAAGTTTGTGACAATTTATATGTGGAGACAAGAGAAAAGATAAAGTGAAGGATGACTTCAAGTTTCTGGCTTACTCAACAAGAAATTTAAACATAATCCCCCCACTCTTGACCATTGACTATGTTGTCCTCACTTAGTTTAAGGAATAGTCCCATATAAGAATTCACACAGTGAAGTATACAATTTGATGGACTAGGAGATTTGGGGCTGGAAATCTTCAAACATTACAACTTTCAGTCAGAAGAATGCAACATATTCTAGGACCCATGAAAAAATATTGCTAACTTCGTTAGCATGTGACTGGCCTGGTGGCATCTAGACTAATGTGCTGTCAATAAATACAGAGCCAAATATTCTAAGACTGTATTCCTGGTAATAAAAATTAAAATTGCTAACACATATTGTGTGTCCCTCATTATTCTAAACTCTTTATATCAGTTAACATATTTAATCCTCCATACTCCCTACTAGATTGGTACTATTATTATCTCCACTTGACAGAAAGCACCTAAGGCATGATGAAATTACAAAAACTCTCCCAAGCGCACATGACTGTTACCAGGATTCAAATCCAAACAGGTAGGCTTCACTGTTCTTTCCATATTTTTGTACACTTACCCCTTTGTTTCATTGGAATATATATACTCTTGTCGAGGAGAATTTTAATCAATAGAAATTATATATTTGTGGCTATAAAGATAGAAGGGAACTTCATGATTCCTGAATGATCAGTAACAGCTTTGATTTTTTTCTTTTTCCAGTTCATTGGTGAACTTGTTGCGCAGTATATTTCATAATGCAGTTTAAGTATAATCAAACGTCCTGAAGCTGAATACATCCTTCACATTAGAAGTGGAGAGAAAAGGTAGTTTAGTGTTAAACAAAATACACTTGCACAAAGTCAGTAATTGATAGATGTTACAAAACTATCCTAATGTAAGTGAAGTTCACACCATGGAAAGTCAATTTCCAGCTGGTGACAAGGTGGTTCTGCTATGCTTATATTTGTACAAAATCAAAATCTAGCAGCAATTGACAACCCTCGGGAGACTTGAATACCTCTTTAATTTTGCTTTTGTATTGGGGATATCATGAATCGTATGTACTTCATCTAAATTGAGATGAATTCCTGCAGACATACTGCGGCAATGCTAGAATGTTTACAGATTTATTCCAATTATATTTAAGTCTCATAGTGGGAAGATGTCTTAGAAAATAGAGGGAAGTAGCGTGATGGGGAATATGACATTGGTCTGATGGGTCTGTAGCAATTTGATTTTTTTTTCAACTTATATATTTGGAAATACCCTTCAACATGTTTTCTGGGTCTTCTTTCTGAATTTCCAGGCTTTGGAAATCATCTATCATTTAGTTTTCAGTAGTGCTTTCACAGAAAGTGTTAATAAAGGACGAGAAACTGCTTTCAGATCAGTGCTGACAAACGCTTCTCCCTCACTTCTCAGTAAGAATGATGCAGACTTCTTAAGTGATCTCATTTCATTATTCGAAAAGAGATAAGTTTTAATCCACTTCTGAAAGGAATGGAAATTTCAGTGTGATGCAAAGATAGAAACGTGGTGGCAAAAATGAGATAGCCACTGAAGAAAAGCCGCCTACAGGCACATTTGTGTTTGCAAGGTACCCAGCACTCTTGAAGTCAGTTTCTTAATTAATTCGGCAGCATGTGGCAATTCAGCTCTAAGAAGGCTGATCCTGAATTTTTATCTGACAAAATAGACCCAGAGGTCTGCTTCACTGTTCTTGAAGAAAAACATAGTTTGAGGAATCACTGCATTCTAACGTAGATTTGAGCAATGCCACGTTGAAACTATCAAAGTGACAGTTTCACTTAGCATGCTTTGTAAATGACTGGGATAAATAAACAAAATTGCAATTTTATTTTGCTTATATCTTCTTGAAGGTTTTTTGAAATCTGTGACATCACAGTTTTATATAGACTTCCTTCTGTAATAAATATCAAATGTTTTTAATAGAATATGTTGCCAGTTTTGAGATCTCTATAGAGTCTGAGAGCTACCAGCTGTAAAATCTTATTAACTTCTTGCTTTTCATAACAGATATGCATGTTTTTACTCCAAGAGTGAAAATTGAATAAAAACATTAAAAATGGTTTATATATTATTTTTGTTGGAAACAACTTTGCTTCCGAAATCACCAAAAATAAATTTGACTTATATTTTGTTGGACCAAGAAACATTCTTTGAAGGCTCATCTCCTTCTCTAGCTCCTCATTCAGATGCATATATTTTGGTTTTCAAGAGCCTTGTCTGTCAGAGTGATACTAATTCTAAACCAGATAGAGGTAATATAATTATAACATAATTAGAATACAGAGGTAATATAATATTATACAATAATGTAATAATAAGTATATCAATGTTAAAAAATGCTTTTAGAGTCACTGTAGGGAAAAAATGGACTACAAATATGCCAGTTGAGATAAAATAATATCTCACCAAAATAAAAAATAAAGAACTATTCAGATATTTTCTTTGTTAAAAGGTCCCACCTTCAGGGACGACCGACTGACTCAGAGGATGGAGAGTAAGACTTTTGATCTGAGGGTTTTGAGTTCCAGCTCAACGTTGAGTGTAGAGATTACCTAAAAAAAAGAAAAAAAATCTTGGAGCGCGTGGGTTGCCCAGGGCATGATCTCACCGCCATAAGATTGAGCCCTGCGTTGGGCTGTACATGGACAGTCCTGAGCTTACTTGAGATTCTTTCCCTCCCTCTTCTGATGCCCCTCCCCCTGGCTTGAGACCTGGCAAATGCACACTCTTTCTAAGATAAACAAACAAACAAACAAAATCTTTTCAAAAGTCCCACTTTCAAAAAACAGTCTCACTCTCTCACAAAATAAAATAATACAATGTATGTTTAATTAAAATACAGTTACTTTATTCATTTTTTTCAAAGGATATTTAATGAGTATAGTGGGTATAAATAGGTATAAATATTTAATTATGTAAAGTTGTCTTGAATTAAAAATAATAAAAATCATTTTATGATGGTGATCAAGTAAAGATTTTTATATGTATAAAATATTAATTATAATACAGAGTAGAATATAAGTGGCAATACAGAAATATTAAAAGTTCCTTAGATGGCTCAGGAAGGAAGAATCATCCTTGGGGGTCTTTCAAAAGGTAAGAAATTACACTGAATCCACCCTTGAAGATTTAGGAAAAAGCATTCTAGGCCAAGTTAACAAACTTATTTCCAAGTTAAAAAGGGCTTATCTAACAGAAAATAAAAGATATAGGAGTGATTTAAATTCTGCTTGTTTAACACATAGGATGTGTGTTTATCACATAGAATGGTTAGTATCACAAGGGAAGGTTAATATCAAACTCTCAGGAACAGTGTGAGGAAGTTGAACTTGAGAAGGAATGAAAAGCCACTCTATGTATGTAATATGTATGTGTATATGTATATATGTATGTATTACATGGTGAAAATTTTGATAAAGGTCAAAATATTAAGGAAATTAATTTGACAAATATCTAGAGCAAATTGGATGACGGGAAACTGATGAGAACACATTAAAGAAACTGTTACATAATAATAGTGATAATATTAATGACCTAACTAAAATAACAGTGGAATTGTGTGTGGGGGGGGGTTGTTTAGAGAGGACATAGAGACACCTAAGGATAAAGTATATGTTTGATGAAAATACTCAGGTACTACTAAAAAAAATACTTTTAACTCCTCCATTCAATCATCTATCAATTTTTATTTTTTTAAGAAATATAAAGTTTTTAAATCTATGACTATACATGTATAAGAGAAACCTGCAATGATGAAGCTAAGAATCATGATATCTTCAAAACTGTGTTATTCAATATCTTTCTTCTCCATTACTGACATTAATTAGAATTTGGTTAAATCATTAGAATTATATTGTGTGTATACATATCACTACTGGAGCAAAATAGAAAAATCCTCTTCTATGAATTAGTCACATCCACTGTTTCCAATTTAAAAATTATCAGTGGTGACCATTTAGTATATGGAAATGGTCAACTTTTTCCAAGTCAGCAACAGCAATTGAATCAAAAAATTGGCATCACCTGATTAATAGGGCAAGGGATGCTATACTAGCAAATTTAACATGTATATTCAAGCTGTAGATGTCAATGGTGTTACCAAAAAAATCATTGACCCAAGTGTCCTCCTTTACAAATGAGATACCTGCTAGTGTATATATATGTGTGTGTATGTATATGTGCATATATATTTTTAATTACCATTTTTGGTGACCTTATTTAGCAAAATCAATAACCTAAGTTCAAATACATACAATACTTGCCAAGCATATAAAATTTGGTTTCACCTTGAGTTAACAGGGGATGAAGGGCACTGACCAGTATGTGACCCTGAGCTAATGACTTGATCACCTATCTTGTGCTTTATGAAAATATATGAGGGGATACCTATAATGCCTTATCATCTTCTGAATAACTAAGAAGAGCTTTCTTAAGGAGGACTAACTTAACCTAGTGCTGAAAAGCAATTTGAGGTTAATCACCCTATCTTGAGGCAGAGTCACTAGTTCTCCAGTCTCCAGGGCAGAAGCTAAACCTTAATGGAGAAGGTATATTATTCCGGGAGGAAGTATAATGACTCTACTTGGTAAGTCTGTGATTGTAGGGGCAATGATCTGTTAAATGACACATAATCCTCCAGAGAGGAACTCCCTGATCCAAAACTCAGTAATGAAAGTTAGATCAGAGACAATCATCCAAGTGCCCTCCCCAGCTAACATTTCTAATGGTCTGGGAAACCTAAAAGAAGGGAAACAGAAGGAGTGGTGTTCACTTTGAAGAACTTTCCATAATGAATGAAGCACCCTCACCACAGTGGATGAAACACATACTAGAGAGCACTTAGGAATCCTTATATGTATATGTATATTTGTCTATACATGCATACATATACACATATAAATCATAATTATATATACACATTATGAAGATGTACCATACATATGATAAATACATGTATAATTCATCATCCTATGGGAGCAGAACCCAGTTACATGTGTGATACATGTGAAATATGGTATAATCGTATTTTACATAATAGTTAATACATTTTAGGAAATTTTATTTTTTCCACCACTCTTAATATATACATGTTGAAGTCTTATTAACATTTATTTTGATGTACGCAGGAAAGATTTTCTTAGATTCTTATATGACAATTATTGATGTTTCTTGAGCACAATTTATTGTCAAATTATTAAATCAATGAAATGAAATTCCTTCCTCATACAGCTACACCATTTACCATTCACAAGCATCTCAAAGATGACTTAAAATGATGAAATATGACATCACTTGCATCTTTTTTTCAAGTTTATTTATTTCGTTTTGATAAGAAGAGAGAGAGAGAAAGCATGAGCGGGGGAGCAGCAGAGAGAAAAGGAGAGAGAGAATCCCAGGCAGGCTCTGTGCTGTCAGTGCTGAACATGACGCGAGGCTCTATCTCACGAACTATGAGCTCATGACCTGAGCCAAACTCAAGAGTTGGCTGCTTAGCCGACTGAGCCACCCGGATGCCCGAACATCACTTATATCTTTGATGTCACCATCAACTCTTTAATTTTCTGAGAGCTAAATAATCAGGAATCACCATTTGATGAAAACAATGACTGAAGAACTTTACCTTTAGACAGTAGTTTTTCTCAAATAGGGAAAAAATATTTAATTTAATTTAATTTTTCAAATGAATTATTTTGCCTATTATGATTTTTACCAGTTTTCATAAGTGATATAAATTATTCATATTTATAAGAATATTAATTGTATTTGACTCTTCTAATAAAATTTAATTTTTGTGCTACATAACTTTAAAATATGTATCTCAACTAATCTTAATTTTGTTTACATGGGGAATTTATATTTTATATTAAAAATTATACATTTAACTCCTTTACTGCTTAAGCATTCTTACAATTTTTCATGTAGCTGTAATTTTTTGTTTGTTCACACTTTTCTGAGAGTCTTTTTGAAGAGAGTACTGAGATATCCGACTTCATTCACTAACTGTATTTATTATTGATACTGTTTTAGTGTTTTGTTTTATTTTTGATACAGTGACTTCCTCCCTTTAAATATACTTCTTTTTTTAATTTTTTGAAGTTTTTATTTATTTTTGAGAGAACGAGACAGAGACAAAGTACTAGTGAGGGAGGGGCAGAGAGAGAGGGAGACACAGAATCTGAAGCAGACTCTAGGCTCTGAGCTGTCAGCACAGAGTCTGACGTGGGGTTCAAACTCATGAACCCTGAGATCATGACCTGAGCTGCAGTCTGACGCTTAACCAACTAAGCCACCCAAGCACCTCTCCTTTTAAACATACTTCTAAATATTGCTCATGCACTTTACTTTTTGTTCTAAACAAACAATAATTATTAGAATTGCCATCCTGAGCTATATTGATAGTTCTACCTTTTCTGAAATTGTTTTGAATGATAAACATTCTACAGGACACTTCAAAAGTGATATTTGGGCAAAAATGATGTGGTCTAACAAAGTAAGCTTCCCCTTAAAAGCCATTAAAAGATTCATTAACCATAGCTTTTAAGAACTTTTAATTTACTGATTTATAGTATGAATCTTAAAGAGATCAGAAAGATTATGCAGCATTACACAAAATATTTGACTGAGGTACTCTGTTTTGTAGTATCTTGTGGATTGTTTTTATATAAACTAAACTCAATAAAACGAGATATGATTGAGGTACCAATTTTTTTTTATATTGAGTAGGTAATATATGAAGTACCATAGTTACTATACTCAACTATTCTTTGCAGGTGGTTCTTAGTATTAATTTTATCCTTTTCTTTACATGATTATTCAATACTCATTCATTGTTTGACTCTTTCCTGGCAACTGGGGATACTGAGATGAAAAATGTTTTTACATCAAAGAAATTAGATAAAAGTATGTATTATACTACTTACTATTTTGGACAATTTTTTGAGTAATATCTCTAAAAATTTTTAAGTAAATATTTTTGAGCACTAATTTGAAGCAGACACAGTAATAGGACCTGTTGACAAAATTAGTGGCAGAACTAGACATGGCTGTTGAACTCATGGATATAAAGATTCAGTAGGGAAGCTGGATGATAATCAATTTATCATACAAGTAAACGAAAAAATTACTCTAAGTTGGAGAAGGGTTATTAAAGGTGATGGAAGCAGGAGAGGAGGGACATTGCATTGTTCTCAAAGAGCTGACAATCAGAACTTTTTATTTCATTGTTTTTAACTAGAGATCAAGATGAAGAATATGTTTAGCAAGGGGCAGGACATTGGGAGAATAGTTAGCAATGGTTGCTAAAGAGCACGAGTTCAGGCTTTGTGGCAGGAAGAAGCATGATGTAATTGAGGAACACATGTAAACCCTGGGCAGATGAAAAGGGCTGCAGAGGGTAAGGTAAAGCTCGGTAACAAAATCATATTATTGAAATAGTGCTTAGAGCATGGGAGATTTTGTAGGTATGCTAAGGACTTTTACATTTATACTTAGGATCAATGGTAAGCTACCCTGGTTATATGCAACAGTGTGTGTGTAAGGGGTGGGCTTGATCATACTATCACCTTGGTTCATTTGAAAAGATCTCTTTGATCATCTTCTGAAGAAGAGCTTTAAGGGGAGAACAAGGAGTAGAATGTTGGCGACAATCTACAGGGCACAATGGTCGTGGCAAAAGGACAGGAGGGAGATGAAAGAGATGTTAAGAATGTCAAACAGTGAGGAATTTGTGAAGAATTGGGTACAGTCATTGGAAGACTGTGGTATGAAGTAGACTCCAGATGTTTGGCTTACATAATAACTCTTTGAAGGCTGGTGGTGTTACTGGGTTTGGGAATACCAGGAGAGGTTAGGCCTAGAAAATATAAACAACAGTTGCAATTTTAGGCATCTTGAATTTGAAGAAGCTTAAGAAATTTAAGGAGTACCAAACTGTCTCTGGTAATAGAGGAATAAAGAAAAAATAAACAAAATTATATTAATGGAATAGGTAGTCATTTTTATTTTTTTTATTTCAAAGGGATTACCTTAGTGGTGAACTTAGATAGAGACTGATAAATAAATAGATAAGAAAAATGAATCTATAAAGAGTAGATGCCATTCTAAAAGGAGATACTACCACATTCATGGAATGGTTAGTAGGTGTGTTTCTGCAGAAAAAGGTGATAATCTAATCCTGAAAAGATCAGTTGAAGTCAGATCTCTAGAGGATACAATGAAAAGCCTGGATATTACACCGTAGAGCACAGAGCCATAAGTTTTGTAAGCAATGGATTGAAAAATATCAGATTAGTTTATAACAATGATAACTATAGCTATAATATAAACCAATAGTTCCCAAATTGTAGAATGTAGACCCATAAGTATCTCTAAGACCCTTGAGAATATCTACAAGGTCAAAACTATTCCCAAATGTTATTTACCATTCTCACTGTGTTGAAATTTGCCTTGATGGCAGAAAGACAATGACAACTAAAACTGCTGATCTTTTATCAGGAATCAAGGCAGTGACATCAAATTGTATGAGTGAGTAGTCCTTATATTCTTCACTCCTACAAATGCTTAATAAGAAGTGGAAAAAAAGAAAAAGAAAACCTACCTTTTCATTTAAGAATTTCCCCCAAAGAAGCAGAAACATTTCACTAATTTTATTTAATCTCAACCTTTGGGTACATGTCTTTTGATATTACATGTCATGAATTGATACGTATGCATAAAGCACATGTGATACACATCAAAATATCATATTTGTCTTGAGAAAAACCACTTGTATGTTACTTTTTAGTTGGGAGTTAAGCTAACTGCTTGTGCAATGTTGAGAGTTTAGCTAACCTACTTCTTAATACTATTGCCCGTGCATACTTCTAGTGGCCTTCAGAGGGATTGAGTTGACACTAGCCCACCAGTAACACATGCTTCAGGTCCTCAAGTCACAAGTAAATGCAAGTTCCTGATATGACTCCCTTGATGACTCTTGTGATCAGCACTCCCCCCGTCTCTCATAGCCTTCCTCTTGTGTGCCCCTTAGATAAGACCCCGGGAAAAAATTCCCCAAATCCTGACCTTTCGGGTTTGAAATGACCAACCTGGCCTTAGCCCTGAAACCCCAAAGAAGTCACCCTCAGATCCTAATAAAGGTGGCCTACCTCTTTGCTTGTACCCTGCCTTGGCTTTCCCGGGTGGCCTTCCAAGGGATGCCATGTAACTCCTCCAGGACCTGTGACTAATAAACTTCTATTTTACTTTCCCTTGTGGTCTTTCACTGAATCTTGGCTTTACCATCCAACACCTCAACAATTTAACAAAGTTACAACAAAAAAAAGATAACACAGTAGACCTAAGACTTCTTATCTTTAGAAACCTCTCCTTACAATGTTGGCCCTTGTATTTTAATGCTGACATTTGGAAACTTGGATTTAGGGAGTGTTCTCACCATTCCTTAATATTCTGTACAAATAATGTGGTTTATGGTGAACCCATGCTTTCATTATGGGAGTCAGGAATTTTGGTACTTCCTAGGCATAGAGTGCCTAGATGACCAGCTCTCAATAAGAACCTTAGGCCTTGAGTTTTTAATGAGCTGTCTTGTTAGACACATGTCACCACCTGTTGCTAGAGGATTTAAGTCCATCCTGGCTAACTCTACTGAAGAGACTCTTGGAAACTTGTACATGGTTTCCTCCAGATTTCACCCACTGACTTTCCCCTTGGCTGATTTTGCTTTGTATCCTTTTGCTGTAATAAATCTCATCACTGAGTCTTATCAGTCATGAATACCTAGGCATAATCTTGGGTATCTCCAAAGCACGATTTTTTAAAATAAAACACCTTTTACTACAAAAAATGGCTAACAATGATAATTCAAATTTGACTATTTGGAAGAACATTTTCTCAAAATTGAATCAAATGATCCTATCACTTTAAAGAAAGCAACTTATATAAAAATGTGATATAAAACTTAAAATAATAATGCCAAAATAAGAAATTAAATCTGAGGTTTCCTGATTGACAGAACCATTTTTTCCTAAGAATATGGGAGTGTTACTTAAATCTATGGAAATCAGAAATGTTATTCTAGCCTCTCCTTGCTTCTACAAGCACTGAAGAATCACATCTAATATATATATATATATGTATATACATATATATATATATATATATTTGTCTTTCTTAATGTGACATGAGCATTGGAGTTCTCATGTGAAATTAGTGGCATTAAATGAAAAGAAAGGTAAAATTAAAATGAATTCACTTCAGACTAACAAGCTATGGAATCAGAGTTGTGGGAGATCAATGGATATAAACTTTATACCTTATTTTTAATACATAAAGATCACAAACACCTGGAAAATGTCTTGTGTTCAGGTGGAAAGTAAAAGTGCCATATGTTTAGAGGTATCTAGAGGCCTGATTGCATTCATTTTTGGAAGGTTGAGGTGCTGTTAATACAAACACCGGTGTTCCCAGAATTTCAAAGCAAATATCAGGTGGTTTTACATGTGGAATATGTCCCACATCTTGAGATGTTCTTGCTTTGATAATAAATAATAATAATAAGAAGAATCTTATACTGAAATGTGTGCATGCTTTGTAAATATCTGTTAATATTTAGCTTGGATTCCATACCTTGACTGAAAATAAAATCTTGGGTCAAGACATACAAAAAAGGAAAAAGTTGCTTTGCTAATGCACGATATTTAGCTCTAAATGCTTGGGGGGGGGGAAGAATATAGATATTTTCTCTGTATTCTCATCAATCTTATCACTTTGATTGATGTTTAAAGTGAAAAGAAGTGGGAGGAATAGGTGGTTAAAAATCTGAAAGATCAATAAAATAAACTGTGTTAAAATTCATTTTATGGAATACCATTAGCATTCATATCATTGCCCAATAAAACTGTCATCTTAAATATTGTTTCTTTAGAATAATAATTAAAATCTAATATAGTAAAGAATTCAATATGCATGTTTCTAATTTTTGTGTAGTGTGATTTAGTTGGTCATGTAATATTATTAAAGATCATAGTTGCAATTTAAAGTGATTAAACTATTAAAAACAGTGATTTGATATGTGCATACAGGTACACACACATACACATATACATACATATAATATTTCTCTGAAATTTTATTTTTCCTACCTGTAAGTTAAGAAATACAATTTTGAAGTCATTAAAATCATATACACACCTTAAGACACTATTAGAGTGATAAAATATTGAGTTAATCTGTATAGTTTGAGATTTCTCACCATTTGCCAAATGAATGTTAGTGTAAAAAAAAATGAAACAAAGAATATCATTTTCCATGTGAAAAATCAAGGTCTATCAAATTAGGAAGATGGTAAATTTTCTCTTTAGAAATAAACATAGGTATAAAAAATGATACAGCCTTATGATATTATAAAAATTAGCAAGAAGTAAGCCACTAAAATCTCAGAATTATGTATCATTTAATAATTGAGAAAACATTAGATTTTAAATTATGTTCCTGGCACAGTTACATATATTTCTTTTTAATTCAAAGTGCACTTGGGTTCGCTGGGTGACTCAGTCGGTTAAATGTCTGACTCTTGGTTTCAGCTCAGGTCATGATCTCATGGTTCATGAGCTCCAGCCCCAAGTCGGGCTCTGTGCAGACAGCTGCAAAGCCTGCTTTGGGATTTTCTCTCTCCTTCTCTCCCTCCCCCTCCCCCACTTGCTATCTCTCTCTCTCTCTCTCTCTCTCAAAATAAATAAATAAACATTAAAAAAAAAAAGTGAACTTGAGCTCCTATGGCAATATTTATCAACTTTAATCTGAGAAAATTAAATAATGTAGAGTCTTTAGCGAGTATGGATGGACATTTAACTTTCACAAATTGCCTAAGATTCTTGGTTGCCACTTGACAGAAAGCCAACTTAAATTAATTTAGGAAAAAATAAACCATATTTTCTCAGGGAATGTAGTGTGAAATGTAAATAACCAAAATAAAGAAGACAAAGATGAAATAGGCTTAAAAACAGCCAGACCAAGGTCTATAATACAACCAATACTCTATCCTCATTTCTTTTTTCTTTCAGTATGCTTGCTGGCTTCATCTTCTTTTTCTTTTTCCATTAAAATGGTTTTCTCTAAACAGTAGGAAATGTAACCAGTAAACACTCCACTGTTTTTTACACTTTATAACTTTCACCAACATGAAGAAATTGTCTTTCTTCCAGAGTAATGGCTTGAAAAAATTCAAACAGAAACACTGATTGAGGAAATTTGGCCAGTCGCTTGCCTTTGGACTAATCAATCATGATGTGGTATACTCATTAGCCTATCTTGGGTTATGGATTAAGAGACTCATTTACTTCTATATTATGGAGGTTTCCCCAGAGGCAGAGCATTTGGGACCAATTTATTTGAATTCGATGTTATTGTACAGAAGAGGGAAAAAATGTGTGTCAAAGACATCGCAATAAGTCTATTATATTTTTTGATGTTTCACAGAACTGGGACAAAATTATGTTGGAACTAGTAATCACAGACCAATATTTCTCTGGCTTCATGATAATCTGTATCTTAGGAGTTTCTAAGACCTTAAAATATAACTTTAATGTTTCTCTGAAATATCATCATCTAACTCATGGACATACTATGAGCCAGTTTTTTTAGTTTGCATTCAAATAAAATCCACGATCTTTTTTGCTGTTTAAATTTCCTTTGATGATATGACTTTTTATAACAATATTCAGAAAAGCAGTTATGCCATTGTTGCCTACCAAAAGCGCCTCTGCTCACTGGAAAAATGAATGTAACTGCTGAAGTCCTTTAGCGATATTGCTGAGATTTCCCATACTGTGTGTAAGGGATGCAATGTCTGTCCCAAGGTGTCACATCTTCCATCTTAGGCAAAACTACTTCCACCAAAAATGGTGAAGCCAATGACTGCCAACACCTAATGTAGTAGAGGCAATAAATATTCTTTCTAATGAAGCATTAGAAGAACTTTACATTTGGTCTTAGCAGATAAAGAGACATCATAAATAAAGCAAGTACCAGGGTAGGCAAATGCAGATTACCAGAGCCAATCAGTTTAGGTCCTATCTTGACAAAAAACTGAGCATGTTTCCTTTATTTGAGTATAAAGGGAAAGAACAATTGACTAAAGAAAATATGGACATTGTAATTGGGAGCAACTGAGGCTGTGGCATAGAACCTGGAAGACCGATGTGAAGTTGCAGTAATTCTGACATTTGTGTAGATGGAAAGAGGCACCACCCTGAACTGTCATTGCCACTTACTCACTAAATGAAGCAATATGGTATGCCTGAATACACATAGTTCTCACCTAGCCCTCTTTCATCAAAGGGCATGAATGTTCCCTAGAATTTCATTTCTAGGAGTTAAAAAACAGAAGCAACCAAAATGTGCAACAAGAGATGACTGGACAAGCAAGGCAGTGTATCTATATAATGGAGTACTACTCAGCAAGAAAAAGGAAGAAAACATAGAATAATTTTATTGATTGAGACAGGTTGCATTTAAAAACTACAAACTATATAATTCTATTTATACAAAATTCTGGAAAATGGAAAGTAATACACAGTGACAGAAAAAGGACCAATGTTGCCAGAAAGATACTTTGGAGAGAAGAGGGAAGGAGATGTGAGGGCAGGATGATATACAAAAAATAAAGGGCACAAGAAACTTTGAGGATGAAGGAGTTGCTCATTTTTTAGATTGTGGTGATGATTTCATAGGTGTATATATACATTGAAACTTATCAAATTTTACCCTTTAAATATGTGCAGTTTTAAAAAGGTATATAATAAAACCTGACAATTCTAAGCATCAGTGAGAATATGGAGGAAGCAATGCTCTCATTTTGCTGGTAGGAGTGTAAAATTATTTGGAAAACTCTTGGCCCCTCTTTATAAAATTAAGTGTTCACCTATTCTATATAGGAAAAAAAAATAAGAAAGTTTACTCACCAGGTATTCTTTCTGGAAAAAAAACAAATGACTTGGATTACACTTCATGTAAATGAAGAAATAATATTGGAATCCAGAAGACACTGAGTTCAAGTAGTCATTTGAGTAAATTCTGGATCTAATAAGAAGTGCAGAAATTCAGAAGCAGGCTTTGTTAGGTCTAAGAAGCAAGAAAAATTAAAATCCTTTTAAAAAAGAGTATGATTAAGAAACTGGATGATCTGAGTAAAAGGAACTGTATTATTCTCATGTCAATAATAAAAAAGTAAAACAAATTCCTAGGACAACAAAAATCTCTTCAAGAAATGTCAAATGCAAAGCTATCTAAATGGGGTATTTTCAAACTGTTGATATGTAGAGAAATTAGAAAGTACCTTCAGGACCCTACAACTTTAGGAGGAAATTGTATTTTCATAATCTTAATAAACTTAATAATGTTTTTATTTCGATTCAAACACTATTCCACAAGGCACAAAAATTCAATTAAAAATGAACCCATAGAAGGTAGATTTATTTATTTTGAAAGGTAACATAATGGTGTAAGTGATAGAAAATGTGTGGCACCTGATAGGGAGGAAATCACAAGGGAAAATGATAAAATGTCCTTATCTGACAAAATAGAAGTTTACTTATGTAATCTAGAAAAACAAACAAACAAAAGTTTATTTACATGCAGTTTGGGGAAAAGAATGTGGAAAGGACTTCTAGTATAAGATTTGGTTTCTGATGTTTCCCAGCAAAGCGGGGAGAAGACATCATTTAGAGTGAGCAGACAGAAAACTTAGATCCCAAGGAATAATAATAGTCAAGGTATTGAAATAACAAAGCAAGATGAATATGGTGGTTACTGATAGCAGAGGAGTAGTTGGGCAAATTGTGTGTGTGTGTGTGTGTGTGTGTGTAGAATTGTTTTTTACACTGTGTGATTATTTTAATCATGCAAACGTATATATTGTAAAACAAAAATTAAAACTTTTATGATCAATGGCTTTAGCATTAAATAAACATGGTAGCAAGGTAATGCAACAGCTCCATTCGCTCTCTAGATGTGCAAGGAGGTTCAATGACCCAAATTCAAGTTCATTCATGACCTTCTCCTATATAAACATGGAAAAAGAATGTACAATTTCTTTACATGCCTCCTATCCTCTTTACATGCCTTGAACATTCATATTGCTAATTAAATATGTCACCTTGACCAATTATTGTGTACCATTTATTAGGCACTGATCTTATTCCACCAGATTCTCGAAGCTATTTTTCAGATTTTATTCCACATTCAGAGCATAATTCTCAACATCACTAGGGCAGAGATGGAGTTCTGTATGTCTTTATTTCTCTTGCACATGAATTTTCTTGCAAATAAGAGACAATCACGGTCTAGTAAATGTGATGGTGAAACCAATGCAACTGAGAAAAAATAATATTTATAGAATAATTTGCCTTTTATAGCCTGTTGTTATTGAAAGAATGAAACAATTTCCATAGAGACAAAGACTAAGAAGTTTTCAGCATTCTTGCAGCCCATTTCTGATTTATGAAGAAGTTTTTTACAGGGAAAGACAGAGGTAGAGAATGAAAAAAATGAGGCAAGGGACGGAGAAAGAGAAGAGGATATTAAGGAAGGAGGTGAGAACTGTGGGGAGAGTAAGAAAACAGCAACCAAGAGCATCGAGGGATTAAGAGAAACAGGTTATTTGCCATTATATCAATACCGGCTCCACACTGATCTCTTCCTCTGGAAACATTGTTATGGCATACTTAACCTGCTCAGAGGAGTTCTATCATCCCCCAGGCGTGGTTTTACTTTATTCCTTACATGCCTTATTTAACTGAATTTTAACCTTTGTTTAAAGGTAGTTTTCAGAATTGTAAGACAGAAACGTCACGCAGTTTTCCCTAGGATAATCCCACAACAAAGCTGATTTATACCTGCATTGTAGAGACAGGCGTGGTTTGAAATATCACAGGGAAATAAAGGATCACAGGGAGATCAACGGCAAAGGCAGGGAAAGGGGCAGTCTTGAGTAAAAGCAAATTTGGAGCCCGTTTCTTTTTTTCCCTTTTATCTCCTCCCCTCCAGTTTCTGAAAACAGAAACATCTGTATCTGGTCATTTCCGCTGCCCGTGGAGGTCTAATGACTGCTCTGCTAAGGAAACCTAGAGAGCCGGAGGTAGAAAATAATGACTATCAGGCAGAAAATGTCATCCGGAAGGTCAAAGAGCGAAACTTGCAAGCATTCTGCGATCCAATGAAATGCCATCCCCATGCAGCTCCTGAGGTGGATTCAATCTGGCACCAAAGTGATTTGTCTCTGCGCGGCTTCTGCTTAAGTAAGGAAACTCACATTCCCGCACTCGTGACTGAGATCAGTTCCAAGGGTCAGGGATCCAAGTGCAGTTACAAACTTCCCATGAATTCATACAACTTGAAATCAAAACCCTAGATCACGAATGCGGGGTCCATTCTATTTGTTTTGTTTTGACAAACTAGCAAGCAACCACGTTAAGATTTTAATGCATATTTTCCAGGTTAATATAGAATGGTATTTAAACGACAAAGCTGGTAACACTTGGAAGTCCTCAAACTTAAATCTAAGTGAAGGAAGGCATAACAAAGAAATCAGAAGGAGTGGATTTTGTACACAGAACTCCTTATGGATTTTTGTCATTCTTTTCCTTTAACCTCTGCTCATTGAAGATTATTATAAAATAGGTCTCATACTTCAGTTATCTCATTGAGAATTCAAAAATCTGTTGTCATGCTAATTATCATTAACTTATGGGCATCCCATACCACATTTCAATATTCCTTTAAAATTTTTTTAATGTTTATTTATTTTTGAGAGAGACAGAGTGCAAGCAGGGAGGGGCAGAGAGAGAGGGCGACAACAGAATCCGAAGCAGGCTCCAGTGTCTGTGCTGAGCTGTCAGCCCAATGCAGGGCTTGAACTCCTGAATTGTGAGATCATGACCTGAGTCAAAGTCAGATACCTAACGACTGAGCCACCCAGGCGCCCTTCAGTTCCCCTTTAAGATGGCAGGACATTAATCTCTCAGGGGCAAAACAATCAAACAAACAAACCTCAGCAACATACTCTTTGTCTCCTTAGGTCATAGAGGCAATAATTTCCCTGTCTACTCTTTGGCCTCTAGGAGCTGATGAAGGCAGTTTGCATATACAAAGAATTTTTTTTTTGTATCTGTTGTAGATATAGCAGTTAGTGGAAAAACCTAAAGATGAAGAGCAAAGAGATAAAATAATAGGCTATATATATGGCTATTTGTGGAGGAGATAACGCCTTTAACCAGCATCTTTGCTCAAGGTTAGGATAGTAGAAAAAAGAAAAATGGTGATTGTCTCAAGCTTAGATAACATTTTTTTCAAAATGAATGTATATGTATTGATTTGAAATAAAATTATTTGGAAATGTATCAAATAATAAGAAAAGTTTATAGTGTACAACATTATTAAGGGCACGTAGTGCCCTACACATTGCTAAGTGTTGTATATATATTAACATTTAACTCTACAATGAATCTCTGACATAGGTATAATTATTAGACCCATTTATAGATAAGAAAATTGAGACTTATAAAACCTAAAATTGATTAACCTGCCAAAGACCCCTCAACTATGACTGATGAATCAGGCTATATAACTCCCCAAACTTTATCCCCAACCATGACCTTGAGCTGCTTCCCATGGTAGTGATTTTAAATGTATTACAATAATGTCGCCAGAGACAACAATTGCAACCTTTTGTTAAGCCTGTTATATATCATTTCATATTTTGTAATTTATATACTGTTATAGATTGACATATGAATATAGACAAATTGGCATCTCTTTTTTTAATCTAGATGAAATATATCATTAAATAAAATATCCAAGACAGTGATATATCTCCATTTCAATACCTTTAGTCAATGCCCATAATTTCATTGATTGCATATCAAAAATTCCAGTAATGCATGAATGTGCATATGCTTTTAAACAAAGTCCTATAAATGAGTATTTAGACAGTTTTGAACCTTCTGTTATTTATACGTGCTATTATTTATATTATGCTGTTAATAGAAAGTACATACATGAATATTTATGCACTTATGGATTCATTTACAAATTAAATAACTATTGCCAGGTTAAAATTTTAGAATCTACTTTTATTCAAATATTTCAAAATGTTATGGTTTTGTTTTCTATAACTGATCTAATATTTCTCATGAATATGACTAATTAATGTGATATATTAGGCTCTTTTGGTTCAAAGCATCTCCTTTTTATGACCATTCTAGACTAAATTGTATCCGCTTCCCACCGAAATTCATAGGTTGAAGCCCTAACTTCCTGTGTGATTGTATTTGGAGATAAGGACTTTTTAAAGGAGATAATTAAGTTCAAATGTGGTCATAGGGTAGGACCCTAATCTAATAGGACTGGTGTTTTTATAAACATGGGAAGACATGCCAGGATTATGGGCACACAGAGGAAAGGCCATGTGAAGACACAGCAACACAGCAAGAAGGTGGCCATTTGCAAACCAGAGTCCTCTCCAAAATCTAACCTTGCTGGTACCATGATATTGGACTTCCAGCTTCCAGAACAACGGAAAACACATTTCTGTTGTTTAAGCCACCCAGTCAGTGGTGTTCTAACAGCCCTAACAGACTAAACAGGTGACATAGGTTCCTTCTGATAAATGCTCCATATTTACTCCATCTTATGCTTTCCCCTTTACTTCCCGAAAGTGAAATGATGTATTGGGGCATAGAAAATGGAAGCTTAGGTGATTTGGTCTCTGTAGGAAATAACGGAGCCTCATGGCCTAATATTTATCTAGCTTTGACTTTGAGTGGTTGGTTGAATACAGTTCTTGCCCTGAGGACTGCTGAAGTTTAGTGACTCTGATTTTTCATTTGGGGATTATAATCTATTGGGAAGGACTGAGAAGAAATTTTTTAAAATCCAATACAAAAATGTTTAACTGAAGTTATTGTAAGTGCCACGAAATAGAGGTAAGCAGATAAAAGGGCCACTGGGAAGTCTTTCATGGACTCCTAAGCTGAAAACCCATGAAGCAACGAATACAAAAGCCCTCAAAAGAGAGAAAATGGTGGGAATGAAGAATAACAGTGGTCAGGAGGAAGCATAGTGTACCCATGGAGGGGAAGAAGGGCACAGAATGAGCTTCAAGAAGTCTGCAGAGGTAAATAATTCAGGGTACAGAATCCACAATGTTTTCTTCAGTTCTACAAGATAGTGGGAAGTCAAATTAAGAAGTTAAACTGAGTAGTGGCATGGTTTGATTGCAATTGCAAATGATTTCTCTGCATCTGGAGAGCAAGAGAGGAAGAAGGAAGATTCCTACCTGGGAATTCAAGACATTCTAGAGGCACACAGGAGCACAGGGGCCGCAAAGTTAGAAATAGATTTGTTTGAAGCATGTTTTGAAGGTGAAGCAATTGAACTTTGTAACTGACCGTTCATGGGTAAGAGAGTTACTAGATAAGAAAGAGTTCAAAGTTTGAGAGAGGAGGAAATGAGGTGCCACAGATATTGCTAATTAATAAAGGGTATACTGAGGGAGGAGCAGATTTAAATAGGAGGGGGAATGTTTGGGAAGCATTTAGTGAGAGGTATCTGTAAGGCAGCTGTGGACATAGTATAGAATTTGCTTGTATTTCCTAAGATAAAATGATGGGAATTTTAGTAGATAGCCTTCAAAATTGGCTACATATTGAAATATTTTTTTAATGTTTATTTATTTTTGAAAGAGAGACAGAGCATGAGCAAGGGAGGGGCAGAGAGAGAGGGAGACACAGAATATGAAGCAGGGTCCAGGCTCTGAGCTGTCAACACAGAGCCTGACGCAGGGCTCAAACTCACGAACCATGAGATCATGACCTGAGCTGAAGTCAGACGCTTAACTGACTGAGCCACCCAGGCACCCCAGTTTTTTTTTTTTAATGTTGTTCATGTAATGGCATCTGGGTGGCTCAGTTGGTTGAGAGTCCAATTCTTGGTTTTGGCTAAGGTCACAATCTCACAGTTTATGGGCTCAAGCCCCATGTGTAGCTCTCTTCTGATAGCATGAAACCTGCTTGGGATTCTGCTTCCTCTTCTCTCTCTGCCCCTCCCCTGCCAGCACATGCACTCTTTCTCTCTCCTCTCCCTCAATGTAAATAAATAAAACATTTAAAAATAAAAATGTTGTACCTGTAAAAACAGTCTCAGCATATGGTCCATCCACTTCTCCATACCTTCAATACCAGTGGCATTATAATCTTTTTTTAAAGTTGTGCCTGTCTGGTAGAATAAAATGGTATTTCTTATCATAATTTGTTTATATTTGTTTCATTGGTGAGTGGAGAATTCTCATGATTATTGGTCATTTGTGTATAGATCTTTCTTTTTATGAAGTTTATGGTAGTATATTTGTTTCTCTGTTGTGTTAATAATCCTTGCCTTAATCCTTACAAGAGGGGCAGCATGATGTCATAGGTCCATGGGCTTTGGAGCCATATTGTCTTAGTTTAAATCCTGGCTCTGCCACTTGATACCTGTGTGCCCCTAGGCATAATTTGAAAATCTTTGTGCCTCAGTTTTTTTGATATTTAAAATGGAGATAGTAATAGTCTAAGGTCATTGCAAGGATTGATTGAGTTAATACAGCAGACCACTTTCAACAATGCCTGGCATAGTAACTTCTCTAAATTGCACTCTCATCAACTTCACCTCTTTTACTTACTCCTCCAGTTCTAATTTCAATGTCATCTTCTTGGGTCAAGATTTTACAATAGCGTCCAAGCCCAACACCATGTGAAACTAAGTTCTGGTTAAATTTCACTCCCCTTTGCTTACTCAGAACACTACCTTCTCTATCATATCACTCATTAGGTTGTTTTGTAATTGTTTCTTTCACTCTATCTCAGCCATGAGGTCTGAGCCAAGTAAATAACTGTAGTATAGTCACCACCCAGTAACAATCTGTGAAATAAATGAGCAAATGGTGAATTTTTAAACTATACTCCTGCTCCTTCAGTTCTCTGTTGAACAGTTTGGCATTTGTAAACACACATGGCCAGCTAATACTGTGTCTCTTACATGTGACAGATTCCTTTAAATTTATTTATTTTTCCTTTCATTCTTAGAATGTAGAAATCGTTCTTAAACTTGTTAATAGGTCATAGACATGTAAATGTGAAGCAGGTATAATTGGCTCACATTTTTTCAAATATTTTTTAAGTATTTATTTATTTTGAGAGAGAAAGAAAGAGGACATGCATATGCACATGAATGAGGGAGGGGCAGAAAGAGGGAGGCTTTCCAATGTCAGCACGGAGCCCGATGCAGGGCTCAGTCACACAAACCTGGGATCATGACTCGAGCTGAAATCAAGAGTGGGACTCTCAACCAACTGAGCCACCCATGCACCCTGGACTCACATTTAAAAAATGAAAAGATCTAAATTTGGTTTTTCCAGTACCATCTCCAGTCTCCCACAATAGCTCATCTTTGACTCTAAATTCATTTACCTAAACCATCCTTTTATCATCCTACTTGATTTTACCTAATGACCCCTTGGATCCTCTCCTCTTTTTTATCTCCCACTGGCGTCAACACCAACTTTGATAACCTTTCTATCTGCCAGTACTCATTAACTCATTCAAAAAATGCTTATTGAATGCCAACTCTCTAGAACCGCTCAGTCTGTTCTGGGTGGACAAGATGTAAATGAAAATTAACATAGAAAATGACAAATATATATTAAATAATATACTATTAATGATATATTATTATATTAATAATGTAATGTATATATTAACAATATATAATAATAATGTATAATTATATAATTTATAATATATAATATATGATTAATATATGCTAATATATTAAATATAGTATATATTAATATATAATATATATTATTAAATATGTTATAATTATAATATTAATAATGTATTATATGTCATTATTATTATTATAGTTATTTAATATATTTAATATATGTTATGTATGGAGTGCAAAGGTAATTCATAGAAGAAGAAATAGCATCTGAGTTAAGTTACATTGAGAAGTGTAACTTATTTAGGAAAGTAAATATGTGGCTACTAAAGACAATAGTGTGAACAGAGGGGCGGTGTACACAGATGGCTTCTAGATCACTAGGTTCATGTTAGGGAGTGGTCATGATTAAAGCCAGATTGAGGAGGGCCATGCAAAGATTATAAATACTATCAGAGGCTTTGACTTGAGTCCTTAAAACCACAGAGATTATTTCAAAGATTTTAGGCAATGAAGTCCTATGGCCAGAATGCATTTAGAAAAAAATATATTATGGAATAACTTTAATTTGAGAGAGGATTTAAAACTGAAGTCACGGTGATTAGGCAGAAGAAAATTTAAAATCCTAGGCAAAATATTGGGGGATATAAATTAAGACAGTGCTGATAAGAAAGATGAGGAAGATAAAGAATCTAGAAATGCTCAGAAATTTAATTAGGCTGAAATTTATAACGGATTTAGAGCAAATAGTTTGAAATAAGAAATAGTTTAGAATAGCTCAAATGTTTCTGTCTGGGGTAAATGAATGGATGACATCATTATTAATTGTAAGTAAAAATATAAGAGTCATAGGTTTTAAGAGGAAGTTTATGTTGAGGAGTTTGTTTTTGAGCATTTGACAGATAAATCTAGTAGCTAACTAGATAGATGCTTGTAAAGGATAAAGGGTTGAATACTGATGTGGAAAGAATTTACAGTGTTTAATAGGGCCCAGAAGGGGACATAACCAATGGAGAATCTAAGAAGAATAATGGTATATTAGTCAGAGTTCCGGACTGCACAAACTAGAAAAATCATAGTGGTTGTCTTAGGCTAAAACAGCAACAGAACTGAAAGGACACAGGAGAAAAAATAGTGATCATGGGGAGTTTTGAGGCTAGACAGAGAACCGGGTGAATCTTTTCCTAGTAACACTACCTTTTATTCTCACACCCATGCCTAATGGCTGTCTTGGAATCTATGTTTCTGATAAGCGCTGTTAAAATAAGCTAAGGTATATTAAAATTTTCAAGACATTATTTGTGCAAGTATAGATTTGAATGGACAGCCTAAACCAAAAGTGGTTAAGACTGCTCTGCCCACAGGAGCTAGGGGAAAGGCTTTTTAAGGACAGATGAGGAAGCAAAGCAAGGAAACTATTTGATTGAGGTAGCTAAAATACCTCCCTTATTTGGGAAAGGCTACTGGGCTGATTGTGATTGGTTGTTTTTACATTTCATTTACTCAGATATTAGTACATTTACAGGAATTGATCTGGCTTACGTTTTAGCTTGCTTATGTAGGCTCCCAAGGCATTAGAGTCCTCTCTGTTTAATTACCTCCTTGTTTAGGGGTACCTGGGTGGCTCAGCTGGTTGGGAGTCTGACTTCAGCTCAGGTCATGATCTCACTGTCCATGAGTTTGAGCCCCTTGTTGAGTTGGAACCCCACGTTGGACTCTGTGCTAACAGCTCAGAGCCTGGATCCTGTTTCAGATTCTATGTCTCCCTTTCTCTCTGCCCCTCCCCTGCTCACGCTCTGTCTCTGTCTCTCTCAAAAATAAATAAACATTAAAAAAAATTAAAAAAAAAAAGAAAGAATGAATGACCTCCTTGTTTAATTAATTTAACAGTGGTAACAATCCATTTGACTTGGACTCATTCAATCTAGTAGCAAACTCTGAGCCATCAAGTCAGCTGCACAGGTCATTGGTCCATACTCTCATGCCCAGTTACCACTGAACTGTGGAACTTGGCCTTCCAATCTTTACTTCTTTCACCAAATGTCAACAAGATTTTACTACAAAGGACCAAAGCAGTGGGAAGAGGTAAGGGAAGTAGGGGCAGGACTTATTATTATTATTTTTAAAATCAGAATGCATTGCTAGAAAAAAGTAGTGAATTTTTTCACTGGAAGTAAAGAAAATAAAATATTTCCAAGTATTAAGGGAAATACACACACATATCATATGTGCACATGTTTCAGGAACATGTATGAGCAAAGTGGACTTAAAGTTTTCAACTGAATTACCATTTGTTATTTGTAGATTTTCATTTCACATTTAATATAACCAAGCCAATTTTGCTATCTTAACAAAAGAATTTTACTTTCAAAGCTCTGACATCTTTTAAGACATGATACTTTAGGAATTTTTATTTGGAAGTACCAATGAATATATTTGTTCATTATTTCTTTCCTGCTATTGTAACAGACTTCAACCTTGATATGCAAAACCTTCAGCAGTTTCTTATTTCTTCTACATGAAGAAATGGATAATTAGTGAGTTAGTAAGGCTGATTAGCATTTTTTTTAAATCTGCCCATTTAGCTGCTAAATTTGTATCAGTTTCAACATAATGATGTTCATAATAAGATATGATTTTCTGGGAGTTATAATATGTCAGAAAACTGAAATTGATAAAAAATTAAATGCATATGATTTCATTTAAGTTTGCATATCATATTTAGTTATTTTAAGAACTTGGCTTACATTTCTAAGACCTGTAATCCTACATATTTTGCAGTCCAATAATAATAATAATAATAATAGTAAATAATTCTAAAGAACTAGTTATATATTTTATAATAATACCAGCTGTTGCATCTCTTTAGCAGTGTGAAAAATGTGATGATGTTATGCCAGTCTGAAAACTATAAGATTGCTATACTAAGAATACTGTAATATTTTGTAACTTCACCTTTATTTTCAAATCCTTTCATCTTGGATTTCTATCGCAGCTAATATTTCATTTCTCTGCTCTTCGTCTGTCATGTTTCCCCTACTTCATCTTATTTAGAAAATTAATGGAAAACATTAAATATGAACAAAATAATGTATGAAAATATATATCAAAAATGCCTGCTTAAATTTTCTTTGAAAAGAGGATCATGAAAGACGTAAAAAAATATTGAGGAAAATTATATTTGAAAACAGAACACAGGAAATTACTGACCTTGCAAAATAATTTCAACACAGGAAAATTTAAAATATTGAGTAAAATATTTTTTAAAAGAAGTGTTAAATGCATGTCTGACCTGGTAAGGTAGAAAGGAAAATTATCAGGCCCGAATGAGGAAAGGGAAGGACTTCAGAGAAGTACAAGGCATTGGAGCTCAAGGCTGCTCTGAGTGTGTGGGCATTACCCAGTGATAAAAGCTTTATTTCAGTGGCGGGGGGGGGGGGCGGGGGGGCGGGAGGAGACTAGAGACAGAGCCTCAGGCCTTTGTATCAAGCCAAGACCCCAAAGTGCTAAAACTTCTCAGTAAAATGAACCCTCCATACAAGAGGAGATGGAAAGAAGAAATATAGAATTTATGACAACAATAAACCCTCTTGGTCCATACAGAACTCACTTAAATTCACACTTGGTGTGTGGTCCAAAAGCTCATTAATTTTGAGCAGGCAACAATTTCAAGTGCCATTATCTGAGAGCAAGGCATGTCTTTAAAACATCATTATCAATTAAATAGTTAATGGTGATATTTTGGTAACATTACCAGTAAGGTTATAAACCATTTCAGGCAGAATGCCCATCACCACTTTGACTTAATATGTACTTGCAGTACATATGTGCCAGCATAAGGAAATCAAAGTGAAGAAATAAATACAGAAATAAAATAAAATAATGTAAAATAAAATAAATATTGTAAGCTCTCCGAAAAAAATAAAGAGGAATTTTTATGACTTTGAATTACATAGAGATTAAATAAGACATTAAAAACATTAGGTTAGTATGCAAATTGTTTTTAACAAATAGGGACCACAGAAAGGAATACAGATTATGATAAAATAATCTAAAGAATATAAATATAAGATAATAAAAATACATGTTGCAAATATATGCAATATCCCCAATGTAGGGGGTCTGGAAAAAGAAAAAGTGATCGGTACCTTTGAGAAATTGAGTGGAAACTTTATTTAAAAAAAATGGAACTGTATAAAACTGTTCTAAGTTGATTAATTTGTTTCACTTGGGAATATGAGTAACAATTTTGAAACTGCTATACATGCACATGAAGGTTGAGCCCATTAGTAAATGAATGATGACAAATAATGGAGACATGTACAATGGACACAGAAGCCAAACCTAAAGACCTTCCAATGGCCAAAGCTGGAGCAAGTTGAGCAGCAAAATAAATAGCATAGTACTACTGGATTATAACACAAAGTATAAAATACACATATCTAAGTCCAATATGAATGAATAAATGAATTATGATATAAATAAGTGAATGGATGAATGAATGAATAGGTGAGGAGATCAGAGACAAATCTTCTTTAAAGAATAATTTCAAATAATTAATGTAGGTACTCCCCCCTCCAGTAAATGGGGTATATAGTCTACCTCTGAGTGTAGGCTGGGCTTAGTAACTGCTTTTGAATAAGAAAGTGTGGAAGGAGGTGAAACTAACTTTATGGTTGAGACACCTGACAATATTTTCACCAGGTGATCAAGGTTAACATCAACAGTGGTAATGATAGGGAAAAATCTGTTATAAGATGGCCAACAGGACTGATAAGGAAATATCTGTCCTAATCAAAGTCTCCCTCTTCCGGGTTCTTCTTCCCACCCGCTATAAATTATTCCCTCTGCTGATGCTCTGGGCTCAGACCTCTGGAGAGTGATCTCCTCTGAGCCCACTGGTGTAAAATAAATCTCCTCCCTTCCAAGAACTCCAAGTGCCTCTTGGTTCTTCCACCAGGTGATCCAGACCAGATTCTGTAATGGTAACTCATGTTGCTATATTCTTGCTGAGATGATGAAATGGGAAAGAACTTCATCTATGTGTTCTTCCTCTTCAAAACCCATTAACCCCAGACTAATAATGAGAAAAACATTAAGCAATCCAAATTGAAAAACATCCTACAAAATATCTGCCCAGTACTCCTCAGATCCGTTAAGATCATCAAAAACAAACAAACAAAAAAAACTACAAAAGCATCACAGACCAGGGAATTTTAAGTAGGCATGATCACAAAATAAAAGGTGGTATCCCAGATTTGATTCTGGAACAGAAAAAGGACATTAGTGGAAAAATTAATGAAATAGGAGATTTTTTTGGTTAATAGTAATGTACTAGTATTTATTTCTTAGTTGTAACAAATTTAATGTTATGATTTTAGCAATAAGGAAAGCTCTTGAGGGCTATGTATATCTTTATAACTATGAATATAAAGTTATTTATAAAAAGTTTATTAAAAATAGAAGTTGTTTGTTACATGCAAATTAAAAACTCTCTTCATGAAAACACACTCAAAGAAAGTAAAATGCTACAAACTGGGAAAGATATTTGAATATTGTTAACCTACAAATCCTTAGTAGCCAAAACACAATTTTTAACAATTAATATAAATTAGACAAAGTAGTAGAAAATAGGTGAAATTTCCTGCAAACATTTTACAAGTAAAATCTTTATATAAATCATGAAGATTTGTGTGAAGATGCTCAAATTCATTAGTTATCAGGAAAATAAAAATTAAAGTCATAATTATGCACAATTTGACCTTTAGCAGATTGATAAACAACGTAGGAGTTGAATAATAACAAGAGTTGATGATGATCTGGAGTCTCTAGAGACCATATTCTCTTGATGGAAGAGTTCATTGCATAAATAATTTGGCAAGCAATTCAGTATTTTATGTGACATGGAAAATGTGCATATTTCTTCATACAGCAATTTCTTTCCTAGGTATGCAAATTCGATGTTCACTATGGGTCATAATAAGATTTAGTACAGTAGAAATATTCATAAATGCAAAAATCTGTAAATAACTGAATTTCAATTGAGAGTAGAATAAATTTTATTATCCATACAACTGAATACTGTGCAGCAATTGAACTATGGTCACATACATAAACATAGGTGACTCTTACAACATAGTATTGAACAAGAAAAAGCACGTTGTATAAGAATTCACACAGGAGAATCCTATTTATAATGTGCAAAAACCAGCAAAACATTTGTCTTCAAAACTAAACTGAAAAACAAGATAATATTAAATAGAATATTTGGAACTATGGGTAGATCTGGGGGTTAGGCATGGGATGTGATTATGGAGAGGTTTCAAAGGTATCATTAATATTTATATCTAAAACTAGGTGGTGACAAACAGTAATTTTTTTTCTAAAGTCTTCTATTCTCCATGTTGATTATGTGTGAAAAAGATGGAGTTAATACAACGGGGCAAACCTAAAACCACTTACACCTTTGTTACATTTAAAAATTTTTTTTAATGTTTTATTTATTTTTGAGGGAGAGAGAGAGACAGTGTGAGCAGGGGAGGGTCAGAGAGTGAGGGAGATATAAAATCCGAAGACAGTCTCCAGGCTCTGAGCTAGCTGTCAGCACAGAGCCCGACGTGAGGCTCAACCCCAGGAACCGTGAGATCATGACTTGAGCTGAAGTCGGACACTTAACCGACTGAGCCACCCAGGCGCCCCACCTTTGTTACATTTTTAAGACTCCAAACATTTCTGAAAGGTAAGTATTTTAAGCAAAATGTAAAAGTAATAAGAACATAGTTGTATTGTATATATATACATTGAAGATCAAAAATGGAAATAATAATTAGGAACTGATTTATCAAGAAAACAAGATTCGTAGATCAGTCATGTCTTCAAATGCGGAAATGAATCATGCCATGGAAGATGATATCAGTGTCCGTGGAACTTTATCGCTTATGGATATAGTTAAATGGGAAATAGTCTCTTTAAGATTCTGTCTTAAACTGAGAAAGAAAATGTTAAAAACACTTTGCAAAAAGAGGACATACTCAGAAAGAGGAATAGAAAAGATTTTAAAAGTGGTGAGCATAAAAATAGCCAATTAAAAGTACATGCTTTTGGGCTCAAAGAATTTTACATGTTTTACTACTGATCAGAGGATAAATAATAGTAATTAATAATAATAATAATAAAACTAGATCTATATGCTTCTGGTAACTTCTCTAAGATGAGTGCTACTTAAAATATATGAGAGAACTGGAATAAGTTTGGCATCTTATATTTAAAAAATTGTATTGATTTGCTGCAAGTTATGTTATAGAGGGAGACTCTTGGAGATCAGCATGGACCAAGTCATAGAGAGCTATTAAATAATGGCAAGTGGGTCTTTTTAAAGGGCAATAAGAAGTTTCTCGAAAAGTTTGAGGCATGGAATACCCTGGTTAGCTTTGCATTCACTGCTCTGCATAGGGTTAATTGAAGGGGGTGTCAGAGCCATGTTTCAGGCAAGAAATTATGTTGGTCCGGTTTAAGATGGTGGCAGTAGGCTGCAGAAGTGTATGAACTCAAGAAATATTCAGAAAATTAACTTGAGGGTACTTGGTAAATTAACTATCTCTAGTATGGGAAAATGAAGAGTCAGAGATTATATCCAGAATGCTGATTTCTTCATCTAGGTTTATGAGCCATAGTTTGAGTCAGAATGTGAAAGAAGATGAGGAGACACTCCATTTTTTAATATGTGGAATATGAGGTGCCTAATGAAACCTCTTTGTAGAAATATCCAGAAAATAAATATCCAGAAATGGAGACGAGAATGATTCAAAGTGGATAAATAAATACAGACCTCATCAGCCATGAACAGTGAAGCCTTTGAGATGGATATGCTCACCCAGGAAGAGTGTGTAGAGCAGGAACAAAAAAAAGACGACGACACAGAGCCAGAGACCAGCACTTTAGTTAGGGTAAGAGCAGCCTGAAAGGAGGAAGGAGAAAAGCTAAACTGTTCTCACGGTAATTAAACTTGTCAAGGTTAGAATATATCAAAGGGAAGCAGTTTCAGATGTTTCCAGCAACTAAGCAAGGTTCTGATAGTTCCATTAACTTTTCCAATGTGGAATTAATCCACCATCTTGGAAGAAGGGGTCTCAATGGAGTGATGGGCCCTGAGTGATTGAAATGAGTTAAAAAGATGTTCCAGATGGTGACAAGGTATATAGAACTTTCATTCAAAATGAGTGTCTTCAAAAGAAAAGGGGATTTTGTCCTACCCTTGGATTGTATGTAAGTGAAGTTAGAGGACTTATTCAGGGGCCAAAATTCTAACCAACAAAATTTTTCCAGTCCTCACATATTTGTGAAACTTTGAGTGAGAACAAAGAGGACAATTTGTGATGATTATAAAGTGGACTTTGATGTTTTTATATCAATGATTTATTTTGCATCTCATTTTAACCCAAACAATTGGTCGAGGTGGAAACAAAAGTACTTGAGTTGGTTCGATTCATTATCACACTATAGCATATGAAAGTATTAAAATGTGAGTACAGGTAACAGTTATTAAAAATACTTGTGTATATGAATATTGTGTTTGTTGAGTATTTTACAATTTAATAGGACTACACAATAATAATTTTGGTTATATTTTAAACTTTATGTCTGCCTGGCTTGTCCCTTAGTAATACACTTTTCAGTGATACATTTTTAAATAAATTTATTTCATAAAGCCTTTTTGGATGGGTTTTTATGTTCTTGTTTTGCCACGTGGTAGTTCATCTCAGTAAAAGTGACTTCGCTTTAAACTGCATAGTATTTTAGGTTTAGAAAGTGCTCTATTAGACATACTATGTAATTTTCAATAGATAAACATGGGGAGATATTTGAGTGGAGATGATGAAGTTCAGGTTATTTTCTATGTTTTATGCCTTGAGAACTCGTTTGCACAGTGGGGATTTCTCCATGTTCGTAAAGATTAATTTCTCAGCACATAGGCTGTAGGGCAGTGTTTTCTTGAACAAATCTACTCCTTTTTAAAAGTGAAAGATTCGTCCCCAGGTAAATTTTAGTTCAGCATGTGTGCATATGCCAATGAATGGCTGAAATCATCAATAACTACAGAGAAGGACCCTGGGGAAAATGTTAAACATATTCACTTGAAGATATAAATAACAATAGCAAGCAAAGCACATTTGACCAATTCTTCATTCAAGAGGTGACTTGTATGTAGCTTATTAGGAAACAAATTAATGGCTTCTATGCTAGTTCATCATCCAACTGGTCCCCCACTTTGGATTTTATAAGCAATATACAGCTCAAAAGAGGTGTATTTACTTGGGCCTGTGGAAAATTATGTGAGTAATAAATGGTAAAAGATCTTTAGAAGTATAACTATTTTAAAAAGTATTTTTCTTTTTACCTGAAGAAAATGTTTGTTAAAGAATATTTAGCAAATGTTACTCAACAAGGAAGAAAATTAAGTTAACTGTGTTCCATGGTCTTAGCCAGAGATAAAAACCACCAGAACTGATGATATTTTGTTGGGTAACGTCCAATCATTTCAACATCTTTATTCTAATATTTTTCTTATGGGTATGTGTATCTGATATATATGTATATGTAAAATTATGTATATCTTATAAGGATATAATGAAGAATGAACACTATCATGATCTTATTTATCCCTATATTTAGTATTTTTAAGAAAATATTTATAATATTTATTATACAATATAAGCTGAAGGTAATACTAGATTTTACCTGGTCTGGATTTAATAAAACTGTTAGCGAATTATGTGTTGTTCTATTAGTGAATGGCAAACACCACGGTTAAAATGAAAAGAAAAAAGTTTTTTTTTTTTTTTTATGTCCTGTGATTTTCAGTCACACGTGTCAGTTTGAATGAAATAACATTTTCCCTCAAATAATGTAAACATTTTATCAGCCTCTGAGTGGATATCACCTTACCCTGATTAAATGATTCGGTTCTTTTTCTGTATACATGGCAGGAGTGAAATTACACTCTAGCTGCTTAATAGCAATGACATTTAATATCCTCCATTTTTCAGTCACTAGTCAAAGAATCTAGCCTTTTGTACCAGAAAACAGCATAAGTCGGTTAGATCATTCACAAATAAAATTCAAAACAGATTTCACAGAAAGGAGGGGGATTGATAGATTTTTCGCAAAATAACAGCTTAAGTGCCTGGTCTTTTAAGGTTAAGAAAAAACGTTGTAGACAAAAATTTTAATCATAGTCCCCATTGTATTGTAATTTAACAATTACTTCACATTAAGCCTGTTTAAATTCTCTTTTGCCCCTATTCTGCTTACAAACTCACATTCATTGTGGGGTTCTTTGTCCCTCCACCTACCTTCCCCCTAGATGCTAATCCACAAAGGACATACCTGAGCACCACTGGGAATATAGTTATTCTAAAAAGTTATGTGTTCTTTATCTGAAATTGAAATTTAACTGTGCATCTTGTATTTTAACTGCCAATCTATAACTATAGAATGGGAAACTTTAAGAGATGACTTCTCAAAGATGTTAGTTATCATTTAAGGTGAAATCAAAAGTATAAATTAGGAATTGAGGAAAGACAGGTAAAAAGGCAAACATGTTTGGGGCAGCTGGGTGTCTCAGTTGGTTAAGCATAAGACTTCGGCTCAGGTCATGATCTTGCAGTTCATGAGTTTGAGCCCTGCGTCCGGCTCTGTGCTGACAGTTCAGAGCCTGGAGCCTGCTTTGGATTCTATGTCACCCTTTCTCTCTGCCCCTGCCCCTCCCCCATTTGTGCTGTCTCCCTCTCTCTCAAAAATAAATAAACATTAAAATTTTTTAAAGAAAAAAAAGGCAAACGTGTACGTAGATGGAATCTAGTAGTTGAAAAAAATTACGTGTTTCTGTGACTGAAATGCGGTCTTTGTTATTGTTACATAAGTCATGAAGAAAGAGCAAAGTAGAAAAATGACAAGAGATGACTTCAGATCTCAACAGGAAAAGCCATTCTTGGGAAGGAAAAATGGATGGATAGCAGAAGAGATATAGAGGTAGAGACTCTATGTCTCATTGGTCATTTGAAAACCATAGTTTGCAAGCATGTGAGAGCCATTCTGTATTAGGCCTCCTAAAAATTTTGGATGCAAGTTTTTAATCTCCTTAGAGAATAAGTAAAGGATAGGTGAGAATTACATTGAAAGATAAAATATCACTACCTTGAAAATTTTAATTCTGCTACTTGATTATTTGCATAAATAAAATTCTCCTCGAATTGACTCATAGATGCTCTCAGTGGGCAAATGCCCATGGGTCTCCCATTATTCCTGTGACTAGACCTCCAGCTGAAAACCATGATACTTAAAAAAAGCATCGTGCCTTTTGGTGGGACAAACTGAAATGTGTATTCTTATGAAACAGAGTATTTGTATATTGTGTGAGAACCAGAATAGGATAAGATTATTTGCAGATTTTAAGTGTGTGGCAATATGTATTGCTTGAAAAAAAATACAAATTTATTTATTGGTTTGGAATTAGAAAAATGATCTAATCTTTCCACACCATAACATGTGTGTGTGTGTGTGTGTGTGTGTCTGTGTGTGTGTGTGTATGTCACATAAATGAGGGTATGGCAACATAATTGCTACTGTTTGTCATCAGAATGATTTTGGCAAACTTAGATTCTTTCATGGAAACTACACTGAATAGCAAGGTCATTTTTTAAAAAGCCTTTCAACTTGAAAAAAAATTATACAAACAGAAGGACATTCTTTGTGGCACTACCAGATTTTCTTTTATAAATATTGATACATTATCCCTTTCCTAATATGGTATTACACAGTTTGAGTGTGAATCAGATTTTGACATATATAAAAAAGCAGAAATATAAAATGGCAATACAGTATATGCTTACTCAATTTATACATTTGTTTATATCACATTTTTGGTAGTTTTTCCTGATCAGGGAAAGACAAAATCATTTTACCATTTAGTTGTTTGCATTTTGTATTCTCTTAGGCACATTAACAATGGAAATGTTTGAATTGTAAGTGTTGACTTCTTCCTTGTGTCAATATTCTATCCAAATAAATAGCTTTTCTGGCAAAGAAAAAATATCTTGCACTTGTTAAAATAAATCAGCAAAACTTATTGAGCTTGTGTATGTGGTGTAGCGCTCTACATACCCAAGAAAGGACTATCTAACACGAGGAAAGTCAAGTAAATAACGTGATCATCTTGATTTCTACTGATGGAATTTTATAAAGGTGGCATTTCTATTCTAATAGTTATTGATTAAATTAAGTGAGTGGCAAGAATCTTTTTAGGGAATTATAGGGAAAAAACACATGATTGACACTAAGTGGAAAGTATTTGAATTTTAAGAGTGAAAATTGTTCGGACCCTAAAATCTATGACAATTTCCAAACAAATTGGCAGATAAAATTTGGGAGTCACGTGGGTAGAGATTGAATATCAGATCCATTACTAATGAAACACTATAGAATGTGTCTTAAATTTGAGGCCTATTAGCCTTCAGAATGACCTTCCCTACAGTTGTACTCATTCTCTGAGTCACAGGAAAGTCTGGACCCTTGAAGGGCCCCTGCGTTATAGTGAAGGAAATTAATGGTTGAGCCCTGAGCAAAGCTCTCTGCAAAGGACCATCTGCAGTGGCCATGCAATGCATATTCAGTCCCTTCTTGCAAATTAAAGGAGAAATTCCTTAGAAAAAAATAAGTGGCAAGTGAGTGACTTCTGAGCAGAAGATGGAAATGTTCTCCCCATATGTTTCCCTTCTGAAGATTGGGAAAAGTTAGGCTCAACTCCTCCAAGAAAAAGAAAAAAAGTTTGCTGTGAATATCTGTAAGTTTAGAGCCATCTAGAAGGCTGCCTCCTCCTCTAAAACATACAGCATTTTACCAGAAGTTTCATTATTACTCCACTACAAATTTAACCATTGCCTACATACTACTTTCTTCCCTCAAGAATACAGAAGAGTAGCTACCAACGATGTTTATTGATCAAGGGATACAATTTTCATTTTGTACAGTGAAATTGTTGTTTCAAACTATTTTGCTAATTTGGAGAAGAATTCATTTATTTAGAATGAAAACACGTGGTACTTGCATGGGCTTTAAATGCCAGACATGGTTCTTCATTCTTGCTTCCCTTATTCATTGGCTTTCCACTCTAATTCAAACCCAAAAGAGTGAGTGGTGTAGAGGTCTCTTCAAAATCATTTTAAATATATTTTGATTAGCACAACATCTATTTATAGCCCTTGATTCTGATTATTTCCCAAGAAGAATATCCTCTGCACGGCAGATATTCCAGGATTTGAACTTGGGCAAGAACATGCTACCCATGCAAACTTGGATGGACATGCAGGGAGCTTGAAGTTTTATTGAGTTACAAAAATTCCAGGTGGTCCGGCCTATAAAACAAAAGGCAGAACAGTGAGCAATTTTGTAAACATTATTGTGAAATGTTTGTTCTTATTTAAGATGGTTCTTATTTTTCTAAGAATGGCTTAGGGTTTCTGTCCCTAAGGGCATGTAAAGTTTTTCACAAATCTACAGAAAAATACAACTAAGATTTCCATGCACTTCTATATGGCACAAATTGCATTCCTCCAAGTGGCTTTTGTCCAAAAGGCATGTTTTCCATTCCTTAGTGATAAATTTCTACTCCACTGCCTTCAGCTAACATTAGGGAGACTCTTTCTAAATTGGACATAGGGCTCAGCTATCAGAATCCCCTGATATATCAAGACCTTAAAAAATGGTAGGAAATTGGGATGAGGTGGCAGAAACAGACTCTGTTTCTGACTGGCTAATTATTCTGGCTTCTAAATTCCCAAAAATATCAAGCTTATTATACTCTGCTTACTTGACTTTTCTCTACAATCATCATCCACCAGAAAGTTGCCATGTTTTTAGGTATTTTTTCATGTCTTTGCTTTCAAAGAGTTATTAGTATTGTTTCTAATAACCATACAAAGTGCATTTCACTTTGGATATTTGCAACCTCAATTTATAAGAATCAATGAGCACATCGAGTGTAGGATTTAAAAGTAGCCAAACAATTTACCTACTATTTGTGGATAGTCTGTCTATGCTGAAGTATTTGTATGACTTTGATGAAAGTGAATGCTTCATAAGCTGAAAAAAAGTATGTTTGTTTGAATAACATACCAATAAAAATTTTCTGTTCAGTGCTTCCATTTTGTTCAAACATGATTAAGTACAGACAAAGCCAAGCTCAAGAAAACTATGGTACTAACATATTGTGACATCCCTTGTCTCTTCTTTCTATAATTTCTCCCCCAAGTATAATTCAGACGGGGTTCTCTGTTTCCTAGAATAAATATAAGAGTTTATTAATGATTGTTGAACTAAATTAAATAGTAAATGGACACATTTTTCCTTTTTGCCAATATGTTTATTTTCATCCCTACCTAGCATGAAATTTCATACTGGACTCTTCTCATATTTTTTCTATCTTTTCCAAATCTTGATGGGTGACTCTAGTGCATTGTCTGCACCACCCCCTATCCACACTCATACACATTACACAAACCATTTTAAAAATCCTTTCTTGCCTCTCATGAAACCATGGCCTTTAGTCTTTGATACCCCTGAACTAATCGGGGTCTTAGCAAGAATACATGAAGCAGGCTCCAGGCTTCAAGCTGTCAGCAGAGTCTAATGCAGGGCTCAAACCCATGAACCACGAGATCATGACCAGAGCCAAAGTCAGATGCTTAACTGACTAAGCCACTCACGTACCCTAAAAATTGAAATTTTTAGAGATAATTGCAATTATTAGTTAGTTTTTTAATTTTTTTTTAATTTATCTATTGATGTTATCTTCCCTGGGGGAGGGGGGAAGGGGTGATGGCATTGAGGAGGGCACTTGTTGAGATGAGCACTGAATGTTTTATGTAAGCGATGAAATCATGGGAATCTACTCCCAAAGCCAAAAGCATACTATATACACTGTATGTTAGCTAACATGACAACAAATTATATTTTTTAAAAAGGATTGTATTAATAAATATAAAACTGAATTTATCTTTTCTAATTTGTTTTTAGGATCCAAATGTAACTAATGTGCTTATAGAGTATGCCACTTTTCAGAGAAATTTGAGTTATATTTTATTTTATGTCTTCAAAACCCAAACTGGCAAATTTAAGTCTTATTTTCTAGATAAAACAATATTTCAAGAAATTTGAAATATGTGTTCATGATCATTCAGTTAATAAATGTTAGAGCTTGGTTTTCAGTTCATCTCTGAATTTAAATCCAGTGAACTTCTTATGAAATCTTATATTTCCAACTTCACCTGGTGATTACATTTAGTATCTCCAGATGACATATATTGCCTGAAAGCAAGGAATGTATTTTATACTTTCATTAATATTTAATTAATCCATAATTTATTTCAGAAACAAAATGATATATAGAACTTGAAAATGAACCAGACAAGGAATTTTTAAAACTCTTGATCTTTCATTAACACACAAAAGATCTATAAGGTAGTATCTATCAGTTTCCATTTTAATAATTTTTCTTCTTAAGAACACATTTTAAAAGGGGGAAAAAGTTGCTCTTGCTAGAAAAAGAATCATAGTGTATCTTGGTCCTAATGATGCCATAGATCAGAAAATTGTTTTATTGTCACCTAATGAAAATAACTATAAAAACCTTGAAAAAAAATTTTCCATTTTAAAATAGCCCCAGGTATTTCCTAACTCGATGAAAACATCTTAAGGACAAACTTATCTTAAATGAGTGTTAAGGTCGGTTTGTTTTTATTCATTTTTTTCTATTTGAAAGCTTAATGTATCTATTATTTTCTCTGGAGTTTTATTTGATGGAATGTAAAATATTGATGGCATATAATGAACACACTAATGAAAAGCACTAAATTTGAGAACCTAGGAACTTTCAAAAGAAAAGTGCAAAATCATGAAAAGTGTATGGATTTTGTAGTCAGACAAATTTAAGTTTTAAACCTGAACCTACCAGTTACTAGTTTGGCCATCCTAGATATATTATTTAACCTTTCTAAACTGGCATGCCTTTGTTAAACTCAAATTAACTGCGTGTAGCACATTGATTCACTGGCCAGTGGTAATCTTTGAATATTTAAAAAAAATTTTTAATGTTTATTTATTGTTTTTGAGGGGAGGAGAGAGAGAGACAGAGTGTGAGCAGGGCAGAGAGACAAGGAGACACAGAATCTGAAGCAGGCTCCAGGCTCTTAGCTGTCTGCACAGAGCCCGATGTGGGGCTCAAACTCACAAACCATGAGATCATGACCTGAGCCGAAGTCGGATGCTTAAATGACTGAGTCACACAGGTGCCCCAATCTTTGAATATTTTTTACCTGATAAAGAGAAAAATGAAAGTGCAAATCAGTAAATGATCAACTAGGATTAAAAATAAACATTAAGGGGGGCACCTAGGTGGCTCAGTCGGTTAAGCATCCAACTTCGGCTCAGGTCCTGATCTCAGAGCTTATGAGTTCGAGCCCCACGAAGGGCTGTGAACTGACAGCTCAGAGCCTAGATCCTATTTCAGATTCTGTGTCTCCCTCTCTCTCTGCCCCTCCCATGCTCGTGCTCTTTCTCTTTCTCAAAAATAAAGGTAAAAAAATTTTTAAACAAATAATTAAACATTAAGGGGTGGCTGCCTGGCTCAGTCAGTAGAGCATGCCACTCTTGATCTCGGGATTGTGAATTCAAACCCCACATTGACTGTAGAAAGAGAGAAATAATAGAGGGCTCATCAAGAAAAATTTAAGGGAGCGTGGGTGGCTCAGTCGATTAAACATCTGACTTCAGCTCAGGTCATGATCTCACAGTGCATGGATTTGAGCCCCACATTGGACTCTGTGCTGACAGCTTGGAGCCTCAGGCCTGCTTCAGATTCTGTGTCTCCCTCTCTCTCTGCCCCTACTCTGCTCATGCTCTGTCTCTCTCTCTCTCTCTCTCTTTCTCTCTCTCTCTCTCTCTCTCTCTATTTGTCTAAAAAATAAGTAAACATTTTAAAAAAAGAAAATAAATGAAAATAAATTAAATTTTGGGAAAAAAAAGCTGCAAATCCCTCTAACAAAAACCTTGATAAATCAAGGAACATTCATCTATAACAGGGCTTCTCAGACTCAGCACTATTGACATTTTTGTCAGATGATTATTTAGTATCGTGGCTTCTTGTGAATGGGGAATATATGGTAACATGCATGATCTTTACTTTCTAGATGCAAGTAGTACATCCTCCAAATCCTTATGACAACCAAAACCATTGTCTAGACATTGCCAAATGTCTTCTGAAGGAAAACCACAGCATTCAAGAACCATTAATGTGGAAAATAAAGTTTTGTCATACTAAACGAGGACCTTGAAATGAGAAGCATGACATGACTCTGTGACATCAGACATTGCTTACATAATTTATGCTATTATTTTCAGATTACTGAAAGTGAAACCCAATATGTCTTATTTCCTGGCATTACTTAAAATAAATCTTATAAAAATTCAAAGGAATTATTGATTTTTAAATCTTGCCTTCCTGAGTTTATGTTTGACAGTTGCGGCTAGTTATGAAATGATATACTTTCTAAAAAATAATATTCTGAAAATTTGAGGCAAGATTGTGTTTCAGAGTAAAAATGATTACTAGTGCTAAGTTTTTTAACACCATGACTTGAAATACCTTCTTTTTTAAATTAATTTTTTTCGAATGTTTATTTATTTTTGAGAGAGAGAGAGACAAAGAGAGAAAGTGAACAGGAGAGGGACAGAGAGAGAGGGCAGCACAGAATCCAGTGCAGACTCCAGGCTCCAAGCCCTGAGCTCTGAGCTGTCAGCACAGAGCCAAACGTGGGGCTCATGACCTGAAGTGAAGTTGGCCGCCCAACTGAGCCACCCAGGCTCCCCGACATAAAATGCTTTTTTAAGAAAAGTACAAATTATTTGCCATTTCACAAAACATAAATCAGATAATTGTCCTATTTTAAAACTGACCTATTTTAATAAAACTATTTGACTGTATTTATTGGGTATATTTTTTATTGGAATATGTAATTTTCCCCTGCTTCATGTTTTCTGCCCAGAAGCCTTTAAAGAGCTATATTTCTGCCCTTTATTTGTTCTCTATTAGTCTTCTCCAGGGGACAAGATGTGACTTCCCTGATTGGTGGGAAGGAACTGAACCTGGGCAGTTCAGCCCCTTCTCTCACCATTTTTTTGGTGATAATCCTACCAGTAAGCATGGACTTTCTTCCCGACACCATTAAATCTATAGAGCTGTGTAGGAAGCCTGTGATTATCCAGCTGTGCCAGTGACTGACTGGATATGTACCTAATTAATAGGTGACATGTTTGTAAGCAAAATGTTTATCCAGAAAAAAAGCCAAAATTTTTGTCTCCATTTGTTTGGTACCTATCAGTTGATTTTGAAGACGGATTACAGAAAACAGAATGGTCCTAATTGAATTTCAAGTGATTCTGATAAAGCTTTTCAGCATAAAAGGAGCTACCAAATGAGAAACACTCTATTGTATTTTTTTTCTTAATTTGAGGATAGAAAACAGGATTGCTTTTGGCAATAAGTGAAAATAACATATTTATATCAGTAGTATTTGAAAGACTTAGAATTATGTTTTTCAAGAATATGAGGATGTATATCAGTGCATTATAATAAGCTATTATTTTAAATCAAGACATTTACATATCAATAATCACAAATCTTGTTTTTTTTAAATTTTTTGATGATAGTTTGTTTTTGAGAGAAAGAGAGACAGACACACGAGTGCAAATGGGGGAGGGGCATAGACAGAGAAGGAGACACAGAACCTGAAGCAGGCTACAGACTGGGAGCTGTAAACACAGAGCCCGATGTGGGGCTCAAACTCATCAACCCTAAGATCATGACCTGAGCTGAAGTCAGACACTTAACTGACTGAGCCACCCAGGCACCCCTCTTATTGGATTTTTTAATTATAAATATGCTATAGAAATAAACCATCATTAACTGAAAGAAAAAATGGAAAATACATATTTATAATTTCATTGTCTTTATTAAGATAATACAAGTTTGAAATTCTTAGTATTATAAAATCATTTTATGTAATTTGCATTTACCTTTATTGTCTTAGTGTTTCCCTTGTAATAATTATTAGCTGGGTCATTTTTGTAAATGGAATAATAATCACAGTAATACTGATAATAATATTAACCATGGGGCCCTCACAATGTGTTTATCACAATTCCACTTACCAGGCCTCTATTTGTTCATTTACTATTTGCACCTGCCCTACAAAATAGGTACTATTATGATTCCCTCAAGAAAATAGAGACACAGAGCAAACCTGGATATTTGAAATCCAGATTTATAAGAAAATGTGTCTGTAACACCAAATTTAAGTATGTGTTGTCAAAACAGGATAGTGAGGTGCTTAGTAGCCTAGTGGCAATAGACACAGTTGAAATGTATACATTCATTTATAATAATTAAACACAGGTTTTATTACAAAGAACAGGGGACACTACAACCCTTTCAGTTGGGAGAGCAAGCTACTTGATTCCCAGTATCTTACGAGGGACAGATTCAGAGAGGGTCTGTCCTCTTAATTAGTTCAAAGTTACTTCTCTCATTTATATATTAAATGAAAGAGTCGAACGTGCTTTGTCCACCTGCAGACACACCTGGCTAACTATACCTTACCCTAATTTAAAGAAAACCAATAACATAAAGACTTTAGTCTTGTAATTATGAAGACTTCAATTTTTTGAATATATCTACAAGCAGTAACTAATCAAAAGGAGGTTTGGGTGCCTGGTGGCTCAGTCCATTGAGCATCCAACTCTTGGCTTCAGCTCAGGTCATCATCCTGGGGTCATGCAACTAAGCCCTACATCTGCTCCATGCCTAGCAAAGCCTGCCTGAGATCTCTCTCTTCCTCTGCCCCTCCTCTGCTCACATGCACTTGCAAACATTCATACACTCTCTCTCTCTAAAAAAAAAAAAAAATTAAAATTAAAAAAATAAATAAAATACAAATAGGAGATTTAAAATGTGTTTCTATGGGTAAATGTGTATATTCATTGAAACCAAGAAACTTTTTGAATTAAAAAGAGTTTCAATTTTATGTGGAGCATACATGCTAGCTCTCTTTCTTTACACTATTAAATATATGTGACTATTAGTCCATTACCAATATAATTTGACCTTTAGTCTTTCTCCTAAATAAAAAGTTATGAAAATATCCATTTTCCTGTCAAGTAGCGTATCATCAGACTAAATATAGAGGATTTATTGAAACTATGATATAATATATTTATTACTATATTTATCCATATGCCTTATCAATACAATTTAAATGTAATACTGATAATAGGATCAACCATAAGGCCCTTATTTTTATACCATACTTATGCTGAGATAAAGGCAAAGGGTCTTTTTAATTATTTTTAGTGAAGATCAGTTTAATTGTTGATTATTTTTTCTCAAATTTGGGTCCTTGAAGAAGGAGAAAACATCCCAAATAGAAAGTAAAGTATGTCTTAGTAACTATTTATAGAAGAAAAAGATATTCATATTTAATGAAAAATACATTTGCTTGATTGAGTCAAGTTAATAATTACTTTATCATGAACCATGAGAAGAATTATGGGTGTATTTATCAGTAGCCAAATTTTCTCTTTATCTATTTCTTCAAATCCTATTTACGAAAGATTTAGTTTCAATAATAAAACTGACAAACTTTGTAATTTATGGAATAAAAAATATGCAGCTGTTATATACTATACCATGAGCAGGTGTCATGCAGGATTAAAAATACTTTACACAGTGTGTGTGCATGTGCATGTGTGTATTTAATTGAACACAATCATGTAAGTGAGACATTATTCTATTATTCCCTAAAAGCCAGGAAAATTAAATAATTTACTATAGTAAAAATGATGGGAAAATAACTGATATCTAAAGTCCAAACTGGCAAGGGCACCTGGGTGGCTCGGTTGGTTAAGTGTCCTACTTCAGCCCAGGTCATGATCTCAGGCTCTGTGAGTTAGAGCCCTGCGTAGGGCTCTGTACTAACAGCTCAGAGCCTGGAGCCTGCTTCAGAGTCTGTGTCTCCCTCTCTCTCTGTCCCTCACCCATTCATTCCCACCCCCCGTCTCAAAAAAAAAAATGAAACATTAAAAAAACAATTCTTAAAGTCTAACCTGACAACTTTCAAAAGAATAAAAGTGGGCCACTTTCTTATACCATACACAAAAATAAATTCAAAATGGATTACAGATCTAAATGTGAGACCTGAAACCATAAAACTGCTAGAAAAGAACATAGACAGTAACTTCTTGGACATCAGCCATATCAACTTCTTTCTAGATATGTCTCCTGAGGCAAGGAAAACAAAAACAAAAATAAACTATTGCGACTACATCCAAATAAAAAGCTTTTTCACAGCAAAGGAAACAACCAACAAAACTAAAAGACACCTACCTAATGGGAGAAGATTTATTTACAAACAGCATATCTGATGAAGGATTAGTATCCAAAATACAAAAAGAACTTATACAACTCAACACCAAAAGCCAAATAATCCAATTAAAAAATAGGCAGAAGACAAGAACAGACATTTATTCAAAGAAGACATATTGATGGCCAATAGACACATGAAAAGATGCTCATCACTTTTCATCAGGAAAATGAAAATCAAACCACAATGAGATACCACTTCACACATTTCAGAATGGCTAAAATCAACAATACAAGAAACAAATGTTGTTGAGGATGTGAAGAAATAAGAACCTTCTTGCACTGTTGGTGAGAATGCAAACTGGTACAGCCACTGTAGAAGACAGTATAGAAGTCTTTCAAAAAGTTAAAAATAGAGCTACCCTACAATCCAGCAATTGCACTACTAGGTATCTACCCAAAGAATACAAAAATACTAATTCAAAGTGATAAATGTGCCCTATGTTTATAGCAGCATTATATACAACAGCCAAATTATGGAAACAACTCAAGTGTCTCTCAACTGATGAACAGATGAAGAAGATCTGATATATATTTTATACCACATAGCTATAGATAATATAGGTATAGATATATGCAATGTAATATTACTCAGCCATACAAAAGAATGCAATCTTGCCATTCATAATGATGTGGATGGAGCAAGAGACTATTATGCTAAGCAAAATAAGTCAGTCAGAGAAAGACAAATACTGTACCATACGATGTCTCTCATATGTGGAATTTAAGAAACAAAACAAATGAACAAAGAGGGAAAAAAGAGAGGAAGTCAAACCTAGAAAGTCTTGACTGTAGAGAACAAACTGATGGTTACCAGAGGAGAGGTGGGGAGGGGTGTTAAATAGGTGATGGGGATTAAGGAGTGCACTTGTGATGATGAGCACTGGGTGCTACATAGAATTGTTGAATTACTATATTTTATACCTGAACCCAATATAACACTGTATGTTAGCTAACTGGAACTTAAATTAAAACTAAAAAAAAAAAAAAAGGAAAAAAGAAGCCCATCCTCTCAGACTCCACAGCATATCTGTATTTAAAGCTACTCACTGAACTTCAATGGCATTTCACCACTAAATTATCTTATTATGAATCTGTGAACACAGCCAATTTAGAATGGCTTTCTCAACTGTGCTTAATTTTGAAAGAGCACTTCTTGGATGTATGGAGATGAGATTGAATCTTTACCTTAATTCTGTCCTTTTTTGGTTTGCTACCCACCCTACTCCCCTAGGATTTGAGTTTACTCATTCCACGGCACTAACCAGAGTCATGTAAGAAATGAGGAGTGGGTAACCATATACAGAGTTCTGCTGACATTACAAAAGTTCAGGAGCAAAGATCTATAAATTTGGGAGTTAAACCCTCAATTTGAATAAAACATATTGTTTTATGTGTTCTGTCTTGCTGAGTGGTGTAGGAAGCAAGTACTAAGTCATTTTAAAAACTCTGAACCTCTTTTCAAGAACTGGTTCTGCCCTGAGCTTTTATTTACATGGGGACTCAAGAGGCCTTTCATGCTGAGCTAGAATGGACTGATTCCTGCAGAGCTGCAAAGAGCCAGCGTTCTGAAGAAAAATGATGTGACTCCACGGAAAGGAAGTCTCACCATATTTCTATCTTGCAATAGAATCTCACTTCTGTCCAGTATTTATTTTTAATAGGTATGACTCCCAGGCTTCAAAGTCAGGTCTGCAAGACATATAATCTCTCTTTATCTTCTAAAATTTGGCAGCCCTGACCCACTGGAATCACAGAAAATGTGGAGGGTTTCCTCCCCAACCTATGACTGTAAGCAGTTGTGTCATTTAAAACTTCCAATACATTTGAAGGGATGGCTGTCTCATCATCTGTCATCCAGTTGCATAGTGACAACTGACTTTCTTCCTTTGCACAATATTTTTAAAGCTGCCACCTCTTTGCTGCTTCTGGGCTTTATTCAGGAATCTGAAAATCTCTAGATTCTAGCTATGATTCTGCTTCCCACTAGAGCACATACCACTCTTTCACAGAGCCCTTGTCATCTTTCTCGAGAGCTTCCAAGAAGCAGCACTACTCCTATAAAACCATGACCTGGAGGCCTCTCCCTCTTTGCCCAGCCTGGGGTAACATCTATGCAATATATGTGAAAATCCTATAATAAGAAATATAAAAGCAAAATAAAAATTCATCCATGGATATCTAAAACATTATCTAGCTACATGTTTTTATGCAGTAAATCTACTATAAAATTTTATTTTCCTTTCAGATATGTTTCAAGGTGGTTGGACCAAAATTTCTTTGCAAAGAAGCTTTCCCTAAAGTAAGCAGTTACCTGAACTCACACCTGTTTTTTGTTGTGGTGATGGTGGGTTTTGTTTCTATTTTTTGTTTTTTAGCATACCTGAGTTTGTGACAGAGATCACAACTTGCTGCAGCCTGATTGATCAAAACAGGAATCCTAACAACTGGTGAAAGTGACTGGTGTTACTATAAACTGGGGAGTGTTACAAACTGAATGTTTGTGTCAGTCCCCATTTCATATGTTGAAATTGAATCTCTAATGTGATAGCATTTGGAAGTGGAGACTTTGGGAGATAATTAGTCAGAAGGTTCGGTGTCCTCATAAATGGAATTAGTGCTTTTATCAAAACAAGCCAGAGGGCCATCTCTTCCTCTTTGTGCTCTCTGAAGACACAATGACAAGTTGGCGGTTTGTAACCTGGAGAAGGGCTCTCAGCAGAACCCAGCTATATTGGGACCCTGATCTGAGACTCATAGTCTTCAGAACTGTGAGAAATACATACCTGTTGTTTATAGACAGAAGTCTATAGTCCACCAAGTCTATGGTAATGTTAGAGCCTCCAAACTGACTAAGACAGAGAGCATACATTTTATTTAAATAAGATAGTAGGTAGAAAGGAAAAGTCTGAATAATTACCAACTTTCTTTAGGATACCACCCTGTATTATGAGAACAATAATAATCACAGATTAAGTAATTCAAAAACTTCAACACCTAAATCTTCAGATTTATGATGATTATTTTCGAGTACTTTAAACCTCAATGTGGAAAAAGTATTGAACCACATCTTGACTTTCAGGTATGCCTGGGATAATACCTTCTACTCTGCCGCCCAGAGGAGTATAATCTTTCCAGACAAACAAATCATCAAAAATAAATGTGCTCATATTTACGTCTGTTCCCCATTTTTGTGAGCCGTCTGTGTTATCTAGAATGAACTCAGATCAGTTGTTTTTTAGGATTTGGGACTTCACTTGGATAAATTTGCAGGGATTTTTCTGGAGGAAGCATCTACGACTAACCATATCCACAGACTGAAAAAGGGTAGCTATCCTATCATGGCTATTTGAAATTTTGCTGTGTGAGATTATAAAGCACCATACAGGAAAAGGCACAATTTAAGAGGTGGGAGCATTAAATAGAGTGGTAGGTTAAAAGGTATAAACAAGATTAAAAAGGAGTAAGAAACATTTTTTTTTGCAGTCTAGGTTGTCAGAAGCCATTTGAAATTTCAAAGAACTTGATTTTATTTGAATTCTTATTCTATTTATTATATTGCTTCCTAGAAATAATTTTGCTACTCTTTTGGATAAGATTTCTTTCTTAGAAAATTAAATTTGTTGAATAAATAAAGCTGGTCTTAACCATTCATTCTTGATAAAGTCCTTGCATGACAGAAATTTTCTACCTTTCCACTCTCATCTCCTCCACATTATCCCTCATCAATTCCACCTTTAACATTACACTGGAAGGAAAGGGGGGGAGCCCTTGTAACTTTAACTTTATATGCAATTGTACCATGCCTCCTACATGTATCTGTTCTATTTCTTCTTCGTAGAAAGCCCTCTATCTCCTTATCCCGAACACTATTCACTCCCTCTCCCCAACTCCAAGCTTCAGCCTATTCATCCTTCAAGCCTCACAGAAGGAGTCACTTCCCTGATCAGGTGAGGTGCTTTACTTCTCCAGGTTGGCAGAGACCTTGAGTTGCCTCCCAATATCTGCTAGATATGAGATGCTCCATGATTAGGTATGAGGCATGGCATAATCACCTACTAGAAGACAGAAAATGATTGTCTTTTATTCCTTTAAAAATTATTAAAAATGTTTCTTCAGGTAACTTATAACGTAGACCATGCACTGACCAACGCTGCAGTATTAGAAGAAATGGCAGGAAAGATTCAGAATATTGTTATGTATTGGCTGCATTTGGCTGCTATGAGAAAGGCCCCACAAAAGGGATGATTTTGATCTAAAGCAGAGACAGAATGCAACATAAGATCGTTGATAAGGAAGGCATGGTAAATTGTCTGAACATCCTATATCTAAAAACTGCAGAGCAAAACCATAGAGGTTTTCGGCCTCAAAACTCAGTCTTTCATTATTTTTTAAGTTTATTTTTATTTATTTTGAGAGAGAGAGAGAGAGAAAGCATGAGAAGGAAAGGGGTAGAGAGAGAGGGAGAGAGAGAGAATCCCAAGCAGGCTCTGCACTGTCAGTTCAGAGTCTGATATGGGGCTCAAACCCATGAACTAGGAGACCATGACCTGAGCAGAAATCAAGAGTCAGACATTTAACCAACTGAATCACCCAAGAGCGCCAAGCTCGAGGTCTTAATAGGAGATAAAGACTTAAGTTTTATGAAAGTCAGGAGCCTGGTGAAAGAGATTAGATTGAAAATATTGCCTTTTAATCCAGGCCCGTGGTTTCAGATGGCTTCAACAAAGAACATAGGAGATGACGTAACCAGCCATCCCATCTTGGCCAGGATAAAGAGGCTCACTGAGCCTCTAAAATGGAACTTTCCATTTTAAAACCAGGATATTCCTAGACAAATGAGAAAATGTAAAACATCTCATTCCATTTTATATTGTTTATATGTTGAAATAATATTTGTGATATATTGGGTTAAATATATTATACAAATTATTTTACCTCATTCTTTTTATTTGTTAATGTGGCTACTGTACAACTTAAAATTATATGTGTAGCTCACAGCATATTTCTATTGAATAATACTATTCTAGACTTTATAAATATTTTTTCATAGCATCATTTCATATTATATTATCTGGTTCCATTTCTTGCAAAGGTAGACTTACACATGCTATAACAGAATGATGAAAGAACACTCATTTCACTTAAAATCTGAAAATCCTTTCTTAAACTTCTTCAAAAAATATAACTGGGGAAGAAACTCATTTCCATTTTTAAAAAATAGCTACTTAAAATATTATGCCAGTCATATCACATTGCCTAAAATGTAAATAAAATGCATCCATAGATGTAAAGTTAAAAACACAGATGTTCAACAGCATATGTGAGTTCTGAAACCTCCTGATGGGCTAAATAAATTACATAAATTAGTACTGTTAATTACTCTCCAAAGGGCAATGTCAAAATGATAGATGGATAATTCTGATTATTGAATGTTCTCTGTCAAGCACAGAAGAATGAATTAGATCAATACAACCAGAGCGATATTTTGGTGTACCCAATGTGTTCAATATTTTTCATTGGTCCTTTCCTTCTCTATTAGTTTCTTTATTATGATAATCATTAAAATAAATAGCTCACCATATCTTTTGGTTGTTATGCTAGATTTTGGAAAAAATATTCATAAAAAGACATGAAAAGTAATAACATCATTAATTAGCATCATATTTATTCTACTAACATTATCCACAGCCTTCTGTTTCTATCCATTCAAATTGCTGTCTTTTAAGTATAGAAAATCACAAACAAAATATTTGAACATAACAACATGTCATAACCTTTGCTTTCTACCCATTCATCGATGTTTCCTGCATACTGTGTTCATCTTCTTTATGGAAGACAAATTATGATCTTTCACCATTGAACAAAATAATGATACTAATTAATTTATAACAAGTAAAATAAGAAGTTATGAGGTCTCTATGTGGTTGGGAGAGGATGGGATACCCTAATTAACTGGAAAGCAAGTAAGAATTACCCTCTTACTCATGGCTGGCATGTAAACCCGGGCCTTTTAAACTAAGAAAGTATAGTTAAGAAATTTAAAGCAACGTGTAACATATTAAAGAGACAGTAATTTAGTCCAGAAGATACAATGACAAATATGAATGGTCTATATAGATGAAGAATCCATTCAAAATAATTTACCCATCATAGAATCTGCAAAAGAGAAGATGAAAACATTCTATGAGGTGTTTTTGAGCTGGTATTTGGATTACAGAATTATTTTTGTATTAAATCCCTAAGATTTTGTTTGTGGGAGTGAGAGTGGTAAGATGTATTGTACTAGATGGTTAAAGAAACTTGACTAGAATAGATAGGCTTTTACTAAAAAATGTGAAAAGGAAAAAAACACCTGTTTTTCTTCTGTACTCTCACTCCACTCACAGAATATTTTACTTCTGATACTTTGTGTGATTTCTGTTTTTGTTTTTTCTCACATCAAACAATTATTTGACTCCAGCTGGGTATCCTACAATTCAATTCAATTCTGACACTATCTGCATGGAGGTACCAGTACCTTCCATGAGTTAAGCTTCACAAGACTACACCCCCCACCCCACCCCGGCACACACGCGCGCGCGCGCACACACACACACACACACACACACTTCAGTTGTCAATCTCGTAGTTGCAACTGCTCAGGTTGTTTGTTACCTGTGATTCTGACAATCAGATATAAATTAGAGGTCCCGAGGACATCTTCATTGAGTTTGACTAATTTGCTAGAGTTACTCACAGAACTCAGGAAAACAGTTTACCTACAAGATGACCAGTTATTACAAAAGAATCTAAGTCAGGAAGAGCCGGATGGAAGAGGTGCATAGGGGCAGGCACATGAGGACGGGCTCAGAGCTTCCATGCCCCCTCCAGCCAAACCACCATCCCAACATCTCAATGGATTGACCAACCTGAAAGCTCTTGAATACTCAGGAATTTTTATAGAGGCTCCATTATATAGGCATGCTTGATTCAATCATTAGTCACAACTGATTAAGTCAATCTCCCGTTCATCTCCCCTGCCTAGAGGTCAGAAGGTGTGAGTGAGTCTGAAAGTTCTAACCCTATAATCACAGGGGTGGACCCCTGGTGGCAAAAATCCCCTCATCCTCAGGGGCTTCACAAAAGTCACCTCATTAATAAACTCAGGAGTGGTTGAAAAAGACATTATGAATTAACAAAAGACACCTTTAGCTTTCTTATCACTTAGGAAATTCCAAGGGTTTGGGAGGTCTGTGTCAGAAACTGAGACTAAGACCAAATACATATTTCTTATTATAAATCACATTATTGCAGTCTGTCAGAGATACAAAAATGAAGAAAACAAGTAGAAAAAAGGCAGAGAGTATTAGGAGGACTGGCTGGAGAGAGAAGCTAGAGTAGAGCTAACACGTTCATCATCTCACATTAGTAAGTGCATGGGAGAAGAAAAAATGGGCAAGAATGCATCAAAAAGTAAGATAATATTTTGTCTATCATTATTTTTTAAAAAATAATTCTTTTAAAAAAATATCCATTCATTCATTTTGTTCATATTTTGGGCCATCTCTTATTAACTCCCCACCCCCCACTGATCTTAATGTTCTGGGAAATGAAAATAAGTTTGAAATAGTTCTTGGCCTCTAGGAGCATACACTTGTATTAACTTACACTTAAAAAATTCAGCACATGTGCTCAGCTGTTAATTTTTTATTTCCCTTGAGTAATTACTTATTTCCACTTCTCCATTTAATTGGTTTAATGTCAGGCAGCATTGGTTTGCTTGCAGCCACTTAAAAAGTGCACAGAGTTGTCCCAAATTAGGCCATGTCTCTTGGCACTAATATGGCAGTTTTCATATACCACTGTCTTGATTCTTGATTGTTCTCACACAACATATTGGTTGTAAGTTAATATCAAATCCATTTAGGTTTATTTCCTGGAAATTGTGGAGTTTTTTTTAGCTTGACTATGAACTAAATATTTGAAGGTAACTACCCGTTCTTTCCTCCCTCCATTCCTCCTACCCTTCCTTTCTTCCTTCCTTTTTTTTTTTTTTATCTTTTAGAGGCTTATTCTATTTAACCAGCTCATAAAATTAATATAGATTTGTAATCATAAAAGGAATCAGAGATCATTTAAGTTAATAAACAGATGTAGTTCATTGATTGACAGTTTGTTTAGATAATGACAAATATGATTCTAATTTGGAATAGTTTTTTCACACAAAATGGTAGATTTAAAAAATAAGTATCTTTAAAGAGAAGGGTTATTTTTTAATAATCTTTTTGAAAATTGATGACTTTGAATATTATGTTGAACCTCAAATCTACAATACTCTGCTGAAACTCTGCTCTCTCTCTCTCTCCTTTTCAATCTCTCTCTCTCTCTTTCTCTCTCTCTCTTTCTCTCTCTCTCCCTCTCCCTCTCCCTCTCTTACTTATACACTCTAAAACACATACACACACACAGCCTCCAGGAAATTCTACTCCATTCTCTTCTGAATACTGAGAAAGTAAATGATTTATGAACTCACTTTTTGAGGCGTGTATTTTTTCTTTGGGCTTCTACTATGATAGAAAATATTTCAAGATCTTTTTTTTAGAATTAAAGTCTAAGATTGCTGGCAAAATATAAGAGATTTTAAAGTCACTTTTAGAAATATTAGGCTCAACTCTTTTTATGTAAAATTACAATATGATGAATCTGTTTGACTATTTGAAAACATATTTCCACTAAATATTACGTGCTTCTTTAGAGAAATAGAAACATTCATTTGCCCTATTTGATCTTTTGGAGAATATTCTCTATAGTCCAATTGATTTCTCAAGATCCTTTCTTTTTTAGAAGAATATGTCAGCTCTCAAGTGTCTAGTAGTTCTTTTATCTGCTGGCCTCTTTAAAACCCACAAGCCTGTTTAGGTTATCAGATCTACTTTAAAATGCTGCCATTCATCTGTTCAATTTAATGCTTGCTCAGGAGGGAGCTGCTGTATTGACTAAGGGCTATGCCACAATGCAGTTTGGAAAATGAGAAAAGAAATAAAAGCAGGCCCAAGCTAAATATACCATTAACTCTGCCTAAGATGGCAATACATCAATGGAGCATTAGACATAATCATGTTTTATATAGTTAGTCAACCACAGAAAAGAATAATCAGAGATATTTATTCAGAAAGGAACAGGAACTCTGTTAAGGCTTTTAAGCATTTACTCTTCTTTTCTCTTTCGAAAATAATGTGTAGTAATTAGTTTTCATCTCTACAGACAATTTCTCTCATAAAAATAAAAACATGTCTTACTGTAATGAATAGAAATCAAGAAAAAAGATGTAGCTTTTGCCTTGTACAATGCTTAAAGGATGGTTATTAAACAGAAAATAAATAGACTAAGGCCATTCTAACTGGCAGATAATATTTTTGTGTTATATATTGATTGAAGAAGAATGAAAATGTGGTCGCTTTTCAATACTCTATTGAATGGGCCTACTTTGTACTCATTAATAACTAGTTAAATCTCAGGACAGTAAAACTTGCTTTTAATTTACAGTCAGCTTAGTAAACTACTAAATGCCAATTCCGTTTGTATTAGAAAGCCATTTAAGTTCCTTAAAAGGAGAGTTACCTAAATTAAGGAAAAGAAAAGGAATGGGAAAGAAAAGAAGGACGAAGGAAGGAAGGAAGGGAGGAAGGAAGGGAGAGAATGGGGGAAGGGAGGGAAAAAAGTGGGAAGAAAGCCTGACTATGGTTTATGCTTGAAAACCATGCAGTTTAATAGACAGATCATTGGATCTTTCTCTCAGCTCTGAATGATTTCTCTACTGCTCACTGGGAAAACAATTTGAGATAAGCCATTTTCTTTTGTACCGCATTCTGTTATAGTGGGAATTTGCAGAAATAATACTTATGTCAACAGATTGTTGTAAAGAACAGAAGAAATAATGTATACATATATATATATAAAGTATTTATATATAATATATACATATTCATAAAGTATAAATTGCTGTGCAGCGATTCTCAACCACTGCTCCCAGAAAATACAGGTAACCTGTGAGCCACAGTGAGTTGCTATCTCACTAAAATAGCCTCAGGGTAATATTTCTCCAATTCTCAGAAATAATCAGTCAATATACTGTTCTCCATTTACAGATTTTAAGTCATTTTTTTCTTACACAGTTGGCAATTGCTATCTTTACATAATCCAAATAGATTAATAGATTGCTTTGAAATTGACAGACTTAGAACATACTGCAAACCCTCTTTCCTGTTTCAAATAAATAGAAATTACATAAACAATATAGGAAACAGTTTAACACACAACTGATATCTTACTAATATGGATTGAGCTGTTCCGGGAATCTTCCTCCTGCTTCAGGCACATCTGTGCACATGTGCACACACGTGTGCATACCTTTTAATACAAAGTTAAACTTATAAATAACAAAGGGAACACCTCTATGCAAGAAACAAAGAATGAATTGAAAATTATAAAAATCAAGAAGGACTGAAGTCTAAGGACTCATAAGGGAGGTACGGACACATGTACAAGTTTATGATTAAAACCTGGAGAATGCAGATTAAAGTCTGTAGAGAAGAGCTTATCCTCTAGTACTTAGACTAATAGAACAAAGCTACCCCAAATAGCAAGGAGTCATTAGGGACTAGGAAACACCTTTTCAAATAAGTTTAGGAAAATAGTAAGCATATTTGTTATAAATCCTCCAAAGTAGTGAAGTCAGGAAAAAAAGATGCCTGAAAGAATTAGAAAGCACCTCTCTGAGTTACCCATATTTGAGAGTCTGGTAATACAGAAATTGTCATGCTTAGGGAATTTATTTGTGATTATGATATAACTTAGTGGGTCAGATTTTTTTATTTTTTGCTGCATATTTAGTTAACTATGCACCACAATTTCTTAAATAAACTTCTAAACAGAATGCAAATACATATTACAATATATTAAATTTCCTTTTTTCTCATTTGTACTGAAAACTTTTCCTGAATTCTTAATTCTCTTCGGCCTATTGCTTATTTAGTTCTATTCTATCCTGATGTTCCATTACTCATGAATACTACAGTGCTGTATTCTCCTCCATAACCATAAAACAGCTATCAAAACCAGGAAATTGATATAGATACATTACCACCATCTGATTCTCAAATCCCATTCCAGTTTTGACAATTGTCCCAGTAATGTCTCTTATAAGCAAAAGGATCTAGTTGTGAATCATGCCTTGAACAGTCTGGAACAGTATCTCAGTCTTAATTTAACTTTTACAGCCTTTATACTTTGAAGTTTACAGCTATACATTTTGAAGAATATGCTTTAATTTGAGTTGTCCGATATTTCCACATAGCTAGATTCAGATTGTGTATCTTCAGCAGAAATATAGTGATGCTGTATTTTTCTTTTTGTTTTCGATTATATTACATACCATTTTTTATTTCTTCTCCATTGCCAATAATGTTCAATGTGATACTTGATTAAGGTGATGACTGTTAGGGTGTTTACTGGTAGACTCTAATATCTCCACTAGGCTCCATCCCTCATTCTGTTCAGATTTTGAAAACCCACTTGGGGACTTCCAGCCACGTATACCCCTGTGCTCTCTGCTTAGGCTCAGACACCCTCTTCACGGCCTCATCCCATATCCCCCATCCTCCCCCTGCTTAGGCTGTCAATTTGCATACCAAGCTACCATCTGAGTTTAATGCCTTCTTCACCCTGCAGGTTTCTGATAGCCTACAAAGAGCTTTCCCACACTTTAGGGATACTTTTCATCTTGTTTTGGCTGTGACATCCTTTGACAGATGGCAGTCATCATCTGATGCCCTCTCCATCCTACTCAGGCTCTAAAAGCCCAAGATTCCTTCCTCTCTATGCTCCTTCTCCAGCATTCCATGTAGGATGCCTTTCCTTAAAGATACCTTTCATACTCTGTTACACCTAAATGCTATAGAACTGAATTGATCAGGAAAATAAAAGGAAAAGATAGAAGAGCTGGATTATATTTTTTCTACAATATTAGAGTCCCTCTTGCTTTAAACTTTACATTTCACATATTTATATATACTGGAATTGCAGGTATATCTGCACTTATTTCTATCCTGTTATTTTGTTTTCTTTTAATTTAATATTATTTTTCATTATTATTTTACTTCTATCTTCTTCATGTTTTACTAATCAATTTTGTTTTCTTTTTCCCAATGTTCTATGAATTTAAAAACTCATATATAATATTTTATTATTATAACTGAGAAAAGTAGTTGAGATAAAATTCACATTGAGAAATAAATCTTAAGATTGTAATCTAATGAGTTTAATAAAGAGTTATAGCATTCCAATCATCCACTGATTTCCCTTGCATTCTCTTTCAGTCAATTCTACCATCCATGGGCAACCACTATTCAGATTTGGAGCACCATACATAATTTTACCTTCCTTTGGACTTAATCTAAATTGGAATCAACAAATTGGGCTGTTGGAACCCTGGGGTAGTTTTGTGGATCACGGCTGGCCTTGGTAATACATTTGCAATTTGGCCAATCAATGCTGGTCTTTCCTGGGGTTACTCAGTTGGAGTGACTGTTTCAAATATCTCTCATCATTCTTCATCAGCCTAGTCATATTCTTCTCCTATAGCAGGCACAAGAAGGCAAAAAGAGAAATTTTAAAATCCCTGTAAAACACATGAATCAAAACTGGCACATGGTCTTTTCTGCTGTGTTTTACTGGCCAAAACAGGCCAAAGTTGAGAACCGGAAGGAATGAGAAACATGTATCACATCTATACTGGGGAGAAATGCCATCATGTGGCAAAGAATATCAGCAGCATATTTGGGATAATAACAGAATGTACTAGAGTGTGTTCTCTTGGACATGGTTCCTTCCTATGTGCAAAATATGATCACCTAATCCCAAGAACTCAAAAGTTTAGTTCAATCATTTCTTGATCCAGCAACATATAAAATGAAGACAAGTGGTTTGGCCCTTTTTATTCCCAACACACAGTGTAGCAACAAAGCCAGAGGGCAATAAATAATCCTATTTGAAAGGAGGAAGAACGGAAAGCATATAGCAGTCACTGGTCCATAGTCCTATTAAAAGCTTTCTGGGAAAATATTACTCATCCATACCCCCTATTCAGTGGTTTCCAGCTGGGGATGATCTGCTCTCAGGCAACTTTTGACGATGACTAGAGATATTCTTAATGGTCAACAATGAGGGGTGTGTGCCACAGATATACAGTGTGTAGGGATGCTGATAAATATCTCACAGTGAATAGAACAGCTGCCCTCAACAAAAAGTTATCAATCCAGAATAGTAATAGTGCTAAGAGTGAGAAACTCTCTGCCCTATTATTTTTTTCTTCCAAATTTTAAAACTCTAGTTAGTTAACATACAGTGCAATATTGCTTTCCAGAGTAGAACTCAGTGATTTTCCAATTATATACACCACCCAATGTTCATCATAAGTGCCCTCCTTAAAATACCCATCATCCATGCAGCCCATTTACCACCGATCTCCCTCCTTCAATCCTCAGTTTGTTTTCTATTGTTAAGAGTCTCTCATGGTTTCTTTCCCTCTTTTTTTCCCCCTCCTTCCCATATGCTCATCAGTTTTGTTTCTTAAATTCCACATATGAATGAAACCATATAGTATTTGTCTTTCTCTGACTGACTTATTTTGCTTAGCACAATACATTCTAGCTCCATCCACATCATTGCAAATACTCTCTGCCCTATTCAAAGGGTGAGAATGATTCTTTACTAAGCCTATGGTCTCTTTTCTGAGAGTGACCCCCTGTGCATTGAGCTTCTGGGCTCTGAGCTCTATCTCCTGGTATAGATTTACATTTCTCTCATTGTCTGGCCATTTCTGAAGAGGGCATTGGAAAGTATACCCTTCCTTGATAAACAAGCAAATATCTCAGGCTACTTCTTAGTGTGAAAATTAGGGGGCCTAAGGGTCCTATTATATTTTGAATATTACAGCAATTTTAATAATAATTATTATTGATATTAGAATATATAAATATATAATAAATAATAATAAATTTTATATTAAGTTCAATCTCCTCCATGTACCAAAAGTCACATTCACAATGCTTTCTGAAATATTGTAAAAGTTTTAATATGCTATCTTAATTGGCAATATATTGGCAATATAAATATATTTTAAATCAAGTGAAAAGGTTTTGAAGGGAATCACACACACACACACACACACACACACACGTGTGTGTGTGCATACAGAGCACTCTTCTGAAAAAGTGTTAATATATTAAAAAGGCCAAAAAGAATCCATCAGATTTTTAAAATTTACATATCTTTAATTAAAAAATAATTGTAGGCATGCCTGGGTGGCTCAGTCAGATAGGCATCCAATTCTTGATTTTGGCTCAGGTTCATGAGGTAGAGCCCCACATTGGGCTCTGCCCTGATAGCACAGAGCCTGCTTGAGATTCTCTCTCTCCCCCTCTTTCTGTCCCTTCCCTACCTATGTTTTCTCTCTCTAAATAAGTAAATAAATAAACTTTAAAAATAATGAGAAGAAGAAGAATTGTATAATATAGTCATCTCATCTGTTTGGGTTAAAAGAGGCTACAAAATGCTCAATGTGCATGTTGTTAGCTTACAGTAGGAATGGAATCAATACTTACATAGGTGGACTTTACCTCATCTGACAGGGAAAGATGGTAGAGGCTATTGATTTAGGAGAAGAGCTTGGGGGAGTGACATTTACAGTACAATGGATTAAGTTTAATGAGCAGACTTACTACTTATCAATAAAGGCTTAACCTTAACCCCACATTAGTTAGGCATTATTGTGCAAAATAATTTGAAGTAGATTAAATGATTTATTGACTACACATAAATGTCCTGAAGAAGATAAACAACAGTTTCCTCCTGATGCAAAATTGTTTTCAGACTCCTGAACACATTCTTTTCTCTGTATTTTTACCTTTCATGCAACAGAGGGGGGAAAAATGAAACTTCATTGTTAAATTAAAACTGAATTTTAATTTTAGGATAAAGTATGTCACAAAATATGTATTCATTCCTTAACATTTTAAAATTTGTTTCACAAGGACTTCATAATATATTTTTTTAAACTTGGTAGATAAATGCATTTCAGAAACACGTTTATAAAACTGAGATATAAAAAGAAAATAAGATACCTAGTAAGGTAACTTTTCCTCTATTACCATATTAATTGCAAAACAATTCCAGTAGAGTCTCTCCAGTCATATAAAGTCTCAAAATTAAAGAAAATTGGTAGAGTCTACATCTTTCCTCCAATCACTATTAAAGTCATTTAAAAATAGGATGGATATAGACAAAAGTGAGATACATTTGGAGCAAAGACATTTACAATCTAAATGAAATTAATATGCAGAGACAATGAGCTTCATTTCCACTTATACCAGTATGCACTGTCCCCCAGCAGGCAAAGTGTCCATAGTTCCAAGTACATTTTTTCAAAGGCAATTCCTTATTTCCCATCCTTTTAAGCATTCCTGACTCTTCCTAAGGTTTTAGAATAAAAGCACTATTGGCCTAGTTCTCAGTTTTATAAATTAAGAGGAACTGAATTTATAGAATAGAGGTCTGGGCTATGGAACCCAACTACAGAAATTTCTAACTTTGCCCTCAGTATCTCATTTCCTTTTCTAACAAATTGTGTTTGCTTATTTTAGTTTTTATTGAATCAAAACTTACATACAGGAAAATGCACAGATCTTCATTGTAAAATATGATGACTCTTGGCAAAAGTATACATTAGTGTAAATAATACCTAAATCAAGGTATAAATTTCATCATCCCAGAAATTTCCCTTATGCCTCCCTCTGTTTATACCCACCCCTGGTTTTAGAATCTTATCCAAATTAGATTATACAATCAATATGCACTCTTGTTTTTCTACTTTATTTCGTTCAACACAATGTGTCAATCCATACTGTTATATGTAGTAATAATTTATTTTCTTTATTGCTGAGTTGTTTTCAATTGTATAAATATACCATAATTCATTTAAAAATTCTCCTCCTGATAGACATATGACTTGTTTACATTGTTGTCTAGAATGAATAAAAGCATCAATAACAAGCTTATGCAAACATTTGTGGATATATGATTTAATTTCTTGGAGTGAAATTACTAGGTCATAGGTAGGTTTTTTTTCCCTTTTAAAGAAACTGCAAAACACTTCTTCAAAGAGGCTGTACCATTTAATATTTCCCCAAGCAATGCATAAGTTTGATGCTCTATATCATTGCCAACAGTTGATATTATTAGACTTAAATTTTAGCCTTTCTAGTAGGTATGTAGTGGCATTTAGTTGTGGTTTTAATTGGCATTTCTATGCTATGAATTCTTTCATCTGTTTTAGTTTTGTTGTTATTGTTTGCCATATAATCATCTTCTTTGGAATGTGTTCAATTTTTCACCCAAATTTATTGGATTCTTTATATTTTTATTATTGAGTTATAAAATTCTTTATGGATTCTGGATATAAGTCCTTTTCTTAGATATATATTTTGTGAGTATTTTCTCCTAGTCTGTGGCTTGCCAATTCATTTTTTTAATGAACAGAAATTTGAGGTAGGGCAAAATATAGTTTAGCAATTGTCTGTTTATGATTTTTGTTTTCTGTATACTCTCTAGGAAAACTTTATAACATCAAAATGTTGAAGGTATCTTGCTAAATTTATTAAGAAGCCGTGTCGATTTAACTTTTTCATTCAAATCTAGGATTTCTCTTGATATGTTTATGATGTAAGGCAGTGATCTAAATCATTATTAGATAGATGATAGATAAATAGATGATAGATAGATAGATGATAGATAGATGATACATAGACCTATTTATGGAATTATTACACATATATTCAACTGTTTAAGTAGCATTTATGAAAAAGATTTTCCACTCCTCATTGCACTGAATTTATTAAAGGGTAATTTGACTATGTAAGTTAGGATTTTTTTGGACCCTCTTGTGTGATTTTGTTTTCCATTTATACACCATCCTTCTCTCTTAGGTAGATGATAGATAGATAGATAATGTAAAAATATGATTATAACCATATATTTTTTATTTACTCCAGAATATTTTATAATAATTTTATAATTTTCAACACAGATTTGACAAATCTTTTTATTAAAGTATTTTAGATATACTATTTTTTCTTTCCTAATTTTACTTTTCATTTATGCATTACCAATGTCTAGAAATATAGATGATTTTTTAAATATAATGTTTATTTTGTTTCTCAGGATCTTGCAAAATACATACTAGTTCTAGTTTTATTTTGTTTATGTACATTAAAATTTTTTTACATATATAATCATGTCTGCAATAAAGGCAGTTCTGCTTCTTTCTTTTTTATTGTCATGTCTTTTATTTCTTTTTCTTTTCTTATTGCACCAAATAGACTTGTATTATTTAATGGTGAATAGGAAATGGTGCCTGGAAACATCTTTTTCTTATTCCCAATCTTGGAGAATAGCATTTGGTGCTTCATTATTAAGTCTAATATTATTGGTAAGTTTTTCATAAATGCTCTTATTTTCCAAGTTTTCTCAGAGTTTTTATCATGAATAACTATTAAAGTTTGTCAAATTTTTTGCTGTATCAATCTGTTTATTATCTTCCTTTATTCTCATAATATCAATCTTTTACTCCTACAAGTATCCACACCAAGTCATATATATTATTATTTCTATATACTATTGGATTTCATTAATTATTTTTTCTTTGTTTTATTTTCCTTTTTGAATGTCTGTATATGGTTTGAGTATCAGAGAGATAATATCTCATAAAAGTAGCTGCAAAGTCATACCTCCTCTTATATTTTATGATGGAGTTTCATAGAATTGGTATTATTTTTTGTATAAGTTTGATAAAATTTCCTCAGTAAACTCATCTGGGTATGTATGTTTTGTTGTGAGAAAGGTTTTAATGTCAAAATCTTGTTTTTAACAGATATAAAGCTCTCCAGATTACATTTCCTTCTTTTGTCAGTTTTAATTTATTCCTATTAAGGAAATTCTCAATTTTATCTGTTGTCAAATTTACAAGCATTAACTTGATCATTTTTATTATCCCTTTAATTTTTTTAATATTCATTATAACATCAATCCCTTTACATCCTTGATATTGATCATTTGAGTTTTCTTTTATCCTCATTCTATATAGAAGTTTATTACAAATATCAATCATTTAAAAGCAAAAAGCAGTGTTATTTTAATTTTTCTCTATTGTTTGTTTCCTATATCCCTTATTCTGTCCTCATATATATTACTTTTTTTCCTTTTTCCTGCTTTGTATTTCACTTCTTGTATTTTCTATCCTTTTTAAGTTTGAAATTTAAGTTAATTATATTAATTCTCTCCTTTTACAAGGCAGCTTTCGTATCTTGTTTTTTTTTCAAGATATATCTTTTAATATGGTTTGCTTTTCAGCTTATTTGGATATTTGTTTTAATGTACACTGTTTGTAGACAATAGGTTTTGGGTGCTCATGTCTCCCTATTCTGACAATGATTGCTTTTAATATGCATGCTTAATCCATATATACTTAAAACTATATTTAAAAAATAGTAAAGTGTATTTTACTGATATGTTTTTGTTTAAATTGACCATTTTGCTATTTGTCACATCTTCATTTCGTTACTATATTCCTGTTCTTCTGCCATTTTAATTTCTCTTTTGGTTTTGTGGTCACATTTCTTTTTAGTTTTAAAGATTCCACTTGGGCTAGATCACCACACGTCTTATGTATCTTATGTATCTTTAACTTATCGAAGTCTATTCAGACAGAATATTGTAGCACTTCACTCAAAAAGCAAAAAACAAAACCTCAAACCTCCAATCAATAAAATTCTGTTTATAGTCCTCTTTTTCTAAGCATTTTTTTCATAAATGATGTTACTAAAATTGATACCACTTATTACTATTAATTAAACAGTCATACTTTAAAGACATTGAGAAGAAAAGCACGCGCGCGCGCACACACACACGCTCACATGTATGAGTATACATGCACACAGACCCACATCTATTTTTATGATTTCTGATGCACTCCACTCCTTATTGTAGATCCCAGTTTTCATTTCATGTCCTTTCTCTTGAGACTGAATAAATCACATAGTTCAACACTGTTGGTGACAAGTTCCCTTGGTTTCATTTCTTTGAAAATGATGTTAATTAACCTTTATTTCTGAAGGAAGTTTTGATAGATTTAGAATTCTATATCTTCTCTTTTACTTCATTAATGATAGTATACCATGGTCTTTTGGTCTTTATTGCTTATGATAAAATGTCACTCCTCACATTTTGCCTAAAATATAAAAAATTTTTTTCCTCTGGCTGCTTTGTGCTTTTTTTCTCCTTTGACTTTCAGAATTTTGACTATGACATGACTTATTTTATTTTTCTTTGTATTACTGCTGCTTGGTTCATCTGAGCTGCTTGGATTTATAAGTTGATTTTTCCAACAAATTTGTGAAACTCTTGGCCATTTTTTAATTGATGAAATTTATTGTATGGAAATGACATCTTAAAACATTTAAAGGAAAACTGATACTATCAAATCATTAACAGAACAAAGAGATGTGAATGAATACCTTTTTTTATTTTAGAGAGAAAGAGAGCACATGCACATGTGCAAGCCGGGGGTGGGCAGAGAGAGAGGGAGGGATAGAGTCCTAAGAATGCCCTGCACTGTCAGTGTGGAGCTCACTCAACTCAGGACTCATCCCATGGACCATGAAATCAAGACCTGAGCCAAAATCAAATTGATAGCTCAATCAACTGAGCAACCCAGGCAGCCCTTAGTGAATATTCTTAAGCGAGGTTTTAAAATAATTTGTATAGTGACATTTCATTTATGTTAAAATTATTTATATATATAGATGTAAAGACATAGCATGATATAATATGAACATTTTATACTAAAATTTTAATAGTCAAAATATGGAACACTGACAATACCAAATATAGACAAAGATGTGAAGCAGGAATGTTGCTGCCAGGAATGTAGAATGGACAGCCACTTTAGAAGACAGTTTGGTGGTTTCACACAATATTAATCACTCACCATGCAAAGTAGTAATCTTCCTTGATATTTTCCCACAGGGGTTGAAGACCTACGTTTGAATACAGATGTTTATTGCAGTTTTATTCTTAATCACCAAAATTTGGAAGTAACCAGATGTTCTTCAGTGTATGAATAGACAAATAAATTAAGGTTTATCCAAAATAGAATATTATATAGTGCTGAAAAGAAATGATCTATCAAGACATGAAAAGACATAGAGGAAATTTAAAAGCATGTTAGCAAAAGTAGCTGATCTGAAAAGGCTATATACTGTGTGATTCCAAATCTATGAATTTCTGGAGTAGGCAATACTATAAAGACAATAAAACACCAGTGGTCACCAGGAGTTTGATGAGGAGAGATGAATGGGCAGAGTATAGAGGATTTTTAGGACAGTAAAATATGCTATGTGATAATGTTATATATATGTTGTTACACTTTAACCCACTCCCACTGGATGCAAAACACCAGGAGGGAACCATAAGAGACACTGTGGACTTTTGGCGATTATGATATATTGATATATGTTCATCCTTGGTATAAAACGTACTATTCTAATTAGTGAGGTTAGTAATCTGGAAAACTATGCATGTGTAAGGCAGAGATTATATGGGAAATAATCTATACATTCCTCTCGATTTTGTTGTAAACCTACAACTGGTCTAAAAAATAAAATCTTTAAAAATATGAATATAGAAAGAGCTACCCTCAAATCTGCAATAGTGTACCTGCTAAAACCCTAAAGCTAAAGCATAAGAATAACCCATAAACTAGTGTTTCTAGGTATAAAACAATGAGTGAATATTTCCATTTGTACCTCATTATGAACAAAAATGTTCATAGCAGCATTATTTATAATATCCATAAGGGAAAAGAATGTAAATATCCATCAACAATATAGTGAATTAAAAATGTGTGGTATTTTTTTGTGATGGGATATAACACAACTAGATAGCATCACGAACTACTTCTATATGCAATAACATAGATTATTCTCACCAGTTATATGATTCTATTTCTAATAAATTAAAAAACTGGCAACATTACATCAATGGTATAAGTCAGAATAATGGCTGCTTCAGCTTGGAATTGTTGTTAAAGGCTCAGGACTGGGGAGAATGAGCAAATTTTTTGTGTGTGATGTTAGAAATGTGCAATATCTTGATCTGGGTGATACTTAAACATGCATAAACACAATCATACACAAATGCATGCATGAACATATACATATACGTACGTATACATATACATTTGAACTATCAAGTTTCTGCATTTTGTTTTGAATTATTACAAAAACTAATGAAATGTCAAGAATTTCATATAATAGAGTTTTTTGTTTACTTGCTGGGAGAGTGACAATAGGTCCAACTACTCTGCAGAACGATCTCACAAAATATGAGAAAGTAAAAGATATTCCAGCCCTAAGACTCAGCAATTACAGATAATCTTAGAGAAATGCCAATTTTAGTACACTAGGAAATATACATTATAATGTCTAAACCAGCATTGTTTGTGACAGCCAATCACTGAAAATAACTTAAAGTTCCATGAACTGAAAAATGTCCACATAAATTATGACATTTTCACATGTACAATACAAAACAGGTGTACAAAAGAATGAACTGGGGCTCTAAGTCTGAATATTATAATCACAGTTTTAAGGGCAATAAAATTGCCAAGGAATTCACACAGCATAATGACATTAGTACAACATATAAAACATCAAACCATATTATGTCAGCAACAAATATATTGAAGGTATAATGAAATGTGTGGAATGAAATATGGAAATTCTTAAATTGGGAATAAGTAGTCAAGGAGCTTCAATCATATTGTTTTTGTTTTATTTATTTAAATGGGGTGGAAATATAACAAAAGATTTATTATTCTTATGTACATATATGTACTATCTTAATACATAAATTGAAGTGAATGATTTTAACAATACATGTGAAAGGTAAGCTACATAATAAATCCAATAAAACATAAATTTAATAGAAAGACTATAATCAATAATCATTATAAAGAAAATATTTAAAATGACAATAAATGATTGCATGCATCTGAGTGAACATTGAGTCAGGAATCACTGTCATGTTCATTAGTGTTTAGTTGACAGTGGATATGTTTCATAGCTCTGTAACTAGCATCTAAATAGAAAACTACATTTATCTACTAAAATTTATCTACTAAAATATAGTTTCATAATGTTACATTTACCTTTATCAAATGCAGTCACAAATGACACTAGAGAGTATGAGTGATGTCGATTAAATCATCCCATTAGGTGCATATCATGTGTGAAGGGGAGCAGAATGCTCATTTTCTAGTTATTAATCCAGATCAACTAAGAAAAGTGGAGAATAAAAGTCTCATATTTTCTTTACTAGTTGAAATTGATGAACTATATGTGAAGAGAAGCAGGAGCTTTCACAAGATTTCTATTTAATGGGTATGTTCAGCTTCAGAAGAACAAGAAACAAAGTCAATTAAAGGTAAACACTTGTTGGAAGAACTCAGACAATTCTTTTGAGAAACCAGGAAGCTGAATAAAAACATTGGCGTGTGTGTATATATATACACACACACACACACACTGTAGAAGAAAATGCTGTTATCAATGCTGTGTTGAATAACTTGGTGTGTATCAGTGGTAAACTTTCTGGTTGCCTCAACACACAGGTATTTTTCTACCTGTTCCTTTATGCTTGACAATCTAGATTGCCTGCTTGTTAAACTGTTTCCCAGTTACCCACTGGATCACTATGGGCTCTTTGTTTCTCCTATCTAGAGTTCAAGTTTTAGGCTGCTTTAATTTTCACAGTACTTATTTCCATGTGCTCTGCTTTGAAGTGTCCCAGCAAAAGTAGTTGTGAAGTAGAGCATATTCATCCGTATATTTCTCTTTCCTCAGGAACATTAAAGTAAGTGCCTAAATTAGTCATTATTTAATAAGAAAAGCTGCTAATCATAATATTGAGATCACCAATAAAAACAAAAGCTCATGTCTTAGCTTGGACCACTATAAAAAAACAAAAACATAGATTGAGGGGCTTAAACAACAGACATTTGTTTATCAAGGTTATGGAGGCTGGAAAGTCCAAGGTAAAGGGGCCAGCAGATTTGGGTCCTGGTAAGAGCCCTTTTCCTGCCTGGCAGACAGCAGGCTTCTAGCTATTTTTATGTGGTGGAGAGAGAGTGCACTGGTCTCTCTTCCTCTTCTTATAAAACCGATCCCATCCTGAGTGCCCTACCTTTATGACTTCATTTAAACTTAATTACCTCCTGGGGTGCCTGGGTGGCTCAGTCCATTGAGCCTCTGACTTCAGCTCAGGTCATGATCTTGCTGTTCCTGAGTTTGAGCCCCTCGTCAGGCTCTGTGCTGACAGCTCAGAGCCTGGAGCCTGCTTCTGATTCTGTCTCCCTTTCTCTCTGCCCCTCCCTGCTCATTCTCTCTCTCTCTCTCTCTCCCTCTCTCTCTCTCTCTCTGTCAATAAAAAAATAAACCTAATTACCCCCTAAAGTTCCCACCTCCACTCCCTCAATGTGTTGGCACTTCAACACATGAATTTGTTGGAGACATAAATACAGAGAGAGAGAGAGAGACAGAGACAGAGGCAGAGGATATAAGACAGAATGAAAGAGAATGATTTATTTCAAGGAATTGCTCATGTGATTGTGATTGTTGGAGGTGGCAGTTCTGAAATCCGTGGGGGCAGGTTAGCAAGTTGGAACTGCAGCATTTCTATGTTACAGTCTTTTTTTTTTAATTTTTTTAATGTTTTATTTATTTTTAAGAGAGAGAGACAGAGTGAGCAGGGGAGAGTCAGAGAGGGAGACACAGGATCCGAAGACAGGACCCAGGCTCTGAGCTAGCTATCAGCACAGAGCCTGACGCAGGGCTCGAACTCAGGAACCGTGAGATCATGACCAGAGCCAAAGTTGGTCACTTAACCGACTGAGCCACCCAGTGCGCCCCACTATGTTACAGTCTTGAGGCAGAATTCCTTCAGGAAATTTCAAGCCTTGCTCTTAAGGTCTTCAAAGGATTGAATATGGCCAACCCACATTGTGGAGAGTAACTAGCTTAACTTAAAGTTTATTGATTATCAGTGTTAATCTCATTATACAGTAACATTCAGACTGGTATTTGACCAAACAACTGGGTACCATAACTAGTCATGTAGACACATAAAATTAATGGCCATAATATAATGAAGCATTCAATATGGATTTGTTTCCTATCTTCTTTTACTGTGTTTATAAAATATAGGGAAGTTTGTAATTTTTCTCTAGAAGTTCTTTTAATGATTCTAGACTAATGAAATATGTTCTTTCTTTTTTGACTCCCCATATTATTTTATTTAAAAAATTTAATGTTTATTTATTTTTGAGAGAGAGAGAGACAGAACATGCACAGAAGTGGGGGAGGGGCAGAGAGAGAGGGAGACACAGAATCTGAAGCAGGCTCCAGACTCTAAGCTGTCATCACAGAACCTGACACTGGGCTCAAACCAACAGACTGTGAACTCCTGACCCGAGCCAAAGTCAGATGCTCAACCGACTGAGCCATCCAGGCACCCCATGACTCCCTAATTTAAATCCCATTAAAATGAAGTTGTATCCTTTTTTTCTCCTCCCCAACAATTATACCATCACTCACATTTAGTAAATATTAATCACTTTAATTTCTCTTTGTTTTGATATCTATGTTTCATTTTTCACTATTTGATTTGCTACCCTTAAATAATACTCTTTGACACCTAGGAATTATAATGAGGCAATTTGCAATTTTACTTTCTAGCTATGTAACAAACCCATCTGTTCCCATTTTGTGTTAGATGGATGATTTCCACATTGTCAGAGTATATACAATTCATGACCCAGTCTATCAACTCTATTCTTCCTGTTACTTGTTTGATCTACAACTACCCTTTCTATCTGGAGCTCATCCTTTCTTAATGTTCTCAAGAAGACTCTTGCAAAGAATATTTACTAAGTTTTCTTGTGTGTTCAAAATGTGTTTTTACTTTTAAACTTCAAGGTCAACCTGCCTTGCCTCACACTTTCTCTCCTAGATTATCTTATTAATTTTTCTATACTCTTTCTTCTGAGTAGAATGTGGCTGTGGCTATGACAACTTTGCATTATAAAATGGTGACCATATAGAAGTTACCATACAAACTGGAGCAATTCTAAGAGTGAAATGGGAAAATATAATGGTGTAGTACTTATACCAGGATCATAAATAAAATCTAACTGTTCCACACGAATCAGAATTGGTGGGGTGGGTTCCAGAGACAAGTGTGATTTATGACTATATGGTTTCAGGAAAAATTCACAGATATATGGGGAAACAAGACAGGAAATGAGAGGTGCCCCCAAAAGAGTGAGATATTTGAAAAAGTCCACAAAGAATGGCTTTAGCTCGATCCTTCAAAGACTATCTGTAGAAAGTGTGTTTTCCTTATTAGAAGGCAAGGAGCTTGGAGTATTTGCACTTCTGTGCACACTGTCATGGTTTAAGAGCTATTCACAGGATGAAACTCTGAATCACTTCTTTTTATCTGCTTGTGCAGACATATTGCGTTCTGGCCACCTGTGCATAGTTACCTGATAGATCTGCAGGTGCAGACTCCTGGGAATGGCAACATATACAGAGGCTTCGTGCAAACATCTGGTAAAAGAATCTGACAGAATATAAGTGGATTACATGCTAAGTTTCCCATTTAAGGGGGACTCACCATACATTTCTCTCTTCTTCAAATTGTGGTTAGTTTCAATTTCCTGGAGGAAAATGTTTACGAGAAAGAATCAGTGGCAAGAAATATAACCCCCACTGCTGTAGCTGTTCTCTAGGCCATAGTTGATCATTTCATCATCTTTATCTTCCATTTATTCTCTGTGTCTCTGTGTGTGCATGTGTATGTATGCCGTAAGGTAAAGATTCTTCTTCCTCCATCTCCCAATATATTTATATTTGTTCCAGGAAAAATTGTTGAAAGCATTATTATTTACTTATTGAATTACCATGAAATCATTGTCAAAAAACCAACTAGGCATGTAAGTCTGGACTTATGAATTTTATTTTCTTTTTTGCATTGTTTATATACCCAATTGTCCACAAATGTGTATGTCCATCTATGCCAAACTGCCTTAATGATGTGTCTAAAAAACACTGTATATGAACCTTGAAATTAAAAGATGTTACTCCTCTGGCTTTATTCTCCTTTCTAATCATTTTGGAGGTAATAGGTTCTTTGAATTTCTATATAAAATTCATAGTTAGCTTAATAATTTCTACAGGGAAACCTGCTAGGATTTTGATTGTGTTTGCATTCAATCTATAGATCAGTTTGGGAAGAGTTAATATCATAATGACATAAGTCTCCCCATCTATGACCATCCTATATGTCTTAATTCATTTAGACCCTTCAGCAATGTTGTGAAAGTTTCACTGAACAGGTATAGCATATATTATGCTCAATTTATTCTTAAGTATTCATGTTTTTTATGTTATTTTTAATGGCACGGGTCATAATCTGAATAAACTTTTTTCTTTGCATATTGTACTGGATAGAACTTCCACAGTATATTGAATTGCAGTTGTAGGAGTAGATGTCTTTGCTTTGTTCCAGAACTTACGAGGAAATAATTCTTTCATCTAGGGCCAACTTTATGCCCTTGTGACCCAGTCACAGGATCCCGTGCTCAGAAGTCCCCTATTTTTGTTTAATGTTCTTCTGTTACTGCTTTAAAATTCTTAATAATTTGATCTTTGATTGCGATTTATAAAGGAATTTCTATTGGGTCACTGGAGCATGAGAGTGAGCAGAGGAGATGTGTATGATATATGTGTCCACTGTTCATTTCTTTCATTTTTAGACAGTGTTTGCAATGTTCCATGAGCACAGAATTCCAGTAGATCCACAGCGCACAACAGTTCAGAAAAGCTCAAAGCAAGTACAAGCTACACAAATTAGATGTATGAATGAGTGAGCAGCGGTTGATCGTTCTGAGAGGCCATACTTTCCATTCACACCAGAACTTGCTCTGAAGGCAAAAAGAAGGTAATGACTTCCAAAGGAATGAAAACCACAAAGGAACACTTTATCATTTTCCCTCTGTTACTTTCCTGTATTGAAGTTCTAAACCATAGTAACTGCTAATGTAATCTTATTTGGACATAGATACTTTACAGAGGTAGTAAAGTTAAAATGAAGTCATTGGGGTAGGCCTTCAGCAAATAAGACTGGTGTCCTTAGAAATAGGGGATATTTGAAGGTGGACACACACAGGAATAACGTCATGTGAAGAGACACGGGATAAAAACAGCCCAGGAGAGAAGTCTGGGACAGATCCTTCCTCACAGTCCTCAGAAGGAACCAACAAATGTGATGATAACTTACTACTCGACCTCTAGCCTCCAGAACTATGAGATAAATTTTGATTGTTTAAGGCTCCTGTGGTAGTTTGTCATGACATTATTAGTTCCTCTATATGTTGTGTTGAAGAAATGGGAAAATTCAAAGTTTAACTGCCATCATTTTTCCTCCAGAACATCTTATTATAACATATATTAAAATTTTGACAATATAAAGTATTATAAAGCATGTAGGACAACACACACACACCCTCACACATGTAGGCACATATATATTATTTGCATTATCTTATAAATTCTGTAAACATACCACCTTACTATTGAACTCCCCACTTAGTATTGAACTCCCCCTTAGTATTGAACTTAGTACTGAGCACCTCTCATTCTTGTCTACTTTTTGTATGTGCCTGTGAAACTGAATGTTACTAGAAAAAAACATACATTGTACTGATTACTCTCAATTTAAATGTTTAACTGCTAACTTCAGAGCAGTTGGGCATTATTGTTCCTCCAAAATCAAACTACACTTCTCAGTTCATTTTTCATCCCATTCTACTAGAAAGCTATTTCATACTTCCTCCTTTTCCCAAAAATTTCTAGAGCCACCTCAAGCATCTTCATTCTTAGCTAATGATCTTGCTTCCAATTTTCACTGAGAAAATTGAATTAATCACAAGAGAATTTCTGCAGGATGTCACTACTATATCAGTCTAACTACCAGCAATAATGTCTAAATTCTCTTCTTGCTCTCTGGTTCATATGGATAAACTATGAAATTCCTAGCTAAAGTCTTCACTTCCCGTTCTTCACTGCTCTCCTCTTCTTTACCTTTGCAAAATCTTAGCTCCAATATTTTAGTTCTTTCCCTGAAATTTTCCCACTGGAGTGGATCTTTACCATCAGTATATAAATACATCATTGGATCCATATCCTTAAAAAAATCTATCAATTCTGATTCTACCTTCATCTATTGCCCCATTTTTTAAACTTTCCTTTACAATAACATACTTTGGAAGGGTTATTTATACCAAAGTTTCTTAATCTCCCTTTATCTCCTGAGCCTCCTTCATCAGTTGTTCATGCCCACTCCTCTGTACCCCTTTTGTCTGGCTACTGATTAATTTCCTGCTGTTGAAGCTAATGATTAATATGCAATCCTTAACCTGGCCTATCAAAAGCATATAGCACATTTATTGTGCTTTTATAGCACGATAGCATAAAGCACCTACCAACACATTATTACTATTTATATATCAATAGCTTACAATGCAACCCCTGTTTCTTGAAAGAGTGGCTTCATTTGGCTTCCAGTCACCTGTTTCTGTCTGATGCCGCTTCTATTCCTCTGGCATCTTGTCAGTCTTCTACGCTGGTGTATCCTCACTCCCTGACCTTGTAGTGTGGGATAACACAGAACTCAGTCTTTGATATTCTTCTTTTCTCTAGCTATACAACTTCTGTTTGATCTCACATAATTATATGGCTTTAATCATGATCTATATGCCAAATATCTGGCAGATTGAAATATCCAGGTGCAGACCTCTCCGCTGAACTGCAGTCACATGAACCCACCTAACTGCTGGGCTTACCACAAGTGTGATGTCTATTAATCATTAATATTGTCATGAATTTAAAAAGTATAAAATAGTAGTTTTATGTTTAGCTGTGTCTAAATGCCACACTGTACTACTTCATGTAATACTCTTTGTATAAGGATTAACACAAAATCATAACCTGTTTTAACCATTATTTTACATATAATTCAAGGCAGATTTTATAGATTTTGCTGAATTTGTGACAGGGGTATGCTAATATATATATTTATACTTATATATTTCCTTGTGTGATGGATATATGCTTATGTGTATGTATAGTCATATATATAAGTGTATATATACACATATATACTTACATATTATATATTCATATATAGGAATATGAATATATGTATGTATGCTATTTCATATTGTAGTCATTTCTATTAGTTGAATGTTTCATTTTATAGAATGAGTGCCAGTACAGGGAGAGAAATGCTTGTTATTATTTTTCCTTGTCATATAAAGTAAGGAGGATTCAGGCAGGAAAAGTTAAAAATGATCTCAAAGCTGAGATAGCATGCAAACGATTGGATTATAAAATTAATGAGTGATACTATAATCATAATTAAAATATAATATTTATTAATGGCATTAACATTAAAACTTGTGTTTCACTTTCGAATAATTATCTATATTTGTGTAATTATATCATCCAGACTTTGAAATTTTTACTATTGAAATGTCTAGATCTCATAGAAACAATAAGGCAATTTCAATTTTCATAAATGAAAGTGCATCACCCTCGAAATAGGTCTTAAAATCTCCCTATAGCGCTTATGAATGAAGCTTCACTGGCAAAAAACAACGATTTCTTCTATGAGAAAATTTCAGTGACTACTATAACCCACAGTCTTCTGTCATTTCAAAGAATCTAAAGTATCTTAGTTGTGAAAAGACTTATAGTTGTTATATATAATGAGAAATAGTGGTCTTCTGTTAAAATTAACAGCATTATTCTGAAAAATTGGAAACTGACTCCTACCTACAATGTGCACTGAAAACCTGTCTATATTAGTTTTTAGTTTCCTAGCAACGAACCTAAAATTTAACAGTGAATTAATGTATAAAATACATTTTTACTCTGCCTGGCACAGAAATAATTTTTTCTAGAGTATACATGGAATTGTGAGAAGATGTGGCTTTCCAGTGTTACATTTTTGTAATGTGACAGGTCATGTCACAGGACTCAGAACAAAATTAGAAAAAATGGTTTCTATTTTAATAAAAAAATTGCATTAAAATTGTGATTTCCTTCTTTAGTAAATCCATTGGGTATTGCATATATACTTCACTAATTAGTTTTAAACTGTGTATTCGAATGAATAGCTCCGTTACTCCTATATGTTAACAGTTGTCGCTTGAAATAATTACTATTTAGGTTTGTAAAGTATTCATTAAATGTCTGCCAAATTACTTAAAAATCATAATAGACATTTAATGGGTGCTTTAAAACTGAAATAGAAATTACATTTGATTATAAGTAACTGTAGGTTTATAAAGCTATCATTATATGTCTATTAAGACCATTTAACTTAAGTGTTACATAATTAGAGAAGAGCCAGGATTTTAATTGCACATTTGCAAACTGCTAGCTCGCTTTGCTAAATATTCATCTCATCCACTGCAGAAAAGTGTGAGTGAGGTATGAAGATTTCATCATTTTTTCCTTAAGCAATTTTTCACTGCATTCCATGAGATTAAATGATCTAACAAATGCATATCACATGCACTAATAAGACCATATGCAAAAAATAAGACATTTACATTGAACATCTATCTTTATGAGAAGGATACTTTTCCCTAATCCTCCCTGCCCACCCCCCACAAACTCTTGATAAACCAAAAAGTATTCCCTCTCCTGCCTTTCAGGTTACTGATTAATCTCAGTGCTACAACCAAATAGCTGAGATAGAAAATAATTGATATCAAATTATGATTCAGTGCTGACTGCTTTGGTCCTAGAAAGTGCATCCCAAGTTGCCAATAGAAAAGCATAATTTCCCATTAATTACCTCACTAAGCAGTTGCTTGTTATCACAGAAGTTAAGTGGGGATTAAAAGAGACTAAATTACGCTTTTATGCCTTGAAGTGCCAACTCATCTTGAAGTCAAGATTGGTATACAAAATGCAGAGACAGAAGATTGTAATTTGGTTGCAGGTTCAATTCAGTAGATAAAGTGCCTCAGACGGCAGGCTTTTAGAGGCACTAAAACTCCTTTTGCAAAGGTATCCACTTTTAGTTCTTCAGTGTATCTCCATTAGACACCTGACGTTGCCTCTTGTAAACCTGAAGAAGAAAACATTCTGCTGAGGGGAAATTTATTTATATATCATTTCTTCTCTGAATGCTTTTTCTTCCTGGAAACATTTGCATTTAAACAAGCTTTTGATTTCTTCGGAATCCATCTGCCTACACTTACCCTATTTTTTACCCCTGAATAAACATCACCTGCAAAGTATGTTGTAAATACTGTTGCTGCTCCTTTTTCTTAATGTTGTACCTACCTGTCCATTTAAAGTCACCATGCTGATAGAGTGTGACCCATCTATCTCAGGACATGGCATTAGGATCTTTAGTCTTTCCATGCGTTCTTTCTTTCTTTCTTTCTTTTTAATTTATTAAAATTCAAGTTGGTTATACATGGCAATGAGAAAGAATGAAATCTGGCCATTCGTAGCGAAGTGGATGGACCTCAAGGGTGTCATGGTAAGCGAAATAAGTCAGGCGGAGAAGGACAGATACCATATGTTTTCACTCATAGGTGTAACAGGAGAAACCTCACAGAGGACCAAGGGGAGGGGAAGGAGGAAAAAGAGTTAGGGAGAGGGAGGGAGACAAAGCAGGAGAGACTCTTGAATACTGAAAATAAACTGAGGGCGGATGGGGGAGGGAGAGGGGAAGGGGGTGATGGTCATGGTGGAGGACACTTGTGGGAAAGAGCACTGGGTGTTATATGGAAACCAACTTGACAATAAACTATAAATTTTAAAAAAAATTCAAGCTGGTCAACATATAGAGTAGTATTGGTTTCAGGAGTAGAACCCAGTGATTCATCACTTAAATATTACACCCAGTGCTTTTCCCAACAAGTGCCCTCCTTAATGCCTATCACCCATTTAGCCCATCCCCCCACGCACTATCATTCAGCAACCCTCAATTTGTTCACTGTATTTAAGAGTCTCTTACGGTTTGCCCCCCTCTCTGTCTTTATCTTGTTTTTCCTTCCCTTGCCCCATGTTCATCTGTTTTGTTTCTTAAATTCCACATATGAGTTAAATCATATGATATTTGTCTTTCCCTGATTGACTTATTTCACTTAGAATAATACATTCTAGTTCCATCCATGTTGTTGTAAATGGCAAGATTTAATTCTTCTTTATTGCCAAGAAATATTCCATTGCATATCTTCTTTATCCATTCCAGTCGATGGATATTTGGGCTCTTTCCATAATTTGGCTAGTGTTGATAGTGCTGCTGTAAACATTGGGGTGCATGTGTCCCTTCAAATCAACATTTTTGTATCTTTTGGATAAATACCTTGTAGTGCAATGGCTGGATCATATGGGTAGTTCTATTTTTAATTGTTTGAGGAACTTCCATACCATTTTCCAGAGTGGTTGCACCAGTTTGCATTCCCACTAACAGTGCAAAATATTTCTTTCTCCACATCTTTGCCAACATCTGTCATTTCCTGAGTTGTCACTTTAGTCATTCTGACAGATGTGAGGTGGTATCTCATTGTGGTTTTGATTTGTATTTCCCTGATGATGCAAGACATTAAGTATTTTTTAATGTATCTGTTAGCTCTCTGGATATCTTCTTTGGAAAAGTGTCTATTCATGTCTTCAGCCCATTTCTTCACTGGATTATTTGTGTTTTGTTTTGTTTTGTTTTGACAGATTTTCAGTACTAACCGTTTATCTGATATTTCATTTGCAAATATCTTCTCCCATCCCATTGGTTGCCTTTTAGTTTTGCTGATTGTTTCCTTTGCTGTGCAGAAGGTTTTTATCTTGATGAGATCCCAATAGTTCATTTTTGCTTTTGCTTCTCTTGCCTACGGAGACATGCCTAGTAAGAAGTTGCTGCCGCCAAGGTCAAAGAGGTTGCTGCCTGTTTTCTTCTCTAGGATTTTGATAGTTTCCTGTACCACATTTAGGTCTTTCATCCATTTTGAGTTTATTTGGTTTAAGAAAGTGCTCCAGGTTCATTCTTCTGTATGTCACTGTCCAATTCTCTCAGAACCATTTGCTGAAGAGACTGTCTTTTTTCCATTGGATATTTTTTCTTACTTCTCAAATATTAGTTGGCTATATGTTTGTGGGTCCATCTCAGAATTCTCTATACTGTTCCATTGATCTATGTGTTTGTTTTTATACCAGTACCATATCGCCTTGATGATTACAGCTTTATAATACAGCTGAAAGTCTGGGATTGTGATGCTTCTAGGTTTGGTTTTCTTTTTCAACACTACCTTGACTATTTGGGGTCTTTTGTGGTTCCATACAAATTTTAGGATTGTTCTAGCTCTGTGAAGTATGCTGGTAGGTATTGCATTGAATGTGTAGATTGATTTGGGTAGGAGAGACATTTAACAATATTTGTTCTTCCAATCCATTATTGTCTATGGTAATACCACCCTGGACATGTCCGACCTCGTCTGATCTCCATGCATTCTTAGTTACTCGAGGTGAACTTCTAACTTAGACAGTAGGATTCATAACTCACTTGGTATCTCTGGATTCGTTAAAAGAAAAAAAAAACTAAAAATATGAGGAGAGCTTAGACCAAACAATAGTGCCTACCTCAATTTTCATGGTAATCCATTGGATTTTCTCCATCTCGTCACAGTTCCCTAAATTTAAGTTATTCCAGATCTCAAGAAGTCTCCTGCATTTTTTGGTGGTGGCACAGGGGTACTATCTTCTGATTTAAATCATTACAAAAAGTAAAATCTTCAAGGTCTAGTCACCACGTTAGCCTCAGCCCTTGGCTGAGACTAGTCATAGGGTCATGTTTTGCGAGTTCTAAGTACCTTCATGTCTGTTAGACTTGGTGAAAGTCCAATGTTCCACATTAAAAAGAAAATACTTTTCATGGAGAATTAGTTCGAATTTGTCACTAATATTTATCAAAAACGGAAACTTTCATAATAAAAATCTACATTTCTTTTTATTTGTTCAATATGGGAAAATGAGTTACATGACAATTTAAGTGGATTTGAACATTGGTCGCTCTCCATTGTATTAGGCAGTGTCAATGTCACATCACTCCCCATTATCACTTCAATGACTATGAGGCCACAGGCTGCAATTTGTAATCACACTTGCATTATTATTGTTTTTACACATAGCTCATTTCATTTATTTACACTGCCTGTTTCTCCACTGCAGGGGTCCTCCTGACACCTGATCATCTCAAGGCTCTAGGCTGACTACAAAAGTATATTTACTATTAAACAGATGTTTCTTTTAAATTGTACCAGTTCCCCAGAAGGGGCTCTAGCAATATGTTCACATCATTTTATGTTTCTTAAAATCTGCAAAAATAATATATTTTGTCTTTTTTGACAAGGTCTCTGGAAAATTATATAAGCTTCAGTCCTCACAAAACCTGGATTCAGCACTGGCTGCGTGAAAATGAAATTCTAATCACAGTCACCAGTAGAACAGAGTAAAAATTTCTAATTACAGCTTTTTTTTAATCTCCCAGGAGACAGTCTTTGATAAACCTGACAAATTAATGACATGATGTTTTCCTGGAAGAATTTGAAGAAAAATAAAATAGAGATATCATTTGACTGCAGGACATGTTATTTCTTTCTGCAGACATAAAAAGGTTAGGCCTGACCTCTTTGTCAATAAGAAGTCAGAAATATGATCTCGTGGAAATTAAGAATTAGGTTTGTGTATGAAACCACCACTTTAATGAGTCTGGGATGGATGCATTCTGCTTCCACTTTTATCTGACTCTCATTTAAAATTAGTTTTTGTGGATACAGTCTGATGGGCAATGTATTTGAAGCAGATAGATGTTTGTATATTTTTAAGCTATAGGAGGAAATGAGAGGAGATATCTATATAAAGTCAAACAGAATCTTTCAGCCCAATAAGTTGTAAAAACGACTTCCTAGCAGTTGCTAATATTCACTTCTATAATTATTCTAAGATATTCATTCCTTTTGAATCAGTGCATTGATACTCTTGGGAGCTGAGAAACAAACCAAAGAAGAAATAACTCAAGAAAAGATTAAATAATTTAGAAACGTGTTTTTTATTAGGTATATTTAATTTTTTTCTTTATAACATACATGGAAAGGAGGACAGATATAAAAAATATATGGCTTGTTAACAGATCAAGAAGTTCACACATCCATGTAACTATTACATAGTTGAAAAATGGGAGCATTACTAGCCTACAAGACCCCTCCTGATCCCTTCCAGTTTATTCTACCCTCCTGCTCATAGGAATCATTCTCCTGACTTAATATCAGATTCATTTTGTCTGTTTGAACTTTATCAAAGCTGAATACAGTACTGTGTGTTATTAGGATGTGACTGCAAACAACATTTTTGTATGCAGGTACTTTCTTATACATGCAATTTTGATGGCATTTGGGCATTCTTGTAAAGAACATATATGCTACATATTTATTCATGTTTTGTGTACAGCTAGGACTTGACCTAATATTATACAGTACAAGTCTATGTTCGAACTTAGTAAATAATAGCAGACAATTTTTCAAAACAATTGTGCCAACTTTTATTCCTCAAAACTGTGAAAAAGCATTCCAGTTTCCGCATCGTGGCCTCCACTTGGTATTGTCACTTTTTCTTTATTTGCATTACTATTATTATTATCTCTTTTTATTTTAGCTATTCTAGTGGAGATGTAGTGGCATTAAATTGCATTTATGTAATTACTAATAAAATTGAGTACATTTGCATGTTTATTAGCCATTTGAATATCATATTTTTTGATGAGACTATTGAGTCTTTTTTAAAAGCTCACTTTCATTTGGGATTGCCTGCTTGTTTCTTTATATTTATTTCGAAATAATTTTAAATTTACAAATAATTTCAAAGAGACTAGAGAACAAAGAGTTTTCTTAAACCTTTTCTTCAACTTTCCCTAATATTAACATCATACATACCCATGATACATTTATCAAATCTACGAAATTAAGGTTGATGCAATAATGTTAACCAAACCTCACACTTATTTCACTGTCACTGGTTTTTTCACTAATGAATACTGAATAAGCTACCAAAGATCCATGAATTATGCAGATTTCAGTGTGAGTGATAGAGACAGATACTTTTCCCTATTCTGCAGGAGTCCGGGGTACTCTTCTCTGTAATCTGTTCAGATGTTTCCCCTCTCTCCCTCTTTCCAGCCTAGAGGAGCTTTCTCACATGCACATCATGATCAGTACTTTCGTGAATAATATAGGTGTATAGGTGACTCCCTACAAATCTCCAGTGTCTACTTTCTCTCACCTTCTTCCTCTCCCCTTTTTTCTCTCCCCCTCTCCCTCTCTGTCAATCTCTCTCTCTTCCGAATTCTCCTCTACAGTGCTCAATTCTATGAACTCTACCAAGATGATCTCCCTTGTGTCTCAGCTCTATGTCCAAAACAACCCAGGATATCTTCTAAGTTCTCTTACCCTGCTCAGTGTCCTGGAAATTCTATCAAAGAAAGAACAGTAGGAATTATAGTTTCCTACAGATTGGCTTCCTGTCTCTCAGGATCATTGTGCTAAATTTACTGATATCCGATGTCTTAAAAACTGCTTTATCATATTTTATCACTGACCCACATATAGTATATTGATTACCACCTAGGTGTATATGGTAAGTATAGGTTACTATCAGAATATGAAAGAGTAATTTTAAATTAAATTAATTGTTCTGGAAAGATTTGCTGAAAATTGTGATGCTTTAGCTAAATGTTCAAGGATATTTAAATGTGAACTATAGAAAGAAAAAAAGAATAATAAGTTATGCCAAAAAGATAACATAGAAGATTCATATACTACATTCAACAAGAGGCTACTACAAGTGGCTTAATAGAGGTACAATTACAAATAAAGAAAATGTCAACATAAAAAGCTAGAGATACATAAAATAGCTAATTTAAAAATTAGCAGAGGAAATTAAATTCAGCTTGGTTGTTGAGGATGTATACATTGAAATTCCCATTCAACCCCCTGCCTCTCCCTTCATTTTGAATTTATCTAAATAAAGTATGTCTGACAAATTCTCTTGAACTATTGTCACTCAAATACCTTTCTATACAAGCAAATATTCATATTCCCAGGTAGGTTTTTGGTTTTATTTAAATGCAGAGAAGGTATCATTCTATATTCTTAATGAAGAAGGTATAAAAGCCTATATTCTTCCTAAATATTGGGAAGAAGAAAAGTTAGTTTACATACTTTTAATTTTAAAGTGACTAGATATACACTTACAATATCTGGAAAGTACCTGCCTTTCATCTTTAAAAAATGGGCAGGTAAGAAATTATAATATATTAATGGTTTTATTATATCTAAAATTCAATAAAGTAAACAAAATCATAGAATTTTCCTAAAGAGGACTTCTGCTGTCTCCAGTAATTAAATGCTTTATTTTAAATTGCTTAAATTAAAAATTTAAATTTTTTAACCCCTTTGCCTACTACTTTTTGTGTCTCTACAAACAGGCATTGATTGCACTATTGAGAAATCATTTTACAAAGTAAGTCCAGTGCTACTTATCATGATCTTAGTTTTCCTAACTTCCTTAACGGCAGTGTAGGCTGAGAAGATGATTCTGACAGTTATGTTTCAATTGACACAAAAAAGACTAGAAATTTACTTCTGTTATGAATTGTACAATATTTCCTTTTAATGTGTCAACTCTTCTCTTTAATACTGCAATTTATCCATCAAAATCAGTTCATAAAGAGAAAAATAAACTTTATGTAAAAGTAAAGTGGAGTATTAAAATTCACTTGTTGAATGTATTTGTATTTTAAAGGAGACTGACAGATTATAGAGTTGGAAAATAGACCTAAATCCCACTGCTAATTAGTGACAATTGTTGATAAAGCAGTAGTGTGTGTGTGTTGTTGTTGTTGTTGTTGTTGTTGTTGTTGTTATTGTTTTGATATACTTACCACACCTCAACCATGTTTTAAAACCTACAGTATGGTTGTTGTGGGAAATCTTACGGCCACCTGAAAGTGGCGAAGGAAACAGAAAGAAAACTATATGGAATAGTTTAGACAGAATTGTTTCCTAAACCATAGAATGTGTTGTTCTCAAGATTACCAATAAATCACATTCTGACTTGGTTATGAAATCATTTAGGAATAACCTTCTAGGAGGGATGATGACCACGCAACCTCTTTAGCATGCATTTCATGTTACACACCTTTGGGATTCTCTGTATTCTGTTATTATCTTTCTCAGTGTCCATTTTTCCAGACTAAATGGTGATTTGGAGTTTTAAAATTAGAAATGCAAATCTATTTAAAAATTGCTAAAAGGAAACCCCTATCTGCAAACATATCCTAATATACTAGTCTCCTTGGCTGATTAACAAATAACTCCCCAAATTTCAGTGTCCAATGGTAAATATTTCTTTCTTTTTTTTTTTTTTGCAGTTTTTGAAAAACTATGTTTATTTATTTATTTTGAAAGAGACAGGGGTGGGACGGGCAGAAAGAGAGAAAGAGAGAGAGAGAATCCCAAGCAGTCTCCACACTGCCAGCCCAGGGCCTGATGAGGGGCTAGAATGAACTGTGAGATCATGACTTGAGCCAAAACCGAGAATCGGACACCTAACTGACCAAGCCACCCAAGTACCCCAGTACATATGTATTTCTTGATTACATTTCTTAAGAATCGCTGACCAGTTGTTTTCTCCATTCTTCTTGAAGTAACCTGAAAATTCTTCCAGTAATTGAGCTGGTACAATCATAAGTCTTATCTCAATTATTTCCCTTTCTGTTGGTAACTACAGCGTTGCACAGCCTGCTGTCCATTTATAAAAAAAAAAATAATGTTTCATATATTTGGTCCAGTTGTCTGACAGGAAAATCCTGTCTCTGTTAATTTACCTTGATTTGCAGGGGTCAGCATCTTATTTTAAATGACTTACGGGGTGGGGGGGGGAACTATAGAGATGAATTTGCTTAGATCCATTTTTGAATGAAAATTACAATATTAATTTCTAGTACTGTAAACAATGCCTTAATCAAATTACCAAATTGATATCATCAGTAATGGAATGTATGAGTATCATGTGCCTCCTGATACAAAATACCAGGAAAGACACAGAATCACTTCTGTGCTATTCTTGTAAAAAACATATAATTTGATTTAATTATGAACAAATAACAGATATTGAAGGATAGTCTATTAAATATGGACCAGTATTCTTCAAAAGTTTCAATATCATAAAAACGAAAGACAAGGAACTGTACTGTACTAGATTAAAGGAGACTAAGAAGAAATGATGACTGAATGTAATGTGTGACCCTGAGTTAAATACTAGCCTATAGAAAGGTCTTTATTAGGACAAATGTTAGCCTTTGAATAAGGTCAATAGAGTAGATAATATTATTATATCAGTGTTAATATGTCAGTTTTGATCATTGCACTGTGGTTATGAACATTGTTAACATTTGGAAAAGCAGTATGAAGTATATTTGGGAATTCTTAGTTCTGTTTTTACTTTGTACATATTCTTTTCAAATAACTAATTTTTAACAACTATTTGTTGTTTCAAATAATTATTTCAAAATGGAAATTCAAAATAAAAAATAAGTAAAAAGCAAAATATTCCAATATAAAATAAAGCTATAAAAGGAGGAAATATCCCAGGGCATTGAATTATTCTTGGGTCATGTTCCTGGAAGAACCAGTTCTTTTTTTCTTCTTACAAATTTTTACTTAAATTTTAGTCAGTTAACAGTGTACTATTGTTTCAGGAGTAGGATTTATTTTTATTTTTTAATATAATTTATTGTCAAATTGGTTTCCATACAACACCCAGTGCTCATCCCAACAGTGTCCTCTTCAATGCCCACCACCCATTTTCCCCTCTCCCCCCTCCCCATTAACCCTCAGTTTGTTCTCAGTATTTAAGAGTCTCTTAGGGTTTGCCTCCCTCCCTCTCTGTAATTTATCCCCCCTTTCCTCCCCTATGGTCTTCTGTTAAGTTTCTCAAGATCCACATGTGAGTGAGAACCATATGGTATCTGTCTTTCAATGACTGACTTATTTCACTTAGCATAATGCCCTCCAGTTCCATCCATGTTGCTGCAATTGGCCAGATTTCATTCTTTCTCATTGCCAAGTAGTATTCCATTGTATATATAAACCACATCTTCTTTTTTTTTAAATATAGATTATTGTCAAATTGGTTTCCATATAACACCCAGTGCTCATCCCAGCAAGTACCCTCCTCCATGACCATCACCCATTTTCCCTTGTCCCCCACCCCCCATCAACCCTCAATTTGTTCTCAGTATTTAAGAGTCTCTTGTGGTTTGTCTCCCTCCCTCTCCTTAACTATTTTTTCCCCTTCCCTTCCCCTATAGTCTTCTGTTAAGTTTCTTCTCTTCCACATATGAGTGAAAACATATGGTATCTGTCTTTCTCTGCCTTATTTACTTCACTTAGCATAACACACTCAAGTTCCTTCCATGTTACTACAAATAGCCAGATTTCATTCTTTCTCATTGTCATGTAGTATTCCACTGTATATATAAACCACATCTTCTTGATCCCTCCATCAGTTGATGGACATTTAGGCTCTTTCCATGATTTGGCTACTGTTGAAAGTGCTTCTTTGAACATTGGGGTACATGTGCTCTTATGCATCAACCCTCCCATATCTCTTGGGTAAATTTCTAGCAGGTTTATTGCTGGGTTATAGGGGAGTTCTATTGTTAAGTTTTTGAGGAAACTCTACACTGTTCTCCAGAGCAACTGCACAAGTTAACATTCCCACCAACAGTGTAAGAGGGTGTCCGTTTCTCCACATCCTCGCCAGCATCTATAGTCTCCTGATTTATTCATTTTAGCCACTCTGACCGGCATTAGGTGGTATCTCAGTGTGGTTTTGATTTGTATTTCCCTGATGATGAGTGACACTGAGCATCATTTCATGTGTCTGTTGGCCATCTGGATGTCTTCTTTAGAGAAGTGTCTGTTCATGTCTTCGGCCCATTTCATCACTGGATTATTTGTTTTTCGGGTGTGGAGTTTGGTGACTTCCTTATAGATTTTGGATACTAGCCCTTTATCTGATATGTCATTTGCAACTATCTTTTCCCACTCTGTCGGTTGCCTATTAGTTTTTTCGATTGTTTCCTTTGCAGTGCAGAAGCTTTTTATCTTGATGAGGTCCCAATAGTTTATTTTGGTTCTTGATTCCCTTGTCTTTGGGGATGTGTCGCGTAGGAAATTGCTGCGGTTGAGGTCATAGAGGTTGTTTCGTGCTTTCTCCTCTACAGTTTTGATGGTTTCCTGTCTCACATTCAGGTCCTTCATCCATTTTGAGTTTATTTTTGTGTATGGTGTAAGAGAGTGGTCTAGTTTCAATTGTCTGCATGTTACTGTCCAGCTCTCCCAGCATCATCTGCTAAAGAGACTGTCCTTTTTCCATTGGATATTCATTTCTGCTTTCTCAAAGATTAATTGGACATACATTTGTGGATCCAATTCTGGGTTCTCTATTCTATTAAATTGGTCTATGTATCTGTTTTTGTGCCAATACCATACTGTCTTGATAATTACAGATTTTTAGTAGAGGCTAAAGTGTGGGATTGTGATGCCTCCCATGTGGGTTTTCTTCTTCAATATTACTTTGGCTATTCAGGGTCTTTTGTGGTTCCATACAAATTTTAGGATTGCTTGTTCTAGCTTTGAGAAGAATGCTGGTGCAATTTTGATTGGGTTTGCATTGAATGTGTAGATTGCTTTGGGTAGTATTGACATTTTAACAATATGTATTCTTCCAATCCATGATCATGGAAGGTTTCTCCATTTCTTTGTGTCTTTTTCAATTTCCTTCACAGGTTCTCTATAGTTTTCATCATACATATCTTTTACATCTTTGGTTAGGTTTATTCCTGGGTATTTTATGGGTTTCGGTGAAATTGTGAATGGGATCAGTTTCTTGATTTCTCTTTCTTTTGCTTCATTATTGGTGTATAAAAATGCGACTGATTTCTGTATGTTGATTTTGTACTCTGTGACTTTGCTGAATTCATGGATCAGTTCTAGTAGACTTCTGGTTGAGTCTGTCGGATTTTCCATGTAGAGTATCATGTCATCTGTGAAAAGTGAAAGGTTGACTTCATCTTTGCCAATTCTGATGCTTTTTATTTCCTTTTGTTGTCTGATTGCTGATGCTAGGACTTCCAGCATTATGTTAGAAAACAGTGGTGAGAGTGGACATTCCTGTCGTGTTCCTGATCTCAGGGGGAAAGCTCTCATTTTTTTCCCCATTGAGGATGATATTAGCTGTGGGCTTTTCATAAATGGCTTTTATGATGTTTAAGTAAGTTCCTTCTATCCTGAATTTCTCGAGGGTTTTTATTAAGAAAGGATGCGGGGCACCTGGGTGGCTCAGTCGGTTAAGCGTCTGAATTCGGCTCAGATCATAATCTAGCGGTTCATGGATTCGAGCCCCACGTCGGGCTCTGTGCTGACAACTAGCTCAGAGCCCTTAGCCTGTCTTAGGATTCTGTGTCTCCCTCTCTCTATGACCCTCCCCTGCTCATGTTCTCTCTCTCTCAAAAATGAATAAAACATTAAAAATAAAAAAAGAAAGGATGCTGTATTTTGTCAAATGCTTTTTCTGCATCTATTGACAGGATCATATGGTTTTTATCTTTACTTTTGTTAGCGTGGTGTATCACATTGATGGATTTGCAAATATTGAACCAGACCTGTAACCCAGAAATGAATCCCACTTGATCATGGTGGATAATTCTTTTTATATGCTGTTGAATTCAATTTGCTAGTCTCTTGTTGAGGATTTTTGCATCCATATTCATCAGGGATATTGGCTGGTAGTTCTCTTTTTTTGCTAGGTGTCTATCTGGTTGGGAACCAAAGTGATGCTGGCTTCATAGAATGAGTCCAGAAGTTCTCTTTCCATTTCTATTTTTTCTTGGAATAGCTTGAGAAGAATGGGTATTAACATTGATTTAAATGTCTGGTAGAATTCCCCAGGGAAGCCATCTGGTCCAGGGCTCTTATTTGTTGGGAGATTGTTGATAACTGATTCAATTTCTTCAATAGTTATGGGTCTGTTCAGGTTCTCTATCTCTTCCTGTTTGAATTTTGGTAGTGTATGTGTGTTTAGGAATTTGTCCATTTCTTCTAGAATGTCCAGTTTGTTGGCACATAATTTTTCATAGTATTCCCTGATAATTGCTTGTATATCTGAGGGATTGGTTGTAATACATCCATTTTCATTCGTGATTTTGTCTATTTGGGTGCTCCCTCTTTTTTTTTTTTTTTTTTTTGAGAAGCCTGGCGAGAGGTTGATCAATTTTGTTTATTTTTTCAGAAAACCAACTCTTGGTTACATAGATATGTTCAACTGTTTTTTGGGATTCTATATTGTTTATTTCTGCCCTGATCTTTATTATTTCTCTTCTTCTGCTGGGTTTGGGGTGTTCTTCCTGCTCTGCTTCTAGCTCCTTTAGGTTCACTGTTAGATTTTGTATTTGTGCTTTTTCTAGTTTCTTGAAATAGCCTGGATTGCAATGTATTTTCCTCTTAGGACTGCCTTTGCTGCATCCCAAAGAGTTTGGATTGTTGTATTTTCATTTTCATTTGTTTCCATATATTTTTTAATTTCTTCTCTAATTTCCTGGTTGACCCATTCATTCTTTTGTAGGGCGTTCATTAACCTCCATGTTTTTGGAGGTTTTCCAGACTTTTTCCTGTGGTTGATTTCAAGTTTCATAGCATTGTGATCTGAAAATGTGCATGGTATAATCTCAATTCTTTTATATTTATTGAGGGCCTCTTTATGCCCCAGTATGTGATCTATCTTGGAGAATGTACCATGTGCACTCAAAAAGAAAGTGAATTCCATAGCTTCAGGATGTAGAGTTCTAAATATACCTATCAAGTCCATCTGGTCCAATGTGTCATTCAGGTCCACCAAAATCTTTGGTGATTTTCTGTCTAGTTGTTCTATCCATTGTTGCAAGTGGAGTATTAAAGTCTCCTACAATTAGCACATTCTTATCAATAAGATTGCTTATGTTTGTGATTAATTGTTTTATATATTTGGGTGCTCCTGAATTCAGTGCATAGACATTTATAGTTGTTAGCTCTTCCTGATGGATAGACCCTGTAATTATTATATAATGCCTTTCTTCATCTCTTGTTACTGCTTTAACTTTAAAGTCCAGTTTGTCTGATATAAGTATGGCTACTCCAGCTTTCTTTTGACTTCCAGTAGCATGATAGATATTTCTGCATCCCCTCACTTTCAATCTGAATGTGTCCTCAGGTCTAAAATAAGTCTCTTGTAGACAGCAAATAGCTGGATCTTTTTTTTTTTTAAATCAATTCTGCTACCCTATGTCTTTTGATTAGAGTATTTAGTCCATTTACATTCAGTGTTATTATTGAAAAATAAGGGTTTAGAGTCCTTGTGCTCTCTGTAGGTTTCATGCTTGTAGCGGTGTCTCTGGTTACTTTGTGTTCCTTGCAACTTTTCCCTCTTAGTCCCCCTTAGGATTTCTTGTAGGGCTAGGTTAGTGGTGATGAATTACATCAGTTTTTGTTTGTTTGGGAAACGTTTGTCTCTCCTTCTATTCTTAATGACAAGCTTTCTGGATAAAGGATTCTTGGCTGAATATTTTTTCTGTTCCTCACATTGAAGATTTCCTGCCATTGTTTTCTGGCCTGCCAAGTTTCAGTAGATAGGTCTGCTACTACTCTTATGTGTCTCCATTTGTATGTTAGAGCCCATTTATCGCTAGCTGCTTTCAGAATTCTCTCTTTATCCTTGTATTTTGCCAGTTTCATTATGATATGTCATGCAGAAGATGGATTCAAGTTACGTCTGAGGGGAGTTCTCTGTGCTTCTTGGATTTCAATGTCTGTTTCCTTCACCAGATTGGGGAAGTTCTCAGCTATAATTTGTTCAAGTACCCCTTCAGCTCCTTTCTCTCTCTCTTCTTCTTCTTCTGGAATTCCTATGATAAGGATATTGTTCTGTTTGATTGCATCACTCAGTTCTCAAATTCTCCTTTTGTGCTCCCGGATGAATTGTATCTCGTTTTCTCAGCTTCCTCTTTTTCTAAAATTGTGTCTTCTAATTCACCTATTCTCCTCTCTACCTCTTCAATCCATGCATTAGCCACCTCCATTTTATTATGCACCTCATTTATATCATTTTTAAATTAATCATAACTACATTTAAGATCCATGATCTTTGTAGCAGTAGCATCTCTGCTGTCTTCTATGCCTTTTTCAAGCCCAGTGATTAATTTTGTGACTATTGTTCTAAATTTTTGGTCAGCTATGTTACTTATATCTGTTTTGACGAATTTTTTAGCTGTCACTTCTTCCTGGAATTTCTTTTGATGGGAGTTCTCCCGTTTAGTCATTTTGGCTAACTTGTCTCTCTTATAAGTTTTAAAAGCTTGTCATGCACTCTGCACCTGCGAGTAATGTCATATCAATGGAGGCTCATAGACTGTCCAGGGCCTGGTCATTCAGGAAGTGTTCTTTTAATGGTGTCCCTTGCTTGGTCTTTTTTGTTGTGACTTTGGCTTTTTTATTTTCCTACTTGTGTTGATATTTTGGATTCTCCACCATGTGTACTTTGGTTTGTTCCTTGAGGTAGCCCTGGAAAGGAAAACAGACACTGTGTTGACGATGAGTGATGTTGAGCATTTTTTCATGTGTTTTTTAGTCCTCTGGATGTGCACAGTGAAGTAACAATCAACAAAACTAAAAGACAGCCTAAAGAAGAGGAGAAGATATTTGCAAAAGACATATCTGAATAAAGATTAGTATCTAAAATCTATAAAGAACTTATCAAACCTACCACCCAAAAACAAATAATCCAGTTAAGAAATGGACAGAAGACATTGAATGGAAGAACAAGTTCTACCGACAATATTACTAATGCTTTGAGACACCTCTATCTCCTGCTCATTCTCTATTATGTATACATTTCTATCCCATTATTGGTGCCATATACACTCTCATACTTCCTATCTTATGTGTTAAAATGAAATCTAGAATTTTAAAGCCATACTTCCAGCACTGACAGCTATCACATTTTTGTCAGACTTATGAAAAGAGTTTATTCTCAGTAAAAAGGGGCAACTTTTTTATATTCCTATATTTTATCCTTCCCTAAATGCTAGATAACTATGTTAGTTTTAGTTAAAATAAACTCAGTTGAAAAGTAGTTTTCAAGAATAAGTGTGGCAAATTCACTCTCTACTATTAATTTAACGTTTCAATGTGTATATTCTCTGTAAAGAAAGGTACAGGCGAAGTACCAAATGCTACTTTGAAAGTGATGCCAACTACCTCTTTATCACAATACAGTTTTTAAAAATTTTCCTTACTGAATTAGCTTTAAGTTCAACTCTGGGTTACAGAAAGCAATGTCTTAAACATGTTCGAACCATTCTCTTTCCATAAACTTGGTAGTCTAGGGCTCACACTCGAGCTCCACAGGCATCATTGACCCAGTGTGTGTTGTTGTTCAGCTTCAATCCTTAGCTTCCACCACATGCTGCAAAGTGACTGATCTAGTGCCCGTCACTACGATAGCATTCCAGCTTTCAAGAAAGAAGATGTGAGATAAGAAGTTTACCCCTTCCTAGAAATAGCTTTCACATTTGTTTATGTCCCATTGGCCAGAAATTAATTAATTCCAGGGTCACAGCCAAACATGAAGGAGACCGGGAAGTGCTGTCTCCAGGGCAGCCAGGTACATGCGGGCTGTATTACTCCCTAAAAGAATAGACACTCAGGAAAAACTAGTAGTTTTTGCAAAAGGGTACAGAATAGAATATATAGAAAGATAAAAAAGATCTGTAAATGATTAAGAACCTTTCTTTCATGCATAATTTTCAAATAATTTAGAACTTAAAATGCCATGTAATGGCTTTTCCTTTTTGTACAAAACAGCAAAAACAATGCCTCTTACCGATAGTGTCTTAACCATCACTCATTTCCACATTTAAAATTCTGTTTAAGATATTTATTCAGTTAAACTAGAAATCAGTCAGATGATTAAAAACAAGTATTACCTTTAATTATTCTAGAAGTTAACATAGTAGTGGGGCAGAAAAACAGTTATTACAAACAAATATTTGACAATGCCATTGAATGTGTCCAAATTGTATGGTCCTGAACACATTTATTAAGAAATCTTATTTGCAGAGCGTTGTGCATATATCCTATTTTTTTCTATCCTATCATCTCTTGGACAGCTTCACAGTGCATGCCATAGAAATATGTCATTATAGACTTTAATTGCAAGCACTTTATGGCTGCTGCCAACATAAGGGTAAAAAAATTAATCACTTCTGCAGTTAGTGAACATACTAGGGCCTTTTAAATATTTTGATCTTACTCATTTTTCCAAAGGGTTCATTTGAATGCACAGAAGTACATTTTGATTGACTACCTTCTCACTATTTCAACAGGCAAACTAAAAGCCAAGACATTTATCAACAAGAGGAAAAAACCCATTTAGAATACAATACACCTGGGAGTAACAACATTGAATAAAACCAGCAGTTGCAGTGGAAGTAACTTTGCACTGTTTTAAATAAAATGGCAAAATGATATTAGGTAAGGTAAATATTTTTTCCAAAAAAGCAGTTATATATGTTTAGAAACAAAAGTTGTGAAGTTATTAGAAAATGCGTTATGCTTTTAAGATGCCCTTAAACAAAAATACCAGGGGCTGCCCTATCAAAAATTAAAGTGAGCAGGAAGCAGAACTTTCTGTAGATTAAAAAAAAATTGCTCTATGCTCAACTCTCTGCTTGTATCTATGACCCCTAGTTATCTACAATGCTTTCAATTTGGCTTTTTATGGAACATTTTTTCTGCATTAGTCTAGTACTTACTGTTACTCTGGAGGGAAATAGGTATTATCAGAAGCAAGTGGTCCATTCATGGTGCCACTTCTAGAATCTTAGTCAAAGCTTGGCCACTAATCTTAATCTCCCGTCATCTAAAATAGACTCCAGGATTTCATTTCTGTTATGTCCAGTCATGCCAATACTTAGAGGTAAGCTGCTGAATGAAAAAGCTTGCAATATTTTACGGTATTGACTGATATATTAATGGGAAATCCTATCCTGTGAATACAGAAAACAATCAAAAGTGAAGGATGCCAAAACTGACCTCATTCTTACCTCTGTAGGTCACACTGTCACGTTTGCCCTAAGGGAAAACCTCAAAATTTCTAGCCTAGTTGTTCCAGGTGACAACTGAGGGAAATGATACCAAAATATTTCAGTTAGCACTTCAGATTTTCTAAATTCTATCCCCACAGAAATATGGCTTGACTCAGAGATCAAAAATTGAAATCTCTTTTTAGAGCACTATAAAATGAAATAATCCTTTCGGAGGAGGATAACAAATTTTAAATGATAGATAAAAGATATTATTTGAGAGTTCTTTGACATATCAGTAAATTATTGCCTGATAATGATTAAGTCAATTATTTTGTAGCTAAATAAGAGATTAGCCCTAATTGTGAACAGTCTCCTCAAGCTTTATTTTTTCATGGTAAAGAGTTTTCTTGACAATTCAAGTGGACATTGGAAACCTTCTCTGAGATTACATACCGAATATCAACCTTATGAATAAGCAAACTCTTCCCTTACTCTGAAGGAACCTGTTTCCCATAGAGAGAAACTTTTTCATTATGACTGTCAGTGTCCTTTTACAACTTCCGCAGCCACCTTGTGCAATTTGTATTGCTAAAAGCTAGCATATACAGTATCTATCTTGACTAAGTTTCATTTAATAAATAAGTATTGAATGTCCCCCAAACTGTCTACATATTATGGTCACCGTCTTTTCATTTTACTTATTTCTACAGATTTATCAGTAAGAAGTATAACCTTCATTTTTTTTATTTCACTTAATTTCTTAAACATCTGATCTCTCAAAATCATAGAGCCAACTAATTTCATTGCCCACATATCATCATTATATAAGTTTTAAAAATGCATCTGTTACCCTGAAAAAAAATATTTTTCTGGGAAATCCAGTCTCAATCTCACCATTTTCCCCCAGAAGCACAAACAAAATGATGCATTTTTACAGAAATGCCATGCCATCTTCCACAACTATTCTGGGTTCAACATGGTGAACATGGTCTTACTGACCTATTACAGTTTCAGTCTTCTCAAATATATAGTCTCTAAATGCAAACTTCTATGCATATTTGAGCAAAAAATAAAAGAAATGGCAATCAAAATCTATGCTTATTGTTTTGCAATGCATACTAACGCTTGATATATCACCAGCCAACACATGTCTTGCCTATTCAAAACTGGACTGGGGAAGGATGTCAGACCAGCACTGAACGCTAAAATTCAATGGGAGCATACACGCAAATGCTCACGTTGAGTGATTGCATTGGGTGCAGACTGCTTTGGGAGCACGGTAAGATCATTCTGAGATGTATGCAAGAGGAAGATGATTTGGAATTTAATATGATCTAGAACCCCATTTTGCATAAAGTGAACAAATAAACATCACACATGAATACAAACATGTATCCACTGTATTTTAGAAACTCTGCTTCTCGGAAAAGACAAAGTGTTCATTGGTGGCTCATCAGAATAATTTTAAAAATCACAAATATTCAAAATAAAACTTGCTAAAACTACAGGATCCAAAGACAGAAAACAGCTAGAGTTCTTAGGTAAAAACATTTTTGAATTGAGTTGCTTTTCTAAATAGGTATCACTGTATTTTTCTGTCCTTATTATAAATAAGACAGCTTCAATGTTAAGCTATTTCATATACAAAGAGACTCTATTTTAAGTCTGTGTACTTACAAAGAATTTCTTTAATGAATAGTAACAGCTACGCTTCCAAGTCTATTGTTACCATAGATTTTTCCTTTTCAAGTGTTAGGTAATCCTTGGCATTAAGAAAAAACAAACACAACAACACAAAAATCCTGCATGTCAGTATCCTTCAAATGTTCACCAAGTGTTATTGATTATCTATTTTTCTGTTTCTACTCCTCACATTCCACTGAGTAGAGCACCCACAAGTAGGATTATATCCCATAACCTTGTACATAATCCTATAATGTCATCAAGTAGTGTATCAGGCTTTTAGAGAGTATTGATAAAAGAGTCAGCAAGCAAAGTTTGGATCTTTGATTTTGCTAATTCTAACAGGCTAAAGTGACACCATAGCTGTGCTCATACCCATGTACTATCCCCTCAATTTCCGGGTGATCTGATTGTTAATGCTACATTATTTTCTTCTTTGTTCATCAGTAGAGTGAGCTGTTAGGATAACAGAATTGGCTACTTACTTCTGTTTCTGTCATTATGTGCCTAAACAAAATGGAGACGATTTAAAATCCATTGCATAAACTACAGTGTGGTAAGTAGAATAATCTCTCCTCCCATCCCTGCAAAAATGCCCTAATCCCTGGAATCTGAGAATATGTTATGTTACGTGGCAAAGGAACTCTGCAGATGGAAAGAAGGTCACATACTTTGGTGAGAATACCCTAGATGATCTGGGTGTGCCCAGTGTAACCATATGAGCCTTTAAAAGTGCAGAAGGCAGGCAGAAATGCAAGGTGGCGAGACAATAGAAGCAGCAGATATTTGAAGTATGAGAGAGAACTGATCAGTCAGTTTTGACTCTGAAAATGGGACAAGGTGGATGGTTTCTAGCAGTTCAGTTGGGCAACCAGCAAGAAACTAGTACGAAGAACACAGCCCTGCAGATATCTTGATTTCCCCCTTATTTAAGATTCTAAACACAGACCCAGTGGAGGTGGGTTCTTGAACTTCTGCCCATAAAAATTACAGGTAATAAAGGGATTTTGTCTTAATCCATGCATTTGTGGTAAGGTACAATGTGTGACATACCAAATTTTCCCCTTGAGAGTTAGTGGTCTGCTAAGACCTAATACCACAGATATATAGCTTTGATTATTCTCTAGTACTTATTAATCTCCTGTATTTAAAAAGACAATATCAGTTTTAATTGAGGAAGTCTGAATGAATACATAATAATAAAGATTCAAGGTAGTTTATTATACCATTAGGTTACATAACTGTGTAAATAACTATGTTAGTGTACTATTAATGCCATAATAGATTGCCACAAACTTGGTGGCACAACAAATCTATTATCTTACATTTGTATAGGTCAGAAATACAACATGGGTCTCCCTGAGCTAAAATCAAAATGTTGGCCGACCCGTGTTTCTTTCTGAGGGTTCTGACAGAGAAGCCATTCCCTTACCTTTTCCAGCTTCTAGAGGCTGCTTTCATGCCTTCATTCATGGGCTCCTTTCTCTATCTTCAAAACCAGCTACATGGTATCTCTGACCATTAATTCATAGTCACGTTTCCCTCTTACAATAGTTGGGAAAGATATTCCCCTTTTAAGGACTCATGTAATTAGATTAGACCCATCTAGATAATCTAGATTAATCTTCCCATCTCAAGGTCTATTCCCTACATCTCATCAGTAAATTTCCTTATGCCATATAAGGTAAGATAGTAACAGATTTTAGAGATTAGGACACTTACATCTTGAAGGCTAAATAATTACTTTCTAGTACAGAAAAAATAAAAACAATCGCTATTCACTCTAGACAAACTAATAATTTCTCCATTTTTTCCCTGCAAAACAATAAAAGGCCTTTGCAAAATATGGCTAAAAGTCTCTGTTCTGGTCCATAATTGTATAAATTGTGAGTCTTACACTGAGTTTGCTTCATTTATGTCTGTGCCAAGATGTTTTCTTTTTATTTTTTTAAATTTTATTAATGTTTATTTATTTTGGGGAGAGAGAAAGGGGGAGGGGCAGAGAGAGAGAGGGAGACACAGAATCTGAAACAGGCTCCAGGCTCCGAGCTGTCAGTACAGAGCTCGATGACGAGACTCAAACTCAGGAGAAGTGAGACTGTGACTTGGCCAAAGTTGGATGCTTAACCAACTGAGCCACCCTGGCACCTCGAGATGGTTTTTTTGTTGTCATTGTTGTTGTTTTTAGGTTTCATATCTTATTTCGGTATCTCGAACAAAACAACTCCCTTCCTATATAATCTGTACTGATAGAGTTCATCAGGAGATTTTGCACCTTTGACAACCCTTGGAAAATGTCAGTTAAATGATGCTATTTATTTTATATACCAATAATGTTTTTTACATAACGTCAGGAATGGCTTCTATTCATATTTATAACGACTCAGAGATCTGTCTCTCTCAGTATTCAAAATTGTCATTGGTTTCTGACTTTAAACCCTAGATATTCTGCTCAAATTTCTCTAACGCATTAATGAAACTAAGTGAAAAATGTTTTTCTATTAGGACATGAATGTGTACTCCATGATGTTTTATGCTTTCAACTATAAGAAACTGAAATAGATTTTTTTTTCTCATTGGTTTGGCTTTCGCACTCCTTACATGCGCACAAATAGAAATATCTTCCTTATGGCTTGTACATATGTTTTGTTCACAACATGAATTTGGGAAACTTAATGAATACTTCCTGGTATTTCTCCACAGCTCTTGGTCTCCATTCCATTCTATACATGGATTGGCATTGTTGAATGTGCATAATAAAGAATTTAGGAAAAAGATTTTTCCCCCTCTCTGTGGAAAACAGAAAGCAATTTCAGCATGTGTGTGAAATAGAGATTCCACTGTCAGATAATATTGATCTCAGTGATGTTTAATATTATACTTGTTACAATACTTTCTAAAACTTATTCTGATGATTACCATCAGCAATAAAGTTATTAACTTTTTTTTGTTAAAATACTATGTTTAATATACTGTTTTACAAAAATAAAACATGCTTAAATAAAAAAGATTTAATATCTTGATGGACTTCCTAAAAATATTTACTCCATTTACAACACACTTTACACCAAGTAGTTAAGAAATCCACTTAAAAAAATAGAAACTATCCTAATGCTCACTGTTAAAAATCACCAATTTTAATATTTGAAAATAATTACAGATTAAAATTCCCTTTTCCCTTTTAGAGTATGATTAGAGATAGTTAATTTTATATGGCTACTGCTTTTAATGGAATGTGTTTTGCCTTATGTTTGTTTCATCCTATATTAAAATAATAGTACAAAATACTCTATACTAAAAACTTATGAGGATACTTAAAATGGAACAGTAACTGTTTAATTTCAAAAGAAGTTTTATTAATGATTTTATTTACGAAAAGAGTAAAGAAAACCACTGTTAAACACTGAGTTGGTCAACTTATGCTTTATGCTGCTAATGTCTGTTGTCACAATAGAGTGATTATGTGTTTAGAAAGAAAACTAAAGCCATAGTGAATATACATAGTATAATATATTGAAATATCACCATAATATAGTATACAATCTAATCTTTTCTTATGCTAAAAGAGATCTTCAATAATGCAGATATATCTAACTGGGTATAGAGTGGTATACCTGCCCAAGAAAATTCTATGCCTTAGAATTTTTTAAAATATTGCTAATTATAATAAACATCAGTGACATTGAATTATTTCATATCTACTATTAGAATATCTATTTAATGTATTATTTCACTACTATTTAATCCTTTATGTACTATTCGTGGTTACTGTGTGTGATAACCAACTTTATGTATTAACTTGACTAGGCTAACAAATCCAAGACAGCTTATAAGACATTCTTTCTGGGCCTGTCTTAGAGGATGTTTCTGAAAGACATTAACATTTGAATTGGCAGACTGAGTAAAGTGGATTGTCCTGCACAATATGGTGACTTCAGCTAATCCTTGAGGGCTCAAATAGAACAAAAAGGTGGAGGAAAGGCAAATTTTATCTCTGCTTGATCTGAGTCATCCATCTTCTTCTACTCTCAAATATTGATGTTCCCAGTTCTCAGGCTGTAGGACACAGACTAAGATTTACACCATTGGCTCCTCTGGTTCCCAGGCCCTCAGGCTTGGCCTGGTGTGCACCACCGACTTTTCTCTCACTACACTGAAGATCTATTGTGGGACTTCTCAGCCTCCATCAGCACATGAGTCAATCCATCATAATAAATCTCTTTTTATATATCTGTATATATCCTGTTGGTTCTGTTTCTATGCAGAAGACTGACTGGTATGTTCTGTATCAGGCAACATACTAAGTAACAGAGATGTATCAGTGACCAGAACAATGCCTACTGTCTTGAAACTCAGGTTTAATTTTTAGTGACTCTCAGCACAAAGTCTGATCACATTCTAACTGGAGTGGCCCAAAGAAGAATATCACTGATATGGTAGAAAAGAAAACATAATCAAAGTTAAACAAAGTACATCTATAGCATACAATCCCCATATTCCAAAGACCACAATAAGTCAATCAGTACATAGAATAATACCTGTCATGGAAAACAAAGCCAATTAATTTATGGAGCTGGTTTATGGAGTCAATTAATTTATGAAGAGTTTATGCTTTTCGTTTTTGTAATTTCTTTTTTTATTTTTTTAGATCAAGAATAAAATTATCTAATGTTTAGGAATATTATCATGTCATATTGGTTGTTTGGTTTGCACTTTTAAAAATTTTGTCTTTCTTTCTTCTTCTTTTTTTTAACTTTGAAAATTTTCTGCTAGCAGGTACTTCCATCTCTGGCCAAGATGGAGGGAACTGGATGAAATTTACCTTCCTGACTGAAATGACAAAAAATGGACAAAATACAGGAAACATTTTTTAAAGGAAATTCTAATTGTTACCCCAAAGAGCCATGAACATCCACCTATTAGAATGGTTAAAATTAAAATAGCTGATCCTACCCAGTGTTGATGCTGATGTGGAAGAACTGTAACTTTTGTACACTTAACATAGAAATGTAAAATGACAATCATTTTGGAAAACATTTTGCCAGGTACTTTAAATGTTTGATTTTGTGTGTTTGTTTGTTTGTTTAGCAATGGTAAGTGAGGTAGTGGCTGAAAAAGGGAGAGAGAGAGAGTCCCAACAGGCTCCAGGCTGTCAACACAGAGCCTGACACAGGGCTGGAACTCATGAACCCTAAGATCATGACTCAAGCTGAGATCAAGAGTCAGATGCTCAACAGACTGAGCCACTCAGGTGCCCCAGAAAGGTTTCTTTTTTCATTTTATTTTTTAAATTTAAGTTTATTTATCTTGAGAAAAAGAGAGAGAACACAGCGGGGGAGGGTCAGAGAGATGTAGAGACAAAATCCCAAGCAGACTCTGCAACATCAGTGCAGAGCCCAATGTGGGACTTGAGCTCACAAACTGTGAGATCAATCAAGAGCCAGAGTTTTAACCTACTGCACCACCCAGGTGTCCCTCTTTTTTTTTTTTATAGGCTCCATACCTAACATGGAGCCCAACACAGAGCTTGAACTCATGACCGTGAGATCAAGACCTGAGTTGAGATCAAGTGTTAGATACTTAACCGACTGAGCCACGCAGGTGCCACATGGCAAGTTCTTTCAAAGTAAAAGATATAGCTCACATATAATGCAGTCATTCTGCTTCTCAGCATTTACCTAAAAGAAATAGAAGCACATGTTGTACAAAGCCCTTTATATGGATGTAGATAGCTCAAAATGGACATAAATAAAGCTTTTATCAACAGATGAATAGATAAATATACTGTGGTATATTCATGTATGAAATACAACACATCAACAGAAAATACTAAATTATTATAACACACTATAACATAAATGAATCTCAAATAATTATGCTGAGTGAAAGAAGCCAGACCGAAAAAGGAGTATATACTGTTTGATTCCATTTATATAAAATTACAGAAAACTAAAACTAATCCAAGGTGTCAGAAAGCTGATCAATTATTGCCCGAAGTCAAGGGTGGGGTGGAATGGAAATAGGAATGAGGGATTACTAGTGGCACAAAGAAACTTCTGCAGGTAATCGGCATTATATATTCATTTTCTTGATATGGCAGGTGGTTTCACAGATGTAAAAATATGTAGAATATATTCAAATTGACATTTTAAACATGTGCAATTTATTTGTATGTCAATTGCATTTCACCAAGCCAATAAAAAAGCTGGCAATGAATGATACCTAGATGTTTCAGTAAGCAGGCTGCTTCCATATGATCTTGAATGAAATATTAACCATAAAAGTATTTGCTATCCTGTAGGAAAAATACATTTTTTGCTATAGGCAAATAAGCTTTGTGTGTGTGATGTCTTGAATATCCATTGACTGCTTTATGATGTTACACAGAATTTTAAAATAGTCAGTAGACTAAAGGTAGAAATACTTAAAAGTGACTCTCATTTCCTTGGCTAAAATCTCTAGTGAATGGTGATAGCAGCAAAGTATATTACAGTGGTTTATTCCAAAGGCAGTTATATTTTAGTGGTGAGTGAGGGGCATCTTTATAGGGTCTATGGGACCCCATAGAATTTTTTAGTTTAGCATTTCCATCTAATGAATTAAATTTATTATACCAAGGAGACATTTGGAATTGGCTTTTTCCATATACTGGACATAACTTGAAAATTCATGATTTTTCGAGTTTCAGAAAGAACAAACTATATCATTTTAGAAAAGATGTTTTTTCTTACATTCTAAGAACAGCAAAGTTTAGTTAGACTCTTAATTTCAGATTTAAAAACACATAATTTATTTTATATAAACAATTTTAAGTACACATAAATAATGTAAAATAATGGATAGCTGAGTAAGTATTCTAAGAATAAGGAAATTTCTCTGAAGCATTATATTTTCAGGGTTTGAATTTTACCAAGATGTGTTGACAAATATTATCACTAAAAATTCCAGATTCTGGGTTATAAATTTACAGAAATATTGATGTAAAATAATGAACACATATATTTAAATATTCAGTGATCTTAAGAAGGAAAGAGAAATAAAAAAGTACATTTTGAGTCCCTTTGAAGTTTAGAAAATATATGTAAGTAGACTCTTCTTCCAATTTTACTATAATTATACTTTTATACATATATGTAAAAAGTTTAGCCCAAGGGTGCCTGGGTGGCTGTTGGTTAAGCATCTGACTCTTGATTTCAGCTTAGGTCATGATCTCACAGTCCTGGGATCAAGCCCTACGTTGGGCTCCCACACTGGGCATGAAACCTGCTTAAGATTCTCTTTCTTCCTCTCCCTCTGTTCCTCCCGCACACATTTAGCCCAAATTTTAATAAGTTCTATTGGAACCAACAGAAATGTTGAGAGGAAAATTATAGTTTATTTTACAACTATTTTCTAAAGTGGACCTAACCTCAGTTTATCGAAAATTATTTTTCTAATTGAATATTTTATTTACAACTATTCTGAAGAGCTTTTACTGCCTTGTATATGTTTTATTCCCTGTGTATACTTTTTTGTCCATCTATTATGATGTAACATCGGAATTTTATGGGAATGCTACCTAACTCCCTTTTAGTCCACGTACAGAGTTCTAAGTGAGCTGTTCCCTATGTGCGTCATGAAGCCTTGATAAGTGGCAAATCACTACCACTAAAAAGTAAAATCTTTTCAATTTCTCCTCTCCAGTATTTGAAAAATATGATAATTCAAGTTGAAAAATATAATTAATATGAAAATATAAAAGTTTACAGTACTATCTCTTAAGAACTCTTTGCTTATTTAATTACCAATTTTGTTATCTGTTCTTTTAGCCTGAATTGAAATTTCAACCTTTAGAGTTATGATAAGTAATGGATTAACTCCAATGAAATAATAGAAATAACCAGTACAGAGCCTTTAGAAGAATTCTGCACCACTATGGCTTTCCTGCTGGTGAAGAAGGTGTTTGTCCATGTGATATGAACATTCCCTGTTGATGAAGGACCTGAATGTGAGACAGGAAACCATAAAAACCCTAGAGGAGAAAGCAGGAAACAGCCTCCTTGACCTCAACCACAGCAATTTCCTACTCGACACATCCCCAAAGGCAAGGGAATCAAAAGCAAAAATGAACTATTCGGACTTCATCAAGATAAAAAACTTCTGCACTCCAAAGAAAACAATCAACAAAACTAGTTGGCAACTGACAGAATGGGAAAAGATAGTTGCAAATGACATATCAGATAAAGGGCTAGTATCCAGAATCTATAAGGAAGTCACCAAACTCCACACCCCAAAAACAAATAATCCATTGATGAAATGGGCTGAAGACATGAACAGACACTTCTCTAAAGAAGACATCCTGATGGCCAACAGACACATGAAACGATGCTCAGCGTCACTCATCAGGGAAATACAAATCAAAACCACACTGAGATACCAC
>CM053573.1:23867907-23888898 GCA_028646485.1 Cryptoprocta ferox
AAAGGTGAAGGGGGGTGATGGTCACGGAGGGGGGCACTTGTGGGGAAGATCACTGGGTGTTATATAGAAACCAATTTGACAATAAACTATAAAAAAAATAAAGTGATTCAGAAAAATAGATGAAGGAAGTACAGAAAATGTTAATAATTATTGAATCTAAGTGGTGGGAATATGGCTATTCATTGTATTATTCTTCAAAATTTTGTTTGAAATTTTTATTATAAAACCTTGGAGAATAAATGCATTATTTTGAGAAAAAAAAAAGAAAAGCTAACAAGTCTCAAGATGTTCCTTTGGTTTATGCTCTGTTTATACTAGATGATCATGCGTCTAGTTAATGGTGTTTCAATTTGTTTATTGTTACGTTCTAAAAAATGAATAACTTGGTTCTGCCATCCAAAAATGTACTGTTGTCTCTGAAATATTGTGAGTTCAGTATTCAGTGTGAATCACTGGAAGGAGTGTTTGCTCATACATTCCTTGAAAGTCAGAGACCGATGGGGATTCATCAGCAAACAAAGGATGACTGTTTCTCAAGGGGAGCCAAATCTCCTACCAAGAGAGCAGAGAAGAACATTTATCAACCCGTATTCACATTTAAAAAATGAAACTAGGGTCTCAGGAGAGTGATATCTACTTTGAAGTTGCCACTCAGTTTATTTGAGTAATAGTTTAATATGTTATTATTTTTAAACCTTACTTTCCTAGGTATATTTTTCTTGATTAATATAAAAATGTTTTCTACTTCCCACATATTACTGTTATGAAGCACAAAATCCTCTCTTTTTATTTATAGTATAACCTTTTTTTTTTTGAAATTCTGTCAGGCTCAATGTATAGAATTCTATACATCTTTACTAATAATGGCTCTATGCAAGTGTTTAATATAATTTAATAGTTGCAATATTTTTTAAAATTTTTTAGAGAGAGAGAGCATGCATAAGCAGGGGAAAGGGGCAGAAGGCGGGGGGGAGAGAACTCAAGTAGGCTCCACACTCTGCACAGAGCCTCATGCAGGGCTCGATCTGATAACCCTGGGATCATGACCTGAGCTGAAATAGTCAGACATTCAATGAACTGAGCCACCCAGGCATCCCAATAGTGTCATTTTTTAATGAAATTAGTTCTAATTAAAATCTTTATCTTAGGTGAAACTTTGAAAATAAACTGTTTTGAGGCAGCTTTCATTTATATGGCTACATTCACTTAATGTTATAGCTTCCTTACATTTTTTCAAAGTGTCTTCTGATTTTAAAAATTATTTTGTTATTTTCTTTTCATTTTTTAAATGTTCTTTCCCCTGAGAAATTATTTATTAATGTGAAATTATTGCCAAAAAGTATTTTTTAATGTTTAACCTCAGCACAGAAATTGATAGTACTATGAAAGGGTGTCTATTACATATTATACTATGAAGGATACTTCTTATAGATTCAGAATAATTTTAGACCATTTTATGATGTTCACTTTCCATCAGTTTAAATGTTTAAAGACTGATGTAAACTGCAATCTGGGAAACAGATTTATGGGGACTTTTTAAATACATTTTCCATTTCTCTGAATAACAATTCACTTGACTTTGCAATAGATCAAGTTTTAACATTAAAATTTGGATGTGATGTTGCATTTCATGGCAATTCATTTTACTTATCAAAATCTGTACATTGAAAGAAAGACACACTTCACTTGCTGAGGCAGTAAACTGAAATTTTGTTTAAAGTACATAAATTACCTATAATTGCAGGGGTGCCTAGGTGACTCAGTCAGTTGTGCATCCAACTGTCGGTTTCAGTTCATGTCATGATCTCACATTTCGTGAGTTCAAACTCCACATTGAGCTCTAAGCTGACAGCATGGAGACTGCTTGGGTTTCTTTCTCCCTCTCTCTCTGGCCTTCCCCAGATTGTGTTGTCTCTGTCTCTCTCAAAATAAGTAAACTTAAAGAATTTATAAAAAAATAATGTATAATTACAGCATAAGCATTATGCTTAAGAAATTTAAAAATTCTGTAGGTCAATAGCAATATGATTTCAACATTATAGAAAAATCATATTGGGGTTCATTCTTAAATTTCAGCTAATCCAACCATGCCTGTAGTAACAAAACTCTATGCTATCTTATTAATGTCTATTTAGGGTATGCCTGATCACTTCCAGCTATGGTGAAGTCAGTGAATCTTTAGGCAATAATTTAATCTCTGGACACACTTTCTTTGACCACTGGGCCTACTTCTAAACTATAGAGCCATAAAAACCAAATAGAAGTGCATATATTTTTCCATATGTGAGTTCTTCAAATATTTGGAAAGCAGCTCTTTTTCCACCCTAGTTAAATATTCCAGAGTTGTTCATATTTATTGCAAAGTTGGCATAGATTTCCTTCTCATCAAGTTTAATTTTTCTCTGAACAAAACCATATTAGTCTCGACATCTTTAAACTTATTATATCAATTACTGAAAGCAATCCTTTCTGTGGGATCTAACCTACAGCAATTAGAGGTAAATAATCACCTTCTAGTAATACATATGTCATGCCTCTTCTGTTATCCCAGACTAAGAGCACATTTAGCCTATGTAGTGACTATTATGCTAGCCACTGACATCCTTATGTTTCTTTTACACATGCTGCCCAAATCCCACATTTCTTGCATCTGAACCCTTATGGTGGGTTTTATAAATTCATGTAGGGAAACAAAAAGTTTTGCTGTTTATAAGGACTTAGTAACAAACTTGGGCATCTTATGCACTTAAAATTAACTTGTGAATTAATCTTAGACTCAGAGAATATAGTATACTATTAAAAACATGGGGTATGGAGACAACCTCTGTGGATCTCTAGATTCAATTTCATCATTTATAAAGTGAGAATAATATTGCTATCTACCCTGAAATGATTGTGAATGGATTAAAGAGATAATTTTCATTAAAATTCTACATAATGGCTGACAGAGTAAGCACTGAAATAAATTATAAAGATGAGGTTTGGTGGATCCCAGGATCTTACACTTGTCACTTAAACTTTTTAATTTTGTTGTGTTTTTACCAAATTAAAAGCTTAATTATAGCACTAAAATCTGTCTTGTCGGAACACAAGGAAGAATACACTTTATACCTTAGATTCAAGAGCTCTTATTTAATGAGAAATAGACATGTGTAAAACAAAGTAGAAACTAACATGAAAGCTATGTGCAATGCATATCTTTGGTAAACATAGAATGTTGATATACTTGCACTGAGGTATAGCTGGAAAGATCAGAGTGGGCTCTACAGAGAATACAGGGCTTGAAGTCAAAACAGAAGATAAATAAGAGTCTTTCAGGCAAACCAGCAAATGCAGATGTCCTGCACAGAGCTGTAAGAAAGTATGGCATGGTCAGGAATGAGGAATAGTGAAACATAAATTGTAAGGAGGGGATAAAGGGATAGGAAAATCACTAGCAGATAGGCCATAACAAGATTGCAAATCATATACAGAATTTTAGATTTTAATTCTGCATGCTAAGGGAAATTATGGAAATAAGCAGATGGATACCATATTACTACTGTGATCATATTCTAAGGTTTAAAAGATGAATGTGACAGGAATAGAACATGTAAATTTGAGCAAAAGTGTGCCTTGTGTCAGGGAAATCTATAAGGAAGAAATGAAACAATTCAGTTGAAAAAATATGAGGATCTAATGCCCAAAATATAGAAATCAGAGTGTGAAACACAAATAGTTATGGGGCATTCTGGCAATAAAACATTTTGAAATATTAATGTGGAACCTTAAAAGCAGGAATTTGGAAGAAAATTGAGGCTTCTTGTTTTTTGAAACAAGAGAGATATTGGTCTTATTCTTTGATATGGATAATAAGGAAAGGGTTCCAAGTTGGAAGAAGTCTGCAACTGTTAGGTTATATTTTAAGTGAATATACTTCAAGGTGTTAGAAGCCCAAACAAGGATGGTGGAGAATGAGAGAAATTTGGGGAAACATCTCAACTAACTGAGAAGCTAAAACACAAAATAAAATTGCTCACATAGAGTATACAAAATAAGAAAACCTCTCAGTCCAAGTCTTATAAAATGCCAATGATTATGGGATATGTTTTGACGTGTGTATTTGCATGCTGAGGGAAAATGTCAATAGGTACATTGAAGGTACATGAAAGTGAGACAAATTCCCAGGGACAGGACAGAAAACAGAGTCCCATGCCAGGTGAGTGGATTGCATTTAGAAAAGATGGATGCCTTCCTTTGAGATCGGCAGGGAGGAGGGCATGCAGAGGTGCTGGTACAGATAATTGTTCAAGACATGGTGTGAAATTTAGTGGCATTCCTAGAGTCTGTTTTCTTATAAAAATGAAATCAGAATAATCTGATCAATGTAAGGAGACAAAAATTGAAATTACGAGCTTTAAGAACACAGAAGTTGTAACGTTGTTGCTGAGGTTAATAGAATAGGAAACTTTCCAGAAACATAAAGATGACCCAGCAATGTTAAAGGCTCAGAGAAGGTCATAATTTTCATATATGTAATGACAAATACATCCATGACGCTATAATTGTATCCAATAGAATTGAGCTATTTGTTGTGAGATTAAAGAAGACAGATATTTGCAGGGGAAGAGTCAGAGGGTACACACCACATGGGAAAGATATAGGTGTGTCATCTGGAAGAATGTCATCACCAGAGTTCAACCCTCTGTTCATGTCTCATTGTATGTTGGTCATCACTGACTTGTCTTTTCAATAGTTTCCAACTATAACCTAAAGTAACATCCATTCCCTACTTCTTTTCAAAAGATGCCCAGTGTTAAAATCACAACTGTTTCCTCTGCATGAAAGATATTTCTCCAAGCGTTCCAACATTGTCTGAGCCTTTCTTTGAAACGCTGTTAAACATAAAATCACACTTATATTTTAGTTTCTTAATGGTTCTATTTTATTCATCTGTGTTTGTATTATGACATAATTTAATATCCAGGTACTTGTCATAGATTGTATGTCCATAAGTGTCATTTAACAAAAATTATTATGTACATGTAACTTAAAATTATTAATTTGACATGACTGATTTAATATAAATAACTCCTGATGAACATTATAGACAGAAGACCGGTGAATCTTTTTTGAAAGATGAGATAGTGAATATGTTCAGCTTTGCATGCCAAATATCTCCTTTGCAGCTACTCAAAATAACCATAGACAATAGGTAAACTAATGGTGTGGTTGTGTTCCAATAAAACTTTATTTATGGACACAGAAATTGGTATTTCAGATAACCTTCATTTGTCAAGAAAGAGTCTTCTTTTTATTTTTTACAAGTATTGAAAAATGTAAAAAATATTTTTAGCATGTGGGTCGTACACAAAATGGCAGCAGGTAAGAGTTGCCCTATGAGCTATACAGTTCTATGATTCATGCTGCAGATGAAAATTGCTAATATCCAAAGGCTTGAAATCTGCTAACTGATAAATATCACCATGTGTTTGAGATACACCTTTTATTTTAAATTTTAAATCTAGAAAGTAGCTTAAAGATTTTTGAGTCTTTGGTTTATGAGACAGTGTAGCTTGCGTGTCCTGGCACATGAGTCTTAAAGCATTCAGTATGGGTCTTACCAGTTATAAGGCCTAAGGCAGGTCATGTAATACCTTCAAGCCTCAATTTCATCAATCCTGTCATAAGAGGTAGCTATCTAACAGGGTTTCTGTGAGCATTCAATAAGTTAGTAATACATCATTTTGCTTGGATGAGTGCCTGGCACATAATAAAAACCCAATAGATATTGAGTTTTCAAAACAGTATTACTCAAAAAAATTTTTTTCTAGAAGGTTAAAATGAGATTGCTAAGAAATATAGGTCTTTCACTAATTTGGTGATAGGACCAATGTTAAAAAATAGGCCTCCTGACTTTAAATATCAACACTATTCCATATTTAGTGAGAAGGAATTTATGACTTTAACTCTTAATGAAATATTTAGTTGTTGTAAAACATAAAATATCTTTGGCTTAACTGCACCCCAGAAAAATACTGGTTTTTTTTTTTTTTGTATCCTGAAATAATTACTGCTCATTATCCATAGAAAAGTCCTAGATTTAGTAGATCTGTTTTGAACATGAAAAAGTGAAAATACATTTGGATGAGAACTTCAATTATCAGTATTAAATACAATAAAAACATAACTTTTAAAGGGTGTACTGTTAACTATCCGTTTCCCATTAATACTTAAATAATAGTAGAGACTAAAGTAATTAAATCTTATAAAACCTCTTTTAAGATATTCTGATTAATTAAAGCTGTCTATATAGAATGCTGTCTGAAATTTTTTCACTAGAAAGTGATAGATGATAGATAGATAGATAGACAGACAGATGGATAATAGATGATAGGTAGAGTCTTTTCAAGAACACCAGATTTGTGAACTCAGCTATATGTATTTGGAAATCTTAACTTTGTAACTGGTGATGTTAATGTGTATTCTGTAGTTCTTGACTCTTATTTATGTCTGGAAAAACATAACTTTATAAAAATACTTAAATCTATTATAAATAAAGAGAAAACAAAGCAGTTGTGGAAAATATCATGTTGTGTTTAACGTAATACTGAGCTCTGTCACTGACTATACTGCCACTGAATTATAAAATGTTAGAAATAATGTCAAGAAAGTTGGCATATAAAAATGTTGATATAAACTACTCAAGACATAAGCATAAATGATGTTTATTCAGTGATGCCAAAATGTACAAACCAGACAGTATCTGATATGGTAATCTTAAATTTGAGAAGTAGGAAAAATATGTTCAAGTCTGTAGCTGATTCTCTATAAATAAATCATATTTCTATGAATAATTGTATGGACAGATCAATTCGTGTAGCATAAAATATAAAAAGACAGTTTGATGGGTTTGTATCTATTTTATAAAACACTCTTCTTGCAAGATATGTGCAGTTGCTCACTTTTTAAATCATCTGTAATAATAGATGTATATATCTCTAAAGAAGTAAGTAACACCTAGGACTGTCCTACCTCAACATTGATGGACAGAAGTAAAGGAGTCTGATGGCTGTTAAATAGTCAAAAAGCATTTTGCTAAAGAGGAAATAGAGACATTGAGAAGAAAAGCAACAGCTTTTTTCTTTGGCATCTAGTGAATGTCAGAACTAGAACTAAAACCCAGATCTCAAATTATGACTTCAAACTATAAAACTAAAAAAAAAATAATAATCTGCTGAGAATTGACAAATGTGTTATGTGTTCTCAGTGGAAGTCACCAAAATGTCCACATAGTATTCTTAAGAAGCTTAGAGAGACCAGGGGGTGGAAGAGTTTTGAGACAAAATTATTTTCACAATTGGGCCCATGGCTACTCTGAACCAACAGTCAGTAAGTAGAGAGATTTTTATGATAACATATCTTAAAATGCATAAATTTTACTACACATAAATTAACAGTAAATCTGTTTTAAAGATTTTCTCCATACAGTTTTTAAATTACTATATTAAAGGATAAATAAGTGAGTGATACAGGAATGGCTCACAAAATGGCACCATTCTACCCCCCTGGTAAATTATTTTCATAGGTTCCAAAAATACTACCATCAAAATTCTTGAGATAATCACTCCACTGCCACCCCAGTCATTATAAATGTTAACATAGAAAGATCTAAAGATCTCTACATTTAATATGGATGACAGGATTTGGTTAAATCAATAGGTACTGAAAAGTGATTCTCTCTACCTTTAATTGTATATGCTTACTTGATTCAGTATTAAGATTAGCTCCAAACAATTTAAAGAGGGTCATAATGTCCACAAAATCAATGTCAAAGAACAAGCTGAAAATGCTTTCATCTCAAGTAGAGATTCAAGTGAAACTTCTCATAGGAATCAGTTAAAACAGAGGCTTATATTCATTGTGAGTCCTCATGAGTCCACCACAGAGAGGCACCTGCTGTGTGGTTACACATCAAGGAGCTAGAAAAGTTTAAAAATTTTAATATGATTTAAGAAGTTTTTCCACCAGTATCTCTGTGATTAATGAACTTCTGTGGATTCATGTTAAACACTAGTTTTAACTCTTGTTCCATAACTTTTGGGAAAAAATTTCAGAAACCAAAAGAACTTAAGGGAAGACTTTATTTCTTGTTGAGTGTAGGAAGAGAATATCGTAGTAGCAGAACCCTGAAACTTGCTTACTGCTCTTAGTACTAAAGGGCAGATGCAGAACTAAAACCCCTTCTATGGAAAAATATAAACAAAAATCAAAGAGACTGATATTCAAGTGATAGGAGATATTATAATTAGACTGAGGCCAGCACTGCCATGAGATCAGGTGGTCAAAGAGATCAAAGCCACCTGTGGCCGTGTAGTAAGGGAATGTGCTCATTTGCCTACTGGACCTCAAAGCAAAAGTTCTAATGTTTGTATTAGTCCATCCACTAGGGCAAGTAGAAAAAAAAATAGTGGAAACTCTCTACATATTTACTTTTTGTTGATTTCAAATTCATAATTTCTATTTTGTGCCTGGTTTATAATGTTCATTGCAAAACAATGTGTTATACATGCATCCACATGTACACACAGTCACAAAAACAAAAAACTAGTTGTTTTTCAGATATGGTAAATTAGCAAAAGTGTTCAGATAACCCTGCTTTGGAAGTAAGATGTGAAGCTTTCCCTAGAATATAGGAAGTCTGGGAATTCTAAAAAGATGTAGAAAGTAGAAGATTGAAGCTGAGAATCCAGTCATAAATTGGTGATATATAATGCCTAGGAAACAGGCTTCAGCATAGAAAAAGGCCATGGCAGAATAGAAGACACAACAGGTAAAAGGTAAAGCTTAAATTTCCTTAACATACATAAGAAACTCATTTCCTAGCAAGATGCATTTACAAATAAAGCACAGAACATTATAGAGAAGACACAGCAAAGAAAGAGCAGCTTCTAACCTAGAACAAGAGAAAAACTAGTACATAGCATAGAGAAGCAACATAAATGTGGAAAACCCTGACCAGCCTCTCTTTCAGATCATTCAAAATGAAGTCCAAAGCAGGAATACAAGAATATAGCAAGTAGCTAAGAACACTTTGTAAACAGAGATAGGTTCCATCTGTCAGTTCTGTCTCTTACTGTGAGATCTTGAATTTGTCACAAAATCTCTCTAAATATCTCAACATTAAAAGCCCCAACATCTGTGAAATGGCTATTTCTCTGATTTCTTATAAATAGCTAATAAAATTATGTTTGAGAGATGTTTAGCTGATTGCTTGACACATTGTATGTATTCAATAGACAGCAGCCAGTAGTAGCATTTGTTTTATTAGAATACATACAGAGATTTAAGGCCTATTGACAGAGATGATCAAGATGGAATATAAAGACGCAAAACAAAAATATATTTGAAAAATTAAGAAGATGTCCACAGAATCAACCTTAGGAAAAATACTAGATATCCAGTTAAGTAATCCATTACTGGTGTGTCCTTAAAAGAGACATTTAAAGAAAGACTCACAAAGAGGAAGCCATGTGAAGAAGGAAGTAGAGATTCTTAGAGTTTTGCAGCCACAAGCCAAGGAACTCAAAGCTAGAAGAGGCAAGGAAAGAAATCCTCCTTAAAGTCTCCAGTAGCAGTGCAGATTCCAGAACTGTGAGACAATAAGTTTCTTTATTTTAAACTATCAAGTTTGTGGTGACTTGTTATGTCAGCCTTAGGAAACCAATATAACTCCTTTAAAAAATAAAGAATTAATAGTTAAAAAAAGAATACAGGAGCTTTGTCAATATAATGCATTTATTGAGCATAGCGTGCCTGATATATCAGAAGTGTGAAGATTCAAAGAGGATGCAAGGATTAATAGCTCCTAGCAATGAGAAACATTTGAGACCTAGGTAGCTCTTAAAGCATTCCTTTTTAAACTTATTTTTGTCCTTTAAGTTTTATTTTCTGGACAATTTTTTAAAGCATTTCATTCTTAGTTGAGATATTCATTTTTAAAGTAACCATATCTAAGATCTAGAGGTCCTGTTGGAAAGGAAAATCTTTTCCTCTACCCTCCTAGGCTCAGTGTCTGGGAGTGTGTGAATTAAACTAACAAAAGACAGATTAATAAGAGAAAAGATATACAACTTGTGTTCATATTTACATGCACAAGAATTCACAGAAAGATGAAATTCAAAAAAGGAAAAGGACTTTGGGCTTCAAGGGACCATAAACTGTAGTGAAGTGATTACTAAATATATAGGGGAAGCTAATGGAAGATAAAGGTTATTTTAGTAAGATTTGTTTACACAGATTCATCTTGCTTCCAATCCTCTGTGTCTAATGATGAGTCACTGTCCTCTTTTTGGTAAGGTAGAGAGGGACACCTCCACAAAAAGAAGTTTACACCCCGCTTTGAGGCAGAAAAAGGAAGGGCAGAGATCTCTTCCTGCACCTGTTGATTCTCAATTGCTTTCAGTTCATAAGAATCCTTAGGCCAAAGTGGCATGTTTTGAGGTGATATATCCTGGACTCCTTCAGTCTCAAATAGCCATCTTACCCAAATTCTGTGGACCACAAATAAAATAGCCAAGTATATAAATATATATCACTTACTACCATAATTTATAAGATTATTATCATTTACTAGTTATGATGCAAAAGGTCAAGTTAAAATGGTTTCCCAATTGTCTAAGGTCACAGTGGTATTTAGAAGTATAGCCCACAATCGAACTAGCACTTGCCTGAATGAAGCTTGCCTTCTGAAACACTGTTCTATTGCCATTTAGCCTAGTCTCGTGTTTGAGTAGCTTATTATAATACTAGAAGTAATGAATCTGGAGGAAAAAGTCATTTACATTTCATTGTGTTCGCATCATATTTGGCTTTCATTTATTGCCTTATGCACTCAACTATAATTTTTGTTGTTACAAGGTTTAAATGCCAGCAAACAGATAAGTGATAAACAAGTTGGCACAATATTATCATTTCCTCTAGAAAGATATTCCTTAAAAATATTCCCTAGATGTTTAGGCAGCAGATGGTATCTAATAAGTTAAACTCCAGTAGCAGTCATGAGCGAGTGATGATTAAATTTTAAATCAAATCATGTTCTCAGAAGTATCTTGATATCTCGTTTTATTTGTTAATTGCACTCTGAATGGTTCAAGTCTTAGAAGTAATCAATGCAATTCCATGTGTCTACATTTAGTAAGAAATGTTCATTTACGAGCTTTTATAGATAATCAGCAAGACAAGGAATTATAAAATTCTGTTTACAGTTTTATTTAACAATCCAAAATATATTGAGCTCTTAATATGTGTCAAGCTCTAAAGCAGGTGAAAGGGATAAATAATACATGATTTTTCCTGTAATAAACACCTAACCTAATAAGAGAGACTAAAATACAAGCACTAAGAATGTATATACAGCATAGGACTTCAGAACATGAAGAACAAAGAATCATTGTACAAAAAAAAAGAGGTAAAATATATTTTGGGTAAGTCAGAGATTGATTATAAAAGTAGAAATTACTAGACAGACAAACCAAGGGCAGATATTTAAGGCAAAGAGAATTCCATAATCCAGATTAGAAATAGAATGAATAAATTTGAAGATCATCAACTTTTTTTTAGCAAAAATCGAATATTGATTGTACACTCACTAGTACTTGAGAATGTGTAGACCACTAAAGCTCTCACAGACTACTGGTGGAAATGTAAAATGGAACAGTCACTTTGTAAAACATTTGAAAATTTCTTCAAAAGTCAAACATATGTCTATTAAGTGATCTAACCATTTAACTCTGGTATTTTGCAAAAGAAATGAAAGCAAATATCAAGACAAAGACATCTACACAAACATTTACAAAAGATTTGTTTTTAGTAACTTGAAACTGGAAACAGCTCAGATAATTGGAGAATATTCAAATAATGGAATACTACTCAATAGTAAAAAGGGATTATATATTGATACATATGTCAGTATGGATGAATCTCAAAATAATCCTGCCGAATCAAAGAAGTCAGAAAAAATAGTAATTATTGTATGATTCTATTTACATAAAATTATAGCATTCAAACAAATCTATTTTGACTGAAAGCAGATCAGTGTTTGGGAATGATATAGGGGTTGACAAAATGGGGGAAAGAAATGGATTATGGAGAAGCACTAGGAATCTTTAGAGAATGATGGATATGTACATTATCTAGATTGTGGTAATGGATTCATAGGTGTATACGTTTGTAAATAGTAATGCAAATTTACATTTTAAACATATGCAGTTAATTGTATATAAACTATATCTCAATAAAGCTCTCAAAATAGATGACCAAATTTGACAGAATTAGGAGAAATATACAAATCTATAGTCTCAATTATGCATTATGAAAGATTCTCTGTGTAACTGAAAGAAAAATCAGGCAAGTTCAGTAAGGAAGACTTCAAACATCATGCCTAAAGAAATTCTACTAGTGCATGTGAGTAACTATGCAAGCAATAGCAATAGAATGCACATTTATGCAACTCCAAATAAAATGCAAGATTAAGAAAATTGTGAAGTGTATGTTCAAAGCAGAAACAACACAAAGTGAGTTGAAAAGTGAAAGTTGATTGTAGTTTCATCTAGAAATAGAAATAAGTCCACTAGGATATGAGACGAGCCACAAGTTTCTTCAAATATAACTCAAAAAATTAGTAAACAATTTGCAACACTCATCAAGAAAAAGAAAAGCAGCACAAATTACCAATACAAGAAATAATTTCAGAGTGTGTAGATATTAAAAAACCAAGATACCACAAACAACTTTATGCTCATATTTTTAATTGACAAGAAAAGTAATAAAAATATGAATATTTCTTTAATTATTAAGTAAGCTCAATGAAATATTGAAAGCTGGAAGACTTACACTGCCAATATCAAGACTTATGATAAATATATATTTAATACAAACTTGTGTATGAACAAGGATAGATAAACCTAGAAATAAACATTCACCTGACACATGTCACCCAGCAGTTTTGTGAATCAAGGTGTTTTGTTTTGTTTTTTAAGTAATGGTCATAGTTCAATAGTATATACATATGGGGGGAAAGCATCTTGAACTCCATGTCACAATGTATTAAACATTATTTCCAGATTGATAATTTTGTCCAGCAATACAGACTTTAGACTGCATGTAGGAGTTTATCTTCAGACTTGAGATAGGAAAGATTTAGTAAGCAAGAAGAACAAAGCACTACTGACCATACAGGAAACTTTGATGAATTGCTATTCATCAGCATACATAACAAGAATAAAAAGAAATGTCAAAAATGGAGAAAAGATGTATAATTCATATATCCAACAACAGACTCTTATCTAGATTGAATAATGTGATGTAATAAACCAGTAAAAAAAATTTTTCAATTAATTTTAAAAATAAAAAAAATCGGTAGAAATTTCATAAAAGAATATGTCTATATAGACAAAATGTCTATAGGAGAAGATAAAAATAAAATGAGATATCACTGTATTATTATTACATTACCAAAAAGGATAGTCCAAGTTATCGATATTAATTTACTTAAAAAAATAAGAATAGTAATTTCTTTATGCTGATTAAGTGTATCATCAAATAAACTTCAACAAACTACATAAAGGTAAATTGTTGAATTCTTAGGAAAGTATGTCTGTTCTCAACTTTTTTATTCAATATAGTATCAGATCCTAGTGAGTTAAGTAAGAGAAAGAGGAATGCTTAGGTAGCTCAATCAGTTAAGCATCTGACTCTTGAATTTGGCTCAGGGCATGATCCCAGGGTCGTGAGATAGAGCCCTCACTAGATTCCATGCTGAGTATGGAGCCTGCTTAAGATTCTCTCTCAATCTCTCTGTCTCCCTCTTTCCCCCTCACCCTGTTTTCTCTCTCTCTTTTATCTAAAATTAAAAAAATAAAAGATGAAAAGAAGACAACAGCATCAAAAGCAAAACAAAAACCAAAGACACAATAATTTTAAAGCAAGAATGAATTCTGTCAATATTGGTAGATAGCATTAATGCATATGCAGACAATTTATAGTAATAAAATTAACTATGAGATTTATGATATCTAGCAATATCACTTGCTATCAGGTTAATATACAAATATCACATGGAAGTCTGCATTTATAAAGAACGTGTAAGTCTGTATTTTTAAAGAACAGAAAATAAAATTTTAAAAGATACCTTTTAAAGAAACATTAAGTTATCCAATACTTAGAAATGAATTTAACAAAATTTTTGTGTTAGCTCTCCACACACACACACACATATGCACAAAACTGTATAACACTAGTTGAGATGTAGACTATGTTAATGTACTGGAAGCTTCTATTCTGTAATGTCAATTATTCTAAAATAAATCTATCATTCAATTCAATTCCAATCAAAATCCCAGCAGTATTTGATTGTTGTAATTGACAAGCACGCTCTAAGTATTTATGGAAATGAAAATTGCCAAGAATAATCAAAGGAATCTTGAAGATGTTTAACAAAGTTGGAAGACTTACACTACTGAACATCAAGGTTTCTAATAGGGCTAAATTAGTTACAACTATATGATCCTTCTGCAATGATGAAAAATCAAGTAACAGATCAGAGGAGGGTCTCCCAAAACAGACCTGTACCAAGGCCACTTGATTTATTAAGAAAATGAAAGTGCAAAGAAGAGAAATGTTTTTTTAATGTTTATTTATTTATTTTGATAGACCAAGACAAAGTGAGTGGGGGAGAGGCAAAGGGATAGGGAGAGAGAGAATCCCAAGCAGGCTCTACACTCAGCACAGAGTGCCACACAGCGCTTGATCCCTAGACCATGAGATCACAACCCGAACTGAAACCAAGAGTCTGATTCTCAGTCAAGTGAGCCACCCAGGCACCCGAAGAAGAAATTTTTTCAGTGCCCCATGTTGGATCCATCGATTACTCAAATGATAAAAGCTGTATCTTGACTCCTTTCTCATACCAAAGACAAAATTTTATTTCATATATTTTATAGAACTTAAAGATAAGCCAATAAAATGTTTAGAGCATAATATAGAAGCATACTTTCACAGACTTTTGGCAGAGAAGGGAGGTTTATTAATAAAAAAGAAGTAGTAATAAATTTGACTACATTAAAATAGATACCAATTGGAATAATTATATACATTAAGCCAGTGAAAAGAAAAAACTGAAAACTGAGAGAACACATTTGCAGCAGAGATAATTAAAAAAAGACTATAGACAGAAAACATCCACTTTCTTTTAAAATCACAAGAAAATACAATCCAATAGCAAAGCAGGCAAGAACCATGTAAATAAATTGTACATAAACTAGTACCCAAAAGGACATAATTTTTTTTCAATATTTAATTAATTTATTTAAATTCAAGTTAATTACCATACAGTGTAGTTTTGGTTTCAGGAGTAGAACCCAGTGATTCGTTACTTATATATACACCCATTGCTTATATACACCCATTGCTCATCCCAGGTGCCCTCCTTAATACCCATCACCCATTTAGCACATCCCCCAAATCACCAACCCTCCAGCAACCTTCAGTTTGTTCTCTGTATTTAAGAGTCTCTTATGGTTTGCCCCCCCCATCTGTTTTTGTCTTATTTTTGCTTCCATTCCCTTATGTTCATCTGTTGTTTCTTAAATTCCAATATAAGTGAAATCATATTATATTTGTCTTTCTCTGACTGACTGATTTTGCTTAGCATAGTACACTCTAGTTCCATCCAAAATGTTTTAAATGGCAAGATTTCATTCTTTTTGATTGCCGAGTAGTACTCTATGATCTATGTATATACATACCACTTCTTCTTTATCCATTCATCAGTCGATGGGCATTTGGGCTATTTCCATAACTTGGCTATTGTTGAGAGTGCTACTACAAACATTGGGGTGCATGTGCCCTTTCAAATCAGTATTTGTATATCCTTTGAATAAGTATCTACTAGTGTAATGGCTGGGTCATAGGGTAGTTCTATTTTTAATTTGTTGAAGAATCTCCATACATGTTTTCCAGAGTGGCTGCACCAGTTTACATTTCCACCAGCAATGCAAAAGTGTTCTGTTTTCTCCACATCTTCACCAACATCTGTTGTTTCCTGAATTGTGCATTTTAGCCATTCTGACAGGTGTGATGTGGTATCTCACTCTGGTTTGATTTGTATTTCCCTGATGATGAGTGATATTGAGCATGTGTCTGTTAGCCATCTGGATGTCTTCTTTGGAAAAGTGTATATTCATGTCTTCTGCCCAGTTCTTCACTGGTTTATTTGGGGGGGGGTGAGTTTGATAAATTCTTTATAGATTTTGGATACTAACCATTTATCTGATATGTCATTTGCAAATGTCTTCTCCCAGTCCATCGGTTTCCTTTTAGTTTTGATAATCATGGAAATGTAAATTCAAAAACCAAAGTGAGATATCACTATATGCTCACCAAAATTGCTGAAATGAAATAATTGACAATGATAATTTTTGGCAAAGATGCAAAGCAGCTGTAAAATGTATATATTGTTATTGGGCATTCATATTTTAGAACCACTTTAGAAACTTTTGAATGTTTATTACATATTGAAATTGAATCTTTGTATTTCACATAACCTGACAAAATTCTCTTTCTCTCTCTCTTTCTCACCTCTCTTCTTTTCTAACCATTTCCATCAAGAACAGTGAATTTTGTGTGAGTGTTTGTTTGTGAGTCAGTTTTCACATATGTGGCATATTAAACAGTGAACCAAAACAATGAAAATGAATACTAACAACATGGATGAATCTTATATAACAAAACATTGATCCAAGAAGGCAGATATGAAAGAGTACATAAAATATCAGACCAGTTACATTAATTGCAAAAAGAAGTAAAACTTTTCTTTGATGTTAGTGGTTACATGTATGATAGGATGGGTGTGGTGATTGTAAAGGAATAGGAAAAAAATTCAGGGTTGCTAATAATACTGTATTTCTGACGTACTTTGGAGATTCTTGGATATTTTCATGTTTTACTATGTTTTTGCATAACATTTATTTTTACAGTATTCTAAATATATGACTATTAAATAAAGCCAATCTGGTTGTATTAAATTCCATTATAATATTTTTTAAATACAAAACAAGAGTAAAAATATAAAAACCATGAGAGGAAAGTATAGTTGTGGAGACAAAAATACTGGTGCTTTCTGAGTCTAAGAAGGAAAGGTGTTTCTGAGGCAGAAATCATAAAAACATAGGAAGAAATAATCAATTCAATGGTGGCTGGAAACCTGCAAAGGTTAGAAAAGTAAATACCTAACTTCACAGAGCAAATAGCAAGAAAATACAATGTTTACTTGTTTTACAACTCTATGTCATCCCCTAGTATAATATTGAGTGTATAGCATACACAATACCCTATTTTTATTCCATTATCTTTAAGGATTATGTGAATGGTTATGTTAAACATGGAAGGCAAATTTTAATCAACATATAGACTCTTGCTTATTACCTTGTTTTGAACGTTTACATTTTCCCATTTGAATAGATTTATAATAACTTTTATAATTAGAATTACTTGTTGGAACTTGAGCTCCATATGGATTTTGGTATAACACTAAACACATATTTTATAACAGATACCAGAAATTGTGAAATAGATTTCATAGTGATTAATAACACACAGTATTTCCTTATTCATTAAGTCTTTGAATTTATTGGTGTAACTTTTGTAGATGATTTTAAAGGTTTACATAATGCTCAGGGGAATAAGGTAAATAAGTACATCATTTCTGATAAGTAATATCAATTGTCACTTCAAACATCAGATTTCTAAATCTCAACACTTTATTACAAGTCCTCTTGTGTTTGAGGTTCCAGTGTATTAGCAGATCAATTACTGTCACCCAGAAATCCTGCAGCCCAATATCCTCAGGGGAATAAGCAGCATCCGATTTTAGAATGGCTAACAGCAGCAGGATTATATAGACAAGTATATAAAATATATGAAATAGCCAAACTATAAATATTTTTTTGCACATTAAAATCTTCTCTACATAACAAAGCAGATAAGGGATTATGATATGTGTATATTTATGAATGGTATTATTTCTAATTTAGTTTTTCTTTCAGCAGTGAGTGGCGGAGAGATCATATTGTCTAAAGATCAAATCAACATTTCTCATTTGATAAGATGATTTAGAACATTGCCATAACCCCATAAATAGATATTGTTATTTCTACTCCTCTTAAACTGCCCATGTTTATAACAACACGAAGAATGAGTGGCCTGGGTCATAAAAGCTGTGCAGTTTCTATATTGTTCACTGGACACCATCACTGGAGCCCTAGATTGTCATGTAGGAAATCTAGTTGCCCTAAAACTACCATGCTGAGGAAGCCAGGTCACATGGAGAGGTCATACACAGGTGTTCACACTGACATTCCAGCTGAGATCCAGTATAAAAACCAGCAATAACCACTAAACATGCGAGTGGATATTCCTTTGGATCATTCCAGCTCCAAGCAGTTGAGCTCACCCAGGCCTGAAGGCTTCTCAACTACGGCCCCACCCATTGTGGAGCAGAGACAAGCCATTGCACTGTACTTTCTCTGAATTTTTGAACTTGGAATAGAGTATGAAATAAATGTTATTTTTTAAGCCACTGAGTGTTGAGGTATTATGATATTCACAACAGTAACTAAAAGAAACAAAAATATACTAATTATATTTGAAAATCACTGTGAGAATCTGTGACCCAACCTCAACCATTTTCAAGTGAGCCAGTACAAGTTCAACAGCATTTCACTGTGATAGTTACTCTTTGACAGTGACTATTTGTTTTGAGTTTATGATACCAGCTCTCAGCGAAGAGTTCATGTATTTAAATCCTCCTAAAATGGCAATATGGAGATAATTCCAGAAATTTAAGAATTGAATATGAGTCGGGATGGAGTTATACTTGAGAAGGAACACATTTTTCTTGATTAGTTTCATTCCTAGAATGACTTTGAGAGATATGAAAGTGAAATAATCTGATTTTTAAACTAGATAAATATGTGTCAATATAATATTTTTTCTTTAAAAAATGCCTGAGCTGAGGATAAAAGAATTTGTAGGTTGAGTTTGTATGATATAGTTCAGAAATCTTATCTAAACCTTAATTTACTTGCCAAATCACAATCATCATTTATTTTTGCAATGAAGACTAAAAATTGCCTTAGTGTATGCCAAAATTATGGTTTATTTATAATATTTTATCAATTTTACTTGTGAATGTGAAACAAAGACTAACATACAAACAAATATATTGCATTTAATGACGGAGCTCATTGTTTTAATTTTCAGTAAATTGAGTATATGCACACACACATTCTCACACACACATACACACACACACACAAGAGGAAATAATAAACATGGTAGTAAATATACAAAGATAGTAAACTTTAGTACAGTCTAGCCAATTTTTGGTGTGTGGAAATGCAGATTTATGGTTGTTGGATTTCCAACTTTCAAAACAATCTTTAATCAGTATTTCAGTATGAAATAGCCTGTTTGTTTGCTTTAAATTTTGCTCAGTTCATTAAAGCAGAGTTATCTAGGTTTATAGTGTAATTCACTGAATATGAAATTAAACATGATTACTAACTGGAATAAGTGATACAAAAGCAAAAAGAAAAATTAGCATAGTTTGAGGGAGAAACCCTATTGCATAATCTTATACTGGTAATTGAAAGTGGTTGTCCATAAGGGAAATAGAAAAAAAGTGTTCTATTTTATCTCAAGATAAAAGGCTGGCATAGTATCAGTTATTAATATCAAAATGCAAATGTGGGTAAACCATTAAAAATGATTTACTATAAATCAATAATGAGGTGGAAAGGAGGCAGAGTACAGATGAACTGTTGATGTTGCCATTTAAATTGAGAATGCCAGATAATGAAAAAGAGAGTTATCATCAGGCTATTTAAGGTTACTTGCTACAAAATAAAGCTGAAGACCCCTGGGCAGAAATGCAATCCTTGTGCATATTGAATGTCTGGAATGCTTCATATCTGCTAGACATTTATATAAAATTGGCTCTCTATCCAAGGCCATTTTGTCTTTATGCTTCTTTTACCTGTGTGTGTGTGTGTGTGTGTGTGTAGTAAATTTGCAAAATCTAAGAGAAAATATATACTGCATTAAACGAAAAATATAGCTCTTCTGTATAGAAGCTGAAGAAAATTTGGTTTCATGACCTCTGCATTTAGGAGGTTGTATATATGTATTTAGGAGATTCCTATGTGCTTTCTATATCAACTGTCATAAAGTTCTGATTGTTTTTTGCTCCAAGACTAAGTATCTGTACATGTAAAAAAAAATCAGGACTTCTGGTTTCAGCTTCAACATGAAAAAAGTTTGGAAGCCATCACACCATCAGTATAAGAAAAAAAGCTGAGCAAATTGAAAAGCAGTGACTTTTCTTGCACTCATCTGAGAATTGGAGTGCTCTGAATCTGGAGAGACAGGCGAATGTGGAGAAAAGGGCCAAGATTAGTTTACTTGGAGCAGACACTGATGGAACTATAACCTGGTTGAGACACTTAAACAGCCATTCATGGATTCCTGGAGGTTGAGTGGGGACTAGCTTGAGAGCATGAAATTCATGGGGGCTTCAGTCTTAGAAGGACCCCCACACTTTTGTGGATTTAAACCAAAAATGCTACCAGGTTGTCATCATAAAGAGCCAAGAAAACTCAACTAAAGCCTCCGGCAGGAGACAAGGAGGAGAATAATCATTTTGAAATATACCTGTGTATTCTGCATAACAAAGGCTTACTCTACTAAAAAATAATTTACTGAGATTTATCTTACATAGTCAGAAGAGCAATTATGCAATTTTAACCCTCTCTAGCTTTTCTGTCTCACCTAAATAAGGATAGGGGGGATCAGAAAAAAGAAAAGATAAGAAATATTTGTTACAGACTTCAGGACACAGACTAGGAAGACAAAATCACTTAAAGGACTGAGACTTCTGGGGCGCCTGGGTGGCTC
>CM053573.1:23889398-23928492 GCA_028646485.1 Cryptoprocta ferox
ATTCCCAAGAAGAGGTTGTATAGAAGATGCTGTCGTCCCACACCCATACCCCTCCACACTTAAAATTTCATATCATCCCATCCCTACTATAAACTCTTTGCCTGAAGTATTCCTATAGCCACAAGAGCCTGCCATCCATGCTTATGTGTAGGGCAAGCTGATAATATTGGGCAATGAACACTCCCGTGGAACAGAGAGACCAGTGGGTGTTAATGAATAAATATCAAGCTTATTTGTCTTTTAGGTGAGGAAACCCTGGCAACTATGTTCTACACTACCCCCCAACTTTTCCCCAGTGAGAATAATCTTTAGTCGCCCATAGTAGTAACTTGCTATTATCATCCTTTCCTTCCCTTTTTCAGTTGTCTCTCTCTGTTAGTGTTTTCTAGGATTACTTCTCAAATAAAATAATTGCAAAGAAATTGGACTGGGTCACCTGCCTTCTCAGAGTGATCTCTAAGCTCCAGCGGTCAGGAAAGAAATGGATTATAGGCAAGATACTTTAACTTCTTCTTTTCCCAAATTCAATATTTAATAATCCCGATAAATATGGTTTTTGGTTTTGTAGGGTTTTTTTTTAATTTTTCCTCTCTTCCCTTGACTGACAATTTTTTTATAAGTTAATTTTAATAATCATTGGTTTTCTAATTCTTTTCAAAAGTAAATTTCTAAAAATCTTCATGCTTTTGAATGGCTATTGTTGGAGAAGCTGTTACACTGGGAAGGTACACTCTTTCTAATGGTGACTTCATAGTTTCATCAGAGAGACACTCAATTCTAAAGATCTGTAGAATTTTGTTTCCTCTTATGCTCAGTCTACCATGTTTTACTGAACTCTACTGACACTGAATATCATGACATTGGAATATCAACACTCCACAAATATCAGAAGTAGTAACCAAAAAGTAAAAATCATACCAAAGATCATCTACATTTTTAAATGAATCTAGTAGTGAACAATTCTTTTGCTTATGACCTGCATAAAGTAAAATAATAATTCCAGGTAAGTACTAAAAGTCAGAAATCTCAACAAGTCCCACAACAATGCCTATACTCAAGGGAGGGAGACAAAACACGAGAGACTCTTGAATACTGAAAACAAACTGAGGGGGGAAGGGGAAGGGGGAAAGGTAATGGGGGGTGATGGTCTTGGTGTAGGTCACTTGTGGGGAAGAGCACTGGGTGTTATATGGAAACCAACCTGACAATAAACTATAAAGACTAAAAAAAAATAAAAAAATAAAAAAAAAGGGAGAGATACTGTGATCTTACCATGTTCCTAAAATGGAAGAGAACTGAAATGGCATTAAAGAAATACCCATGCTCCTACACATTGGCTGAACAGTGGATCAAGATCAAGAAGATTTTCCAGAGGAAGCATCATATATGCTGAGAGAAATCAAATGGCTTTGGCCAAATAAAAGGTTTTAAGAGAAGATCAGACTAAATAAATAAATAAATAGACAAAGAAATTAATTAATTAACTAATTAATTATAAAAGATTATCTAAAAAAACAAAAGGTAAATGGAACTAAAAAGCATTTTAGAGGAGACAAAAAGGAGACAGCCTGACATGGCAGTGGTACTGGAATTAAAGGGGAATTATACACAGGATCCTGTTATTCAGAATATGATGTATCCAGTTAGGGATTTGGATGTATTCAAAAATCAATGAGAAAATATCAAAATATGTTAACAAAAATGGGACAGAGTTAAAGTCACATTGATAAAAATACTGTTTCAGCTCTTGTGTAGGGATTAAAGACTTAGAGGGAATACTGGAGGTCATTTATAACAAAACAGAACAGAGGCAAGAGTAGCTTCCCATAAATAATAACTAAATATTTGGTATACGTTTAAAATACAGTATTGTAGTAACATCACAAGAATTTCTAGATGGATTTTATTTGGTTGTAAATGATAAGATTCAAGACAGAAATTCCACACCCCTACAATTAATGAAGATGCTGTTGTTTACTAAGAATAAAAAGACAGGTAAAAAGATCAACGTTGCCTCCTTGGAACCGTTGATTTTGTTGTGCTAAGCTGAAATCACTGGAGGTGTAAAAACTAGCCTGGAAGGAGGAAAACAAGTTATAATTTTATTTCAAGTAAGACCTGATTGTGTGCTAGGATGGGTGCAGTAGAAAGAGAGAAAACAATATCTATCTTGGAATAAAAATATACAAGACTCCATCATTTATTGAGTATGGTTCATGAGGGAGATACAGGTTAAAGAATGTCCCCTAAATTCCTTCCATAAGTATTTGAGTGGACAAGTAAATTTCTCATAGTGAAATGCAAAACACTCCATAGCAAAATGGAGGACTGTACAATGGAGTAACATGAAGGTATAGAACTCTAAACTTATTTTGGAAAAACTGAAAAAAAAAGTTTGGTAAAGCCTGTCACTAGATATTCATATTTTTCTTTGATAGTCAACTTTGTACAAGTTGGTGGGGGCTGAGAGGGGAACAGTGTCACATTGTAGTGATACTGGTCTTTCTAAGAATAAATTCTTGGAAACAGCCAAAAATGATTAAGGGAAAACTGTTAGTTTAGTGAAATTTACTGGCATTTGAGATAATAATAATCACTGAAACAGAAAGGGAACAGAAATATCTACACATTCACTACAAGTGAATGGAAGATTTACAATAATATTTTTGCATAATATATGTAGCTATTAAAAAGAATGAAACAGCTTTATGTTCTGATATAGGAAGGATATATTTAAATATTTCAGAATAAATTTGAGTCTATAAAATAAATATACCTAATCATATTCAGCAGCCCCACTGATTATATTTGTGATTTTCACTTTTTAAAAGGTCTATTTTAATACAGAATCCTGAAATTTCATAAAAAAATTTATTAAGTTTTACACTGAGCACGATTGTTTATCTCATTATTCTGCATTAAAAAGTAAAAAAACCTCTTATCAGATTAAGATCTCACAAATTTTATGTATATATTTGCAACTTTTAGTAATTGAATTTAATTATTTAATATATCACGGGTTTGTTTTGTTTTTTTCAGCATATGCACATACACATAGACACACACAGGTCTAAGTATATTTGACTTCCATTACTCTGATTTATTCAGCCACACTTTAACTGATATTCCTAAACATAATGTTTCCATACATGTAACAGTAGAGAGACATGGTTATATATTCCACAGATGGCACTGTAATAATAGATATTGATATTGAGTTAAGCACATTTTTATATGCTATATTCAGTGATAATAGGGCAATTTTTATACAAAAAGTGAACAGTTTTTCAATTAAAGAAGATATCATGAAGACCACTTGGAATCTTGATGTGAAATATACTTAAATCTTTACGTAATGTTTTATATTTTTAAAAAATTAGAAAAAATAGAAATAAAGACCAAGTTACTCTATTTATAGAGGTTTCATGTATTAGGAGGTATAATGTGTAATCACATTTTCCTAACTTCGCCACTAAATCATGTCTTCCTATTCTTAATCTGATAATCAGAGAAAAAGATTGCCTCACAAATTTATCACTAACCCAACCCTTGTTAGCTTTTTTCTTAAAAAAAAAGACCCTAATTTATGTTACATTTTATTTAATGTTCCAAAATTCTTCAACATATCAAAATATTATGATCCACTTCTGAAGTCCAAATGGGTCCCAAATGCTGCTTGACAAATAGAAATGCATTTCTCTGAACCCAGCTGCTTCCTTGAAGGAAAGAAAGCAGACATTATGACTTTTTTATCTGGTTCTTACAAGGATTCATTCTCTTTTAAAGGTCAAATGCCTGTGAGTACCTTGGTTTCTGGTCAATATGTTTTTCTCTTGAAAGCAGAAAGGGCAAGAGGCTACCTGAAATGAGTAGCTGCCTTTGATTCCCAGCTGTGATGTGAATATGCCATGATTGAAAAACAAAGACTGCAGAAGTCTAGCTGATTTTTCTCATTCAAGACCTGCTGTTGAGACAGCATCTGGCCCTTATCTTTTCATACTGTATAGCCACAGTCTGGTTAGGACATTCACAATAGCTATTGAATGATAACGCTTATGGTGAAGCAATTTAGTAAGGAAATATCTGAGATTTGGACACTTTGAGGTCCGCAATTTTACAGTCTCCCTCTTTTTTTATTCAGAGTGTCAAACTTTTTAAAAAGTGTCAAAGGTTTTGACCAATTCTGAATACTAGACATAATATGAATGGGAATTATTTTCTATTTCAGTAACAAAGAATGAGCAAATCTAGAAAAGTGCCTTTTGGGGGTGCCTCGGTGGCTCAATCAGTTAAGCGTCAGACTTCAGCTCAGGTCATGATCTCAGAGATTCATGAGTTCTAACCCCACATCCAGCTCTGCACTGACAGCAGAACTGGCTTTGGATCCTTTGTCTCCCTCTTTCTCTGCCCCTCCCCTACTCACAGGCATGCACCTCTCTCTCTCTCAAAAAATAAATACTAAAAAAAAAAAGAAAATTGCATTTTGAACCCCAACCAACAAGTCATAAGAATGATCAAGAATATACACACATTCAGATCATTTTCTATAAATACATATTTTTAAGCATTGGATACTCATTTGTGGAAAAAAAGTAATACAAAAGGTCATATTTACTCCAGGAAATATATATCATGCTTCAATAATTTTTGGACTAAGTAATCATGAATTCATGACTGATTAAATAGCTCTATTTCAGAATGTTTGAAGCTACTATAAATATAATCCCAACAAAGAAAGATTTATTAAACTTCCAATGTGTTGTATCTATTTAGGGTACTCATTGAATTCTCAAAATAAAATAAAATTTAAAAAGTAGGATCAAGAAGCAGCTCAGTAGGCTGGGTGTCTGACTTTGGCTCAGGTCGCGATCTTACTGTTCTTGAGTTCGAGCCCTGAATAGAGTTCTGTGCTGACAGCCCAGAGCCTGGAGTCTGGTTCTAATCCTGTGTCTCCTTCACTCTCTGCCCTTCCCCCACTCACGCTCTGTCTTTTTTGGTCTCTCAAAAAGAAATAAAAATGTTTCAAAAAAAATTTTAAAGCAGGATCAAGAAAAAAAGACTCTTCTGATCCTTTTATACTTTGCTGTACAATATGATTAAAAATCAAGAAAATTGGTCATCAAAATCTAGCAATGTACTTTCAGAAATCACAAAAAGAAGGAAAAATTGATTTACCTTACTTGGTTAATTTATTAAACTATAAATATCATCTTTAAAGCATATTTAAATCAATGTCCATCTCATCTGCTTCCATCTTATATCTGGAAATTGGATCTGAAATTAAATATCTGTAGGGTTTTGGCGGGGGGTGGTACTTAGAGAAGTTTAAAAGAGTTGTCATTGCTTTTCAATGGTAGGGAAGATTTGATACTTCGACACCACTTGTGAAATTATATGTCTTAAATTCAATATATATTTTATGGTTTTTAAGAAAATTTCTCAAATAGCTTTTCTTAAATGGGAGAGCCATTTAGGGCATTTGACTTTATTTCTGACTTGAGATAAAAATACCCAGCCATAGAGAAGGATGAGATGTTGCCATTTCAACAACCTAGATGGACCTATAGATTATTATGCTAAGTGAAATAAGTCAGACGGGGAAAGACAAATACCATATGGTTTCACTTATATGTAGAATCTAAAAAACAAAACAAATGAATAAAGCAACGAAAAAAAGCAGAATCAAACCCATAAATATGGAAAACAAACTGATGGTTGCCAGAGAGGTAGGCCTGGGCAGATGGGCTAAATTGGTGAAGGGAAGTGGGAGAGACAGGATTCCTCCAGTTATGGAATGAATAAGTCATAGGAATACAAGGTACAGCATATGGAATATAGTCAATGGTATTGTAGTAGCATTGCATGGCAACAGTAGCTAAGCTTGTGGTGAGCATAGCATCATATGCAGAATTGTTGAATCACTATGTGGTATCTGAAACTAATGTAACATTGTATGTCAATGACACTCAAAAAAAAGAAAGAAAAGCAAAAAACAGGAAATGCAGTGCAAGGGTAGAATTTTTAAAGAAATCAAAATATACTTCTTAAGGTAAGAATGTTACAGAAATACAATTGAAATCATCCATTATTTTACTTATTTGGCTTATTATATGGATAGTTTTCAACCTAGAGATGAATCTATTGGACACCAAGCATGTCTTTTTGGCAAGAAATGGAATTTCATTAAGTCAACAATATAATCTGGTTTCAAATGCAAACCACATTAGTTAAGGAAATCATGTAAATTTCTTTAGAACAGACACTGTCAAACCTTTTATTAAAGTGTGCTGTGAATCTATTAGATAGACATGGAATAAAAAAATTTCTTAAGTTTATATAATCAGAGAACACTTTTCTCCCCATCAGGACACTTTAATAATATCATGTAGCTTCAGTGTTTAGTGACACAAAATTTTAGTGACAGAAGACTCCTGTATGTGAGAAAACATCTTTTCTCTGTCTCCTAAGCACTAGACCAGATGCTAAGACCCTGCTTAGACTCTTCTTTTCTCTCTCTCTCTCTTTTATTAAGTTCCTTTGATAGAGAGAAACAGAGAGAGGGAGAGAGACAATCCTAGGCAAGCAGGCTCCGAACTGTCAGTGTGGAGCCTGATGGCGGGGCTCAAACTCATGGAACAGTGATCTAAGATCATGAGCTCATGACCTGAACTGGAACCACAAGTCAGACGCCTAACCCACTGAGCCACCCAGGTGCCCCTACTCTTCTTTTCTTGATCTACATATATTTGAACTATTTTCCAACTTGGCTGAAATTTGCATATACTCTTAATTTTCAACTATCTGTTTAAAATATTCTTTTAAAATCTATAGAATAAAAATAGCAATTTAGTCAGATCAATTTATAAAGAATAAGTTGGAGGGGTGCCTGGGTGGCTTAGCCAGTTAAGTGACAGACTTCGACTCAGGTTATAATCTCACAGTTAGTGAGTTCAAGCCTCCCATCAGGCTCTGCTGACAGCTCAGAGCCTGGAGCCTGCTTCAGATTGGTTGTCTCTCTCTATCTGCTCCTCCTGTGCTCGTACTCTGTCTCTCTCTCTGTCAAAGATAAACATTAAAAAAAATTTTAATTAAAAATAGATTAAGTTGGAATCCTTAACTGTGTTAACTTCAAACCTTGTGGTCCTATGATAATAACTGTTTTTTAATAGAACTTCTTTTCCCCAGTGAGTTTTCTTAGAATTTATGCTAACTTGTTTAGGATACTATTTGTGATGTCTTAAAACAGAATCAGAATAAAATTATATTTTTCTATCATCGAATATAGAACTAGAGCTTTTAGGGGTTAAATAATTATGGAAGAAATGAGACAAAGCCTAGAAAAATAAATTGTCATAAAATGTAGTCCTGGAATGTGGTTTTGAGATTATCCAAATTCACTCCTTTATTTTAAAAATGAGTTGTATATGTGAGGCTTTAAAAGATTAAAAGGTTAAGTATCTGAACCTAGGTATTTTTGAAACTGTCATTATTATCAGTTAATAGTGTTGCTATAATCTGAGTTTAAATTCAAGATATATATTAACATAATAGCACCATTATTCTTGTGGTGTAAGTAGAAAAGGGTGATGCTGATGAAGATGCATTTTTACCGTGGCTTAATGTGTATTCTCTCTTGCAAAATATTTTTGTGGCACTATAATAATCTGCCTTTCACAAAACGTCAGGGTCACAATGAGAAACTTAAAAGGTTTGAACAGATTCCAGACAAGGTAGCAATTTAGTATCACACCAGATCTGAAAAGGCAGAGGATTGAATACAGAAAGAAAAGAGAAGGTGCAAATCAGAATGTGGGAGATTCTGCCTCCCCATGAAGCAGATTTGCCTAAAATCTGAAAGGACAGCCTTTACTGAAAGGACAGCCTAAGCAAATCCTTCCCAGCGTATGCTGACATGATGACATGCCTTATTTCATGCTCCATTGAGAGAGAATGCAGGAGTTCAGCATTAATGTTCGTTGTCACTTTCCTCTCTCCTGCTGATATTAGAGCCTTCATTACTGTGTGTAAATGCACTGCAGCATGCAGAGTAATATTCTGTGGGTCATATTTTCCTCTGTCATCATTTGGCCTCTAAAATGGGTGCATGGTTTTGCTATCCAATTTCACTTCTGTGGTTCCTTACTTCAGAAAACAATTGCAAATTGGCAGCAAAGATGTACAAAATGACTTCTAGATGGAAATGCTGTAGATCAGCAAAGTAATGCCAATATTAATGACTAAAGTTTTTTTTTTATTTTTTGTCTTTTTTTTTTTTTTTTTTTTTTTTTTTGCAATGAGAAGCCTAGTCTAATTTACAGAACATGGCCAAAAACATGGGTTCGAAGGCAAGCCCCATGGTTCACTAGTTACTCTACTTCCAGAAAGCAAGTTTCTTGCCCTAGGCTTGTCATCTATAAATTACAAATAGTGGTAGTGCCTCCTCTGAAGACTTATTGGAAAGATTAGAAATAATAAGTGTAAAGCCTTTTATAAAACTATATGGTAGTTATGAGTGACGAGGTTCAGGTTTATCAGTTAGGCTTCAATCTGAGACAGATCCACTCTGCGTGGTATCGAATAATGGAGTCCTTGCAGGGATTAGACTTGAACGATTGCAGGAACTGATAAGTCTGTGAAGTCCTAGTGATGAACCTAGGGTTGGGAACACTACGAGTACAGTGGGGGAAAGCTAGAGAAAACTAAAGCCCATGAGCTCAAACTGGAATTCACGAGGACAAAATTGATTTTTAATTCATCTATCACCAGCTGAGAGCTCTCCATGCAGGGAAGTTGCAGAAGATGGTGCTCTCTGCCATGAAGCTGCATACACATGGCCTAGGACTTTGAGAGGACAAAAGATCTGGTGGAAGCTGGAGGAGCCCCGGGGCCCATCTGCGAAGGGACTCCAACAAGGTAAGCCAGCAGATCAGCAGCAATGTGTACAAGCTGCACCAGTGCCCAGAGGCCTAGTCTGGCCATCAGTGCATGCAGGCTAGTGCTTACTTCTCTCTTCTGAATCTCATGCACATCTCCCTTGTGTCCTGTTCTACTCCAGAAGCGTGCAGAGAAGAGTGCACTAATATCCTTCTAACATAGCTGAATTGACACAGGACAAAGCTACTACAATAGGATAGATTATTCAGTTGTTATTCTGTTGTAATGTTATACTGTCATAATCTCTTCCAAATCTCAGACTTAAATTGACAAGGGTTTCTTTCACTTTCTTATGAAAGTTATAGGTTCATAGTGACTCTGGAGCAACTCTGTCTCACATCCTGTTTCTTCCTGGACCCCGTCTGATGGAGGAGCCTCTAATCAGAACTGAGCCCCCATCATGAGAGAAGAAAAGAAATAATGAGCAATTCACTTGCTCATAAACCTTTTGTGCGGAGATGACATACATTGCTCCTGCTCACCATTCGTAAGTCAATGTTAATCACCAGGCTAAGTCTGATGTCAGTGGGGCCAGAGAAGTATAATCCTCCTCCAGAAATGGGGAGCATGTATTTGCAAACAATAATAGAGTCTTCTACAGTAAACACTTTTAGTCAAAAATATTATGTGGACTCTTTGCAATACACAATTATGCTCATACATTCTCCAGAGAAGACAGTACAAGGTAGAATTTAGGTACGGGATCAGACTCAAATCCAGGTCAATGAGTTTTCTTGCTCTAGAGACCTAGCAAACAACAACATAGAAAAGGCACACAGATCATTTGCTCCTTTCACACCCTAGATGTTATGGTGGATGAGGAAGAAAATAAACACAATGAGATGAGAATAATAAAAACAAACACATGTGAGAAGAGGAGAAATAGCACATTCACTGCCTCATGGCAGTTCTGAAATCACCACTGGAAACATAGCAATTTCCATGGTTAGATTCCACCCCTCTCCCTGGAAGAGTTTCCCTAGTTCATAGTTTGTTGGTGGGTGTGGCTTCACCCACAGAGAGACTGTTCTGTCTCTATTATCCTACTTGGCTACACTTGAATAGGACATTGAAGAATGTGTCCTGTTTGGTGACTGAGCAAGTTTCATAGCCTTCCTTAGACCTGAAGAAAGTTAGCAGTCCAAGGATCATTTCATGGGTTGAACAATCATAACCTTTAGTCCAGGCTGATACAGTAAAATTTTCTGAAAACTTAGCTACATTTTTTAAGTTTATTTATTTATTTTGAGAGAGAGAGAGAGAGAGAGAGCAGGGGAGGGGCAGAGAGAGAGGGAGAGAAAATCTCAAGCAGGCTCTGCGCTATCAGTGTGGAGCCTGATTCAGGGCCGAAACCTACAAACTGTATCATGACCTGAGCCAAAATCAAAAGTCTCACACTTAACTGATAGCCTCCCAGGTAGCCCTAAAAGCTTAGCTTCTTAATCCACGCTTACTATTAAGGATAGTGAAGGACAAGTATGTTTACTATCATAAAATAAAATATTTGTGTTTTCCAAGCTAAGAGTTCCTCTCCTATAATGCAACTTATTGCATGTGCAAGTGCCATCTGGCCCTCTTCCCATCATCCGATGAGAATTGGGGATCAAGACATAGCCAGAAAATGCTGACAGTCTGACCACTACTATTTCTACAACTTTGTCTCTGACCCAGAAATTTCATGTGTTCTACCAATATGAAATTGTGACAGGCTAACCAATTAGCTTGTAGTGGTGTATAATTTCAGAGCCCTGAAAATTCAATTTTTTTCTGTTATTTCTGCTTGCAAGCTAGCCATTTTTTTTTAGTGATCTCATCTCTTTTATGCACTTTCTTGCCATATATAACCAATGTAAACAAAGCAATTCTACAATTCTGTTTTACAATTTCTTGGCCTGAAGTTTGGCCAGTATGTTACTGCCTTCTAAATCATCATAAATTTTTTTAATCAAATGATTTTGCAATAGATTATGCACTTTCTATAATCTAATCAGCTTCTTACTACACTCTATCTAGTTCCCAAACCAATTACACACTTTTTTTTGTTATTATTGCTGTTGTTACATCAGAAACATCAGAAATCCATCTTTAGAACCACCTGTTTCCCTGATTCACTGAGTTTCCATTGTCCATCCATTTCGCACCTTCCAGAAAGTCTTAAAATTTGAATAATCTCATCGTCTTTATTATTGTGTCTATACTCTATTTTAAATGTCATTTTAGTGAGATTTAAATAAGAGAATGATGGTGAACACCTACATGCATTTATGAAGCTTTGTCTTGATTCTTTAGTCCTATTAAAATTTCTCTTTTCTTGCTGTTATAAAAATATTCTGATGCAAGATTCTTGCTTTGGCTAGCACTGTGAATGGAAAGGAGAAAGTCTGATGTACACAATGCTTTACATCTTAAAATAAATTTCCAGCAGAAATTTTAGATTAGACTTTAATTGTAGATAGCCCTGAGCTTTTATGAAACTATACGAAATAACTCTTAATAGCAAATAAATTCTGGTATTTGCATGATACAATACTAAACTCTCTTAGCTGCTTGAACTGATGTGTTTTCAACTAGGTAATCACATTATTCCACTTTCCATTTAGCTCTACCTATTTCATTCTTTAAAAGCTTAATTGTCATTTTACAATTTATTTTAATAATACATTTAAACCCTGTACTGACTGATGCAATAAAAGGAATGATTTCAAATATTCCAACCACTCACAACTATAAATGCAATTGTGAAACAAAACCAGAACTAAGCAAAACTTGTTTTTTTAATATAATTTATTGTCAGATTGGTTTCCATACAACACCCAGTGCTATCCCAACAAGTGTCCTCCTCAGTGCCCATCACCCATTTTCCCATCTCCGCCACCCCCCATCAACCCTCAGTTTGTTCTCAGTATTTAATAGTCTCCTATGATTTGCCTCCCTCCCTCCCTCTCTGTAACTTTTCTTCCTCCTTCCCCTCCCCCATGGTCTTCTAAGTTCCTCAAGATCCACATATGAGAGAGAACATATGGTATCTGTCTTTCTCTGACTGACGTATTTCACTTAGCATAATACCCTCCATTTCCATCCACGTTGCTACAAATGGCCAGATTTCATTCTTTCTCATTGCCAAGTAGCATTCCATTAAATATATAAACCACATCTTCTTGATCCACTCATCAGTTGATGGACATTTAGGCTCTTTCCATAATTTGGCTATTGTTGAAGGTGCTGCTATAAACATTAGGGTACATGTGCCCCTATGCATCAGCACTCCTGTATTCCTTGGGTAAATTCCTAGCAGTGCTATTGCTGGGTCATAGAGTAGTTCAATTTTTAATCTTTTTGAGGAACCTCCACACTGTTTTCCAGAGTGGCTACACCAATTTGCATTTCCACCAACAGTGCAAGAGGGTTCCCGTTTCTCCACATCCTCGCCAGCATCTATAGTCTCCTGATTTATTCATTCTTGCCACCCTGACCGGCATGAGGTGATATCTCAGTGTGGTTTTGATTTGTATTTCCCTGATGATGAGTGACGTTGAGCATCATTTCATGTGTCTGGCCATCTGGATGTCTTCTTTGAAGAAGCATCTGTTCATGTCTTTTGCCCATTTCTTCACTGGGTTATTTGTTTTTCAGGTGTGGAGTTTGGTGAGTTCTTTATAGATTTTGGATACTAGCCCTTTATCCGATATGTCATTTAAGCAAAACTTGTTAGTACTGAGTGTGAGACCACAAGGAAAAAACTTGGACTTCAGTTACCCTTTGATTTTGTGCTAGCAACCTTTAAGCCTCATTTCCTGTCTGTTATGATAAATCTTACCCTTATCCACATCACTAACACATGTGCCTTCTTTCTCTTCTTCTACCTTTTGAATTGTGGGTAACTCTTGCAACTCTTGAGCCTGGAAGACTTTGCTTTTATAAAATCCCTGTACATTTGACATCAACTATTTCAGTTCTAGACCTCTTCCAGGACAGCCTCTAGTACCCTTTTATTCACAACTTCCCTGGAAGTATTCACAAGTACCTTTCATCATACCAAAAGATGTCAGAACTAGGGTCATGAGTTTTGACATCTTAATTTGACTTGGGAAGGAGTTCCCCACACTAGAGTGAGGTTGCTATAACACTGATAAATGTCAAAATAAGAGTTTTATAATAAATTATTTTATATTATAAAATATATTTATATATGTGTGTATATGCATATATATTTTACTATGCATATATAGTACTATGAAAAATTTTGTTCATTTAATAAACAAGTAAATTGTAATAATCTATATATTTTATGCAACAAAATTGCTTCACCTCTTCAATTGGATTCTTTATAAATGGAGAAATAAGTACTAGTTATTTTCAGTCAATTAAAGTAGAGAGATATGGACTGGTTAATTACCGCATATTTATAAGTACTTAAAATAAAAAGGGAAAAATAGTGACTTATACTTTAAAAATTAAAGTTGAAGACATATAAAACATTTTCATGACATATATCTTAATAATATATGATTTTCTAAAAATGAGGTATTGATTTGCCAAGTTTTAATTATAAGCTTGATAACCAAAAAATATCTGCTTGTTCTTTGTATATAAATTTTGCCTCATACTGCTAATTATTATTACCAGTTAATTTTTCTATCTGTATGATACTTCCAGGTCATGCTTCAAGTTTTTTTTTTTACCTTCAACAAAAAGTTACTTTCTAAAAATGGATTTAAACCATGGCATGTCCAGCACTGTATAACTATAAAATTTCTTTCTTCCCACTGTCAAAAATCTCAAACTCTTACAACTAAAAACAAACTTATAATATTATTTGGTTAACCTCCCCTTTATAATTAATAATATCAATATATGTATTTTAGAATAGTTTTATTTATCACTCACTCATTGACAATGTTATTGTGCATATTATGTACCAGATTTTATGCTTAGGTACTGGAAATATTTAGAAAAATTAAATGTGATTCTCACTTAAGAGGGTGGGTGACCTACTAAGTAAGGAAAGGCAAATCTTTAAAAAAATAAATGAATGTGAATCAGTATTGCTAAGACTGCAATAAAGATCTGTACAAGCACATTGAAACAATGACTTTATATAGGGAAACCAGGGAATTCATTTCTCAAAAAGTGGCACTTGAGCTGAAAGTTATCTAATTTTCATTTCCTATTCATTTATTTATCATATATTCTATAATTTTGAAAATCAGTGACAAACCATTCTAAAAAAATAGTTTATTTAAAAAATAAGATCAATGGTGCACCTGGATAGCTCAGTTGGCTAAGTGTCTAACTTCCACTCATGTCATGATCTCTTGGTTCATGAATTCCATGTCCACACTGATGGTATGGAGCCTACTTCAGATTCTCTGTCTCCCTCTCTTTCGCCTCTCTCTCTCTCTCTCTCTCTCTATCAAAAATAAACAAATAAACATTTAAAAGAAAAGAAATAAGAAAATAAAATCAATTACTCCCTTCATAAGCATTTTACTCCTAAGCAATGAAGTCACTGTCTTTGGCAGGACCTTCATCTCAGACTTTCATAACGTCTCTGAGTTCTCACCATCTCAATTAATCAGTTTCAAAAAAAATTTACAATTTTGTTTGTTTTTTTTTCTTCCATATCATTCAGTAAATATGTACAAGTCCTCATTACGTGGTCTCTCACGTTTAAATTTCTAGTACAGACCTACTTTTGCTCTTCTTCCACCATATTCTGTGCTCTCTCTCAGTGCTTGGTGTAGAATGAAAGCTATCAACAGGGCTTAGCTCCCATGTGAACATCATCATGTGGGAGGGGTGACTTTCTACTTTGATCTTTAAGCCTACCAACCAAAAGTGGAATCAATTCTCCAGACAAGGGATAGTGGATTGACCCATGTACAATCTCATAGTCACACTATGCATGAGCATATTTCGAAGTGTCTGAAATGTTTTTGTTCCCCTTGCCTTCAGTTGTTTAAAAGCCTCAAAAGCAAGACCATGTCTTTTCTATGTTCATTTTCCTTGATGAATTTCTATATTCCCCATACCTAGAGTGTAGCTATGCTCATAAACACTAGTTCATATGCAGTGATGACCATTATAATGGCATTCCAAAAGCCTTCAGGAAGTACTTGAAAATCCTGACGTTATTCTCTTACTAAATTCAGATCCATAAATATAAATATAATTATTTTAAATTTAATTTTTTAATATTTATTATCTTTGAGAGAGAGAGAGCTTGAACAGGGGAAGGCAGAGAGAGAGAGACACGGGATCTGAAGCAGGCTCCAGGCTCCGAACTGTCAGCACAGAGCTCAATGCGGGGTTCAAACTCAGGAACCTGAGATCATGACCTGAGCTGAAGTTGGCTGCTTAACCAACTGAGCCACCCAGGTGCCCCAATTTTTGCTTACTACTTTTGGAAAGGGAATCTTAACTTCTCTGATAAGCACTACAAAGTTAAATCAATATAAACGTTCTGGGAGCACAAACATCTGACCCTTGATTTCAGCTCAGGTCATCATCTCATGGTTTGTGAGATTGAGCCCCACATCAGGCTCTGTGCTGACAACGTGGAGCCTGTTTGGGATTCTTTCTCCTTCTCTCTCTGCCCTTCCCCCACTCACTCACACACTATCTCTCTCTGTCTCTGTCTCTCTCTCTTTCAAAATAAATAAACACTTAAAATATATATATAAATAAATGTTCTTTAAAATTACACTTTGACATGGGATCTAAAGTATAAGAAATACATACAGAACAAACTATTTCAGCAAACTATCATTTAAACTATAATCTGAATTATAATTTGCTCAGGTATCTCCCCTTTAAGCTCATAAGTTACATGCAGAAACCCAAACCCAATATTTGATTTACATATCTAGGATCCATAAAGCAACAAAATGCATAGTATTTCAGTGTCTGTATTTCTAATATAACTAGTTCTTAAAATAATTTCTCTTCATTTTCACATGAGACAAAAGCTTTTTGGAAGATCCATGATTATGGCCCCCACATGCATTGCTCTTATGCTGCTGTGGGTGTAGGTCTGACAAACACTCAGCAAACAGATGGCTAACCCTCTGAATGACATTATTCATGTTAAACAAAATGGCTTTCTGATTATCATAATGTAGCACCTGCTCTGGAATTGTTCTTCTAAGGGCAGAGGAAATACGGGATTTGGTGTGACTGTCAATTGCAGTATGAGGCTTATGTTTGCTGACGACCTTAGAAGAGACAGACTTGCTCGTCAATTAGCAGCAACTCCTCATATTATGATGCTCACCAAAAATCATGAAAAAAATTAATTTGTCAAATTATATATATATATATATATATATATATATATATATATATATTTGTTTCTATTAAGGAGCAGAATGACTTTAGGTACATGTTGGTAAACCTTAGGAAACAATTTTTTTTTCCAAATGCACTGAAAAATTAAACTGAATCAATTTACTACTGAAGGATTAGTGAAAAAAAGACACATAACACAATGTTCAGTTTGATTCATATATGCATGCTACTAATTTCTAATTTTATTTCAAATATGTCTTACCATAGTATTTCACTACTTATATTAGGTTATTATTTTATGGCTCAGAAATTCTCATCATGAAAACACACTTCAGATTAAATTATTTCACCCTGCTTTTTATATAACCACCTTTCTTATTTGTCCTTATTTACAAGGACTTTACCCAATGAAATGTAAACCTATTTACTCAGAATCTGTTGTCAGTGGTCATGAAATATCATTAGCATACTCCCTCTCCCCAGTTTTACTTCTCTACACTACTTTATGCTTATTCTGTTAGTATATTTTCAGTTAACTTTCTCCAATTCTTTATTCATTGTAAGTCTGTTCCCTGGTACAGTGCCAGTCTTTAATATTTCTCAAGTGCATGGCTGCAACATATTAATGGTGACGTCATGACCAATAACACATCTGAAGGAAGATTTGTCCCCAAAGATTTTTGAACCTACCATGGTCATCAAAGTCTAAGTATATGGACATTATATTTGATGCACTTGTATACTTCTAAAGACAATCAGTAATTAGCCTAAGTACATGGTATTTTTGCTATACTTTCTTAGTAAAGGAAAGTTTATTTCCTGGCATCCCTTCCAGCTGAAAAAGTATCCACTGAGTTTAGAAAGGCATTCTACCTAGACTCCATAATGACATTTTAAACCACATTTTGATGTGTTATATACATAAGTGAAATGCTGGAATGAGAAATTTTCAGTATTGAAAGTTGCAGAAATTACTCACTTTAATATTCGTTGTAGTCATCTATCTTTAAACTTAATGTCTAAAATAAACAAGACAAGGGGCACCTGGGTGGCTCAGTTGGTTAAACTTCTGACTTCAATTCAGGTCATGATCTCACAGTGTGTGGGTTCGAGCCCCGCGTTGGGCTTTGTGCTGACAGAGTCTGGAGCCTGCTTCAGATTCTGTGTCTCCCTCTCTCTCTCTGCCCCTCCTTTGCTTGTGCTCTGTCTCTCTCTGTCTCTCAAAAATGAATAAATGTTTAAAAAAAATTTAATAAATAAATTAATTAATTAAAATAAACAAGGCAAATCCTTAAATATATATGTTTATCCACATTGGAAGAAACAAGCCCTATAACTTCCACATTCTGAAAGCCTCAGGAAGCAGAGGATGAGTCAGTCACAATCCAGCCAAGAAGATTGTTGGCCCATTTGCGACTGAATGACAAATCTGGAAATGTTGAATGCCACATAAGTTCTACTGAACTTCTTTATCTGCTTCCCTTCAGTAAATTGATCTTTCAGTGCCATTTACACTCAGTACATAAAATAATTTTCAACCTAGTTTACGAATGATTTCCTAAGAAATTAACTTTCATTTTAAATATTATTTAAAAAGTCACAATAGTTGTAGAAGAGTTATAAATAATATAAGACTCCATAAACACGAGATTTGAGGTGATGGAGTAGATACCATCTGCTCTAAGGCAATAGTAAGAGGTTACGTAAAAACTTTGTTTTTTTTAAAAGGCGAAAGATTTATTTGGTCTAAAGAGAAACCAGAGTATATAAAACTTTTTTTTTTAAATAAAAGATTGATGACTATATGAAAGAACCATATTGCAAATATTGTACATCAAATCAATAGGTTGTACATCTTAAACTTATATAATGTTATGTGTCAATTATATTTCAATAAAAATACGAAATAAGAAAGGAAAGACATGTTGACAGATTCCTTAAGATACTTAAATCAGATATAGATACGTAGATGGCAGATATTTGGCTGGATAGATAGATAGATAAATGATATTTAAATTATGTTTCTAGATAAGTGAAATTCACTACCCCTGTCCCCAACTCTCCTTGGGGAAAATAAATACATGTATACATCACTATTCAGGTAACAAGGTTTTAGTCTTAACAAAATGAGAAGGCTTCCAAAGGAAACCACTGTAGTTTGTAAGTGATTGCATCTGACTTAATTCCATTTTGGTCAATATTTGTGAAGTTATGCTCTAAGGAATAATATAATATTTTGAAATTTTCATAACATATTTCTCTGTGCTGGGGCAATGTTTTGTGAGAAAATTTTTGACCCACCCTGGAGATCTTTTTTAGGCACATGTCTGTATTGTGTCATTTTATTTGCATTATATTTAACTCTGTCATGGTTAGAGATTTTAGATTTCATTAGGAGCTCTCAGCCTACCTTCTCCTAGATTGATTATCAAAACACAGAGATCTGCCTTTAACTTCCAATGCTAAAGATAACATAACTCTTTCTTTAAAATGTTCAAGCATTGATTTTAAAAAAGGGGATTTATCTTGAACATATGGTCATGAGATTCTTCAAAATAACATATTTCAAAGGAATGAACTGTTTTTCTTTAGATTGCACGCCTTGCTAATATCAGTCTAATACCATGGTAACTGGACGTGTGTATGTATATGGTTCATAGTAATCTGACTGCTTCTAATTTTTTTACTGTTTCAAAATATTTCAGTCCATTTCCATCTTCAGTGGGATTGTGTTACTTATTAATATCTATGTTGCGAGTGTTTATCATTGTTTTTGGAAAAGTAGAAGCTTTCTTAAATTAACTTCAACCTTCACTTTCCCTCAGAGAGACCAAGCCTACTTGTAAATATAACACTGAACTCCTTAAATACATTGGAATTTGCAATCTTTGATCTTCAACTTCAGTACTTAGAATATTCTGACATAGGTTGGTTTATTCTTCCTTTTTTATTTATTTTTTACTTTTAGTTTAGTTTAGATGTCAAATAACATTAGATCTAAGACTACCAAAAATAACCTTTTTCAGATAGATGCTTGGCCATTTATCTTTATCTATAGTTATTGAGACTACATTTGTATCTTTTTAAAAAAATAATTGTGAAAAAAAAAATTTTAGAGGCAGAATAAGATACTTTCCCAAAGTCCAATATGTGACAGCTGCTCTATTTCCTTCCTCTATTAATTTGGTGATTGTATTTACATCTGTCAGGTAAACCTGGAATGATTGATTATTGAAACCTCATGCTATTAATTATGACTTTATTACTTTAATATTTATAACATTTATTTTAGCATAAGCATATCTTATTAATAAGGGAGAAAGTTTATAAAAATATATGTGATAGTATTGTTTTCCTTTATCTTTCTATTTATAATTCTTTACCTTTCTATTATTTTGTTGGACCTCATCTTTCAGAAAAAGATTCAGAAGTATCATATATTAATAATTGCATTAACAAGCTATCACATTTACCTCGTTAGCAAACATATTAGCCTATTTGTTTAAAATTCAGAATATTTAATGTTTTTAAATGATTTAAAATTTGGGGTGCCTGGGTGGCTGAGTCGGTTAAGCGTCCAACTTCAGCTGGAATCATGAACTCACGGTTCATGGGTTAGAGCCCAATGTTGGGCTCTGTACTGACAGCTCAGAGCTTGGAGCCTAATTCAGAGTCTGTCTCTATCTCTCTGCCCATCCCCCACTCGCTCACTCACTCTCGCTCTCTCTCTTTCCCAAAAATAAATAAATATTAAAAAAAATTAATGATTTAAAATTCAATTTTAATATTTCTCTTCCTATTAGAATAAGACCTTTAGCATGCCAGAAAATTTGGTGTTAGCCTTCATTCTTTAGTCTCCAACATATTCCATGTATATATTGTCCTGCTTCTCTGTTCAACTTTCTATATTTCTGCTGCTAAAATCTTAGTGCAGATTATCACCATCTTTCTCTTGAACTATAAAAATGATCCTTAAATTGGTATCCTTACTTCCTTTCTTGCTGCTCCATTCTAATTAATTCTCTGTAATTTTTCGGAATGATTAAACAAAATAAAGCAAAACAAACTGGGCAGGAAAGACATGAACTGGATCAGGTCAATGGCTTATTGAAGGAGAATTTTCATGACTTCCTTTTGCCTTTTTTTTCCCTTTTTAACAGAAAGTAAAGCAAAATTTTAATCATTTACCAGTGTACTTTTAAAATCCATAAATTTTAACCTTAGTCTATCCTGACCACACATAAAATTCCTTTCCAAAGACTTCCCTTCACAAACCTTCTACAACTTTCCTTTGCATTTAGATTATGTCTCAAGCCATTCCTCTTCAAACAACCAGTCTCACTGAGGACAAAATTATTTTCTTTAACCTCCAACAAAAATGTATTTCCATTTATATATATATATATTTTTACATATCTACTTTTACATAAAAGTTGCTTTTCTTATTTCCATCAGTCTTTTTTAATGTTTTTAATATTTATTTTTATTTTTATTTATTTTTTAAGTTTACACCCAAGTTAGTTAGCTTATAATGTAACAATGAAGTCAGGAGTAGATTCCTTAATGCCCCTTACCCATTTATCCCATCCCCACTCCCACAACCCCTCCAGTAACCCTCTGTTTGTTCTCCATATTTAAGAGTCTCTTATGTTTTTGTCCCTCTCCCTGTTTTTATATTATTTTTGCTTCCCTTCCCCTATGTTCATCTGTTTTGTATCTTAAAGCCCTCATATTAGTGAAGTCATATGATATTTGTCTTTCTCTGACTAATTTTGCTTAGCATACAACCCTCTAGTTTTATCCTATATATATATATATATATATATATATATATATATACCACATCATCTTTATCCTTTCATTCATCAATGAACATTCAGTCTCTTTCCATACTTTGGCTACTGTTGATAGTGCTGGTATAAACATTGGGGTGCATGTGTCCCTTTGAAACAGCATAACTCTATCCCTCAGATAGTGCAATTGCTGGATCATAAAGTAGTTCTATTTTTAATTTTTTGGGAAACCTCCATACTGTTTTCCAGAGTGGCTGCACCAGTTTGCATTCCCACCAGCAGTGCAAAAGAGATTGTCTTTATCCACATCCTTGCCAACATCTGTTGCTGCCTGAGTTGTTTATGTTAGCCATTCTGATGGTGTGAGGTGGTATCTCATTGTGGTTTTGATTTGTATTTCCCTGACAATGAGTAACATTGAGCATCGTTTCATGTGTCTGTTGGCCATCTGGATGTCTTCTTTGGAGAAGTGTCTGTTCATGTCTTTTGCCCATTTCTTCACTGGATTTGTCTTTTTGGGGTGTTGAGTTTGATAAGTTCTTTATAGATTTTGGATACCCTTTACCCGATATGTCATTTCCAAATATTTTCTCCCATTCCATTGTTTGCAAAGTGTCAGAATATAAAATTAATGCACAGAAATCGGTTGCATTCCTATACACCAACAATGAAGCAACAGAAAGAGAAATCAAGGAATCGATCCCATTTACCATTGCGCCAAAACCCATAAAATACCTAGGAATAAAGCTAACCAAAAAGGTGAAAAATCTATACACTAAAAGCTATAGAAATCTTATGAAAGAAATTGAAGAAGACGCACACACACAAAAGGAAAAATATTCCATGCTCCTGGATAAGAAGAACAAATATTGTTAAAATGTCAATACTACCCAAAGCAATCTATATATTCAATGGAATTCTTATCAAAATAACACCAGCATTCTTCACAGAACTAGAACAAACAATCCTAAAATTTGTATGGAACCAGAAGAGACCCCAGATAGCCAAAGCAATCTTGAAAAAGAAAGCCAAAGCAACCTTGAAAAAGAAAGCCAAAGCAGGAGGCATCACAATCCCGGACTTCAAGCTGTATTACAAACCTGTAATCATCAAGACAGTATAGCACTGGCACAAGAACAGACACTCAGATCAATGGAACAGAATAAAGAACCCATAAATGGGCCAACTAATCTTTGACAAAGCAGAAAAGAATATTCAATGGAATAAAGAGAGTCTCTTCAGCAAGTGTTGGGAAACCTGGGCAGCAACATGCAGAAGAATGAACCTGAACCACTTTCATACACCATACACAAAAATAAATGCAAAATGGATGAAAGACCTATATGTAAGACAGGAAGCCATTAAATTCTGGAAGAAAAAGCAGGCAAGAACCTCTTTGACCTTGGCTGCAGAAACTTCTTACTCAACACATCTCTGGAGGCAAAGGAAACAAAAGCAAAAATGAACTGTTGGGATCTCATCAAAATAGAAACCTTCTGCATAGTGAAGGAAACAATCAGCAAACTAAAAGACAAGACTTCTTTTGCCTTTAGATCTCTGTGTGTATCTATTCCTAAACTAAGCCCTCATCTGGTGCTACCCTGCGCCTATTCATGGTCACCACACTGTAGCTATGTTATATACGACAGTCATTGAATGTGCTTTTCCCTCTATTGTAGTACCTGGCCTGATTTACTATTTTCTCATTTCTCAACTTTCGTAAGATGTCAGGTTTCAACACTTTGTCAGGTGGTATAACATGGTGCTTATAATATGGGCACTGGAGCTGAACAACCTGTAGTGGTCCAAATAATAATAATAATAATACCAAACTCAGCCTTTCAATATCAGCATGGCCTTGGGGTTTACTTTGTCTCTATATTGCATTTTCTTCACCTGTAAAGCGGGACTAACAATATCACCTACCTCAAAAACATGTCATAAGGAATAAACAAGTTCTTATATATAAAGCCCTTTCAATAATATATAGTATATTTTAAGCATTTAATAAAGACCACTTATTGGAGTTTTATCTCAATAAGATGTCTTTGATGATTCCATTATAATAATTATATAATAGCAATAATATGAGTATAGCTAACACTTCAGTAACTTGTTAAGTTTCAGCTACTCTCCTATCTAATTAGGTTCTACTAGTCTCTAACACCAAAGCCCAATTGTTTCTTTTAATCACATTAAAATCTTAATTACATATATATTTATACATTTATGTGTATATAATTCATACAGCCCAATATATAATAAGGTCCAAGCAAATACTATGTTTACTTATTTGGTTTATCACTGTGTTACTAATACCTAGAACTGTCTAAAAAAAAGACCAATAAGGGGCACCTGAGTGGCTCAGTTGGTTAAGTATCCGACTTCAGCTCGGGTCAAGATCTCCCATCTCATGAGTTCAAGTCTCACATTGGACTCTGTGCTGACAGCTCGGAGCCTGGAGCCTGCTTCGGATTCTGTGTCTCCCTCTCTGTCTGCCCTTCCTCAGCTCATTCTCCCTCTCTCTCTCTCTGTCATAAATAAACATTAAAAATTAAAAAAAAAGAAGACCAAAAAATATTGGATTAATACCACTGATAGAATTGAATTTCTTTAAGCAACTGAGGGGGGCAAGCTTCTGAGACTAGAGTAAGAACCTTCCAATAGGACAGGAGGTCAATCCATGAACCAAAAAGAAGTGGCTAGAGAAGACAATTTGGCAGACAGCTCTCAGTAGTACTTGAACTTTCAGAGAAGAGAGTCAGCAACAAGCAGATTCAATAAAGGCTACAATTGGAATATTGGTGGTGAAGAAAATGGGAGGCATCTGTCAGAAGATGGTAGGCAAAACATTCAGACAACCTCCAGGTAGAGGCCATCTGAATATCATGAGTGTTAATATCTGATCATTTCCGGTGTTCAGTTCTGGGTTGGGTACAGTATTCACAACAGGGAATAGGACTTTGGGAAATCTGGTAGGAATAAGTACACCGGTGGAGATTTTGTCATAAAAGGTGAAATAAAAGCTCATCCCCCCCCCCAAAATTATGATGATAATAATGGTGACCAACACAATTAAAAGGACTGTTTCCTTAAATAGTCACTGAATTTTTTTTTACCTTTAATTTTCTTACATCTTCATTGACGGATATTTATTTTGGGAAACATTTTTTTCTTTTTTTGTATAAACTATACTAGGCACAATAAAAAGAAAATTAGACAAACTTTCTTTCTGAAATGAATGAAGTTACATTTAATGTGTATTTTGCTTGATGATTTCATTATGCCTCACTTTGTCTTTGATTTTCTCACTTCACTTACATCTTTGTAGCAATTTTTCTTTGCTCTGCCTCCTCTGCCAAACAGCTGATCCTATTTGAATTAAAAATGCAGCTGTCTTCATCAATCTTTCATGGTATATATGGATTTAAGAAATAAATTCTTAAGTACAAAAACTCATGACATTATTCAGCTCATGTGCTAAATCAAGATCTGTTTGTCATGATGTAGCTGTTTCCATTCCTATGCAAATTCTGCTTTGTTCTTAGTATTGACATTTTCCTCCATTTCACAGTTGGCAGAATTAAAGTCTGGACTCAAACATTACAAGTAAACTCCCATTATACTAATTCAAAAGCTCAAATTATCCTGATTATAACTATTAATATAATTAATCTACAAACAAATGCTAATGCCATTGTTAGCTTATGTGACATATCAATCATTTCAATTTATATATATATGTATATATATATATATTTACATATATATATATATATCTTGCTCAGAATTCTCCATCTTCACATCTGTAAAATGGAAAAGGTTATACAGAAACATCCAAAATCCTCTGTGAATTAACCACATTGCCAAAGGCATTAAAGATAAATTTAAATTAAGCTAATACTTGGCATTCATTTTCTTCACATATTTGAAAATTATTTTGTAAGGTAGAATACCTATGTTTGTGCTTTTGATTAAAATTAAAAATTCTTATTATTCTTTTTATATTGAGCCACATGTTTAGTTATAGAGAAATGAATTTATTTTCTCCAGTCAGATCATTGTATCTGATATGACTGAGATGCTACTACCAAAATACTGCATATCCAAGTGAAAAATAATTATAATTACACATTTTCAACTTGCCAACAGTATTGGATTTGTGAAGAAATACATGGTTCAGACATGTTCATATTTTCAAACTTTGAAACAAATCAGAATATGCCATTTTACTAAGATCACAGTTCTTTCAACTCTGAATGCATTCAATCATATCATTAATGCATATTAAATTAGTATTAACCTTGTCTCCACTACACACAATTTTATAAAGAATGATATTCCTATCTGTCAACTAATTGCACCAATAAACTTCACTGCAGTGACATAATTAATAGACCATCATATTTAAGAAGGTGACACTTCTCACTTTTTTTTAGAACTCTCAACTTGGAATTTGAAGGGAAGAATAAGTTACTGATACCAGGATTTTAATCTAGAGTAGTATCTACTTGGCAGTTAACTGAAACAGCTTTCCTTCCGTTAATGGCAATAACATAGAAATATTAATTACCCAGTTTATAGGTGTAATTGGAACCTGAAACTCTAGATAGTGTGAGCAGTAAACCACTGTTGTCATCTATTTCACTATCTACACCTTAAAATGATAGCTACCAAGTCAACAAAGAAACGAGTCAATCATGCTAAAAATATTATTCCAAGTTTTGAAATTGTTTATTAGCATTCTCTGTTAACTCTGAGTAGTTAAAACAAATAATCACTTAGAAAATAACTGCATTTTAAATTATACATATTTTTAGATAATTAGAACTTTTAAAACTAAATATTTAAAAAATCATAAATCTGTTGGAAAATTTTTTGAGTCATTTTAAAAGTATTTCTGTATTTCACTGTCTTTTCTAAGAACATTTACTTTAGCTGAATAACTAAAGTTGTCCTTCCAAAATCTGACCATTTAGAGTGTTTCATTAGTAATTACCCTTTTCAAAAAGGAAGTCAAGCATAATGATCAAAAATGCATTTATAGGGGCATCTGGGTGGCTCAGTAGGTTAAGCATATGACTCTTGATTTAAGTTCAAGTCATGATATTGGTCATGGGATCAAGCCACACATCAGGCTCCATGTTGAGTGTGGAGACTGTTTGGGATTCTCTCTTTCTCTCTTTCCCTCAAACCCTCTGCCTTTTCTCATGTACAAGTTTTCTCTCTCTCCCTAAAATAAAAAAAATGATAATAATGTATTTATGACTTGAAACTCTCTATTTTCAAGCAAAATAGTTTTAAGTATATTCATGAACACAGAGTAAATCCTAAGAAATAAATTTTCACACAAAACAACTAGAACAACCCTAGATGTGGCCAAAAGCATATATACTTGTATTCTTTGTTTGGGATAACACCAATACAAAAGTCAATCTATTCATATAGTGTATTTTTTAAAAATAAGGCAAATTCTAAAATGTAATGTTCTGTTTAATGATTGCAAATATTACATATAAAATAATATGCAACCTGAAGACCCACAGGTTTTCAAAACTCAAACTTTGAACAAGCTGAGTCAAGTTAAAAATACAAGGATTTTTTTCTAATTAATGGATAAGAATCTACAAGCAGGGCTGTGAGGCTGTCAAATACCTATAACAATTCATTTTACATTTCAAATTGATGTGATATGCTTCTCAAAATTTTTTGAATATTTTTATTTTTTTCATTTTTTACATATTCTCTACACTGAACATGGGGCTCGAACTCACATCCCTGAGATCAAGTGTTGCATGCTCTACCAACTGAGCCAGCCAGGTGCTCTTGCTTCTTAATTTTTAAGAAGAATATTTCTTTATGGTCTGAAACTACGTTTTTCTAAAATCTGTTCATAATTTTAAAAATCACCATAAGAGGCACCTGGCTGGCTCAGTTGGTTACGCGTCCGACTTCGGCTCAGCTCATGATCTTGCCATTGGTGAGTTTGAGCCCTATGTTGGGCTCTAGGCTGACAGCTCTGAGCCCAGAGTCTGCTTCAAATTCTGTGTCTTCCTCTGTGTCTCCCTCTCTCTGCCTCTCTCTCTCTCTCCTTCTCTTTCTCTCTCTCAAAAATAAATAAACATTTAAAATAATAATAAATACATAAATAAATAAACAAACTAAAAATTTCCCAAAAAATCCCTCTTCCACATTCTTTCAAATACAAAAAGAAATTCATTTATCATCCAGTGGAAATTGTCTGATCTATATTTCACTCACATAAAATTAGATGCATTTATTGGAATTCATGCTATCAGTTCACGATGTATGTTAAAACAATTGCCACCTTAAATATATTCATTTATCCACCAGATAATCCTCAAACACATCAATCAATAAACTCAGCCCACTCATACAGTTGTATTTTTTTAAATATTATTCTTAAATATGAACAGAGAGCCAAGGATCAGTAAGCAGTTGAGAAAAGCATACAACATCAAGAGAAGTTTCAATCAAATAACAGCAAAATAAAGTCAGAGAGAAAAAAATCAAATTGCTAGGGGAGCAAAAGGAAACTCCCAACACCTAATAATTGAGATCCTTGAAAGAGAAGTGTTATTCTATCAATAGGAAACCAACAAACTGCTATCAAAAGGAACATTCAGAGAACAAAGAAAAAGCCACTGAAAATTAAAAATACGATGGTGGAAAATTTTTAGTTCAAGAAATAATTGGAAAAGAAATTCAAGAGGCATTATTATTACAATAAGGTTTTTAAAAATCTATGATGTACCAGAACTGATAACAAAGGAAAGAAAGCCCCTGCTTGCATGAAATTAGAAAGACAACAACAACAATAACAAAATGAGCTGTAATAGAGGAGAGAAAACAAAGATTTGGGATCTGACGGTCATATTTTCTTTTGGGGGATTTCTCAAAAAAGTAGAAAAATACCTCCCACCAAAAATAGAGATGGAGAATTGGAGAGAAAACATTAAAATGATTAGAAGAGCAATCCAGGAGTTCCCCTACATGACATGAATTTTTCAAAGAAAAGAGAAAAGTGAATACATTAAGGAGAGGAATATAACAAAGTAATAATAAAATAAAATTTTCCAGACTAGGAGATACTGACTTTCAAACTGAAAAAGTTTATCAAACTGCAACAGATTTAATGGGAAAACAAACAAACAAAACACAAAACCTCTATCAAGAAAAATTCAAGTCACACACAAAGAATATAGAACCCAAATAATTATTTTTAACAAGAGTATGTATTAAAAAACAGTGGAAAAATGCCTGAAATGATTTTCAATTAGAACTGTATGTGTATCCAAAAAGTCAACCAGGGAAAAAAAAGTAAAATGTAGACATTTTGAGATATACAAGTCCTGAAGGTATTAATCTTTAAAGTGTCTTTCTCATGATGCTTCTGGAGGCTGCGCTGCACCAAAGGGGAAAACGAAGACAAAGCCATGATAGCCAAAAAAAGGAATTTCCAAGTGAATGATGAAGACGTTTCAGGATAACAATAACATGGCCAGCCTGAAGTTCCCAGCCAGATCAGTCTGGAACACGGTGACGTGAAACTCCAACAAGACGCTGTTGAAAGATAAACTGAGGCATATTACAAACTTTAAGAGGTTTTTGAGCAAAAGTCAATTCTCAATGCCAAACTGGAAATGGTCAGGAGGGCTCCACCAACAGAAGCCAGAAGAAAGGCTTAAAAAAAAAAAAAATGTTTGGAAGCAAAGAAAGAAAATTATTTGGTTGGCCAGAGCTTAAAGCCTAGTTAAATGTTTGTGATTGGTTGCCCTTAGCATTTTACTTTTGTAACTGAGGCATTTACAGGCCTAGATTGTGGGTTTGCTTGTGTGTGTTGTCACGGCATTAGAGCCACATCAGGCTAATGGCCTCCTTGTTTAATTAGCTTTAACAAAGGCCATCAAGGAATGAAAACAAAATGGAACTGCTAATAGTACCTTATGAACTTACAGACCTTAAGAATTTATGCACCATACCAAGAAATAGTTAATAGCTTTAGAGTCCCTTTAGAAAGTTTGAAGTTTTAGTGATAAGAAAATAAATACTTAACCAAACAATTATTAACTCTGAGAAAATAAGAGCAACTTACATGAAACATGCGAGTGATGTAGCAATAAAAATATTTATATAGGTATGATAATGTAAACAGCAAGCACCAGCCAAACTCTATAGTATGTTAACATTGGGAATGCGAGGAAGAGCAAGTTAATTGTATGTAAGGAAAGATGTGAAAAAAGTTAAACTTTAAATTACCTTAAATCCTGAGCACCTGCGTGGTTCAGTCAGTTGATTTTGTCTCAGGTCATGATACCGGGGTTGTGGGAGATAGCCCCACATCGGGATCCACCCTGCGCCTGAAGCCTGATGAAAACTCTCTCTCCCTCTCCCTCTGCCCCTTCCCGCTTGCACACATATATGCGTTATTTCTCTCTCTCTCTCTCTTTATCTCTCTCTCTCAATCTCAAATAAATAAATAAATAACCATTCTGTTTTCGTATCTCATCTTCCATTATTCTCTTATAACTATAACATAATCAGTTGTGAAATTAATATTTAGAACATTATGCCTATGTGAATATTGTTGATAAGCAAGTTATACTACGCCATAATTATGTTGCCTCTTTTTTCTCTGTTGTAATTCTATTTTCCCTCCATTCTTGTTCTGGTTTCTTTAATCTCAAGAGCTTTTCTCAAGTATCTATGACAAAAATAGTATACACCATCTTCCTTTGCCAGGAAGGTGGCAAAAACATCAATGGTTCAGTATATAAGCTGGAAATTAATTCCCTACTGTCCATTCCACAGCAGCAAGACTCACCTTTCCACCCCTCCATCTCCTTTTCCAGAGCCTGGCAGATTCATGTTTTAAGTGAATCAGTTTGACTAATTAATTAGTTATTTAATTAACAACAGCAAAATTCTTATAGTTAGGTAAGAAAAGTATCATCTAACTATGAGGAAGAGATGACTAGGAATGGGTATGCAACTATTTTTTGTATAAATTTTTGATAATTTCTTTTCCCTCTCTTCCATCTTGATGCCATCCTGCCTTAGTGACTGTGATAATTAATTTTATGTGGCAACTTGGTGGAGGGCAATTTGGGATGAGAGTAACATTTAAGTCAGTGAACTTTGAGTAAAGCAGATTACATAATGTTGGTGGGCCTCAGCAGTTAAAGCCATGAATAGAACAAAAACAAACACACACACACACACACACACAAAACAAAAAACAAAACAAAACAAAACAGCCACACCCAGCAAGAGAGACTTCTCCAACAGACTGCTTTTGGAGTCCATTCACACCATGGGCTCTTCTGGGCCTCCAGGACTCTGACTGTAGGAGTAGAACTGCTCCAGCTGCTCTCTTAGGTCTCCATCTGCTGGTACTCACCGCAGATTTTGAGCTGGCCAGCCTCTGTAATCATGTGAGCCAATTATTAATAATAAATCTCTTTCTGTGTATATACACACAACCTATTGATTCTGTTTCTATGTAGAACTCTAACTAATAAACTAGCTGCCAGGGTAGTTCAAACCAGACTCTCAGAGATTTGGGGGTGCATTGGTGAGTCCTGTGTGTATCCCTATTCTCAGATCATTAGATTTCAACTACACTCTCTGCTAAGCGTTCCCATCTTTCAAACCTACATTATATTATTTTACTGATTTGTTCTTCCCTTTCTCTTTGTGTTTTTAGATTAAATATTTTTTAAAATATGTTAACAATTATCATAGTAAGGCTCAAGGGGGTAAGTAAACAGACGGGATATGTAATTATACATCTTTAAAATGAAATCGTGTCCATTGACAAAGATTTATTTTGATCATATTTGTAGTTTGACTCAAACTTAGGCTCTGAATATCATGTAACTTCCAATATTAACTTCTCAAAAATTGAATTAACATCAAGTGATATTTCTTACAATCATAAAGTTACATATATAAACTATGTATAATTGGCACAGTGAAATTGATAGGGGTAATAGTATTTAGAATTTTTTAAAAAACTTGGAAATCACCTAATGCAGGACCCCCCTCTTTTACTTTTTTTTTTTTTTTTGGTATTTTTCTATCTCTGTTTCAACAGAAAAAAATAGAGAATTCACAACTTTTCCTACCTCATATTTCATTTGCAGACACATCTAACTCCCAGATATATCTTTGTCATATGAACTGAATTTTATTCTATCTCTTTCTAAGTGCTACTAAAAAGATTTTATTTGTATTTAAATACAACTACAATTTAATACATACCATAAGTAACACTTTTTCCTCATATAGTTATATTCTTTTTTTTTTTTTTGAAAAATGTTTATTTATATTTAGAGAGAGAAAGAGCATGGGGGAAGAGCACAGAGAGAATGAGAGAGAGAATCCCAAGTAGGCTCTGGGCTGTCAGTACAGAGTCCTACACGGGGCTAGATCCCATGAACGATGAGTTCATGACCTGCGCTGAAATCAAGAGTCCGACGCTTGACTGTGCCACCCAGGTTGCCCTACAGTTATGGTTTTTGTATTAGAATATAACCATGAAGTTCATACTTTCCATCCACCTCCCACCTTAATTCTTCACAATAACCAGTCACTATTTTACATGTTGGTCATAAACATGTAATATTGCCTATAAATTCATGAATCAGATTATTCTTCTTTGGCTGTGCTGTACTTTAACCTTCTGTTTAAACTATTCCTTTTATTTTCTAATTATGCCATAGTTCTGGGCACAGTACTTTTATTAATACTGCTATGTATGCTTTAGCATTTCCAATAGGTTTATTTTATTGCTAAACTATGCGATCTTAGTTTTATCCAAAATAATTAATACTTTTTTTTTTTTTACATATTCTGATGTTGAGATGTATCTTTTCCTACCCTTGTCTCATGGAATTTGTTTTAAGGGGCATAATTTCAGGGTTTACAATTATCCTTGTTAAATTTTAACGTAATTCTAGTATACTATTATTTTCCAAAAACTCTAATCCTGCCAACCTATACTTTTTATCAATCCCATGCTAGTATTATGTTTGACTTTGATAATCGTGCCATTAATATCTCCATTCTGTTAATTTTAAAACTGTTGACAGGCACAAAGGTGAGGGTGAAACTCTACAACATAAGATTTAAAAGTATCAAAAATCATCATTGGGGCATCTGGTTGGCTCAGTTGGTTAAGCGTCTGATAAAAGTCAAAAGATTTTGGCTCAAGTCATGATCTCATGGTTCATGAGATCGAGGCCACATTGCGCTCTGTGCTGACAGCACAGAGGCTGTTGGGATCGATGTGAAGTAGTGTTCTTAGCAGAGCCAAGATTCTCTTTCAGCAAAAAGTTAAGTAGAAACATAATATAATTACATGTTATTATTATTTATATTTTCAAAACACTAAGTTTTTGGAATGATATCTTCATTTCAGCTGGTTTTGGTGAATTTTATTTTAAAAAAAACTATTTTTTTACAGAGTAGATGCCAAGTTTATCAGAACCAAGGAGAAATGTAGGCATTAGCATCTAAACTCATAAAAAGATCTTTTTGTAATTATGTGTTTTGACATTTTTGAAAAATAAATTGCTCATGAGTCATTAATCAACTGTTCTTTTGTAATTAAGGAATTGAAAAAGTAATTGAACAGACAGCAGGAAATAAAAATGAAACCTCATATAGACCCATCCTCAGTCATTTGTGGGTGGTAAGTGTGGGAATAAATTTAAATGTTTATGAAATTGTAGATCTGGATGTTAACTTATGATCATCATGCTTTCATATTAGGGGACTTAAAACTTAATTTAATTGCATATTTTCTTCCTTATGATTTCCCCACTGAATACAGTTTCCTGAAAATCCAGAATAATTACTATTACTTTCTTTTTTGTCTAGTTTAAATATATACACTAACCTTCCTGAAATAAACATCTCTATATTCTTTGTCACATTGATTAGTGGTATTGAATGTGACAATAATGTATTTAGTAAATATCAGTGTTTAGTCAAATAGAGGTTTTTATAAAATAATGTGAGTAAATTACTTTGGCTATCTGATATTCATCTAACAAAACAAAAAATAATAGCTATGTAGCAGTACATTTAACAATTAAGTTTAATTCTTAATTTTTCTATATAGGTTATTGAATACACTATTATTTGCTTCTTCTAAGCAGATTATTTTTAGATTAAATAAGAAAATGCTGCAAGACTTTGACACATAACTGTCTTTCCTTTAGACTAAGTGTTTAGTGACCCATATAACCATCTCAAAATTTCTTAAACAACTTGCTATAAAAAATAGATAAATAATGGTCTTGTGCATTAGCCTTGCAGAGAGGTTATGTTAGAGATAAACCAAATTAGAATTGGAAAAATACAGAATATAATAGCTTCTGTAAGATTGTAAATGGAGGGCAGTACCTACCTGTCTAGGAAGCTGAACCAATCAATCTGAGAGTCTTTGAAATTATAAACGTTGTTCCCTTCAGTGTGAACCTCAGCACTTTTTTTAGGTTTTAGCACTGACATTTCTGACTCAGAGTTATTTAGCTATAATTCTTGCTTTCAGTAATAAATAAACCCATGAATAAAATGACTCCCGAACATTCAAATTAACTCACAGTTACTCTAAGTCATTGTGTAAAGGAGCCTCTGCTGAATACTTTTTGTAGATTTTTTATTTTTTTCCAGAACAATCCAACATGAGATCAATTTAACAATTGCATACTGAGAGTATCAGTTTCGTTCAAGTCACCGGATACACCTGGATAGCAAAAAGTCTAGAAACATATACTCTTGGCCTAAAGGAGTTGAAAATCCCTTTGAGAAGATAGAAAATGCTTAAGTGTGATTTCTGTACCAGAATCCTAAAATTAAACTGTCTATGTCATAAACTGCCTTTTATACATGTTTGTACATGTTTCACTCATCTATCGTCCTAGAATATTGAGAGCGAGGACAATTTCTGTTTCTTCTTCATTTCTTCAACCACACATTGAACTATGCCTTGCACATAAAACAGTGAATATAATTAGATTTATGTTTCACAAATGAATAACATGGTTTGGATTGCCCCAAAGAACGCATTAGAGATAAAGATAACACAGAGGATTTATTGGGGAAATTTAAAAAATTAACACCTATGGAAGAAAATAGAAGGAACCAGGATTAAGCAGGGAAAAGAGTTTTCTGTGACGTTTTCTCAAAGAAATATTTAGCAGCAGATCTACAAAGAACTCTTAAATTTATATGACACTTCAGAGTCATCTTCTTTTGGAGAAATGGGGCTTGGTGTTCATTTCAGCATTAGAACCAGTCTTTGATGCAGGCAGCGGGGTGTGCTTTTGGGTGAGGTTTGGCTTTTCTGATGAAACAGTCCTCAAAGCTGGATGACATCTGAGGGCTGTCTGCAGTTTCCTTCCAGCAGCGGAAAGAATGTTTTTTTATCCCTGCAGGGGACTCTAAGTGGTACATCATAGCACCCACCTAACATAAATGAATAAAATATATCATTAGTTCATCAGGTCTTTCGCATGTTAACAGACATAGGAAGAGTTGTGGAGAGTCAAAAGAAAGGTAACATATGGATGGAAATTCTAAGAAAGGCTTCATGGAGCCTTTGTTTTACTTAAGCTATCTATATGATGTTTGAAATGCCTGTTGAATAACAGGCATGAATACAATATGTGCCTATCACGAAGAGAATGGTCTGATTAAGTAAATGCATGAACAAAGGCACAAAAGTAGAAATGAACAAGAAAATCAAGAAGAGAAAAAATAGTTTATGCATTAAAGGATATTTTAGGGGCAAATTAGTAAATGTAAATTGGGGTTCTATCAGAGGAATTACTGAAGTTCAGATCTGTTCATCTCCCTTTTGTTATTATTTTAACGGAATAGTAGTTTTATTGTACTTTTTTAATGGTATTTTGAGGTCAATAGACCATAAGTGATAATGAAATAAATTCCTGTAATGAGAATGGTGGTAATCAGAATAAAAAGTAATAGAAGGAAGCCAATAGACATTGCAGACTTAAGCATACTTTGGTAGTTGTATTATACATATGAAAAGCAAAAGTATATTTGAACAAGTTTTCTAGTCTAGGTGTTAGATTACTTTGGTGCCATTAGAATACTAACATCAGAACCCAGGTCCCAGGTCCAATTTTGTCACACTTTTACCTGAGGCTGCAACTGCTTCCAGCTCTAATTGGAGTTCTGGGAAGTGTTGGGTCCATGGGGACCAGAACTGAACCAGGACTTCATTACTAACACAGTTAGTGCAGGCTGAGCCCAATTCTGCTAAGAGTTTGACTTCTAGACCTAATTATTTAAAAAATTGCTAAATCTCAGCAGGCATCCCCTACTCTTTCTGTTGGGTTCCTGTCCACGATTTAAGTTTTTCCTCAATCCTCATTTCTATTCTGAACTTCTTTACCCCTTACAGACTTTGCACAGCTTCCTGATTCCTTAAACCATTACTCTGGGTTTCTGGTATACTCATGTAACTTGGCAATATCTTCTCAGCTGAAATGCGACCTGAAGTCAATGTCCAAAAAAAGCTTCCTGGAAAATAGAAACCGGTAGGTTGGGAGATTCAAATGACCCACCTATCTTGCAGTGGAGTTGGCCCCATTTAAAGAAATTCCCATATATATATTTTTTGATGTGGCTTCATAATTTTCTTAATGTGCCATTTTTTCTCTTCTCCGTGACTTCTCATGAGCTATTTCCTCTGCCAAAGCTTTTCTTCTTTTCATATGCTGGCTTCTCATTGTTTTGTTTTGTTTTGTTTTGTTTTTTTTGACTGAGTTTTTCATTCCATTCAAACTTAAACTTTGATGGAATTTTCTCTCGAGAATTTTACCTTATGTCTTAGGGTTAGATTTCCCTTCTATAAAGTTGAGACCACTAAATATAAGTTAATTAAATGTATTTCTCCTTTTTTTGAGTGAGTTTTTTACTTACTATCTTTTTTTTTTTTACTGTTTTTTATTTATTTTTGAGAGACAGAGAGAGACAGCATAAGCAGGGGAGGGTCAGAGAGAGAGGGAGATACAGAATCTGAAGCAGGCTCCAGGCTCTGAGCTAGCTGTCAGCACAGAGCCCGACGCGGGGCTCGAACCCATGAACCGTGAGATCATGACCTGAGCCGAAGCCGGATGCTTAACCTACTGAGCCACCCAGGTGCCCCTTTACTTACTTTCTTAAAGTAAGATAGTATTTAAAGTATACTAGTACTATAAAGGAAGGAACTTCATATAAACACATTTCTGCAGCAATATCAACAATAACATCTTGATTCCCTGAGGTTAGTATACACATCTGTGAATTAAAAATTTGTTCTGAACTGGATTCATACTTTAATTATGGTCTGAGCTAGAGAAAGTCACCCACTAGTACACCCAGCCCCAGATCCCTAGCCAGAGGGAACTTGAACCTTCCATGGCCACAGGCTACATCATGGAAAGACCCCACAGGACTTGCATACTACTTAAACTCTAGGACTTAATTGTGAATTTGACTTTGATGTTTGTATCAGTGATCTTTCATGAAAATAACTAATGGGTTTATCATAGTATAGATGGCCAAGGACATCTGCATGTAATAAGGTGGTTGCAAAGAATAGATTTGAGTGATTCAGTGGCAAACATAGTGTCAAAAAAAGGGAAAAAAAACTCCCCAAAAGAGAATTTAGGAATCTTTTGAGTCAGAAATAAGGCCCTAATTGTCCTTCCAAGATAGAATGAGGTGAAGAGGGCTTCCTTAAGCTGAGAGCCTGGGATGCACCCATTTACTCACCAAATGTAGCCTTCAGGTGAGGGCAGCTTCCAAGTCCCTGATGCCATGAGGATGCCTCAGATCCTACTGGGCAGAGATTTGCCCTACAAGAGTATAGCTTGCTAAATCAGTCTCTCCTTGGGTGTTCTAAGTCATCATTATCACTTAAGGAGCAAATCTTGTCACCTAGATGACTATTATTCATTTGACCACCCATAGGAAAACCTTTTAAAGGGCCTTGTCATTTTCTCCGGAACAAGGACCATCAAGAGGTCAGTGCAAAGAGCTGAAAGAATCAGGGTTCAGCCAACCCCCATGTAATGAGCAGCCACTTTTGCCTGTGTTCGGACCAGCTGCTGCTTCTGCTCCAGACTGTGCAGGTGGGATAAGAGCCAGGAAATGACTCCATTCCCCATGCCAGAGGTCTGTCCAGGCAGAAGAGGGAGCCCAGGGTCTCTGGCTTTGACAGGACCATCAGTGAGTTTGATCTGCTTTTTGGTTCCTAGATTGTACCCTGCTCTCCTGAACTAATTGCACTAATAAGCTTCATTGATTCTCTTTAACAGTCCTGAGGCCAATTAATTATTCCTTTTGTTCTTCCCTAAATTTGTCTAAGACCCACCCAAAGCTGAAAGTTAAATCCATTAGCCATAGTCATACTAGTCCCTATTAAGTACAGTCCACTGCCTCATTTTAAACTGCAACCTGGGATTCCTTTCTGTTTTTGTATTGGTCCAGGCCGTTTTTGACATGAGACAGGACTTTATGACTTCCCAAATCAAATATTCTGGGTTTGATTCCTAGATGTGAAACCTCCTGGCTACGACACTTGGTGAATATTTCTAGACTTTCTATGCCTCTGTTTCACCACCAAGTAAAGTGGAAATAACAGGAAGAATTGCGCAATGGGGTGGTTGTGATCTTGAAATGAAATTGTAAACAGCAAGTGTTTAGTACAAGACCTAACAAATTGTGAGTCCTCAAGGTATATTGGTCAATACCCTGCTCCCTGTCAGAAAATGGTCCAGGAGGGGGTTTTGTCAAGGCCACAATTAAGAGGGACTGCCTAAATCATGGTAGATGAGGCCAGGAAATACTACATAAATTGTGGGCCCAGTGCAAAATGCAAATGGAGGGCGCCTGTATTGGCAAGACATCTGCATAGCTGCCCAGTGAGACAACAGGGGTGGATGAAATTACAAAAGTAGAAAATAGAGTTAAAAACAGCTGTATACTCAGATTTATATCATAGGTTTGATTGCAATAAGTATCCTTAACTTTGGTTTTCTTGCACTACATTCTTGGCTCATCATGTATGGTTCTTTTTCCTTTATCCATATTTTAATGGTTACTAATATGTCTATGGATTTATGACTGTTTACAATCTCCTTGACTTCTGAGGCAAGGTAGGATAATAAATAAAACAGAAGTTTAGAAAAAGAAAGAATAGTTGTTGAATGATAAAAATAAAGGACTAGATTTGGATCAAGACAGGAAGAAACAACTTTCGAAAAGAAGATACCATGGTCCTGTGTAAGAATGAGCTGAGAGGAAAGCACAAGGTTTTATCTTAGGAATCATTTGTGACTAGGGAGAGTAGTCTTACTGCACTGGGCAGGGACGAATCACAGCAATGAGGCAGAATAAAGCTACTCTGGGACAAAAAACTTGCAAGTGTGACTTTGTACGGACCACTCTGTGTCACTGAGTTAAAGTTTTCTAAATTTGTCCAGGCTAGAAGTGTATTTGATCCTGAGCTGTGGGCAAAGCTGAGCCTGTGGGCAAGGGTCAAGTTATAAAAGCAGACAAACCTGAAGCTAAAGCCAAAGAATTTCATTTGTGGCCTTGATCTCCCTGGGGAACCATTTGGCTTTCTATCTGTAGCATACTATTACCTTCACTCCTGAGAGCTATCTTGACACACAATGTAAATGTAACACATCCATTGAAAATATGACTCAAAGAACTAATCCTCTTGATGTAGACTTGGGTATGTGACCTCAAAGTCCCATCAGTGCCCTGTAAAGGGAGTGATTTTCTGGCAAGTTGCCATTTCTAGCTCATTTAAAATATTCATTTTCTTTTTCGAGGTTCTTGTACTTGTCTAATCACGACTTTAATGACTTGACCTCTGTCATGAATCTGGCTCGGATAATCACTCCACAGAAATACAAGATTGTTTTTCTTTCTTCATTAAGCACACGTGTCTGTAAATTATGGATGTATTATTTCAATTGGAAAGAATGTAAATATAATGTATATTCAACCAAATATATTTCTATAAGTTA
>CM053573.1:23928992-24005537 GCA_028646485.1 Cryptoprocta ferox
ACTTTAATGACTTGACCTCTGTCATGAATCTGGCTCGGATAATCACTCCACAGAAATACAAGATTGTTTTTCTTTCTTCATTAAGCACACGTGTCTGTAAATTATGGATGTATTATTTCAATTGGAAAGAATGTAAATATAATGTATATTCAACCAAATATATTTCTATAAGTTAGAATTTTAGTAGCAAAATAATCCAATAGTAAGTTGTATGATGATGGTGTCTTAATTTTTGTTCCTCGAAAAGTCATTCCTGAAACAAGTGATTTTGTGCTGAGAGTTTATTTGGAAGGTAATCCAGAAGCATGGTGAGAGAGTAGGAAAGTGGGATGGATAAGGGAGGTTACCCGATAAAGGATACATAACCTCTGCAGGTAACTAGAGTTCAGTGCCAATGAGAAACTGTTGAAAACATCTCAGAATTGTGCCCTTGAGGGATTAGTAAGGTGAGTTGGTTATTCACCAACTTTCCTCCTCATTGGCTGATGGTTGCTACTGCAATCATTAGGCCCTTGACACTTCCAAACTGCTGTACAGGCAGGTTATCTTGCTCATGTAGCCAGAGAAAGCCATCGAAGGGAGAAATACAGATGCAACATGTACAAAGCCATTGACATATAGGGAGATCCACCAAAGTGGCCGTTATCTTCTGGGGTGGACTAAGGGAATTTGAGTGAAGCACTGAATTCATCACCTACGGTCTACACCTTGCAACATTTACACTTCATGACCAACATTATATCCACTCTGTCCTTCATAAATTCTTCACCAGTTGGTCATGAGCCCTAAGAAAATAAGATCTGCCATAGAAGGGTTAGTCAAACTACAGTTTGAACTGACACAGTTAACATTAAGAACATAATGGATATTCATTATCTTTTTCTTTTACCACTCTTTTTGGTCCCTTTATATTTTCCCAGCACTTTCTGTTGGTTTGGTCTAGATAGTTTGCATAGTGAAGTAGCATAGATCTTTGACATAGGGTTCAATAGAAAGGACTGAGTTCTCAGTTATCATGTCCTTGCCAGGTCCTTGTTACTATAATTTCCTTTTCGCTGTTATCCCTGGGAAGGGAGATAGTATCAGATACTTAAGTAAATGTCTTGTGCTTCAGACATACTCTTCTGTATCCCCATTATGTAATATCTCTGCTCATTCCCCATAATAATCAATGCCAATAATTACAAGTATGAAAGTAGCTCTTATCTAAACCTCTTACCTAAAACTCCAGTTTATCAACATGAGAAGGACACAATGACCAGGGAGCAGCCAGGCACTGCTATATGTTAAATGGAAATTCTACTGTGTTCTCTGATAGATGCACTATATTCTCCCAGGGATCAGGGCCTCAAATCAAATTGTGCCTTCAGTTGGGGAATGAAACACACTACCCAAATGATTCGTTGGTAGTGATGCTGAGATGGGCTGTTCCTTCTTCTATTTTTTGATTCCCACAAACTTATATTTTAGATATTGGAGATACAGAACAACATAATGACTGTCAACTAAATGCACATACTTCATTGTAAAGGAAACCACATAAACTCTACAGAGGTTCTTCTCCAAGTTCTGCCTTTAAAAGGCCATTGCAGCTTTCTATTACTCTGGCAGCTTCTGTATGATAATGTAGCACAGCCAGTGGACTCTCTGGTCATGCGCTTATTGTTGCATCCTTTGCCCTCAAGTGAGTCCCTTAATCTAAGGCTGTGTATTAAAGAGTCTTGTGTGGGAGAACCAGAAACTGTGAGTCTGCAGAATATAGGCAGGATGTGGGGTTAGGAAGGGCAAACACACACCAGTATCAACTTAAGGAAGGATGAATTACTATCCCCTTCATGGCAGAACTGGTGTGATGTAATCATCTGTACATAACATAACTATGTGTTGTCTTTAAGAGATGGCAACATACTGAAGTATCAGGGATGTCTTCAACTACGGAGAGGTCGGGTACTCAGTACTAGAAGTAGATAAACCAGCCTTGGTAATATGGGGCCCACACTGTGGACCTCAAGCATAGCCTCCATTCCCATCATGACTAATTCATTTATGTCCCATTGTTGAAACACTGGGATGAGCCATTGTGTCTATCAGGTTTTCAGTTTTTCTACCACTAGACATTGACATCAATCACAAGTATCGACACATTTGTGACCAATCGCAATGAACATTTATATGTCTCTTCTCCAGACCTCCCTCATTCTTCTTCTAGACCTCTAAAATTCCAGCTAAGTATTGACAACTATCCACAAAAACCCATGTATATCTTATTCTCATAACAAGGGAACTGTTCAAATCTCTAGCTCGTCAGAGGATTTCTCTTCACTTCTTATTTCAGAGGCAGCCTTACCCAGCAGTAAATTTTTAGCTCACAACTACCTATTGAGATGACAAAAAAAAAAAAAAAAAAAAAAGAGCCCCGAGGTTTTCCTCCTGTAGCAGCTATACACCAGGAGGCTAAAGTAGAGATCATGATACAAGATATTTAGATGCCATGGTGTTTGGATAACCTGTTTATGTGACTTAATTATGCCCCATGGAACTTCTCAGGCCTTAGTCTCTTCCAGAGTCCAGCAGCATACCAGAAACTACTTTTGAAAAGTACATAATTCTCTGCTGCACAAGTCATGACTTTCCTCAAGAACTCTAGAGGAAATTTTCCTATTGTGGTTTTCCAGAGATTCCACAGAGCATTTATATCTATAGCAGATAAAAGATCATATGGGATGAAAGATAAGGTAATTTTCCTGAATCATCTGGAGTGCCCTCTCTTGCTCCCTGCCCCATTCAAAATGGGTATCTTTCCAAGACAGTGGACAAATGAATTGTGGTCAATTAATAAATGGGTTATAGACATTTCATAAACTTATGCTCAGAGCTTACTTTCCAGGGACACTTTTAATACCAAATCTCCTACTTTTGTTCCCCCCAAAATATATCTACTGTATGAGTAGAAACTAAGACTCTATGTAGTTTTTGTATGTTGTAATATTTCTGCAAATAAATCTTTCTTACAAACCCTCTCCCATCAAAGATATAATACTAGTAAATTAAATGAAGATTTGATGAGGACAAGTGTCTTGCCTCTCTTTAGTCTTTGAGATAGTTTATTGAGGAGGGGATCACAGGAATTACATCAAAGGAGTGGGGATATTACATAGACATAGAAGAAAAACCAGTAATAGAGCATTAATGTTGGGGGCAAATGGGGTTCAATCATAGTAAAGACCTTCTGAGAGATCGTGTAGAACACATCTCAGCAGTGCTATTCTGAGGTCCAAAAGCTAGTGTATAATCCACTAAATCCCTAGTTTGTGACATCAGCTTTTTGGCATTTCCACTCTGTCTTGGACACAAATTGATCATGCTCCTACAATCAGAGAAAGCCCTCAGATAGAGAAACATTTTCATAAGATTGGAAGCTGTTGGCATGTATAGTAACTGTCCTCAAAGCTGAAGGTAAATTATGGTGTGGCCAAAGGAATAGAGGCAGGAATTGGTTGCCATAGATTAATAGCTGGAGTATTAAATGTATATTTTGGTGTACATAGTTTATATTTCTTCTTCCAGCAGATTAAGTATCTGGCATTATTATAAATGATGACTATAGAACTTATAACAATATGGTATAAATATGAGGGGAATAGTAAACCAAGGTGGGACATCCAGTGACTGGAACTGTGACTCCTAAAGTCAATGATTAGGAATAAATTTTTCTTCAGCATTTGATTGTGGGTCAATGATTTGATGCCAGGACGTAAAACAGTTTTCAGTGCATTCCACTGGACTTTTCATTACCACCCTCCTCCCTGTCTCACACACTGACTAAAATCAGTTTCAATTGTTCAATGCAGTGTTCTATGATCACTGAATAACAATATAATATTTATAAAAATTTAAAACATTTGAAGTTCTTATGTACATACAGATATTTTGCCTATCTAGAAAGAAAGGGAACATCAGAATTGATCCTTGGGTAGCCTATTAGAACTTTATTTTGCAGTGATAATTACCTGTAGTTCCTAATACAATCTGAGGCTATGGAAGACTATTTCTCTTTATTAATAAATTGACCAAACTATCCATTAGTTATTGAGCCAGATAAATAAAGAAAATTATATTCTAATTGTTCAAGTCTATTACTTATTAGAAACTCTTAACAAGAAAAGGTTGAAATGGAATTTGTATTTAACATGTAAATATTAGACCAAGGGACAAATTTTCATGATTATCACTTTCCATGCTACCCCATTCCACCTATATCCACTATAAACAAGGTGATGTTTCTCTCTCTCTCTCTCTCTCTCTCTCTCTCTCTCTCCCTTTCTCTCTCTCTCATCTCTCCATCTTCACCTATCTCTTTCTTCCTCTCTCTATACTTTGTCATGTTTGCTTGTGACTTCCACTTTGGACCTATGATTTCCATGACTTCTTCTAGTCCTTAATAACAAAAAGTAGTCCAGCTAAAGTGTATAGTTTCATGATGAAGTGTGTAGTTCCATGATATTTTTTGATATTTTAACTCTCATTTATACAGTTCTAAATATGGCAGTAAAAGTTTTTTTAAATTTATTTACTTATTTTGAGAAAGAGAGAGAGAAAGAGAGAATACGAGTGTGTGGGGTGAAGGTGGGGTGCAAAGAAAGAGGGAAAGAAAGAGAATCCCAAGCAGGCACTGCGTTGTCAGCACATGGAGCTCCATGAAGGGCTCAATCTCATGAAACCTGAGATCATGACCTGAGCTGAAACCAAGAGTCAGATGCTTAACCAACTGAGCCACCCAAGTGCCCCGGCTGTAAATTCTTTATCATCAGAAAGCACTATTTTAATCATTTTTGCTATTTGTGCTTATGCATTTAGGTGATTTAGTGATATGCAGTGTAAACTTGTCCTAATATATATGTTTTTCTGAAACTTTCAAATGTAATTATAAAAAAGTAGAATAATTGTTTTTTCATCTCTGGTAATTACAATATGCAGCTATATTTTTGTCATCTTTGTGATTTTAAATGCATATTATCTCTTTACTGTGGAATATATTGGTTGTTATTAATCATTCCATACTAAATAATAAGAGGGGCTTTAGAAATTGGCATCAACACACCAATTAATGAATAACTCAACATTCAAGAAAGCTATCTTAAGTATTTTATTGCCAACTACAGCTAATTAACTTCTAAACTATAAGATATAACAGATGATATCTTTTCATAAATTCTTAAAATTTCTTAGTGTTTATATGATAAGAAAATTGAAGGAAACATTCATTTCCCCAAGTAATTATTTTCATTAATATTGGAATCCTTTTATAATTTTTTAGTTTATTAGCTTTACTGCATAGTGTTTATAGGAGCACTTCTTGCCTTATCTCAAATTTGCTTAGAAAATTTGTAATGTTTATCATATTCTACCCATTCTCAATCTATCAAAATTTGGCTGCCTAATCCAAATGGCAGTGATGTCAGTGACTAAATTATTCATTTCTCATTATCCAAATAAACTGGAATCTGTGAGATAGAGTAAAAAATAAACATGAAAATTGGAGCCTAAAAAGCTGGGCTGAAATCCTAAGTCTGCCATTTTTTTAGTCCTGTCGTTGTAGACTTTGATAAAATGAATAAGATAATGGAAAGTGCCTGGAACCATACTTTTAAAAAAAAGCATATAGATTCCTTGACCTCATATATAAGTTTCTATCTTTTTTTTTTCATAAAAGATAATAGCCTACTTATTTTTTAACATGTTTTTTCAAGTCTGTAAGATTGACATTCAGGAAGGGAGGAAGGGAGGGAGAATAGATTGAAAAATGATTAAAGAAAGGAGGAAAAAAAAGGAGGAGGAAAGAAAGTAGCAAGGAAAAAAGATGGGGGAAATGAGGGAGACCAGAAGTAGGAGATCTATAAAGCTGTCTTCCTTCTGCTTATCCCCCACAGCAGCAGCTGAATTTTTTCAGTTTTACCAACGTTTGCAGAACCACCCACCTTATCGTGCCTCATCAGGCACCAGTGGGACAACCGCACCAGGAATCACCTCCCAAAAGTCCGTTTCATCTCAATAATTCCAACATCTTCTTTTTGTTCCTCTAGGCCTAGGATAGTAGCTGCTCCCTGCCTCTGCTGCCTCTGTGATACCTTACAGCTCGTGTCTGGGCTATTTTATTCCTTGGTTGACAACTTTGTATGTGATTAACAACTGTTTATATAAAATTCTATCTGGTAAATTTAATTGGTACGATTTTGGTCTCTTGACTGGTCTCTGATGCAGAGGCAGAAACAAAAAAGAAAAAGGATAACATTCATTTTGTGGCTAATATATGCCAACTACACTGCTAAGTATTTCAGAGGTACACCTCATTTTAAATCACATGTGTATTGTGTTAAAAAAAATAATACATCTGACAATCACAGCAGCTGAGTAACTTGCCTAAGACACATAGCTTGTAAGTGGGAAAGCAGATTCCCACTATGAATTCTTTTTTAATAAAATGTTGATTTTGGGGGTCCCTGAGAGGCTCAGTCATTAAACTTCCAACTTCAGCTCAGATCATCATCTCACATTAGTGGGTTTCAGCCCTGCCTGGGGCTCTGTGCTGACAGTTTAGAGCCTGCCTCATTCAGATTCTGTGTCTCCCTCTCTTTCTGCCCCTCCATCCCCCGTGCTCTGTCTCTCTCTGTCTCTTGAAAATAAATGTTAAACAGATAAAAATAAACAAAATATTGATTTTTCTCATTCAATATTAACTTTTATAAGTTTGATGAACATTGTCTATGAACTTTGTGTTTATTGTTATAATTTCTATGAACACTGTCATGCAAACAATGCACAGGCAGTAAACACTTGTTGACAATCAGTATAAATTGAGTGTTATTGCTAGACATGTATTTTTAATGCTTTATATATATATAAATACATTTATTCCTCACAATAATCCTATGAGGTTTCTTTAATGAATCTTGATTTATGTCAAGTTTTTTAGTTTTCATTTGCACATATAGTTAATTCTAGCACAAGGGAAAATGTTGGCAAAACAGTGATCCAATTCTGTAGCCCATAATGAGAGGGATTCAGATGAGAAAATGTGAATACTTTCTCAATAAAGTTTTGGAAAACTGGTATTATTTTTAAGAAATAATGTGAAACTGTGCTTAGAAGATACTTTGAAAGCAATGGGGTCAAGAACAAAGTAGTGGCTTCAAAGGAGTTCTTGTCTGTGATGGCTAATTTTGCATGTCAATTTGACTAGCCATGGGGTGCCACATTAGACATTACTTCTAGGTATGTCTATGCAGGTGTTTCCTGATAAGATTAGTATTTGCATTGGTGGGTTCAATAAAGTAGATTGCTGTCCTCAGTGTGGGTGGAAATAATCCAAGGTGTTAAAGGCCTGAATAGAACAAAAGTCAGAGCAAAGAGTAATTTGTCTCCTTCTTCCTGTCTCACTAATTAACTGAGACATCTCATCTCATCTTTTCCTGTCCTTGACCTGAGATTTATACCATCTGCTTCCACAGTTCTCAGGTCTTTGGGCTAAATTATACCACCAGCTTTCCTGGGTCTTTAACTTGCAGAGAGCAGATGGTAGGACTTCTCCACTTCCACTATTGTATACCCATTTTCTCATAATCTCTTTATCTATCTGTCTATCTATCTATCCATGTATCATCTATCATTTGACTCTGTTTCTCAGCAGAACCCTGATTAATATTCTTTCTTTGTTTATTTTAAATTTATTCAGTGATGTCTTCTATGTGTCAGTCTCTCAATTCAGTCCTGTAGATCTATACTGTGATAGATTTAATTACTGGCCCCAGTTCCTCTTTCTGTATACTGTCATTTTCCATGTAATTTCACAATTCCTCTTCTAAAGGAATATACTTCCCTGTCTCCTGACTTTGGACTCTGATTTTTTTTGGCCAGTGGTTGTGAGTAGATATGACACAGCCAAGGGCTTACAGCATTAGGCTTGCTCTCTTTGATCACTTTGATCTCTTTGATCACAAGGATTTGCAGAAGAACCACCCTGCTGAGCTAAGGCTACATCAGCCAAAGGATAAATGCTTGAGGCTAGCCTAGTTGAGATCAAAACTATTTAAATAAAACTACTTCTTAGGGCTCCTGGGTTGTTCAGTTGGTCAAGCATCAGACTCTGGATTTTGGCTCAGGTCATGATCTCATTGTCATGAGATCATGAGATCGAGCCCTGGGTCAGACTCTGTGCTGGCCATGGAGCATGCTTAAGATTCCCTCTCTCCTTCTCCCTCTGCTCCTCCCCCCTGTGGTCATTCTCTCTCTCTCTCTCTCTCTCTCTCAAAAACAAAAACAAAAACAAAAAAAAAACACTTCTTTATCAGACAAAACAGCTGTCTGATACAGATGCACAAAATATAGTTTGTGGCTTTCAGTGAATAATGTTTAAGTAGTTATAATTATATAAACACATATAATACTATTTGATCATGACACTAAGGTAGGTATTTTAAAAGTACTATCAGAGCACACTTGTGGAAAAACGAACAGATTGTCTTTGGCATTGTGATTGTGATTGTATACGTTGTCATATGTATACATTTATAATTGTAAGAATGATTATTTTTAACTGATAATATGGAATGTCAGTACATATAGAGAAATAATAGAAAAATTTAATGTGATAAAATAATCACAGAGACTTCTTCAGAGCTTGCTAGTCTCTTACCCAACATCCACCCTCCTCTCCTTCCCAAATAAGGGCATACCAAATTTATCAGGGAAGCTAAGGTGAAAGACAGCATCACCTAGCCACACTTGTGTCTTGGTATGACCATGTAACACAGATTCTGATTAATGCAACATAAGCATAAGGGCTGTGTTCAGCTTTTTAAAAAGCCCTTAAAATAAGCTTACTCAGTTGAAAATTACCCTTTTGACCTTTTCCCCCATCTTGTTGAATTAAGGATCTAGTAATCTAGTAGTCATCTTGGAGCATGACTTGACTTAATAGATATGGGCTCTGATGGTCACAGAGTAAGGAAAAAGAAGAGTCTTGGATGCTTTCAGAAGTGGAGATTCCCATTTGGGGGGGTTGTTTTATGTGTGTTTCCATTATTCTTATTTTTAGATTTTTAATATTTTCTGAAAAGCCACAAAGTCTATTCTAAAAGAATCATAATGCAGATATTTTTCCTGAAAATAAATGCAAAGATGCAAAAACAATGTTTAATTCATATTTTAACTCCCAAAGGCATGCATAAAAGTTTTTTCCCTAGTGTTGGTAGTTGGGACCATGAAATCTCCCAGCATCTTCATCTGTACTTCTATAGCACTTCTAAATCTCTTAATGCTATGCTTCATCTGCATTCTTCTGCTAGTACTGTCATTCAGGAAGGATCTGAAATATTCATTCATTCATACAGGGCATATTCACTATTTATAACATTTCACTATGTCACATACTCTAAATCTATATCCCTTGGGCAAATTTGAAAACTTAAAGAATGAACAAATATCAAATACTGGAATTTTTCAAATAATCAACTTGCTGATCAGAACACCACACCATCTAAGACTTTGACATCTTCAACAAACATATCCCACCAATATTATTACTATTCTTTCTCTCTAAATAAATACTCTTTTATCAAAAATGAAAGTGAGATCACTGAATCAATAGATTAATTTTGATAAATGTCAAGATTGGGCCAAATCGCCAACTCTATAACTTTTAAAAGAAATCCTACATATTCACATGAAAAGAAAAACAGAAGAAATATTGTCCAGGTTTGGTTCAAAATTCATTCCTTTTAGGACAAAGTAGGACAATTTCTATCATTGACTAGGACTTAACTTGTTTGTCCCATCAGGATTCCTGTTCACTCCTATATCTTCCATCACTGACTGTAAATATTTATAGGTCCCATCTATGAAAAAAAAGTCATTTGTCACAATTCCTGCTTTACCTATTGTCATTGAGGACATAAGCACCTCTTGTTATTTTGTTCTGTGTGAAAAACTTTTTCTTTGTATCTTACAACTTACTTCCTTTTAAGATAATGTTTATTAGTTAAGTTTTGACAATTATGTTTATAATCCATTTATTTCATTTTTGCACATAGTGTATATCACCTATAGCAACAGGACTAAACTATTGAAAACCTAACCCAGAATCTCATCCTGCCCATGGTTGATTAAAATGCAAGTTGACTTTTCAACCTCACAGAGTATCTGCTGTTAAGGTAAGAATACTCCTTGGTAAAGCATGGGATCCTGTAAGTTGGAAAGGGCACTTGCAGGAAGATTCTAATAAAGCTAAGGACACCGAGACTCTAAATTCTGATGAGTTCTCTTTGCCAATGGAAGAGGCCTCCCTCCTCTCAGTAGAATCAGTCTCTATACTCCCAGTGAAAGTGTCTCTCCACCTTGTCTTAACATATTAGTGCTACATTCCCCGAGGAAACTATAATGGCTCCTCCTGAGACAGTTGCCATGCAAGACAATGCTGATTCTCCCTAGTTCTAGGGAAAGTGAACAAAAGTCTAATCTGAAAGATAAAGGTGATTTTTGAGTCAGTTTCCAGACCCAGAAACCACTGAATGAAAAGAAGCCTGGGTCCCCTCAAAGAAGAACCCAGGTACACTGTCCAAAACATGTTATTCATTTTCCTCCCAACCTTCCCCAAATATTTTGCCAGATTAACTGTACACTGCAGAAAAGGAAATAAACAGACTTTGGAAAACACTGGTTCTGAACTGACACTAATACCAGAACACCCAAAATATCACTATAGTCTACATGTCAGAGTAGGGCTTATGGAGGTCCAATAACCAACAGAGTTTTGGCTCTAGTTTGTCTCACAGTAGAACAAGAAAGTCTCCTAACTGATCCTATGACTACTTTCTCAGTCCTGAAACGTATAAGTAGATTTGACAAATAGTTGGCTTTGTTCCCTAACCTGTGAACTGAGGGCTATTAAGATAGGCAAGCCAAGTAGAAGACACTGGAACTATCTAGAAAATACATAAACAAAAAGCAAACCTGGAGGGATTACTGAAATAAGTGTTATCATCAGGGACTTCAGAATGCAAGAGTGATTTCCACCACATCCCCATTCAACTTGCTTACTTGACCTGTGCAGAAGACACAGGAAAATGAGAAAATTACAGTGGATTATTGTAAATTTAACCAAGCTGTGACTTCAGTTGCAGCCACTGCACAAGATACAGTTTCAATGTTTAAGCAAATTAATGCATCCTCCTATAGCCAAAAAAGAGGCACAATACCTAGTGTACTTCTTTTGATTTTGGAGGCAACATATTCCTCATTTGGGTCTATTACTTTGGCCCATTTACTGAGTTACCTGAAAAGTTGTAAATTTTGAGTGAGGTCCAAAACAAGAGAAGATTCTGCAACAGGTCCAGGCTATTGTGCAAGCTGTTCTACTGCCTGGGCCCTGTGATACGGCAGATCCAATGGAATTGAATTCTCAATGGTATATAAAGATTCTAGTTGAAGCTTTTGGGAAGTCCCCATTGGTGAATCACAGCACAGGTCCTTAGAATTTTGGAGCAAAACTCTGCCATCTTTTGTGGATAACTACTACCTTTTTTTGAGAAACAGCTCTTGTCCTGCTCTTGGGCATTAGTGGAGACTAAACATTTAACCAGGGACCACTAAATTACCAAATAACTGAATTGCCTATCATGAACTGGGTGTAATCTACCCCACCACCCCATAAAGTTAGACATGCAAAGCAGGACTATATCATCAAATAGAACTGGTATATAATCAGATTCAAGCTGGCCCTGAAGGCGCAAGTACATTACATGAAGAAGTGGCCCAAGTGGCCCACTTATGTTACACTGCCTTCTTTCTCCCAGCCTGTACCTTTGGCCTCATGGGGAATTCCCTAAGATTAGTTAGCAGAGGATGAGAAGAATCAGACCTAGTTGGCGGATGGTTCTGCATGATATGCAGGTACCACCTAAAAGTGGACAGCTATAAAGCTGTAAAACTTGTCTGAGACATTCATGAAGGACAGTGATAAACAGAAAAATCCTCCCAATGAGCAGAACTTTGAGTAGTGCATCTAGCTGTTCACTTTTCTTGAACACTTTCTTTGGATGAGAAATAGCCCAACATGTAATTGCATATCGATTCTTGGGCTGTGGCCAGTGGTTGGGCTGCATGGTCCGGGACTTGGATATAAAATGATTAGAAAATTAGGGACAAGGAAATGTAGGGAAGAAGTACATGAATAAATCTCCCTGAGGTTAAATGGTTAAACCAATCTGTGGATACTAGTCAACATTTTTCCCCATCCATCCCTGTCATTATCTAATGGGCTCATGAACAAAGTAGCCATTGTGAAGGAATGGAGGTTATGCATGTACTCAGAAATCTGGACTTACACTCACCAAGGCCAATGTGGACTTGGCCACCATTGGGTGCCCAGTCTGCCAGCAGAATCTCTGATATGCACCATTTCCTGGGGTATTCAGCCAGATACCTGGGACAAATTGATTCCAATTAACAGCTTCTATCTAGGAAGAGACAATGTTTTATTCTTACTGGAATAGACACTTACTCTGGATACAGATTTGCCTCCTCTGAAAGCAATGCTTCTTCCAGGACTGCCATCTGTGGACTTTTAAAATTCTTTATCCACCTTCCTGATATTCCATATAGCATCGCTTCTGATTAAGAAGCTCATTTTATGGCAGAAGGAATCAATGAGTCATGCTCATGAATACATTGGTCTACCTTATTTTCTAACTGGGGTGATTGAGACTGACTACCGAGGAATAACTGGACAACTAATCAACAGTGGAAGTAAGGAAGAGTATAGGAATATGCTATACTGTATATTCTGGAATACATGGAACACTTTAGAGTATCTCATAATATTGGGGCTCCTGGGTGGCTCAGTTGGTTGATTGTCCGACTTCGGCTCAGGTCATAATCTCACGGTTCATGGCTTCCAGCCCCACATCAGGCTCTGTGCTGAATGCTTGCTCAGACCCTGGAGGCTGCTTCAGATTCTGTGTCTCCTTCTCTTTCTGCCCCTCCTCCACTTGCACTCTGTCTCACCCTGTCTCTCAAAAATAAATAAGTGTAAAAAATTTTTAAAAATAGAGTGTCTCATAATATTAACACATCTTGCAATTACAATCAATGAAAATGGAAAACTACAACAATCCAACCTAGGTAGCACTACTAATGGCTCCGACTCATCCAGGATTCAGGAATGAGGTTTGGGTCACCCGCCAGGTAAAAAATCACCACAGTTACAGAAATAAAGACCATAACTGTCATGAGTATTTCCTCTCCATTTTGTTATGGATATGTTAGTGTGTGTGTGTACGCGTGTAAGCATAGGTGTTTAGAAAATATCTTTGTTTTCTTTCTCTTCTCATAGTATTTAAGTACTGCCAATTTTACATCAAGTTATGGGATATCAAGATGAATAAACATCACCCAAGTACTTTACCTCCTCTCCTGGGGAAGGAGTTCATTTTTGGTTGTATGCAGAATCCCTGTATCATGTCAGATAGAACAATGATTTTGTTATTGTCTCTCTTTGGAGATTAAGTATGGTTTAAGGGGATGCATAAGGGTACCATGTTAAGAATGGATACTTATGATGGTTAGTTTTGAATCAATTTGATTGGGCCATGGGATGTCCAGACATTTAGTCAAACATTATTCCAGGTATATCTGTGAAGGTGTTTTTAGGTGAGGTTACTATTCCAGTTAGCAGACTAAGTGAAACAATTACCCTCCTCATGTGATAGGGCATTCTCCAGTCTTATAAAATGCCTGAAAAAAACAAATAAAATTCAATTTCCAGAGAGGAAAGGGATTTCCCCTTGACTGACTGCCTTCAAGCAGAGACATTATTTTCTTCTCCTGCCTTTGGACTCAGATTGAAACATTATCTCTTCCTGAGACACCAGCCTTTGGGCTACAAATACATTATTGGTTCTCCTGGGTTTTCAGCTAGCTTACTATAGATTGTGGGACTTGTCAGCTTCACAATCACCTGAGCAAATTCCTTATAATTAAACTCTTTATTATATATATCTATATATATCTACATCTATCTCCTATTTGTTCTATTTCTCTGGAGAACTCTAATACAGAGGAAGGTAACAATTAACATTTTTCTCAAAATCATTCCAGTTTGTTCATCACTGTTTGTAAAGTTTTCTTCTTTACTTTTAGTGGGAGCTGCATGAGACTTTAGGTCAATCAACTCTAATACAGTTGAATATTGATGTGGATTCAGTGGTCATCCCGGTGTAAGTTAAAAGATTTAACTGAATCATATGAATGCATCAAAAATGCAATCGTTTATAAAACTATAGACGTTTCAGATGCTCTTTGTGAAAAGCCCTAGTAAATTTTGCAAATGCAATGAATTACTTTCTTTCACCATCAATGTGAATTGTGGCAAATGGCTACCAGAATAAATCCCTCAGTCTCTTTGGCCTCAGAAATCTTTAAATCTTATAGGGATTGATTGAGCAGGAACTGAGGCCATGCTGAAAACTTTAAGTACAAATGTAGTGTCAGGGTAGCTTAGTAGCCAGGCTGTCTCAAATATACTTACTGCTCGCCAGCTGCCACTGCCCTGTGTCTTTTTCTCTGAACAATACACAGTAATACTTGGTCGCTTTATTGTCCTCTTCTATATTTTAAGTAACTCTCAGAAAGAACTCATTTGGTCTTTTGTTAAAGACTAAGTGCTACTGTGATTGGTATTATATAACTACCTATGGGAATGGAGCATTATCTCTTGTATTGTGAAGCTATGCCATCCTTCACCCTATTAGCTGTTATAAAAGTCTGATGAAATCCTGAGTTTATATTCACACACACAAAAAAGTCTCTTAGCTTTAAGATTCCTTTCTATACATTTCCTAGGTGATGTATAGGCTTAAATGACTCAATTTCCTATTCATCACATTTTTAAGCACTGAAAATGTAATCCAGTTGGCTGGTATTGGAAACATGTGGGAGCAATTTTAAGAAGACATTTTTTCCCCTTTTACATCAAATTATGTGATTATATCAAAGTGCTTTAAAAGGAAAGTAGGGCTGGAAGTGAAAAGTTGATTAAAAGAAAAGTTTGGGTAGAAAATAAACTCTTAATAAAGTATCTCTTTTTTAAAAAGGTGTAAGAAATGTTGCTTTCCTTCCTACATTCTTCCATGACCATTTCCATATAGAACTTCAAGAAAATGAAATTTCTTATGGATATGACTTTGTAAGAATATGCCTATTGTTTGAAATTTTAAGGAGTAAAACTGTTACTGAAATGTGTATTTTGATTGCACTTTCATAAATTCATTTACTTTGGGGTACTATATTAAACCTTATTTTTAAGGGGAATTTTATGACAAACCTGTGACAAAGTGAATTTAATGCATAATTTGTTTGATGCATTCCAGCAGACCAAATATTTTTAATTAGTATGATAAAACTTGTCAATGACCTTGAAGTGCTATTAAGATATTATAGTGTTTATTTTCAACAGATATTCTTCATCCAGTCCTGTTATATTTAGAAGGCAGGAATCATGTCATCCTATTTGAGAGACAATAGTAGACATGACACTACATTGTACTTGGCTCTCGGGAATGTTATTTGATGGTGGCAATTCAAATTATCACAGCAATGAAAATTGTCATACAAACAGAGTAGGTGTTCCAAGAGGAGTTGATAAAGTACTGCCTGTCAGCATTCACTCAAATCATATATTGTTAACTTTATTAATAGAACTTTTTAAAGCCTTTCCAGTATTGACCTGTGGCAGTGGCAATCACTGTTTTCTATCTTTTTATTAGAGAGTGTTCTCCGCACTCAAAGAAACAGTGGCACAAGTAGTTGTGGATCAAAATGACTGAAGGGGAATAACCTTGTGTTTTAAATTAGTTTGACCTTTCAAAAACATTTTTAAATACCCAGCTCATGGAGTATTTGACCTTTGTCATTATCCAAGGACTTTGTGTTATTTGAAGATTTAGCTCATTAATAAAATTAATGGTATGTTATGTAGTGAGGGAAAATAATAATTGTATGTGGCTTACATTGGGTAGATTAGGGCTAACTGTAAATTCTTTGTATATCACACATACACAGATGTTTTCTAAAATGAATTGCAACTGCATGCATAATTTCCAGGCAATAAACAAGCACATTTTTATGGTAAAACAATATTAATGTATCAGTTTCTTGCGCCAAGGATAAGGAGCCAAAAATAAAATAAAATAAACAATCATTTCTAGAATGGTAATTAATATATGCCCACATTTACTCAATTGTTATCTAAAGCAAGATTGGTTCAAGATCTATTAGTTGCCAGAGCCATTGCATATCTTTTTCCTTTTTTTTTTAAATTTTTTAATGTTTTATTTATTTTTGAGAGAGAGAGACAGCGTGAGCAGGGGAGGGTCAGAGGGAGAGGGAGACACAGAATCTGAAGACAGCCTCCAGGTTCTGAACTAGCTGTCAGCACAGAGCCTGACGTGGGGCTCGAACCCACGAACCCACAAACCATGAGATCATGACCTGAGCCGAAGCTGGACGCTCAACCGACTGAGCCACCCAGGCGCCCCGCATATCTTTTTTCTTAAGTAATAAAGTGTTCACAAAATATCCATTTGGTTTTCAGAGCAGCCACACACACACACACACACACACACACACGCACACACAATTTGACTTAGCTGATGACCCTAATCAGTTCTCAAGAGCATATTATGGATGATAGAACTCTAGTGTTGATCTGTCTCAGACAACAATTCTCTTTGAAAAGAATAACACATGTTCTTTTTAATACTGTTTGGGCGGGGGGAGGTCAGGATTTAATGGACACATCAACAAAGGATTTTGTTTTTAAATCAAAGAGAAAAGCTGCACCACTAATGAAAATTATAGAAGTTTTGACTGATTTGGTTTTGTTGTAAACAAATTGTAGAATAACAGAAAGCTTAATGTGAAAAAAGTCAGTCTTAAGATGGTGCTTGCTCTCCATTATACCATAAGATTATAAATGATTGTTCTTTGAGAGCAGACAGCAATCATTCACTGGAAAATTATGTGACTGTTGTGAATGATTCTTAATTGTACTTTTCAACTTAAGACCTAAGAGTGAAAATGTTTCCTAGGATTAACAAACCTTGCTAAGGTGAACTTTGCAAAGTGGATGGTAGAAGAAGAGCAGATAAATTCTCTCCCTGAAGACATTCTCACACTAAAAATAAAAGGCCTTATGAATTTAAAGTGTTTATGAATTTAAATGTTTATTATGAATTTAAAATGTTTAATTTAAATTTAAATTAAACTTTACAATGATATTTACTATTTTGTTTCAGTTTCCTATAAAAGAAAAACCACATATATAATATACTTATATATGCATATATAATATACTTATAATAATATACATATGTACATATATATACGCACACATATTTGAGTTTTTTCCTTAAGTGTGATAATTTGTCTAAAATTTCAGATATTATGTATGTAAATACATCATATATATGTGAGTAGAACCAGGGGTTTATAAATGAACATTCTTCATTCTAATTGTTTCCAATGAGACCCGAGCCATCTCATATTGAGAAAGGCAATTAGACTACTTCTCAGTACTCTCTGTATCTTTTACTGTGATCCTGATAGAGCTAATTTAGTGCTGACAGTTCTAAAAGAATTCGTATTTTAGCTTGTTCTTCTAATCTCCTAATAACTCATTAGTGAGCTTTCTTGATTATCTAGACCCCAAATTGTAGAAAGTATTCACTTCTTTCAAGAGAAACCAGTTTTTGTTCATTTTGTTTTTAATTTAGTTTTGTTTTGTTTTTGTGCATAATGATATTTTATATACCCATGATATTCTATTCTATAGTTTAACTTTAATAGATTTGTAAATAAAAAAACATAATAGTACCCATCAAGAATTATTTATAATTTTTCAAAAAACTCAACTTTGAAATGATTAGCAGCAATTTAAACAAGTAAACATTCAAATTTCAAATGAGAAGAAAGAAAAATAGCATGTGGTATATGCAATATCTGCCTGATAACTGGATATTAAAGTGCCATTATTGAAAAGTATCAATTTAAGGATTGGAAAAGTACACATTTTTAACGTGGTAAAATGGAGAACATAATCTACTATTTAGATTCACAGAGTAAAGAGTAGGAATTGGAATGCCATTAATGTTGTAATAAGTTCTTCACTGAATTTTTTAATTTTCTTAAATCAACTTTAATACCATGACTGATTCATTGAACTGAAAATTTTAACATAATTTAGACATGGTTATAAGAATTCTACGTAACTGTCATGCTCAGTTTGAAAAAAATAACTTGAAATTAGTTGGGGTGTTCACTTAGTATTATTTTGAGTAAAGAAAAACAAATAAAATAGTCTATTAGAAAGTTATATCGAAGATTACTGGGATTTTTATGTTTAGTTTTGTTAAGTTTTTGTGCATGCTTCCTACTGTATGGCTGATACCTCCATTACCTCCATTAAGATATGTTAATCTATGCTTCTGAGGTAACAGACAACTTCAGTTCCAGTTCTGGGTGATAATCAGTAACAAAATATTTATCAAACCAATTGGAACATGTCATTATGCAAAAAATAATTAATGGTTTCTACAACAAATTTATAGGTGGGTATTGTGTGGCCCAGGTGTCCATTGGTGGATCATAAATCAAACATCATGGATTATGTGTGATCTAGATTGTCTTTGAATTGTACTTATATCCTTTAAATGGAGTCATGACACACACAGCTATGTGAAACATTGAAGAGGGTGAAGGATGGTAAGTCACTCTTCCAGGTTGCAAATGAGTAAAAGAAGAATTTTAGACTTATTATAATAAACATAATAACATTGATAATAATGTTTGTCTTTACATGCATCAAAAAAACCTTACTCAATGGGGTAGTGTGATAATATCCTCTAGTGATAACCTCAATATTCTGATACATCCACATGCTCTTCTAAGGAACAAAGGCACGCAGTTCAAAATAATGTTAATTCTATAGTATAAGAGTCTGCAGCTATCGTCTGCAGAACTAACTGCAGACTTGAATAAGACTGGGTTAGTGGAAGGCCAATTGCTTGGTACAGAAATCAGATTCTAAACTTGGTTTTAGAATTGTCTGTAACAAATATAACAGTATTCAATGCACCAACAAAACCCTTAGTGCAAAAGAGTAACAGACAAAAATACCAGTATAGTATGTATGTAAATGAGTGCAGTTGTTTTTAATTCTATAATTTTTTTTCTTTTTAAAAAAACTCCACACAGCCTGGCATATCTACTGTGAATCAATGAGGCATAACTAAATTTCTGAATTTCTCAGGGAGAGAGATAGTTTGGGTAATGAACTATAAAAGTATATATAATTGAGCTATTGGCAGTATGCAATGTTTTAGCATAATGTAGAAATCTTCATTGTGCTACAGGTAAATGGGAAGATTCTTTTCAGTATATGGGCAGTAAAAATTTGGCTATCCAAATTTGTCGACAATAAAACAGATAGCTTTACTTTTCTTTAATATTTTTTTGTTTGTTTTTGAGCCAAAGTGCCAGGAGATAAAAGAATTTAAAAAGAAATGTGCTGAAGACAAAAAGAAGCACATGGAAACTATAAATCTGCCAACCCAGTAAAAATACTGATAATAGAAGGAAGTCAATAATTAACCAAAAACATAAAAAGAAAAATTGCTGTCCACTTAATTCAGGAAAGCTCAGAACATTCTATAACCTATATTTGACTGGGAGTGAGGGATAGTCTAGCCAATTGACCTGGGGCTGAGGAGCTCTACAAAACTTCTAGGAACCCCGAGTTCAGATTAAACACTAAAACAAAGATATTTTGCTTTTCATTTACAATGTATAATCTATCTGTTATTGGCTTCTATACATATGAAGCAGCTTGTTTACGGCATTCAAAAGAGAATAGTGATCATTTAAACCACATTGTTTTTTTAGTAGATTAGTGTAGTCTCCAGTAATGAGAATGTATGTTTGTTAATCTAACAGAATTCAATGCATTGTCCTCCTCTGAAGCAACAAATTCTCTCTAGGGAAAAAAAAAATCTATGTGGCTTGCAAACATTAGAAAACACAGAAAAAAACATTTCTACTCTAAATGGAAGTTTAGGTTCCCCCAGACCTTAGCAGTCTGTGGGGTTTGGTGGGGGTAGTGGCAAGGAAACAAAACAATTTTGTGTAGACTCACACTGCTCCTAAAACCACTACTCCCTTGGTCTCTACAGATCACTGCATCAGTCTCCTGTCTCCTGAACAATTTACGTATCAGTATCACTGTTTTCCTTCCTACAGATTTGATTCTATTAGAACTACTCCAGTCTATCAGACAAATCTGTGGATGTCTGAAATTTACTACAAACAAAGTTTAAATTCTTTCCCATGGAGTTCCCATGAGGACCCCATTCAAATAGATCATTGATAAAATAAGTGCTTATATGATGTCAAACATTCCTTGATAAATACTAAAGACTATGGCTTCCAAGATCACACAGACAAGCTTTAAGAAAGTAGAGGATATGGTTTCAGAATAGGTAAGAGTTAAACCATTACCTCTGATTCAACCAAAATCTTTTATGTATATATTAATTCTTCCAATTTTTATGACTTTGGTAAGTCTAGACCAAGAAGAGTAATGTTGGTCTATGGTCAAACACTTTTAAAATTCTCTAAATAGATAAAATTTACTTGAAAATACACTTTCTTTCTTGCACTAATTGTAAGTATGCAAATTAAATTATGTATGGTAATATCCATATAAAATATTATTGAAAAAATTTATGATAGATATGAAGCTGGATAAAATTCTGGATGGACTTGCAGAGAAGATGGCAGAGTCGGAGGGTTCTGGGCTCACTTTGCCTCATGTATACAACTAGATAACACCCATGTCAGTGTAACTAAACCAGAAAATGACCCGAAGACTGGCATAACATATTCTCCACAGCTAAATGTAGAGATGAAGCCACATCTAAGAAGGTCAGAAGGATGGAGATACAATCGGGAGCCAAATGGACCCACATGGAGGCCCGCACTAGGAAGACAAATCCCCATTACATTTTGCTATGGAGGCCAGAGGGGCCTGCTTCATGAGTTTTTACAATCAGTGAGGCTTAACACCTGGAACTTTAAAAATCAGGAGGCCTAGCTCTGGAAGATCTGGGATGGCAATAGGAAACTGAGTCCCTACCCTTAAAGAGATAGCACAAGAGACAGCTCTGCTAAGACACAGCACTGAAACAAAAGTTTGAAAAATGTCTGTGATATTGGGGAAGGAGATTTGTTTACTAATCTCAGAGCATGTGCTGGAGTGGGAAGAGGGATCTTTGAGAGGTTTCTCCAAGAACAAAAGAACTGGCAGTCACCATTTCCCTCATCTGCTCCCCAGTCAAAACACACAGACACCTGTAGGAACCAGTGCAGCACAACACTCTCCAATTACCTTGCCACACGTGCACCTCCCCCATGTTTTTCTGTGAACATGCCCCTCCATCCAAGCCTGCACAGTTTTCTGGTGGTTGCAGATCTCCTCCAACATCAGACTAGTGCAGACTGTGTTGGCACCACATGCTAGAGTGTGCCCCCAGCAATAAACCCTTATCTGGAACCCATACAAAGCAGTGTCACAAGCCTAGCAGTGTGCAAGCAGTCCTGATAGGAGTCAGCACATTCCAAAGTGACTCCTTCCCTGGAGACAGAGGGGGAAAGCCACACATACTAGTGTGACTACAATTCCAACAGTGGCTAGGGACACACATCAGATCTGACTGCAGGCCCTGCCCACCAGTGTTTTCTTGGGAGACAACAAAGGGAGAGCACCCTGAAGTTTGGTGCTATAACATCTCTGGGGAAAGCCTGGTCTTCTTCAAATCAAGAACAAGGTGGTACTAGACTAGCCCACAAATAACACAAGAACCAAACCCTCCCCAAAACAGGCAGAGAGAGCCAATGCAGATGACTAGACTGAAGGCAAATGTGGATCAACCACAACAGTAGGGTACTCACAAACACATATGAGACACCCCTGAAACATGGTGTTGTGGTAAACAGAGGACACTGCGCCACAAGGCACTATAAGACCTCTTCTTCATAAGGACACTACTTTCAAGAGCAGGAGACATATCTGATTTCCCTAATACATAGAAACAGACACAGGGAGTTAGAAAAAAATGAGGAGACTAAGGAATATGTCCTAAGTGAAAGAACAGGACAAAATCACAGCAAGAGAGCTGAACAAAATGGAGACAAGTAATATGCCTGAAAGAGAATTTCAAGTATTGGTCATAAAGATACTAATTGGAATTGAGAAAAGAGTGGAGTACTTCAACAAGACCTTCAACAAAGAGATAAAAAAACGTAAAACAAGAACCAAAGATAACAACCTCAATAACTAGGTTACAAATATACTAGAGAGGCCTTAGGTGGCTCAGTTGCCGAGCATCCAATTCCTGGTTTTGGCTCAGGTCGTGGCTCCAGTGTTGTGGGATAGAGTCCCACATCAGGCTCCATGCTGAACATGGAATCTGCTTGAGATTCTTTCTTTCTGTCCCTCTCTCCCCTCCCCCACCTTCCTTCTCTCTCTCAAAATAAAAAATAAATAAATAAATAAATACACTAGAGGTAGTAAATAGTTGACTAGAGAAAGGAAAAAAAATGAATCAGTGACCTGGAAGACAGAGTAATGGAAAGCAATCAAGAGGAACAGGAGAGAGAAAAACAAATAATAAAAAATAAAAATAGATTAAGGGAACTCAGAGGCATCAGCAAGCATAATATATTCATATTATAGGGATCCCACAAAGACAAGGGCAGAAAATTTACTCAAAAAAATAATAACTAAAAACTTCCCAAATCTAAGGAAGGAAAGATTTATCCAAATCTAGGAGACAAAGAGAGCCTCCAAGAAAATCAACACAAGGAAGTTCACACCCAGATAAAGAGTAATTAAAATGGAAAACAAGTAGTGATAAAAAGAGAACTCCAAAAGAAGCAAGAGAAAAGCAAACCCCATAAAGCTATCAGCTGATTTTTTAGTAGAAATGTTGTTGGCCAGAAGGGGTGGATGATATATCCAAGGTGCTGAAAGGAAAACAAAACAAAACAACAACAACAACAACAAAAACCCAAACTAAACCAAACCAAAACAAAAACTTCAGCCAAGAATAGTCTATCCAGCAAACCTGTCATTCAGAATATAAAGAGAAATAAAGAGTTTCCCAGACAAACAAATGTTAAAAGAATTCCTCACCATTATACCAGCTTTATAAGAAATGTTAAAAGAGATTCTTTGAGTGGAAAGACCATAAGCAGGGGTAAAAAAAAGCGGGAAGCAAAACAGTAGTAAAATTAAGTATATCTATAAAAATCATTCAAAGTATTCACAAAATAAAAGGATGTAAAATATGATTCCATATACCTAAAACATGATGGGGAGAGCAGTAAAAATTTAGTCCTTTTAGAAAAGATTCAAACTTAAGTAACAATCAACTTAATATAGACTGCTTTGCATAAGATGTAATATATAAACCTAATGGTAACCACAAATCGAAAACCAGTAATAGATATGTAAAGAATAAAGGGAAGGTAATCCGAGTATATCATTAAAGCTAGCAAACCATGAAAGAAGAGATCAAGAGAAGAAAGGAACAAAGAAAAACTACAAAAACAACCATAAAACAAGTAATAAAATGGCATAAGTACATATCTATCAATATTACTTTAGATGAAATGGACTAAATCCTCCAACTCAATGACATAGGGTGATAGAGTGCATAGGAGACTAGATTCAGACCTAAACACATGCAGACTGAAAGCAAAGGGATGTACAGGCATTTATCATACAAATGGAAGTGAAAACAAAGCTTAAGTAGCAATACTTGCATCAGACAAAATAGACCTTAACATTAACACTGTAGCAAGAAATAAAGAAGGACACTGTATAATCATAAATAGAAAAATCCAACAAGAAGATATAACAATTATAAATATTTATACACTCAATACATAAAATATTTAATAACAAACATAAAGAAACTAATTGATAGTAATACAATAATAGTTGGGGACTTTAACACCCCACTTACATGAATGGACAGCTCATCCAAACAGAAATCAACAAGGAAAGAGTGGCTTTGAATGACACACTGGACCCGATAGACCTAACAGATTTATTCAGAACATTTTATCTTCAAACAACAGACTACACATTCTTTTTAGGAGCTCATGGAATATTCTCTAGAAAAGATAACATATTGGGCCACAAGAAAGTCTCAAAAAAATTCAAAAAGACTGAAGTCACACTATGCATCTTTTCTGACCACAACACTATGAAACTAGAAATCAATCACAAGAAAAAATCTAAAAAGAACACAAATACATGGAGAATAAATAACGCACTGCTAAACAATGAATGAGTCAACCAGGAAATCAAAGAATAAATAAAAAATACATGGATATCAATGAAAATGAAAACACAATGGTCTAAAATCTTTGGGATGCAGCAAAAGTTGTTCTAAGAGAGAAGTTTATAGCAATATAAGACTATCTCGAGAAACATGAAAAAGCTCAAATAAACAACCTAAACTTATACCTAATGAGGCTTAAAAAACAAGAACAAAACCCAAAAACAGTAGAAGTAAGGGAATAATAAATATTAGAGCAGAAATAAATAAAATAGAAACTAAACCAAACAAACGAAAACAGATCAATGACACCAAAAGCTGATTCTTAGAAAATGTTAGCAAAATTGATAAACCTCTCTAGCCAGATTCATCAAGAAAAAAAAGGCAGAGAGAGAAAAGACTCAAATAAAATCAGAAATGAATGAGGAGAAATAACAGCTGACACCATAAAAATATAAAGGATTATAAGAGAATACTATGAAAAATCATATGCCAACAAATTAGGCAACCTAAAAGAAATGAATAACTTCCTAAAAACACATAATCTCCCCAAATTAAATCAGGATGAAATAAAGACTAATTACCAGCAATGAAATTGAATCAGTAATCAAAAAACTCCAAATAAAAACAGTCCAGGACCAGACCACTTCACAGGTGAATTCTACAAAACATTTAAAGAGTTAATACCTATTTTTTTCAAACTTTTCCAAAAACCAGAAGAGGAAGGAAATCTTCCAAATTTATTTTATGAGGCGAGCATTACCCTTATATCAAAACCAGATAGACACTACAGAAAAAGAGAACTACAGGCAAATATCTCTGATGAACATAAATGCAAAAATCCTTAACAAAATACTAGGAGACGGAATGCAACAATACATTTAAAAAAGAATCATTCAGTATAATCAAATAGGATTTATTCCTCAGATGAAAGCGTGATTCAATATTCACAATCAATCAACGTAATACTTCATAATGACAAGAGAAAGGATAAAAATTATATGATCATTTCAATAGACATAGAAAAATCATTTGACAAAGTACAACATGCATGCATGATTTAAAAAAAAAAAAAACACTCTCACCAAAGAAGATTTAAGGGGATATTCTTCAACATAATAAAGTCCATATATGTAAAACCCACCGCTATCATCATACTCAATGGAGAGTTTTTCTTCTAAGATCAGGAACAAGACAAAGATATCCATTCTCACTGCCTTCATTCAACATAGTATTGGAAGTCCTAGCCACAGCAATCATTTAAGAAAAAGAAATATAAGGCATACAAATTGGTAATGGAGAAGAAAATTTTCACTATTTGCTAATGACATAGTACTATAGCGAGAACACCTGAAAGACTCCACTAAAAAACTGCTAGAACTGATAAATGAATTCAGTAATGTCACAAGATACCAAATTAATACACAGAAGTTTATTGCTTTTATATATTCTAATAATGAAGCAACAGAAAGAAAAATTAAGAAAACAACTTCATTTATATTTACACCAAAAATAAACATAACCAAGGAGGTGAAAGACCTGTACTAGAACAACTAATCCTAAAATTTGTATGTAACTGCAAAAGACCTCATATAGCGAAAGTAATGTTGAAAAAGAACAAAACTGGAGGTATCACAATCTAGATTTCAAGACAGTATAGTATAAAGCTGTACTATTTAAACAGTATGGTAATGGCACAGAAATCAATGCAACAGAATAGAGAGCCCAGAAATAAATGCACAATTATATGGTCCGTTAATCTTTAAAAAGGAGACAAGAATATGCAGTGAGAAAAAGGCAGTGGTTCAACAAATGGTGTTGGGAAAACTAGACCACTATATGAATAAGAAAGAAATTGGATAATTTTCTTACACCACTCACAAAAATAAACTCAAAATGGATTAAAGACTAAGTATAAGACCTGAAGCCATAAAAATTTTAGAAGACAGCACAGGCAGTAATTTCTCTGACTCTGACCATAGTAATGTTTTTCTAGATATGTCTCCTGAGGCAAGAGAAACAAAAGCAAAGATAAACTATGGGACTACATCAAACTAAAAGGCATCTGCACAGGGAAGGAAACGATCGACAAAACTAAAAGACAACCTACTGAATGGGAGAAGTTTTTGTAAAAGACCTATCTGATACATAATTAGTATCCCAAATATATAAGGAACTTGTACAACTCAACACCAAAAAAAAAAAAAAAAAACCCACAAATAATCGAATTTTAAAATGGGCAGAAGACATGAACAGATGTTTCTCCAAAGAAGCCAAAGGACACATGAAAAGATTCTCAACATCACTTGCTATCAGGGAAATGCAAATCAAAACCACAATGAGATACCAGCTCAGACCTGTCAGAATGGCTAATATCAAAAACACAAGAAACAACAAATTTTGCAAGGATGTGAAGAAAAAGGAAGCCCTGTGGCATTGTTGGTGGAAATACAAACTGCTGCAGCCACTGTAGAAAACAGTAAGAAGTTTACTCAAAAATTTAAAAATAGAATTATCATATTTTCCACTAATCCCATATGAGATATTTGCTCAAAGAATATGAAAACACAAAATCAAAATGATACATGCACCCCATGTTTATTACAACAGGCAAATTATGGAAAAACCCAAGTGTCCATCTATAGATGAATGGATAAAAAAAGATGTCACACACACACACACACACACAATAGAATATTACTCAACTATAAAAAGAATTAAATGTTTCCATTGGCAACAACATGGGTGAATCTGAAGGGCATAATGTGTAGTGAAATAACTCAGTCAGAAAAAGACAAATACTATGTAATTACATTCATGTTTGGAATTTAAGAAACAAAACAAATGAACAAATAAAAAGAAGATACGAACCAAAAAAAATAGACTCTTGACTATAGAGAACAATCTGAGATTATCAAAAGGAAGGTGAAGGGGAGGTGGGTGAAATAGATGAAAGGGATTAAGAGTACACTTATCATGATGAACACTGAGTAATGTATACAATTGTTAAGTCATTATATTGGCACCTGAAACAAATATAGCACAGTATTAATTATACTGGAATTAAAATAAAAGTTAATGTCTGATAAATTTACCTATAACACTCTTAGGAATAAAAATTGCTTTCAAAACTGAAAAAAATCCTAGGAGTTATTTGGCATGGAAAGGATTATTTTTGGTTTATGAAGTAGAGAAGGCAGAGTCTAAATAAAATTCAACTTTACAGATAACTTTTCATCTTACTTAGCCTTTCTTTGGCACTAACATTAATGACTATCTCTAACACTTGAAACATTATCCCTTGGTTTCCATGTCCATAAAAAAAATTTTAATTTTTTTCCACTTTTTAAACTCTTTTACTCTCCTTTCTTTGCTTATTTTCCTCCAACTGTTTATAAAATGTGTGTTATTAGAAGTTCTATTCTCACCCTTTTCATTATTTCTTACACAAATGTTCTCAGCAGTCACAAACACACAAGCTTCTACATGCCCCTTTATAAGATACTTAAATACAGATTTTTATGTAGGATCATTTTCAAGGGCTTCAGATAAAAATGTTCAATAACCTTTTGACTTCATGTGGTTGAATCAAGCCCTTTCCAAAATCGAAATGCTCAAAAGTCAACCCAGGGCACCGGGGTGGCTCAGTCAGTTAAGCTTCCAACTCTTAACTTTGGCTCAGGTCATGATCTCACAATTTATGGGTTCAAGTCTGGCATCAGGCTCTGGACTGACAGCACAGAGCATGTTTGGGATTCTCTCTCTATGCCTCTCCCTGACTCGTTTTTTTCTCTCTCTCCCAAAATAAACAAATAAATTTTTAAAATAAAGTCAACCCATCATCTTTTTTCCATATTTCACAATATATGCTCCCACTTCAGAGGAGCAGATCTAAGTTTGAAATCTAACTCTTCTACATAAGGATTTTGCTTTGCTTTCAAATCTTTGCCTATAATACTAGAAAAATAATGCCTATATAATAACATTGTTTAAATATGAGATCACTTTTGGATAAATCAAAATTGAGTTACAAAAATAGGGTCATTATTACTATTATTATTTGTAGTAATACTGTTATTATTAATAAGTCCCCAAATCCACCCATATATATTAGCAGAACTATTGTATTCTCATTGACTTGTCTAATATCCCACCAAAACAAATGTTTTATGAAATAGTATTGACTCTCTCCATTGGATGCATTCCTTATTAGAGATCAATGAAAATCAAGATATAAGACTTATATTTGGTTGTTATAAATGTAAATGATATTTAGACAGTTTAAATATAGAAGAAAATATTACCTTCTGTGTTATATAAGAATTTTTATATTCTGATCTCAGCCGACTTACTCCTCCAGGTTCATTCCTTTCTATAAATAACGGGAGTTCTCTTTGATTAGCAAAATTAAAATTAAAAGAAAATTATTTGGTGTAAACACTCCATATGACATATGATTGTCTCTTTATCATGAAATGTCTCCCCAAATCCTCTCTTATTGCATTTTACAGTACTATATTACATAGTTGTTTGCATGTGTTTACATCTGCCAGACAGTGAGTTCATTGAGAGCAAGAAACATATATTTTTTACCAGTGTGATTTCAAAATTTCAGTAATGCCTGGCATATAGGCTATAATTAGCTAATGTCTATTGAGGGATTTTTTTTCCCTTTTTCTTTCTACATCAGTAATTAATGGCCAGAGATTTCTTATATAGTGTTAAACAGATTTTGTTCACAAAACAGTCTGCTAGATGTATAATTATTTAAATGATACTCTCAAGGGACCATCCAAAGAAGGAATGGGAGATAGAAATCTAAATATTAAAAAAATATATATTTCATACTTTGGATATTTTTTGAGGTAAAAATGTACATAGTAATAAAACTACATTATAAAAGTGTCAGATGACATGAAGTAGAAAATTATAGAATCAGGGCACCTGGGTGGTTCAGTTCAGTGAGTGACCAACTCTTGATTTCAGCTCAGGGCATGATCTCACCTTTTATGAGATCAACTCCCACATCAGGCTCTCTGCTGATAGTGCGGACCTTGCTTGGGATTCTCTCTCTCCCTTTCTCTTTGCCTCTTCCCCATTCACGCATGCACACACACTCTCTCTAAATAAATAAATAAATAGAAAATATTAAAAGAAAAAAGATTTTATAATCATCTAGTAACTGTTGTGGCAAAATAGACAATCAGAAAAAGGAAATAATTAATTACCTATATATAGGGTGTTAATGCTCAAAATTACAGAAAGTTAAAGCATAAGTAAAGTAGAAAAACATTTAATAATATTTTATGTCAGCAAATTACCTACTGAATGCTCTACTTTGAAAATTATTTATGAAAAATTAATATTTAACACATTAATGAAATAAGTTATGTGAGTAGTAATAAATATCAATAATAATTTATTATACTAAGATCAGTGACCAAGAAATAGATGTATTGAAGTCTTACCTAATGCTGTACATAATTCCAGTAATAGTTTTGAATGTCTAATTTAAAATTATTAATAGTTATTAATGGTAGTATAAATAAAATACATCTTAATCTTTATCAATCTAGTATGATATATTACTGTTCTTTCCATTTGTTATTTTTATTTGTAAGAATTATGTTATTTTGCATTGTATTTAAAGAAGTTTCATATTTTTAGAAGATTTTACAAAGAATTATATAAAGAATGTGTATGTCTGCTGCTTCAAAAACCACCACTGTTGGTAACTACCAAAGCTGGACAAAAAAGAAAAAGAAAGATAAATTTTTTAAATCTCGCTGAAAGCATTGGAGACTTACTGAAGTTACATGTGCTGGAAGTGGGGAAAGACACACTCCCAGAAAGAAAAAAATCCCATGGATGTCAGACCCATGTGCTTCTTAGTTCTCAACATGAGGGCATTTGCCAATTCAAAAGCTATGCATAATAGGATGAGAAGCTGAACAGAAATATTGGAAAACTTATACTGTTGGACAGATAAAAACTAGAGCTGAGGATCTAACAAAGGTGAAGTACCCTGATACATAACACATATTTGCAACTGCGCATAAACCCTAGGAGTAAGTTGAACAGATTGTAGATTGGTAAACACAAGAAGCAAAGTCCAAATAAATATTTGGGGATATAATCTCAATCTAAACGGCAGACTAAAACAAAACAATCTTTATGAAGAAAGATATTATCATACAAGGTATTAAAATATATTTATAGTTTTTCATCCAAAATATCTCTTATTCAATTAAAAACTAATGAAATCAACATAAGAATTGTCCAAAAACAGTAGAAAAAAATAAAACTCAGATTCCAGCCAACATGGTAGTGAAGTAGGGGGACCTGAAGTTCCCTAGTCCGTCAACACAGCAGTGTTGAGGCCAGAGGACTTGGAATTCCAAGAATCAAGGCTGCACAGTCATGGAGCCATCTCCAGGGACCCATGGGAACAATTTGGCAGGCCATAGGTGCATGACTGCAAATTGTAAGAGATTAAATGGGTGGGGTAGAAATGGAGGGGAGGGATCCCCTTTTCTGGAGAGAGAAAAGAAAGAGAAACAGAGGCTGTGGAAGTGTCAGATTGTATTTGGATAAGAGAAAAACCATGGACCAGGAATGGAAAAAACCAGAGAAAGAACCAATTTTTGACTGTGGGACTTTCTCTGTACTAGGTCTGGCTGTCATGTTTGCACACCTGGGGAAGAGGGGAGCCAGACCCAGGCTTAGTAACTAGCTCAGAGACACAGTCCACAGTCAGAGAAACCAATCCCCTCCCTTCAGTGCTGTGGGAAGAAGGCAAAGAGCTATTCCAAGGACAAAAGACCCTGCTTGCTCCCTCCAGCCAGAGACCCTTTGTTGGCTGGCTGGGCAGAGTGGAACTACCCAGTAACTGGGGCAGGTGGAGAGGGCTCCTTTAAGACATCTGGGTTTGAATCCCAGCTGAGTGCCTAGGAGGAACAGAAGACTGTGGAGTGGGGAAAAAAAAGAGCCCACTTGTGCCCACACAGCACTGTGAAGATGGCCTGAACAGTGGTTTGGGATATTTGGTCCAGGGAGGAGAGATTGGGATGTCACAATTTTTCTCTCCATTACCAACAACGTGGGGCTTCAGAGAACGGACAAGCGACCCACAGTGGAGGGGAGACCCACCTACACCAAACCATGTCCCTCCATGCCTTGGAACATCGTCTACTGGAGAAAGATTGACACTGACCACACGAGACAGCCCCTCCTCCAGACCAGCACAGCCACTGGTTCCAAGGTACCAGAGGTTGTGCATTTTCTGATTTAATTCTTGGTCAATTCTTATTATACATATATATTTTTTCTTCCTTTTCTTATTTCTTCCCTTCTCTACTCTGGTTATTCTGGTTGTTGGTTTGTTTAAGCAGAATAAAGAATATTTAATCTATTCTTTTTGTTTGTTTGGGCAGAATTAAGAATATATAATCTATTCTTTTTACACCTCTTCTCTATCTCCTTCTACTTTATTTTCCTTTCTCTCTCTGTATTAAGCCCTTTAGTTTCTCTGTCTGGTCAATTTTCTTTTCTTTTCTTTTTCCCTGCCCCTGTCATTTATCTCTTTGTGTGGGATAAGGCTTCTTCCACCCTCTCCTTTTAAAAATTTTTTCCAGGGTTACTTCAACAAAAAAATCAAAGCACACCTGGTAGAAGGTCCAATCTACCACTACAAGTAGGGAGATAAAGCAACCAGAGGCACAACAAAGAGCTCGTAACACACACCAAAAACACCAACTGAAGGGCCACGCCCTAAAAAGCATATGACCCCATTTTAATATAGTAGTGCTTGCATGTGCAGGACAGATAACAAGCTATTAAAACACATAAGGGACAGAAAACTGGCCAAAATGATGAAACAGAAGAATTATCCTCAAAATAAACTCCAGGAATAAATGACAGCTAAAGAATTGCTCAAAACAGATACAAACAATATATCTGATCAAGAATTTTGAGTAATAGTCATAAGACTAATTGCTGGGCTTGAAAAAAGCATAGAAGACAGCAAAGAATCTATTTCTGCATAGATCAAGGAACTAAAAAATAGTTATGACAAATTAATAAATGCTGTAAATGAGGTGCAAAATAAATTAGATGTGATGACAGCAAAAATGGAGAAAGCAGAGGGGAGAATAAGTGAAATAGAAGATAAAATTATGGAAAATGATGAAGCCAAGAATAAGAGAGAGAAGAAAATACTATACCATGAAAGGAGAATTAGAGAAATGATTCAATGAAGTATAATAATATCCACATCAGGAATTCCAGAAGACGAAGAGAGAGAGAGAAAGGGGCAGAAAGTGTACTTAAACAAATTATAGCTGAGAACTTCCCTAATCTGGAGAAGGAAGCAGACGTCCAAACTTAGGAGGCACAAAGAACTCTCTTCAGATTCAACAAGAACAGGTCTTCTCCATGGCATATCATAGTGAAACTGGCAAAATAGAAAAATAAAGAGAGAATTCTGAAAGCAGCTAGGGACAAACATGACTTAACCTACAAGGGTAGACACATAACGGCAGTAGCAGATCTGTTCACTGAAACTTGGCAGGCCAGAAAGGAGTGGTAGGAAATAGTCAATGTGCTGAATAGGAAAAACATGCAGCCAAGAATCCTTTATCCAGCAAGGCTGTCATTCAGAATAGAAGGAGAGATAAAGGCTTTCCCAGACAAACAAAAACTGAAGGAGTTCATGACCACTAAACCATCCCTGTAAGAGATTTTAAGGGGGACTCTGTGAGTGGAAAGCAGTAAAGACTACAAAAGACAAGAGACATCACCACAAGCACACCTACAGTTAACACAATGACATAAATACATTTCTTTCAATAATCACTCAGAATGTAAATGGACTAAATGACCCAATCAAAAGACATAGGTTATCAGAATGTATAAAAAAACCGAGATCCATCTATATCCTGTTTACAAGAGACCCATTTTAGACCTGAGGACACCTTCAGATTGAAAGTGAGGGGGTGGAGAACCACCTATCATGCTACTGAAAGTCAAAAGAAAGCTGGAGTGGCCATACTTACAACCTACAATCTAGATTTTAAACTAAAGGCTGTAACAAGAGAAGAAGAAAGGCATTATATCATAATTAGGGGGTCTATCCATCAAGAAGAACTAACAATTATAAATTTTTATGCCCCAAACTTGAAACACCCAGATATATAAATCAATTAATCACAAACATAGCAATCTTATTGATAAGACTATGGTAATTGCAGATAACTTTAATACTCCACTTACAGCAATGGACAGGTCATCTAGACAGAAAATCAATTAAGAAACAATGGCCCTGAATGATACAGTGGGCCAGATGGACTTGACAGATATATTCAGAATTTTTCATCCCAAAGCAGCAGAATACACATTCTTCTTGAGTGCACATGGAACATTCTCCAAGATATATCACATATTGGGTCACAAAACAGCCTCAATAAGTATAAAGTAATTGAGATCATACCATGCCTATTTTCTGATCACAATGCTATGAAACTTGATATCAACAACAAGAAAAAATTTGGAAAGCCTCCAAATGCATAGAGGTTAAAGAATACACCCTACTAAAGAATGAATGGGTCAACCAGGCAATTAAAGAAAAAATTTAAAAATACATGGAAGCAAATTAAAATGAAAACATGACAGTCCAAATCCTTTGGATGCAGCAAAGGCAGTCCTAAGAAGAAAATAGATTGCAATACAGGCCTATCTCAAGAAACTAGAAAAATTCCAAACACAAAATCTAACAGCACACCTAAAGGAACTGGAAGCAGAACAGCAAAGAAACCGCAAGACCAGCAGAAGAAGAGAAATGATAAAGATCAGAGCAGAAATAAGCAACATAGAATCCAAACAAACAAACAAACAAACAAACAAAAAAACACAGTAGAACAGATTAATGAAACTAAGAGCTTGTTTTTTGAAAAAATAAACAAAATTGGTAAACCCCTAGCAGACTTCTCAAAAAGAAAAGAGAGAAGACCCAAATCGATAAAATCATGAATGTAAAAGGACAAATCGCAACCAACACCACAGAAATACAAACACTTGTTAGAGAATACTATGACAAATTATATGCAAACAAACTGGACAACCTGGATGAAATGGACAAATTCCTAGACACCTACACACTACTAAAACTCAAATGGAAGAATAGAAATTTTTAAGAGACCCATAACTAATGAAGAAATTGAATCAGTTATCAAAAATTTCCCAACAAATAAGAGTCCTGGGCTAGATGGCTACCCAAGGAAATTCTACCAGACACTTAAAGCAGAGTTAATACCTATCCTTCTCAAGCTAATTAAAAATAGAACTACCCTACAACTGAGCAATAGCACTACTACGAATTTATCCAAAGGATACAGTAGTGCTGATTCATAGGGGCACATGTATCCCAATGTTTATAGCAGCATTGTCAACAATAGCCAAATTATGGAAAGAGCCCAAATGTCCAACAACTGATGAATGGATAAAGAAGATGTAGTTTATATATAGAATGGAATACTATTTGGCAATGAAAAAGAATGGAATCCTGCCATTTGCAACAACATGGATGAAACTGGAGGGTATTATGCTAAGTGAAAAAAGTCAGTCAGAGAAAGACAGATACCATATGTTTTCACTTGTATGTGGAACTTGAGAAACTTAACAGAAGAACATGAGGGAAGGGAAGGGGAAAAATAGTTTCAAACAGTGAGGGAGGCAAACCGTAAGAGACTCTTAAATACAGAGAACAAGCTGATGGTAGATGGGGGAGGCAGAGGAGAGGGGAAAATGGATGATAGGCATTGAGGAAGGCATTTGTTGGGATGAGCACTGGATGTTGTATGTAAGCAATGAATCACGGAAATCTACCCCGCAAACCAAGAGCACACTGTATACACTGTATATTAGCTAACTGACAATAAGTTATATTTAAAAAAAAGCAAACCCCAAATATAAACAGATCTCCAGGAGATGCATATACTGAAGGTATTTGTATAGACATTAAAATAACTGTTACATGTATGTACAAGAAAGTAACATGAATGTGGTGAATTTTGACAGAGAAATGGAATCTTAAAAAAAATCTAATAAAAGTTCTTCACTGAAAAATAAAATAAGTGAATTTTAAAAACTCATGGATGATTTTAACAGAATTGACAAAGTTTAAAAGAATTGAAAATGAAATAAAAGCTGCAAATAAAGGGTAAAAATAGAGAAAAAGAGCATGTGAGATACATGGAAAATAATAAAACAATATATCATATTAGTAATTGAACTCTAAATAAGAAAGAAAGAGACAGAGCAGAAGCAATTGAACAGAAAATGGCAAAAACTTTCTCAAAACTGATAAAAGACATCAAGCAACTGTTTTAATAAGCAATTAAATTTCAAATAAAATACATCTGAATACTGGGCATAACATATATATTACTGCCAAAAATGAAAGACAGAGTAAACATAACAAAAGCATCCAGAGCACATATGAAATATTACCTAAAAATTAAAAATGTAAGCTACAGTCAGATTGATAGCTATGTTCTTAGAGAAAGGAAGAAAGGAATAGAAGAAAGAAAAAGGAATACAAATAACTATTAAAAATATATTCTGAGGGTTAAAATGAAAATAATTGATACCCTAGAGTTATGTCTTATAAAAATAATTTCAAAATAAAGATCAAATATAGTTGTAGCTCACAAATGAAAACTGAAAACAGTGGTAGCAGCAGGCTGATCCTAAAGAAAATATAAACTGAATTCTTCAGGTGGAAGGAATAGTATCCCAGTGTGAACAGTATGGTTGTCCAAAATCATCAACGGTCTTTGCATGAACACATGAGGAAATAGGCAATCATATGAGAAACCTGGGGCATGTGAATTTAAAACACAATTGGATACAATCATATACACAAAAGAAGAGATAAAATTTTATATATATAGCATATGTATAAATATTTGTAAATATTTTATAAACATAAGCATAAATAGGTGATAGATTGGTGATAGATGATAGATAGATAGATAGATAGATAATGTAGGTATATAGTGTGTTGGCAATAATGTGAAACAAATACTAATTCTCAAATGCTGCCAGAAAAAGTAAATTTGATACAAACTATTGTGGCAATATCTAATAAAACTGAATATACTCTAAGACTAAATATGGTACTCAATACAAACTCTTGCATGTAATTACAAAAACATGTAAAATACATTCAATATGCATTATTTATAATTGCCTTAAACTGAAAAAGAGCTAAATATTCACCAACAGATTATCTAGCAATTGCAATGAACCAATGACTGCTGTATGCAAAATATAGGCAAATAACACAAAGAAAATGTAGCATTAAACAAACAAGAGATGAGTAATATGTATTTTTTTATTCCATATATAAAGTTTAAAAGAAGCAATACTGATTTGTGGTGATAAAATTCAAGAGAGTGGCCACCATTAGGAGGAGGGTGGGGAGTAAATGGTAATGGGGTTTGGGATGGGACATGGGTAGGGGGAATGGGTGAAATAGGTGAAGGAAATTAAGAGTACCCTTACCATGGTGAACACTTAATAACGACATATAGAATTGTTGAATCATGACATTGTACAGCTGAAACTAATTAACATTGTATGTTACCTATACTGGAATTAAAATAACAAACTTCATTTAAAAAGTAAAGTAAAAGATAAAATAATGAAAAAATTTTTTTTAATTTTAATTTTATTTTAAAAATATATATATATAACCACATATATTATCAAAGCTTATTCGACTGGGACCTCAAGAAGCAACATGAGAAATATTTCATTTTTAAGAAAAAAATGAATTCATACTTTTTGTTCTGGTTAAATGTTTAAGTGAAATTATAAGTGTAGATTAATGTGAAAATTATAACTCTTTCTTCAGCAAGTAGTACAGTTAAAACAAAGAACTGAAAAAAAGCCTTAACCTTTGGTTAAGGCATCAGTTCATAAAACCAATCAGTTCATAAAACCAATACAATTATTAATAAAATATCCGTCATATGCAACAAAACATAACGATGAGCATTCCATCATTGCTTTTCTCTGGATAAAAATCCATGTGCACAAATGCGTGTCACATAAGGCAGTATGAATTAAAGACTGCTATAGAAGCCCAAAAAGACATTGGGAGCACAGGGCAGAATAAGATTTCTAGATATAAGATAAAAAGCTTTTCCAGGAGTGTTTACATTTTAGTTGGATTTTAAGAGAATAGTAGATTTTAAATATGAGAAATTATAGACAGCACTCAACACATCTTAGAGAAAATGGCTCAACATATTTCTTTAAATAAACAAGAATCTTTAATTTTCTAAAGTTTGCATTATATGCATGCTTTTTACCATTTAGAAAGTATTTGTACATTTGAATGATGCAATTATTATTATTATTTATTAAATGCAAATAATTGTATTTATATTTTTAATTTTGTAATTTATTTTGGGAGAGCGAGAGAGCCAGAGAGAGTATGTGTAGGGGAGGGACAGAGAGAGAAAGAGAGAATCCCAAGCACTGAAGTGTGGAGCCTGATGTGGGGCTTGAACTCAACCATGAGATGATGACCTGAACCAAAATCAGGAGTCAGGAACTTAATCGAGGTGCCCCTAAATGCAAATAATTTTATTTTTTTAAAGTTTATATTTATTTATTTTGAGAGAGAGAGAGAGAGAGAGAGAGAGAATTGGGGGAGGGGAAGAGAGAGAGGGTTACCATAGAGTCTGATGCAGGGCTCGAACTCACAAACTGTGAGATTATGACCTGAGCCAAAGTCAGACACTTAACCTACTGAGCCACCCAGGCACCCCAGAAGTATCTCCTTTTTGCTAAAACTCTTCAATCATTCAATGATAAAACTTAGATTATTTTACAAACAGGTATAACCTGATTAGCAATGTACTATATTAGTTAAGATGTTATCGGTTGTACCAAACAAATTAAATATATAATTAAATATGCAATTAAATACAGATAAGTATGTACAAACTATAGGTATAAACTATATATTAAATAGGTATTATATATATAGGCTCCAACATGATAAAAATTTTTGTTTACTTTTTATTTCTTCACAGTAAGTCCAAAATCCTAATTAAAATTAACTGGTGGGTTTTCTCTAAGATTTATGTTTGTTTGTCTGTTTGTTTGTTTAGTTGGTTTCTTTTGTTTACAAGGGAAGAAACACAGGCTTCTTCTCTATTTTTCTTCATCTTCATCAAAATTTCTCCATTATCATTGATATCAAGAGTCAGAAGATCACAAAGAAGGTTTTTATGGGCCATCTCATGAGATGGTGTATAGTACTTCCACCATCTGTCCAGAAATTCAAGATCACTTTCATGACCACATCTCACTATAAGGACAGTTGGGAAATATAGTATAGCTGTGTGCCCTTTACAAGGAAAAAAGCAGTTCAGTAATTAGCCAGTTTATATGGTAGTGAATTACATTTACTCACCCTCTTGAGCAAATATGTCAAGTAGCTAGAGTTGTTATAAGCACCGTGCTAGGTACATAAAATATGCAAAACAACTATAAGTCACAATGTTTGTGTCTAATATCTTACAATCTAGTTTAAGGAGAAAATATATGAAAAGATAAAGCATTGTAAGACATAATTTAAGTTTTTCAATTAAATGTAAAATAATCAGGATTTTATATTCTCAAAGAAAGGCCAATTGTTAGAATAATTTTATAATAATCATAACATGATGTGTTCAGGGGTCAACAGGAGCAAATACATTAGAAGAATAGTGATATTTAGTTTGGAATATCAAGAGATAGCAAGGTGAAGAGATTCTGAATACCATTCTGAGATATATTCAATTGGCCTATAAACAAGGGAAATCATAAGTATTACTGAGCAGTAAACTGGTACAAAGAAGAATGTAACTTAGAACATACTGAGAAATAAGAAATAGGAAGCTGCAATGGTCTGAATGTGTCCTCCCCAAATTCATGTGTTGAAAATCTAATACCAAGAGAATGGTATTAGAAGGTAGGCCTTTGGGAGGTGGTTAGCTCATGATGTTGGAGCTCTTATGGATGGGATTAGCACCCTCATAAAAGCAACTCCAGAGAGATCCCTTCATCCTTCCACCACATCAGGACACAGTGAGAAGTCCGAAGCCCAGAGAGGCCTCCCACTCAACCATTTTGGCAACTTGATCTCAAACTTCCAGTTTCCAGAAGTGTGGGAAATAAAGTTCGATGGTCTAGAAACCTCCAAGTTTGTGGCATTGTGTTACAGCACGCTGAATGGCCTAAGCTATAACAGTAACCTAGTACAAAGATGATTGTGATTTCGAACAAATTGAGAAATAGGAAGGAGAGTGACTTAAAAAAAAAAGGGAAATTACTACAAGTTGCTGAGATATTCTGAGGACTTTGCCTTATGGGTATAAAAGAAGTCTAGGTCAAAGGTGATTTGAAAAGGAAAACATATTTGAAAAAAAAGTAACAATACAAAAAACTTTAAAGGAAATGTTATTATTCTATTGTATATGAATATAATGTATATATGAATATTTATATATTATTCTATAAAATATGAATGTAACATATGTGAATATTTTATATTATAATATAAAATTATACTACATAATATAACATATTTATAATATAAAAAATATATATATATATGGCATCAGGTATAAAGGATTTGTGAGTGCTCTCTTAAATGCATCATCAGTATTGACTTGTGTCCAGCTTGAGAAGTAGTAGCTGCTTTTCAATAGTAAACAATCACGGGGTGCCAGGGTGGCTCAGTCGGTTAGTCATCCAACAGGTCATGATCTCATGGTTTGTGAGTTCGAGCCCCGCGTTGGGTTATGTGATGACAGCTAAGCGCCTGGAGCCTGCTTTAGATTCTGTGTCTTCCTCTCTGTCTGCCCCTCCCTTGCTCACACTCTCTCTCTCCTTCAAAAATAAATAAACATTAAAAAAAAAGATTAAACAATCACAGAGCTAGACAACTTAGAAAACTATGAGATAGGTTAAATATAAGCCAGTAGAATGTACACTGTCTACCAAGACTTCAGTTTGCATTAATATAGAGTCCAAAGAGCAATTAAGGCCTTGATTATTTCATTGGATTTCAAAACATAAGGTCCAAATGGATAAATTAATTGAGCTCTAACACCTTTTAAGTTACTCAGAAAAACTGATCACATCTGATGATAAACTGAAGACTTCCTCCAATTATTCTTGCAAATATTTAATAGGTAGAAAGACAGTGGTATATCACTCTAGGTACTGGAGATAAGAAGTGAAAACATATAGAAGGTTTCTACCCTCTTAATGAATATTTCTAGTATAAAATAAAATAAGTTAATAAACAAGAAAATACTATGTAGTGGTAAATGCTATCAAAAAATTAAAATATGGGGACTGGGTGGTTCGGTCAGTTAAGCATCCAACTCTTGATCTCAGCTCAGGTCTTGATCTCAGGGCCATGAGTTCAAGCCCTGCATTAGTCTCCACACTGGTGTGAAGCCTACTTAAAAGGAAATAAAAAACCTAAAATATGGTTATAGTTCAGAATGATAGTGGCAAGAAAAGTCTCTCTTAGGAGATGGCATTTAAACTGAAATCTGAATGGACGGGAGCAGCTTAATAAAGATCTATAACAAAATAATAATAATAATAATAATAAGCAGAAGAAGAAGAAGAAGAAATCAAATTAGAATTGAAGGCAAAGAAACATATAAGTAAAAACATGAAAAAGATTCTCTGGCAAAAATGATCACAGTTTCCTTGAGGAAAGGAATGAAGAGCAGAAAGACCAGAGCAAAGTGAACTAGAAAATTTGTGCAGAGCACTGAGGCCAGAGGGTGGGTTTTACTCTGCGGAGATGGAAGACTTTAAGCAAGAGAATAACTTGGTCTGGTTTATATTTTCAAAAGATCACTGAAGAAGAATTATAAAGGAACAAGTGGAAGTGAAGGACCCACATAGATTATTGTCATCCAAGCAAGAAATGATCAAGACTTACATTAGAATAATAACAAAGAATGTAGCAGCCGTAAATATTTTTCATATATTTTCAGCGGCAGAATGTGCCATTTGAATTAGGTTATTTCTGTCCTTGTTTAACTAGCACTCAGCAAAGTTTCTTTTCTAAAAGATCCAGCTTACTCCTTCAGCTGTGCAATAATTGATCTACCAAACTATTCTTTGCATTCAGTCATAATGCATTAATTCTGTAATATACATTTTAAAATTATTTTTTCCAGGAAGGATAACTCCATAACTTTATATCTTGCCCCACTGATATGTGAATATACTTGCCACATATTAAAATGAGGTAAATATGTTAATATGATTTATGGTGATAACTTGAAGGCATCACCTTTACTTCTTATATAAGTATAATTTGATGGAAGCACAATATATTAGTGTGTTTCAGAACATTTCTTATTGGATTTTTGATGGCTTACTAAATTTTAAATGATTAGTAAATGCAGTAAACACAAGGGCGTATATACTTGGACTAGTGCAGACCCAAGTTCTAAGCATCTCTATTACTATTTCCTAGCTAAGGCGTATCACACTCAAGGCATCATCTGCCATCAGAGTAACTAGACCCTTAGTCTCTCTTAGACATCCAGAGAGAACTTTGAAGAGAGAATTTCATGCATGGCATGTGACAATCTAGGATGTTTTCTATATATTTTATTTATGTGGTATGAATATGTACCAATATGTTCACCTGCTTTTTCTCCTATGACTTAGTATTCAGTCAAAAATGCTTGTACTATGAATACCTTTCAGAATACAACATCTACAACTATAGAAACACAGTGATTCTTTCTGAGCCTAGAGTGTCAGAATAAGACATTGATTTTACAGTTAAGTCTGTTCAAATTTAGACCAGAAAAAAAAGAAAAACGTAAGAATGATACTAATGAAGAACCATACAGATGTGAGAAAGACTTCTTAAAGCTTCTCAAAACAAAATTTGTAAGCTGTCATGATTGCTGAATATCTTCTTCAGGGTGTGTCACTACACCTCTGTACACATAATTTTAACCTCATAATATTTTAAATCACTATTTTATCTTGGCTATTCACTCAAAAAGCCAAGTATTATGTCATTCATATATAATTCTACATATGAAAACATGATCTAACAACTATTATTGTTGACTCTCTCCCCTAGAGACCATAAACAGTCTTTAAATACTGAATATAATAAAAATTAAGAAAAATACTTTGTAAAGTTATAGTGGAGAAATTTCACCTGAGAAAGTTCACCTAAAATTTGTTAGGTGATTAAAACTTTGGAAACAGAACATTCTAGGCCCCAAAGCTATTCCCCCAAGATTACCCTCCATCTTTAAGTCTGGTAATAATACCAAATCAGGTTAATCATACCCAAAGATAATCCTGGGACTGTTCACTACCTTGGAACCAAAATAAAACCTGGGAAGGCAATCATTCAGTTGGTGTCACAACAGATATATGGGAAATATAGATATTCTGCAACCTTAATATCCTTAGTATGAATTTTGCCAATAGAGTTTATTAGGTTGAGATTTCAACGTGTTATGTGTCTTCTAACAATGACTATCCTAAGTAATTTAATACATATTAAACAGGTTAACACTAAAACTGAGCTCCTACTTTTCTATCCATGTCAAAGTTACATGTGTTTTTGCATGTATGTATGTGCATTCACAAGGATAGAACATACTTCACTTCTTAAAGTATCATTCAACCTATAAGGCAGTAATTCCAAAGGAAAAAGCCACTATTATTTAGCTCATATTAACATTAACAGGCATTAACATTTCCTTAATAATGTGAGCTCATGATTGATATCATGTCAATTTTATACTAGCTGAACTGAACCATTATATGTCCTTTGATGAATGATTGATATTCTAAATCTTCAAGTCTCATTTTTACACTAAAAATTACTTAAAACTACTATAGAGATCATTTAAATGTTATAAATATCTTTAAAATGATACAGTGCTTGAAACATGCCATATATCTATTATACTCAGTATAAGGTTATGCATTTTTATGATACTCAATTAATTTTAAAATAACTACCACTGTGCACTTCAAAATGAGTCACACCATAAAGAAACAAAAAGTAAAGAACAGATCAAATATATCTTTCTTTGAAATATTGAAACATGTTATATACCACGCTTTGCTTTTAGTCTTATCTTGATTGTAAAATTTTGTTATCTAGTGAAGAAAGATGTCTGACAGACAAAATTTTTAATTTTTTAAATCTTTTGATTTCTGAGCGTCAGATTTACTATTCATGTGAAAGATTTCTTTTCATTTCTTTTTGTGTTTTTTTTAAATTAAAACTATTAACTTAATCATGGAATCAACACATTTTGAATCACAAACATACATCAAAGAATATCCAAGTACTAGCATACCATAACAAGAATTATAATTTGATAATAATTTTAGATGCTTGGGAATAAATATAAGAACATTATTAAAGAATAAATTTACCCTCTAGTCATAGTTAAAAGCTGCCTAGATTGACTGTACAGTTGTGGGTAAAGTTGATGATTTTCCTATGATTGGGATCATTTAGTTGGAATAAAAATAGGAGTGCATTAAAGCTTAAAGATTTCCAGAGAAATGCTATTGTTAGCAATATGTGTGTTCCTGCCAAGATGCCCAGGGTGAGTCATCTTGTGCCATGACTGATGTATTACTTTGGCAGTCAGACATTATCCAGCCTGAAGAGGAAGCACTGAAGTCCCTGGCAGTGACAGCTGTGTTTCTGTATGGAATACTGTGAACTTGAGAAGTATGGTTCAGACAATGAGAAACAGACCTAATCAATGCTAGGGTCCTTTTCTTTATGACATAGGCTTTCAATTTTGTAGAATGAAGCTCAACTCAAAGATACATTTTTGAAGTATGTATTATTATTCCACTCGTTCAAAAATGTGTAGATAAAAAAACTAGTGAATTAATATATTGATGACAGAAAAGACTTAACCTAATGTGACTCATCATTTCCTTTGTATAAATACAAAGCCCTTACAAAACCATTATGTTTTCCTTTGCAACTAAAAACTCTAAATATGAAATAATAACAAAAATGACATGTAAAAAGATAAGTTCAATGTTATTAATTGATGCTGTATTCGTCTCTTAGGTTCTGTGGCAAGTTAGCAATGGCCTTTGCAGATGGGTCAGGTGATATATATTTGAAGGTCTTCTCAGAGATGGGGAATAACACAAATATTTTTTAATTTTTTTAAGTTTATTTATTTATTTTTGAGAGATAGAGTGAGGGGGTGGTGCAGAGAGAAAGGGAGAGAGAAAATCTCAAGCAGGCTCCACTCTGTCAGCATGGAGCCTGATGTGGGACTTGAACTCACAAACCATGAGATCATGGTCTGAGCAAAAACAAAGAGTCAGACGTTTAACCCACTGAGCCACCCAAGCACCCCAAAGATTTTTCAATTTTAAGTAAATATAAATTTAAATTATTTCTGCCATGTGTACATATTAATATTTTAAAATCTAAAAGGAGTTTATGAAGATACCAGTAACAAAAACTCTTAAACTCAAAATAATTATTGATTCCAAATAAAAAAATTCAAGCAATTGAGACAAATATCAGGAAAAAAAATCAGAATATATTATGAATCTGGATTTCATCTGAGTCAGAATGGAAAGCTTTTACCAAAAGTTGGCATTCTTTAACATTCATTCTAAATACAACTCAGTATTTTTCTTGTGATTTTAATTGCCTTTGGAAAGAGACCAACTACACACATACACACACACACACACACACAGACACACAGCCAATAAGAAATTGGAGGTTAACAAGAATACTAATATACACTCTTAGATGTACTTAGTTTCTTCACAGAGGTTTTAGAGACATTTTACTGACTTTGTCCTTATAAATAATTATATGAAAGAGAAATTAAATCCAATGATAAAACTTATTTAAATAACATGAAGTTGAGAGAATTTAGAGTAAACAGAGATGAGTTTGAAATATTTTTTCTACAAAAGTTAACAGATAATTAAATTAAAACTGAAATAAATAGTCATTGAAAGGGACAAATCCAGGGGACCTTGGTGGCTTAGTCAGTTAAGCATTTGACTCTGATTTTGGCTCAGGTCATGATCAAGCCCCATACTGATTGGGATTCTAAATAAATAAATAAATAAATAAATAAATAAACAAACTTAAAATAAAGAGAGAGAAAGAAGAATCCAAATTTTTAAAAGAATGGCTTCAGACTAGAAATTAGCACATTATGGAATGGGATGTATTTGCTGAATGGCTATGAATGAATCATTTGCTTGTTTTATTCCTCAGTCCTCTGCTATGGAATGGAGTAAATACTTTCTTCCTCCTTTCTGCTCGTGATGCCTTAGGCATTGGTTCTGAAATCTTCCCAAGTATGGAAATCACCTACCTGGATCCATTAAAAGACTGATAGCCGGCTACCACACCCAGAGATTCTGAGTCAGCAGGTCTGGGGTGGGCCTACTTTCTAACAAGTTCTCAGATGTCAGTGTTGCTCTTAATCAGGTGACCACCTTTAAGAGCCACCACTCTAGAATAATAATTAACACTTCAGGTAGGATAGAAATTACAAAAGTTGTGGAGAATCTATTTCAAAGTGAAACAAAAGCCAACTGGAACAGTTCCCACTGGCCAAAGGTAAAACAATTTGAGCAATAAAATGAAAACAGTAGTATTGGAATATAATCCAAAGTATAAAATAAATATTGATGAGTCTATACTAATATGAATGATTGAATACATAAATAATTAGGAGAAAATAGGCAACATTGTGCAGAAATTTTTAAAGGTTTTTGGTGTTTTTTTAAATTTTTTAAAGATTTATTTATTTTGGGGAGAGTAGGGAAAGGGAAGGGGAAAAAATAGTTAAGGAGAGGGAGGGAGACAAACCACAAGAGACTCTTAAATGCTGAGAACAAACTGAGGGTTGATGGGGGTGGGGGAGAAGGGAAAATGGGTGATGGGCATGGAGGAGGGTACTTGTTGGGATGAGCACTGGGTGTTATATGGAAACCAACTTGACAATAAACTATATTTAAAAAATTAATTAATTAATTTAATTAAAAAATTTTTAAAGATTTATTTTTGGGAGAGCACAAGTGGGGGGGCCAGAGAGAGGGGACAGAGGAACCGAAGCAGGTTTTGTGCTGACAGGCTGACAGCAGTGAGCCTAATGTGGAGCTTGAGCTATTGAACCTCAAAATCATGACCTGGGTGGAAGTCAGAGGCTCAACCAACTGAACAACAAGGTGCTCCTTTAAAAAAATTTTTTTTAATGTTTGTTTATTTTTGAGAGAGACAGACAGACCAAGTGCAAGCAGGAGAGGGCCAGAGAGACAGGGAGACACAGAATCCAAAGTAAGCTCCAGGCTCTGAGCTGTCAGCACAGAGTCCGAAGCAGGGCTTGAACTCGTGAACCGTGAGATCATGACCTCAGCCCAAGTCAGCTGCTCAACCAACTGAACCACCCAGGCGCCCCAATGCTGTGCAAAATTTTAAATAATTTATGTAGATACTTTGCCATCAAGAAGATGAAGTATAACTTTAAGTGTGGCCTGCACATAGTGACTTCCTTCCAAAGACTGCAGCATGAACAAGAGGAAAAAGGAGTAGCTTTGCAGTGAAGAAACCTGCCAAACACTATCTCATCAAATGATCAACATTAACATCATGTCAGTATGATGTCATGTTGACAGTTTGTATCCTTGATATAATGTGATGAAAATAGCAGTTTACTTTTGTGATCTTCCCCCCGCAAAATGCATAACCCCACTTTAATCATGAGGAAAAAATAAGAAAAATTCCAATTAAGGGAGATTCTAAAAATATCTGAATCCTCAAAGCTGTCAAGGTCGAGCTGTCATCCCAAATAAGGAAAGCCTAAGAAACTGTCATAACCAAGAAGAACTTAAGGAGAAATGAAGGCTAAATATAAATGTGGTATCAAAGGGACATTAGGGACATTAGGTTAGAACTAAGGAAATCTGAATAAAATATGGATTTTAATTAATGGGAATGCCTCCATAATAATTAGTTAATTATGACAAATGTACCATAGTGAGGTTAACATATAAATAATAGGGGAAACTGGATGCGAGGTATATGAAATCTCTATACTATCTTCACAACTTCTCTGTAAACCTAAAACGGTTATCATTTAAAAATTTGTTACTAAAAAACAGCAGTGATGATGGAAATGGTTAAGCAATTGAGAGACTGGGAGAAACAGGCTACCATGTCATCTGTAGCCTTTTTTGGTTTGCACTCACAGTTTCTAGCTACACATGCATGCCCACACAGAGAGAGAGACAGAGACAAAGACAGTGACAGAGACAGAAGAGCAAGAAAAGACTGAGGTGTGTCGCACTGGACTGTTTTAGTGGGTTTTTGGCTTTTCCCCCAAAACTGTTTCTTTTTCATCTGGGAACTACCCTATTTTTTACTTAGGTATCCAGACCCTCTCTATTGAACCAGTAAATTTTTAATGAACTGATGCTCCCTTAGTTCAAAGAGTGGGACATATGGCTGATGTGACTGAAGTTTAAGATATCAGCTGAATTTCATCATCAAAGCCACAGATATTGACAAGCATAGGATCTAATTCAGCCAATAAGTCTGAACAAGACTAGCACCAGAAGATTCTGGGAAAGAAAAATCGTCTGAATAATAGGCTACACATATATGAGATCTGGAATAACTATTGCAAAATTCCCAGCATAATGGAGTTCAGCCTTTAGACAAAGCTGATATCACTGGAAAAATAAAGGACAGAGGAAGGTAAGGAGTGAAGCAGAGAAGAAAGAAAGCAAAAAAGGAAGGAAGGAAGGAAGGATAAATATAGATCACAATAAACAGATAAACTTAACATATTTTAATATATATATTATAAATTGAATATTTTTGAAGAGTAACAAATTATATAGCATTTAACCAATCTAGGTAAAATACACATAAAATTTAAGCCATACTAAAATGTGGAAATAAGCTTATTAGGGCAGTTTTGTAGCTAATAATAGATTATATTTACTTGGGGCAAATAACTATGTATTATATTTTATCTTCCTTCTCTTCCCTAATTTTTAAGCACAAAATTTCAAACATTTGCATTGAACTGCTATGCATCCAACTCTACATTATTATGAGAAAATTCAAAAGCTTTTAAGTTTCATAATAATATTTTTAAAAGTAATTATATAATTTATAACATTATGACCAAGTCATTCAATCACTATTTGTAAAGATAGCTAAACCATATACAAAAACAGAAGATTTTCCAATTAATATCTGGCCAGAATTAATGAGAAGGCTTATTATTTAAAAATGGCAAGGTCAACATCATAGCAAAAAATTTAGTAGCATACCTAAGATGATATTTTGAATAGTCTGAATTTTTCTGTTGTGAGAAAACATCCCTTTGGCAGCTGTCATTAACTGAGGATATTTCAAGGACACTACTATGACCTGGAGACCCTAAGGAAGGCGCAGTGATGCCAATCAGTCCCTAAAGATGATAGATTTAATTAAGCTTCAGGTAAAAATGTCCCTCAACTAAAGGGCAAACAGGACTCAGTGAAATCATCATAGTTCCTAAAATAAATACTCAAATTCACACCGGACGCCGCCAAATATCTTTCTCCGAAAATTTTTTGAAATGTAAAACACTGATGAGTCCTTGTATTTGTTTGAAAATGTATGCTTTGCACACATCTTCAGTTGGAGGAAAATGAGAAAATAGGCACAATGCTGGGTGCACCTCCCTCTCCAGTGTAAGGTTTGGAATCAGGAGAAGTGACTCTTCTGTCTGATTTCATCAGTCTTGATGCTTTGGGAGGCATATCTGTTACTTTCATCAGGAGAGCTAGGTGCAGTTTATCAGTGGCTGGCACAAGATATATGTCATGATTTACAGGGTTCTGATGCTCTAGAGAATTCTTTGTCTCTCTCTGTATTGAGCTCATGTTTGGAACTGTAAAGAAGCAAAATGATATAACCATTCATTTTTCATTTCATTTTCCTACTTCAATTCAGATTGCAGCATCCTAATAAGTGGAGTCTGACAAATTTGACAGGCGTTTCAGGCATTTTGTAATGTAGACAAAGGTGCGACAACATGTCCCTTAGGATAACAATGGTTTTGCGTACCGCCTTCTTACTTTTATGTGGATCGAGACACTAAGAACAGAAGACAACAGCTTAACACATAACTGTATAGTCTCATAGAGATAAAAAAAATTCATAAAAAAACCTTATTTGGCCATTTTTCCGTAATGACTCAACATTTGCAGCCAAGAAATTTAGTACACTTCACTTTAATCCTCTTACCAAAAACATTATGAAAAGTAAGACTTGATCAATTATTTACCAGTGACCTTGCAGTCTTAATTATCAAATTATTTAGTGTTACTCCTGAGAGTGATGAGGCTTCACCATCCATTTTTCAATTACCACTATTATGATGTCTTTTATAAAATAAATAATAATTTAGGCTACTATTTTATTGATTTGCATGTTCTTTTTACATATATGGATTATATACTATCTGTGCTTGGGATATTAAAATACATCACTCAGATATAATAAATAAACTACAAAAGAATGGCCATTTATTCACAGTTCCATTTGTCATAGTAGTTAACTTTAGATTCTGCTGGTTTGATAGAATCGCTAAATATACTTTCCTGTAGCAAGTTTTTAAATATGCCAAATTGTTCGTTAATTCTTAGAAGTTGGAGAATGTGAAAAAGAAATGATAAAAACAACTTCCTTAATATTTTCTTAAGTTACAGCACTCAGCAAGTTACAACACCATCTATGAGTCTTGCTAAAGAGAACCTATTGGCCACTGAAGTTTGCAAGCTTTTGTACAGAATATACAGGCATTGGATGCTTCTAAGTGTTCTTTTTCTTTATTTTATCAATTTCGTAGCATGTCAATGAATGAACATACCATTTTCCCTGATTTTCCATGTAGTGTTAAAAATGCTTTTTACAAATGCTGCTTTGCTTCCTCTATGACCCTCTCTCCACTGAAACAGGCCAACTCTCTCTTAATTCTCACAGATAAAATTCTCCTGAAACGTGTACATGTATATGTATGTGTGTATGTGCTTCGATACTATTCTCCAGTGATGTGTTTTATTTTGTCTTTAGAGGCATAACTTAAAAGGACAATGTCCTTGGTCGGCTCTGTCATTTGTTTCTTTTCTTTTCTTAAGAAAAAAAAATGTCTTTCTTTTGCTGATCACATTATGGCTAAGGTATGGACGTTGCTTCAAGAAGAGATTAAAATGTGGGCAGTTTGTTTGGAAACAGGGTGGAGGTTGACAGCATCAATTTGTTGAGTGTCCTCAAATTGTAGTAATTTGGATTTTTAAATTTGGATTGTGCTTCTATTTAAAACCTTGAAACAACATTCAGATAGCAAACTGAGTATTTGAATTTAAGGCTAATAGAGAGTTATTTTTCTTTTGAAGGAAGATCTAACTCCCTGCCCCACCCCACCCCCAAAAGCTACCCTTGGCATCTCCACTATTTAGATGATAAAAAGGTCCAGACTCTGGGCTGGCAGTAATCATGGTGACCTGTGAGCCCCATTCACCCTCCTTTCATGGACAGGACGTGATCTTTTGGCCCTGGCGTTAGAGGGAAGTCTGACAGCTTTCTGACCTTGCTTACTCCAGGGACAGACTGTCTTTAGCTGCTCTAAAAGATACTGCCTTGGCCTAAACCCCTCTGCTCTGTGTCATATCCAGTATGACCCATGTTAACATGTGGCACTTTTACTATCGATTTTCTTCCTTGTGAATTTAGTTCTGCCCTGTCAGATATAGATAAAAATTATTATATATACTGAATTTACCTAGTAACTAACACCGTGACTAGATTTCAAGTATATAAAAGTGCTTACAAGACTTTAATAAAGAGTGCTTCCTTCCATTTTAGGTTTAGCTCTACCATTCAAGTCTTGCCTCATGAATACATTGTGAATATATAGCAAACAAATCTGAATTTGCTTTGAAAATTGTACTGAGAAATTTGCCCAAGAAACTTTGCGTGTTTGACGGTCCATGACTGCCCTCCACAGGGTGCAACGCAGACATTTTTTTTTATTGTTGTCTCTGTTTAATTTTCTTGAGTGTTCTGTCTCAGATCATTTCTGTATTAGAGAAAATTCATAAAGGCTTGAAAAGAAATTAAATTCCTTGATCTAATTTAGTGAAGGTTTAATCATTTAAGTTAGGAAGCAAATGTCAATGCCAGACTAACCCTCACTCCCACTGTACATCATCCTGCTGCATCCAATTGCTTGATAAGGAGCTTCTGAAAAATGTTATTTTGCTTCTTAAACAACAGGTAATGGATTTTTAATAGTTTTTTTCAGCTCTTCTTTCTGTAGGAAATTGAGTTAAAAGCGCAAATGTTGGCAATTACTCTTGTACTCCATGGCATTTGTTTGGAACTAGTACTTAATAAATCTACTGCAGCATTAATACTTTTCTAGACCATTTATCCCAGGCCCCCTGCTTACATTTCTCACACAATAGAGAGACCTTCAGACTCTTTCAAGGGAAAATTGTGGGATAGAATTTAACCAAGAGAGAGCAATGATCCAAATATACTCATGCTCGCTCATTTTGTAAACTAATAATTTGAAATGGATAGGAAAAAATCATTATACATTGGTGGAATAAATGGAAGGAATAAACAACATCCACATTAGAAGGGAATTTCTTTCAAACAAATAAGTATTGCTCTGTTAGTTCCTTAGAGTCAGTCCTGGATCGTGTGAGCTCTGAGAAACATTAAGCAAACCAAACAAAAAGAACCTAATGTTTTGATCAAAATGGCTTTCTCAAAATAACCGCTGAGAATCTTTTTTCATAAGAAGAGCAGATACTGAACAATAACAAATATATTCCTCTAAATATTTAAGAAAAGGAAGTCTTGCTAGCAATACCAGTGCATATCAATGTCATGTTCAACATTACACAACACACTAGACCTCTATTCTTTCCAGCATTGTCTCTGATCTGATCAAGCCTGAAGACCAGCCATGCTGAGGCTCTTGCAGCCCCAGGTTGCTTCCTGAGCCCTGAAACAGGACTGCTCCTTTCACAAGTAAAGCCACAAATGCCACACAGAGGCCTGGAGTTAGATGAGCAATATCTCCCCATATTGGTAAAATCTACACACACACACACACACACACACACACACATGTGTGCGTGCACACTCACACATACACACACAGTTACTTGATATTGAAGAACATTTAGTTACCCATAAATTTAATTTCTTAATTATAGGAAGGACAGAGTTAAAGACAAAAATAAGAAGGCTGACCAATGAAAGAAACGGAGCTCTGCATGATCAGTGTAGATTTTAGATCATCTTTAAAAAAAAAAGGTAACTTAAGAACTGTGCATTTTAGTTTATTTCATAATGACTGCCAGAATTAATCTATAAATTAATTTTAAGAAATTGGAGAAGGTTAGTTGTGTCCCATAAGTGTTTTTAATAGAAGACAGCACATTTATAAGCAATAGGGTCCCAGGCTTCTGGCTTGCAGTTATACCATCTGGAACAGGCAGCTTTCAAGGTTACTGCAGATGGGAGAAGCCTGGAGGACATACGGGACAATTTTTAAGAGCAAGGACTGAAGTTGGCTTACAGCCCCTCTGCCCACAAACTATTGACCAAAACTCAGTCAGTAGCATGCCATCATGACTGCAGGAGGGGTAGGGGTATTACGCTAAATGTCTTTCTGTGTCCTCAAGAGGAGAAAACAGTATGGTGACTGTTTAACCTTGAACCTGTCCTAGTTTTCTCTATAAGATGAATATATAAGTATAATCAAAGCACATCATTTTCACTGTGGGTTAATTTTCCCAATATAATAAATAATAACTCATATAATAATGATAATAAATCATCATTGCTTTACTTGGCACATTTTTTAATTTCTCAATATTTTATAATGCAAGCACTTAAATTTTTAAAATGACTACCTTTCTTTTGTCCTCTTATTCCAAGCCCTTTATCTATAAGTAAATGTTTTCTGAGATTATTCCTAAAGAAACAAAGCTTAGGGAAAATATGGTAAAGTTTAATTTGAGATACTTCCCTTATTTAGGTAGAAGAGTTAAAAAAAAAAAAAAGCTCTTTAGGGCACTTACTGGGAATTGAGCACAGAGAACACTTACCCAAATTTTATAATAATGGGATAAAGCAAAAAAAGTCCTTGTCAGTTTAATAGAAAAATCATCACCAGAGAGAATTCTGTTGGCTTTGAGCTTCAGAGCAAGGCATGTTTATTGCTTGATTAAATATTAATGTGATAAGAGGTCATGCTCTTTGGTAAAATCCCATTAGTAATACACAGTAGAGTAAAAAACATTCAACTTCAGCATTATTTATAATACATTTAGAATTATATGATTCCCAGCTAAAAAAAAGAATGAAGACTTGAATTTACTTACATATAGAAGCCATAGACCAAACACTGTCATGATGCAGTAATGTCAGAGACAAGGGGAGATTTAATATGCAAGAGATAAAAAAGAGAGAATTTCCTTCTTCTGACAGTCTAGACAGTGCAAAACCATATTTCAAGCCTAAGTAGATCAAATTACAGTTAAGTCAGTACATGTGTCTGTATTAACTAATCAACCATTATGATTATACAGACTAATTAGGTAGAGTTGAATTGTAGCCTATCATAAACTGGTGATTAGATAGTACGAAATAAAATCTGAAGACTTGGCTCTAGTAATAACTCACCATGTGAACACAGATAAATGAGTGATGTTCATGGTACCTCCATTTCTCTATCATCAGGATAATACCTACCTTGACCTGATAGTTTTAGGACATTTTTAATAACAAATGTCACTCAAAGTGAATGAAGGTTCAAGTAGGAAATATGAAAAATATCAGTAATAACTGTACAGGATAAAGACTGCTTGTCTATGGTGTCTCTGATATTTTCCGTAAATACCAAAATGTAAAATTAAAAACACTGAATTATTAGTTAAAAACACATTTAGCAATTAAGAACTAAGCTGCCATGTTAGGTCAGTTTTAGCTCAGGGTTTATACCGGGGAGGCACTTAGAGGTTCATTTCAGTTGCTATTATTAAAAACCATCTCTATTCTATATTACATGAGGGCCCTTTATTTTTTCATAAAGTTTTCTATTTGAACAATCATCCTTTGAACTTTTCTGAGGAATTTCTCTTCTGGTATCTTCATTTGATTGAGTGTATTTTCTGATAGATGGAATCCAGAATTATAGATAATTAACTCTTTAAACTTATTTTTTATTCATTATGGTCTCAGGTTAATATATCCAAAAGATTAACTCACACATAATTTAAAGTCAGACACCTCTTGGGGCACCTGGGTGGCTCAGTCGGTTAAGCATCCAACTTCGGCTCAGGTCATGATCTCACAGTTCTGTGAGTTCAAGCCCCACTTCAGGCTCTGTGCTGACAGCTCGGAGCCTGGAGCCTGCTTTGGATTCTATGTCTCCCTCTCACTCTGCCCCTCCCCTGCTCACGCTCTGTCTCTCTCTCTCAAAAATAAATAAACATTAAAAAAATTAAGTCAGACACCTCTTAAAACCTGGTACATGTAATTTTTTTCTTCACAGGTTTAAATAAAAGTCGCTGTGGAAATTAATACCTCCCTCTTTAGTTGTATGTTGAATCACATGAGTATGAAATTGGGATAATACTGTTACTTGAGAAATAAAATAAAACTCCACTACTGGTGTTCCCACAAATAAGAATCTGGGGATTTAAATGAACAAGATAAGCCTCTAAATTAAAACAAGATCTAATTCAATTAAAACTGATACCTCTTTCCAAATTGCATAAGGGAATCCTGCATTTTACACAGGAACACTATATCACAGATACATCATACAGACCCTTAACATGCTACTCTTCAAAGGGGTCCATGACTCCATAAAGGATCTGACTGACAGTCCTAAAGACCGCTCACTTCAGTGTATCTATAACACAGGCATCCACTGTGCAAATTTCTCCACAAACCCAGCATTTATGTGTGAACTATACACATCCTGAACTGATGACAACAGGGTATTTGTTGCACTTGGTTTCCAGGGAAACGACACTTTACTGGATCCCCACTTATCCTGCTCCATGCGAAGCCGCTTTGAATCGCCTTCAAAGAGCCCTTGTCTCCATCTGTGAGCTGCAGGTAAGGTGCTGTGATGGCGGCTGCTAATGAGCTGACTCACCTCCATCAGGGCAAGCCTAAATTTATTTCTGCTGTCCCCGTAGGGAACTGTCACCTAGGAATATGAGTGAGAGGAGAAGAAATTATTGCCCCTTCCCAGGAGCATGGCACTCTCACTAACACACTTGCTAATTTGATAGTTACAATAAAGGATGGATAGTTAAGGGGAAAAAATCCATGTACATTTGCCGGTACAGCAATGTCAGCTAAGTGTTTCCTTCCTAACTTTCCCAGTAGCAGCTCCCACCTGCCGTGCTCTTTGCATGTGCCTGTGACTCTTCCTTTGTCAACTGTGCTTGCTCCTAATTGCGGATTTCATGTAGCATCCCCTTTCCAAGAGCCTGTGTTCCCTTGCCCTTAATCTGTGATTGACAAGGAAGAAATTTAACAGAAGCTACTGGAAACGCAGAAACACATGTTTGAGATCACTGGTTAAAGCCAATTTCATTATGGTGATACTCATTAATGGGCCACTGCAATGAGAGTATTAATGGCAGGTGTCTTTTTTTCCTAGGGTCACATGCCGGGGCCAGTACTGCAAAGCAGAGAGTCACAGTAAGTTTTGCTAAGGCAGCCTGATTCTGAGGGACAATTAGATACATTCCGCTGACATTGGAGTAAATTGGTGAATGATAGTATGTTTCTAGTTTTGTATCTTGGGAACTGTTATATTCTACTTGGAGATGCACTTGAAAATAATTAATAAAGGGCAATAGAATTGTTACTAAAGATACCCTAATGGAGGTAGCATTGTACAAGAAGGAATTGATAAAAGTAAGGCTGCTGACTAAATTTCCTGAATGTGAAACAATTGGTATCATTTGAATTATACCCCCATTTACACATGTGCTACCACTCATCTAACTGGACATATTGTCTCTTACAAAACAATACATACTCTCATTTGGGAGGCCTCGTACTATTAGGAGAAAATGATGGTGAGATTTAGATCATTTAGGCTTCTAGAAGCAAGTCACTTCCTCAAGAAACCTTGAAGGAGGCCACGATATAAGATCAGAAAGGGTGCATGGGAGATAATAGGGGTGCTATGTGTGTATCTGTGCGAGTGTGTGTATGTGCACTTAGACACCTGTATGCAAAAGTTTCAGGTTCTGAAATCTGTTACAGTACAATTATAATATACAAAGTATTTTTTCCAGTACAACTGAGAGTCTCAGCATAGCCTGAAACTAGCTAATGGAAACAGAAGCAGCCATAGGAATGTACCTGAAAGACAGGTTGAAATGTGAATGGAATGAGAATCCCTAAAAAATAACAAATGTGATTTTATGGATGGAAAAGGAAAAAAAAAAAACAGTCTGTGGAGAGAGAAAACAAATGTTCCAGCAAGTCCATTTTTACTCTTTGTCCTTCCAAACTTTACTTTTTTCCAAATGCCAGTGTAGCATTGAAAGAAGAAATTACAGGTGCTCCTTAAAAGACAAGACAAGGGGTACACAACTGAGGACCTTACGAAGACTTCAGAATCACTGGTGGTTCCTAAGAGAATTTAAGCTAGTGTCCTGAAGTGAATTTCTGAGAGGATCAGTCAGGATTCTCCAGAGAAACAGAACCAAGAGGATAGAGATAAACATCGGGAGAGATTTATTATGGGGTATTGGCTTACATGATTATGGAGGCTGAGAAATCCCACAATCTGCTGTCTGCCAGCTGGAGACTCAGGAAAGCCAGTAATGTAGTTCAGTCCAAATTTAAATGCCTGAGAATGAGGGGATCCCACTGGTATAAATCCTAGCCCAAGGCAGGAGAAGACCGATGTCCCAGTTCGTGCAGATAGGCAGAAAGTGAATTCTTTCTCCTCTACCTTTTTGTTCTATTCAGGCCCTCAGTGGATTGCAAAGTGCCCACCTGCACTGGAGAGGACAATCTACTGAGTCTACCAATGCAAATACTTATCTCTTCTGGAACACCTTCTCATATATATATGCTCAGATATGGTGTTTAATCTGGGCACCCTGTGGCATGTCAAGTTGACACATAAAATTAACAATCACCCTGAGGTAGGCCATATAAGAATTCTTTCCTTTTTCTTCTAAGTGGGATAAAATAAAGGATACACATAAAAGTAATTTTGGATAAATGGAGGGGAAGCAGAATTCGACCTCCATGAGAACTGATAGGGGGCATATATTATTCAACAGGCAGTTATCAATAGATACCATATTTTGTCTGTACATCACCCTTTTCTCTATTTCTTTGTCAAAGATGATTACTTTTCTAGGCAAAGTCATTTTTGCTCTTCTTGTGGCACCTTTTCCCTCCTTTTTATCCTCTCATTCGGTCTAGTACATTCCCCTCCAACAGTGTATAATCTCGGAGGAAATTGACCACATGTCTTTTGACACAACTGCCCAAAAGGGAAGTAAGTAAGCAAACAAATAAGGTATTTCTAATCTTAAATGAATCCGAAAATGTTCCCCAGTCAAGCGTCTCTGGAGGAGGCCACTCCAGGATCTTCTCTGATTGCCCTGCCAAAAGGAGGAGAGCATGGCCAAATATATGCCCAGATGTGTATCTTGGTGCCACCAGAAATTTTCACTGCCAAAGTAATTACTGACTAGATATCTGCCATTAAGTTTCCAGTCAGATAGTTCTACCATAAGAATATTCTCTCCTGTATCTATTCTCAGAAATGCCAGGAGAGTTGAATTGGTCAAATTATACCATACTCCAAGGAAGATGTGCCTAGGGAATTTTTTTAAAAGTAAACTACCCTTGCTGTTTTATATGTATATATAAACATATATATAAGTGTAATGTATAATATATATATATATTAGTTTTTACACTGACTCTGTACATAGTTATCATAAATCATTTTGGAAATTAGACAAGATATAAATTAAGCAAACAATGAATCATCATAATGTTAATGCATGTGTTGAATTCTAACATACACTGAGTAGAGGGAATAATTTGTCTTGAGGATACCATGTCATCAGTGAAGTTTGATACTTATAACATTTAAAAACATTTTTTAATGTGTATTTACTTTTGAGAGAGAGAGAGAGGGATGGAGCGTGAGACGAGGAGACACAGAGAGAGAGGGAGACACAGAATCCAAAGCAGGCTTCAGGCTCTGAGCTGTCAGCACAGAGCCCAACGTGGGGCCCAAACCCACAAACTGTGAGATAGTGACCTGAGCCAAAGTCGGATGCTTAACCTACTGAGCCACCCAGGCACCCCATTGTATAACATTTTAGAAATGAATTCACTGTTGATTTATATTGACCTTAGAATTTTGAAAAATCTAAGGGGTTTTTTTTGGTTTTGTTTTTTACCCGTTCTTTCATTTTGCACTTGGTTATATAAGGTTTTCTATTTATGACTCTTCTTTTAAGGTTTATTTATTTATTTAAGTACTCTCTACACCCAACATGAGGCTCAAACTCACAACCTGAGATCAAGAGTCATGTGCTCTTCTGACTGAGCCAGCCAGGTGTCCCTTTATTTATTGTTCTTAAATGTTACTGTATTAGATTCATCTTATAGATCCAACATAACAAAATATTCTTTTGGAACTTGATGATGAATCCAAAATCTAGGATTGTCTCCTGACAAAAGCCCAGTCTGCATTAATTTTGGGTTTTGCCTGTCAATATGAATTAGAGATCCAAATTAAGCTGCAAATATGATCATTTAGGTAGGCAAAGGTGGCTATTGTACTATTTATGTATTCTTCCCATAACATTTGTTGAGTGTTTCTCTGGGTCCATCCCACTCATTCCCTTTTCATTTCCTCCCCACCCTGACTGAGTAAAGGAAATGTGTCTTACTCATACTTGCATGCCTGGTAATATTTAATAGTGACTTAAATATTGTTGATCAAAAAACATACTCATCCAAACATTTAAAAAGTATATGGTGAGCTCCTACTCTCCTTTAGGCAGTATGCTGTGTGCTTGATATAAAATGTAAACAAGACACAGAATAAAATTGGAGAACAGAATTTCACAGCAAGGTGGCAGGCAGGCACATGAAGCGTTACGAAACAATTCAAAAGTACAATTACAACAACACGCAACGAATATGTGTCAAATGGTAAATTGAGTTGAAATAATCCTGTCTACCCACCTCCTCAATTATTTTTAGTCCTGAATTCCCAAAATACTAAATGGCAGTATGAGGTCCAAAGAAAATCAATCAATTTCCTTCCCACCTTATACCAAGCTCTTCATAGATATCTCCTCACCCAAAAAGTGTCTTTCAATGTAATCTTATTATATAGTATATTATTTATGTTATGTTATATTATACTATATTTATTATATTATATTATTAATCATTAGTATTTGAGGAGATAGTTGATGTCCTGTATAGTTCAAATTCCATTTCATCTTAAATTCATTTCATCCTCTTTCTGTCTTGGAAATGTATAGAATGCCCCAAAATTTCTACAATAAAATTTTGCTAACCTTTCCACCACTGTTTTTTTTAACATTACAATCTAAACTATTGTCACAAGGTACAATCAAATTATTGGGAAGAGATAGATGATATGAATTCTCCTCACATTAGACCTAGAAGGATGAAATAATTACAGTATATTGATGTAGTTCTTGAACAAATATTTGTTAAGCACCTGTCACATATTTGTTACTTATTTTGCCACATATTTGCCAAATGTAACACAAAACTAAAAACTCCTGCCCATGGAAACTAAATTAAGTATAAAAGCAGAAACAATAATGTATGTTCTTTATCCTCAATAACCCCTGACTTTAATGGAGGAAATAGAATCAGGAGCACAATTATAACACTATGTTGTGCACTATGTTGCGCAGAGGCAGAAATATGTACAGGGTTTTATAGATAGCAGAGAATAAGCATACAGTGTGTTTGCAGCACTAAGTTAATGGCCCAACTTCCCGAGTATCTGAAAAGTCATCTCAAGGTGACCTTTGAGAGAAGTTTCACAAATTGGAATCTTTAGTCCTGCTAATAGCTGTTTAAAGCCCATTCTGGGGCACCTGGGTGTCTCAGTCAGTTGAGCCTCGAACTTCGTATTAGGTCATGATCTCACAGTTCGTGGGTTCGAGCCCCACATGGGGCTCTGTGCGGAGCCTGCTTTAGATTCTGTGTCTCCCTCTCTCTCTGTCCCTCCCCTACTCTCTCTCTCTCTCTCTCTCAAAAATAAACATTAAAAAATGTTTTTTTTAATTTAAAAAAAGGCACATTCCATGCAGAGGGTCAATGTGACCAATGTCAAAAGGAAAAAAGTTCTAAAATCAGGCAGGCCAATTTAGGAACGCATGGCAAGAGTTTTAGGAATATATATTGCTTGAACTAGGGCAAGAAATAGAGGTGTGGAAAGGAAGGAAGAGATTCACAATATTTTTAGGTGTTTTGATTAAAGATGGAAGTCAGTGAGGAGGAGATTTGAAAGATAATTTCCATGTTTTCAGATTGATTGGGTAGATGATGATTCCCAAACAAATCTTCTAGTCCAATGTAGTGATAAATTAGCAGACATAAGATACCCTGAGATTTCAGGATTGTAAGTAGGACTTAGGACAGATGAACCCCTCAGCAGGTCACCACAAACCTTAAGAACCCTGCTATATTTCGTCAGATGCATGTTATATATTTTCATTTCCTGTGAATGGTGTGGCATGGGAAAAGTTTATAAAGAAATTTTACGGAGAATTTAGACACAAATAATAAGAACAAATTCCATGGTCCAAATACCATCCCTTAATAAGTCTCTCGGAAAAAGAAACATTGGTTGTACTTTCCCATTATTGAATTCATATTGGTAAGATATGCATGTGTATAGTAGATACAATTAAGTTTTTAAATTATAATTCTGTTTGTTTGCTTTTAAATGTTTATTAATTTATTTTGAGAGGGAGAGAATGCAAGCAGGGGAGGGGTAGAGAGAGAAAGAGAGAGAATCGCAAGCAGGCTCCACACTGAGCAGGGCTCCGTCTCATGAACTGTGACATCATGACCTGAGCCTCCACGTCAAGAGTCAGAGGCTTAACTGACTGAGCCACCCAGGTGACCCCAATTATAATTCTGTATTAAGACAGTTATATAGGTTTACATCCTGGAAGAAATCCATTATAACAGTCCACAACTGGGACCTTAAAAAATCTAAAATAGAACTTCAGTATATCCAGAACTGGGTAATAGTTAATACATTTATAATGGGATCAAATGGTGAGTTTTCTCTCTGATGATGAAACGGTAGCAAATATACCTTAAATGTGGTGAGCATTCAATGAAATTGAATAATGTAATACATCTATTATAATCTTAAATAAAATAAACCCCGCAAGCAAGCTCGTTACCTCTTGCACTGTTCCTACCCATTTAATACCATTGTAATTGTTTCCATTACCCAAGATTAAAAACCTTGCTGCCATATTCAATTGGTGTTCTGCTAGGATGTGGGGGAAAGAATTTTTCTGAAGGAGGATGATGAATCAGAATTAGGAAAGGCCAAGCAGGGCTTGGAGATGAATACAAGGTACAGAAGTTCAGACGGGCAGTCTACACACATCAACCTATCCAACACCAAGTTGATGGAGGCAATTTAGCACCAAAGGACGCAATATTTGATCAACAACAATTTAGGTACAGGAGGTCAGAGCATGGTAGTCAATCAGCTAGACAGGCAGTTTGGGGATCAAATGTACACAGGTAAGGAGTCCCTAGAAAAGATGCTGGATAAGTGAAAAGCTGAGCAGGTAGTCAGGAATCAGAAAACTCAAAGGAAGCAAAGAGCAGAGCAAGGTCACAGGTTCTCCACCCAGATCAGCACAAGGAGAGAAAATCTGACAGGCAGGAAATCTCGCCCACAGTTCTTCACCCGGTTGTGATCAAATACAACCAGCAGTTTTATAACTTTGTCGTTCAGGAAGTACAGAATAGTTCAGACTTTTAATGTCTGGCTTTTAGAAATGGAAATGTCTTTTTAAAAAATGGAAGCTAAAAGGCTAAAATGACAAAAACAGGTATGATTTGAACATTAGTCTACATGCTCTCGTATCAAAACTCATTTCAGGATTACAAGAAGGCTCAGTGTGCTTTCCATTTGTTCTTTGATTTAAATAGGCACATCAACAGCACAGTCTTCAACTGTGAAGTAGGCGGTTACTTCTGTCCCCCTCACCCCACTTTTGTTTAGTGTCATCTCATCTCCCACGACACAAAGATGACTGAAACAGTCCTGGTTTTTACTGACTGACTTGTCCCGTATATAATTTCAAAATAGATTTGAGATAGCTAAGGATATCCCCCCCCAAACCCATAGTCCAACATACCTCTTCAGTTTCATCAAAATGTGTATTATCACAGCTTTCCAAGACTACTGCTTCAGCTCTTTCCCCAGGCTCCTCTTTCTGACTCCCCTGACACTCTATCCTGCAATTATTCTCTCTTTATTTTGGATCTTTTTTTTTCCTCTTCCGTCTCTCTTTCTTGTTTGGCTGCAAGCGTGCAACATTCTTTCCTAGATATTATAACACAGTATTTCCTAAGTAATATATATTTCCTATTATTATAAAGCAGTATTGAAACCTAATAGTCAATGCTTTGTTCCTAATTTCCTATTCAATTTCAATTCATGTCCTATATTTTCAAACAGTGATTTACGCAAGCTTATATTCCCCTCCTCTCCATTGTAAACTCATCAACATCTTTCTTCTATCTCTATCAGTTTGATGAAATGGCATTTTCCAATACGGCACTGACCTGTTTTTAATTACTTAACTCCGTGATATTTTCCCCATCCCTCTTGACCTGATTTTAGAGTTTTACAGGAGGAAATTCCTCATTTTCTGGCTCTGATAAATTGATTTCTCCTTTCCAATGTCCATCTCAGATAATAATGTTGAATTTTTCAATGGTGACTATTATTTCTCTATTAAATGTGGATTAACACAGTTTTAGCCTTTAATCCCCTATTTCTTCTTTTCCCTTTCCTCAAAAATGTATCTCTTCCTTCTGGTTAAGTTAGCATTCTAAATATAACTATTGCATCTATCCTCATAATCTAACTCTTTCTGCAGCTCTGTCTCGCATCTCTGAGGAGAATCATTATATTTAATCAATGAAAGACATTTTAGCATATCTAAAACTGAACAGATTTTTCTCTTTTCTCCCTGGTAAAAATCCACTTCCTCTTCCTTTTGTTTCATGTCCTCTGGGCTTAAATTCTCATGACTGCTTCTCATCTCTGCCTTCTGAGACCTTCACATTTGATCAACCAAAAATCCATACTGTTTCCTATTTCTAAATGACTTCTATTTTAGTCCTTTCTTTTCTATGGCCATCACCACTGTCCTAATTAAGGCTCATACCAGCTCAAGTTTGTTCTATGAAACAGATTCTTCAAAGGTCTTCTGTCACTAAAGTTTCTCCTCATACGAATCTATCTGGCAAACAGATTGGTCTTTCTAAATACTGTTTTGATCATGCCACACATCTGATTTTAAAGATGAAATCAAAGCATCTAAGCCTAAAATTCAAAATCACCCACAATATATCCCAATCTTTCTAGAGTCCTCCAATTACTCCTTCCTGCCCCTACTCACCAAAATGGACAGATCTTTATATTCACTGACATCTGTATATGTCTGGACCAACCAGATCTCTGAGTCCTTTCCCATGACATAACATTCTCATTGCCTATCTGAAGTTTTTCTCAAATTTCAAGACCAAGTTCACATTCCACCCCCTCCATAGGGCACTTAGTTTCCTGCAACTCACACTGATCTTCTAAAATCTGTATATACAATACTATGCATATTTTTCACATAAACTATGCAATGCATGCAACTTTGACATATAATATCTCTTCAATTCTTTCATTTCTTTTACTTCAGAGAATGTGTCTTATATTTCTATATTAGCCATTTATTTTTTAATCCATAGTAAGCTTAGCATTTTTGTTGATTTTATTGAAGACCATAATACTAACTAAAGGTATGTAATAAACTTTCATTTTTCTCTCTAAAATTTGTAAGTTATATATGTGTATATAAGCCATTATTTAATTTTGCATATTTCTTTCTTTCAATTTTATAAAAAATATTTTTTATCTCCATTTTTACCCCTGTGTGTGTGATACATACATGCACGTTCCCTCCTCAACTCCTCTGTCACTTAGGCAAGCAATGACATTCTGTACATCAATGTCTTTCCTTTTATTTATTTATTAATTTTTTTTTCTAGAGAGAGGGAGAGCAAACAGGGGAGAGGGGCAGACAGAAAGAAAGAGACTCTCAAGCTGGCTCCACGCTCAGCACAGAGCCCCACACAGCGCTCAATCCCAGGACCCTAGGATCATGGCGGGAGCTGAAATCAAGAGTCACATGCTCAACGTACCAAATCACCCAGGTGCCCCAGTGTCTTTCCTTTTAAGTTGGTAATTAGACTATGGGTCTTTACCTTCTCACTTTGGGGTGTAAACATTAATATCTACTATGTAATGAAGATATATTGTGTATCTATAAATACAGCATAGCACTTCAGAGGAAAACTAGTCTTTGCAGCTAAGTTATTATTGCCATTATCTTACATTATGAGGGGTAGAAATCTTTACGATGGAATATACTACAGGATTTATCTAAGCAAAGCTACTATGGAATACCATAAATATCTTTTCCTTTACGTGTATTTTTTTTACCTAAATGTACATCTCAAAGACTAGTAAAATTAGTTTGATGGAAGTGCCAATTTAAGTGCTCCTAGTTTTTAAATTGTCTGATAAATAATATTGACTGTAACAAATTCATTTTTCTTCTTTTAGAGCATTTCATATCACAATCCAAGTTTGCGACATTGAATTCCTAGGTTTTAAATCTTCGGTATTTACAAGGCTGGCTACAAGGTGGTTTGAAATAGAGCAGCAGCACCCTCTAGTGGTTACTGTCTTTTCGGAAGCTGCATACAATTTTGTTTCCTTAAATAATTTCAACGGCTTTTTCAATTCTATTTTTTCATGTTTGCTAGTAAAGTTTGTCACAAATCATAATTATATATGATTTTTTCAAGTTGTCCATCCTTCAGAAAATGTATCAAAACATATGCAGCCATTAATTTAATTATTTTCAAGAATGTCAATGTTTGTTTTTAATGTAGAAATCAAATGTCTAGAACATTTCTTACAACTTTCCACGCAAAGCAGTTTTGTTTTCTTGTCAAATAGAACTAGAAATTGCCATCCAACACATCGCATCCAACATTGCCATCCAGTTCTGATTCACCGCTCTATGTATTAGTCCTAGGGTTTTTGTTTTGTTTTTGTCTTCTGTTTTTGTTTGTTTTTGTTTTTGCTTTAAAGCAATGATAATGATAGTGTATCAGTTTCCCCAGGCAGATCTGGGAAGAAGAAATCTGAAATCAAGATGTCAACAGAGCTTTACTTGTTCTGGGGGCTCTAAGAGAGAATCCCTCCTTGCCTCTTCCAGCTTCTGATTGCTCCAAAGTTCCTTGGGGTACATCACCCCAATCTCTGCCTCCATTTTCACATGGCCTTCTCCTCTATGTCTTCCCTACCGTTTCTTCTAAGCATGCCTGTTACTGGATTGAGGGCTTCCCTAATTAATCCATCATATTCCCATCTCAAAATCTTCACCTTAATTATATCTGCAAAGATGGTTTTAAAAGGAGGTCACATTTACAGGTTCCACTTTCAGAGGAGCACCACTCAAACTACTACAGTTAGAAGAACAATTCTCAAAAGGAATTTACTGTCTTCTTGCCTGATGTCATCTGCTTAGTGTAACATCTCTCTTGTAAGAAATAATAAAGGAAAAGTATCATTATTAGAAAGCATAGGATCCCATATAATTAATGTAGAAGTACAGATAAGCACAATGTGCATACATAACCTGGATTTCTTAAGTCAAAACAAGGCACTTGGAGCACATAAAAATGTTAAATAAAGAATTTTAATAAATAGAACATCTATTTAGCACATTTTAACAAGTGTATAAGAAACCACAGTTATTTTTAAAACAGGTTTCTGTTGACTCATTCACAGAATGTATTTTATATCTACTATGTTCAAGACATTGTTTTATGAAAAAAATTAAAGCAGTTACAGTTTTTAAGAATCAATACTATGAAACACAAAATAACAAGAATTAAATTTAGAAGTTCGTTTGTTGTAATTATTTATTTTGCACATGAGAAATGTAAATCTCTATTCATAAAACTTCTTCATCTAGGCATGGGGTTTCCTACACAGATTCTATACCACATGTTAACTCTTTACACATTAACTGTGTTACCTTTTTTTGTCAATTGGAAAAAATTGAGCACTCATGATTATTCTCATTCTATTAAGAGAAAATTCATAGTTATTCTCTTTCTATAAAGATTGGCATTGTTTAAAGGAAAAGGAAAACATAGAAGCCAAGATTTTATCTCTTAAAACTCTAGTTGATCAATGATGACCAGAGAACTGTATCCCTAGGTATTTTTCATGCTATCATTCTTTTGAAAAAAAGCATTTCTCCCTCAAGACTTAGGGTCAAAAAGCCTCCTATCAGGTTTTTAAATATAATGTTGTAAAGAGAGATTCTTTTAAAATTTGATCATAGCATTAATGAACCCATTGTGCACCAAACAGCAGGTCATAAAAATTCTGGTCCTACAAGGTCCATAAAAGGAAACTAACAACTGGATAGCCTCCGTGATTTCTTTTCACTTCCTCTTTCTCTATGTTAATATGCCCAACTTATTTTCTTTGTTTCCCCAAATAAGGACTAAAGAATGTTATTCCCTAACCTCTGGATGTTTACATGAGATATGATGATTCTTTAACATTTCAATCAGGCGTAATCTTTAACATTACATTTATTTTGAGAGGAATAGACTTGATATGTGAAGAATGTTTAGTATTGTTTCGTGACTGCCTGAATCTGCATAATTATAATATACCTCCTGCAAATAAAACCTTCCTTTATCAGTTTTAAGACCTCTCTTGAAGACAGTAAACTTTATAGTGGGCTTTTCAATAAATAACGCCTTTAAGATAATTTTATTTTTATTTTATTTGTATGTGTTTCCTGAACTTTTCTTTCCTCCCCAGGAGAATGAGATGCCAGCCCTAAGCCAGTTTGATGTCTGATGCCTCAAGAAATGACCAGGCAGAAGGAAAAAGGTAAAAAGAAATTAAAGCATTTCCTCTTGGGAAGCAGTTAATATTTGGTTTATATTTGATTCATACACAGATTCAGTTATTTCTATTGCATTCATATTCACCAAAATGCCTGCTGAAAATTGACGCAAATATTGAATACTCCTTGAGTATTTCCACAGGAGGCTGCAATCCACATCAGGCACTGTGGTGCAGTGACTTTTTTTATGCTTAGTGTGACTGCTGGCTCTCTAGGAAGATGCCATATGGTGGAGTCATTAAATTTTTTCCAGCTGGACATGTGAGCTAACTTCATGCCTTCTTTATTTACAAAGAAATACCTCTGTTTAAGAAATTATTTCTAAATATCTATGTAGGACCACTGATAGATGCCATCTTCAGTATCAAAACCAAGACTATATGGGTGGTCATAAAAGTCATCAATTCATTGACAAGTAAAGAGTAGGAAAGCCATGAATGAAACGGGATGCCTTTCTTTTTTTATTATTTAGTAAAGTGAACTTTGCAATGACAAAAGCATAGCAGACACTTATTTCTGGAGGTATGAAAATAAGATGGATTTAATATCTAAAGATTTCATATAAAAGCTAAGTAAATCTTGCTTCTCCTCACTATACTAGGAGATCAATGCAACTTCCAGGTAGGAAAATCGCAGCTTTAAATATTTGTGAAACTCTTTGTATAAGCACGTTTCACAAAGGTTATGAGTATAGGCATATCTGGGTCAGTGACTTCTACACTGTTCCACTATGCCCTGCAAAGACGCTGTAGCTAGTGTCCTGCTTTTCCTCTCAGTAGTGCCAACTACTGGCTGTAGATAACTTCCTCTGTCTTCCACCACTAATCAAAATTAACAATCTACTCCTTTATGCTCCCACTTTCTTTATGTCACTAGAAAATAATACACACACACCTTGAAATAATTTCTGTTTGTATATTCCTAAGTGGTAATTAAATGTGTTTTTGTATTCTTGCCCTTTAGCACAATCCCTAACGTACCACAAACACTCAATATATTTTACTGAATTGCTGGTAGATCTAACCATGCTGAACCTTATAATTTGTTTTTATCCAAATGCTGCCAGTAAGCAGTTTTTGGACCTTGGGCAAGTAACTCATTCATTCTCTCTGGAATAGCTTCTTATCCGCAAATTAAATATTTTAACCAGAACTAAAATTATATAATTCCAAGTTTAGAGCTCCTAAGTAAAACACTGAGAGTCTTACAATTTCAAACTAAATGGAATTTTGGTCTTTGGGGAAAGTATTCAAGAAAAAAAAATTCTTTTATCTTCAAAACCCCAGAGAAAATCTATATCCATAACATGGGTGCTTAAAATCAAAGGTGGAGTGATCATTACTGCTAGCAGCTACATATGCACTACTTAGCACCACACTGAACGCTAATTGGTTTGGGAAAGCAACATTTGATCATAACCGCCAAGTGCACATTATATATAATGATTAGTGAAACAAACCTAGTGCATGCTCTCTTCCCACTGTTCAGTTGTAGTTATTAGTGGCTGCCTCCCTCCCCGCCTCCAGCAACATCGATGTCTCTAGAGCTCCCAAGCCCATTTACTTTCCATTCACTGCTTGCCTCACTGCCTGCAGCTGTATTAATACATCCCAGAAGAATTTGTTCCCATCAATTATGGTAGAAGTTGTAGTCACAGTTCTGTGGCACATCAGCACTACTGCAAGCAAGCAAAAATAATACATAAAATAAATAAAATAAAAACAGACTCAGCTCATGAGTCCCTGCAATTAAGATGCTGAGATATGAGAAGAGGGGGAAAATAAAAGGTGCTTCTACTTTACAAGACAAATTATTTGTTACCTAACATTTGCTAGAGAGAGAGAATAATAGTGATTTCTGGAAAAACAATTGCTTTTAGGGTTAAACTTTTAAGTGAGACTAAAGAGTAAGAATGACAGGTATACAACACTGGAGAAATAGACTAATTATTCCAAGTCCTTAATTGCAACTCCCCGGAGTCTTAGAAGGTTAGTTTTCGTCTTAGGAATCTCTTGTTAAATGTTTATTCCTGCTACTAGAAATTATTCTTGAACTAAGAAATTCCATGAGTGAAAAACATTATGGTGTTGCTAAGATTTGAATAATTATCCTCAAAATAAAAATATTTTTGTACACTTTTTATTATGATAATCACTTATGACTTATATAGACTTACACTTTATATGACTTATATAGACTTATATAGAACTTTAAAGGCAGACGAATGCCTGGATATCACACAACTACATCATTTCATTAATGAAGAAACTGAAATACCTTACCTAGGGGCTAACGGGAAATTAGAGCCAACCATAATACTCTATTAAATGTTTTAACTGGCTCATCTTCCCTAAGTACCCCTGATTTCTATTACATTGATCTATTCTTTCTTTTTTTTATTTTCTAGCTTCTAATATTTTATTAACTCTAATTATTTATTGTTTTTGTGTCCTCCTTCCCATTATAATGTATCCACCTAGAGAGCACATTCTTTTGTCTATTTTGTGGATATATGTACCCAAAATGTCTAGTGTACTGTTAATACACATTAAGGTTTGAATTCATATATGCTGAATAAATAATAAAGGCATGGATAATTGGTGCAAAAAGTCTGCTAAGGAAGTAGGGAGAGGAAATAGGAGAAAATACTCTCAGTACATAATTGGAAAGACAATTACTGATAACAATGGAAAAATTAATAGAGGAGTAATTTTGGCTATACATGGGGGGTCTTCATATTTTAATATAAGAAACTGATAGGATTTTGCAACCTAATATTATTTTATTCCAAGTAAATTCATTGGGCAAGAATATCAGCTAAAACTGAAAGTTAAAACCTCATGGAAAATAACCCTTAAGGAAACTGTGAAGAATTAAAATTGCCATTGGGAAAATAGAAAAGGAAATTCTCCAGGTAGCAATCCCTTTAAGAAGCACAGAGAAGACTGAAGAAGATGAATGTAGATGACACCAGTTCAAAGTGCTCTTCAATATTTTCCTGTGTGAAACCAACCATCCAGTTACAGAAGGCAGATAATCTGTAGCAACAAAAATTCAGGGCTCAAAAACAGATATGTAACCATCCATGAATCACGGAAGAAGAAGGACCTCAGGAGACATGTAGATGTTCAACTTCTGTTGTTGTTGTTGTTGTTTTCTTTTTGTGAGGATAAGAGTAATAATTTGTAAGCTTTTTTCGTGCCAGAGCAAAAACCTGGAAGTGCATCCATTAGGCAATCCTTATTCTTTAATATTTGTTTAAGGGTGCCTGCCTCATTCGGTCAGTAGAGCATGTGAATCTTGATCTCAAGGTGGTGAGTTCAAGCCTTATGTTGGGCATAGAGCTTGCTTTAAAAATAAACAAACAAATAAGCAAACAAACAGACAAATAACATTTGTTTAGATTCGCTTTATGGCTAGAGATAGCATCAGTTTTGGTAAATGCCCCACATGCATTTGAAAATAATGTGTATTCTGCAATTTTTGAGTAGACTGTCTTCTATGTACCAATTAGGTCAGTTTGATTAATGTTTAATTCTTTGAAGTCTACTTACTTTCTGTCTAGTTGTTCTGGTATTGATAAAGATGAGTAAACATTTCCAAATATGATACTGGGTTTTTTCTACTTTTAAAAAACTTTTTTAGATGTTTATTTACTTTTGAGAGAGAGTGAGAGAGAGAGAAAGAAAGCACAAGTGGGGAATGGCCAGAGACAGAGGGAGACACAGAATCTGAAACAGGCTCCAAATTCTGAGCTGTCAGCACAGAGCTTGACACAGGGCTCAAACCTACAAACTGTGAGACCATGACCTGAGCCATAGTCGGATGCTTAAGGGGCTGAGCCACCCAGGGGCCCTTTATTACTTCTTTTTGATTTCTCAATTCTTACTTCATATATTTTGAAGCTATGCTATTAGATGCCACCGAAATAAGTTTCTAGGCCCAAGACGGAGCTACTCCTGCCTAAGGTGCCAAGCCAGCAAAATAAAATTTATATAACCTTAGTGTTCCTATAAATGCTCCACTTGTCCAAAAATGCAGTATATCCAGTCAGCCAATCCCCAAACACCAAGCCAATTCTAGGATCCATGCTTATTTCCTTATTCCTTCACACCCCCCAAAAAAGTAGATTATGTGGCCCAGGCAATCGGATATTTTTTATTGTCTCTTCCTTGTTCTTTATTCTTTATCCTATAAAAGTGTTCTCCCTTCTGCCCCATTTTGCAGTTCTCTGGATAAAGACTGTCCACCTAAAATGTTCAATAAAGTTTGTTTGCGTCATCTAAATTGTCTTCTTTAGTCATTTTTTAGCAATTTATACAAAATACTGTGGACTGGTATTTTTATCATGCCTCTTTACCTTGATTAATACCTCCTTATCTCTGTCAATACTTCACCTTGTCACCTTTTTTTTCACTGAAATATAATTACCATATAATATCATATTAGCTCCAGGTATCCAACGTAACAATTCGATATGTACATACTACAAAATGTCTATTTGTCTAGACAAGAAGTCTAGTTAACATCCATCACCACACATAGTTACAACTTTTCTTTTCTTCTTGTGATGAGAACTTTTAAGATCTACTCAACCTCTCCATTTGACAGATAAAGAGGCAGTGTTTATAAAAATGTGTTTTTTAATAGCTACCCATGTAACTTTGGACAGTTGCTTGTCCTCCTTAAACCTTGATTTCCTAATTTTTAAAATATTGGTAATACCTCAGAGAATTTCTGTACAGATAAAGTAAGATAACCCATTTTGGTGCTTTTCCCAGAATAAAATAAGACCTCATTATGTTGCCCTGTAACATTTAATACTACTACTAGTAGTAGTTTAAAAACTTTGATCCAACCCTAGAATCAGATGGTTTCCTTGGGACTTCTTTAAAATATTTAAAGAGGAAGTAATACAAAGGTACGAACTCCAACCAGTTTCGAAAAAACTTCCCAAGTTCTGAAAAGTTACCAGACTACAGTGATCTTTAAATCAATACCTGAAAAAGATGTGACAGAAAAGGAAAATGACAGACTTATAAGCATTAAACCCAAATAAAGTATTATCAAATATAGCACAACAGTATACACAAAAAACGATAATAAATTATGAGAATGTATAGTTTGTTCCGGGAACTACAAGCTAAGTTAATGTTCATAAATCAATATTATTTACCACGTTAATAGAATAACATGTATATTTTAATAGGAGCTGAACATCATTTAACAAAATTCTATACCCATGCATGCTTAAAAACAAATAAACAAATTACTTAGCAAAGTAAGAATAGTACAAAATTTCTTTAACTTGATAAAGAGTACCTACAAAAGACCTATAACTAATTAACATCATATTTGATGTTTAATATTAAGAGCTTTTCATATTGTCATTAAGAATGAAAAAAATAACACCCACTATAATTCTTTCTATTCTTATTTTACTGAAGGTCCTAGTCAGTATAAAGAGGAAAGGAAAAATACATAAAGATTGAAATATGCAACCCCAAATAAAAATCTTTTATTTATGAGCAAAATGACAACCTGATTCTAAAATTTATGAATTAATGCAAAGAGATGAAAATAGATAGGTAAAATAATATTGAAGAATTTTTAAAAATAGTAACATACACTTGCAAATACTTCATAAACCCATAGTCAGTAAGACTGCATGATGATGGTGCTAAATAACTACAGCGCAAAATAAATAATGAAAACAGAATATAGAATATAGAAACAAACCAACACATATATGATCACCTTATTTAAGTAGAGGTCTATTTCAATAAGTGGTCAACTGAAAATCTAAATGGAAAACATTATGTCTTGATCCATACTACATATTATATATAAAAATATACCAGGCAATTTGTTTATCTAAATATATAAAACATATGAATGAATGAATGAATGAATGAATAAGTAACATCTTTCTGAGTGACAAGGAGACAGTTAAGGCTGAATGCAGGTTTGTAACCTATTGTGTCCCTTTAGTAGAGACACTTAAGAAGGAAAGAAATAGTCTGATCAAACTCCCTTGCAATTATAGCACAAAACAGATCTATTGTAGAGGCATTATTCAAACTCTTGTGTTAAATCCAAACTAGAACATGTTTGAATACAAGAGATGAAGGTCATTTGGGAGGTAGATCTGACAATATTGGACCTCCCCAAGACTTGCCACATCTCTTGCTACTGTCTGTATCCTCTGAATTAGTTGTAATGTAATTTGGTACTGGGTAAGATATATATATACATATATATACACACATACACACACACACACACACACACATACATATATATAGCATCTTGTTTGACAATTTGATCTTTATTGAAGGAAAAGTTTTCCTAGTTTACCTGGCAACAAATACCTTCTAAGAACAGATAAATGCACTGCATAAAGTCACACAATGAAATACTACATAGAAGAAAAGGTACAAGCTACAGCTATATGCAACAGTATGGACAAATATTACAAAGATAACTTTGAGGAAAAAAGAGAAAAAGTGAAAGAAGGTAAAAAGTTCTATATACTATGATTGCAATCATATGACGTTCAGGGATTAGTTAAGATTAACCTTAGTATTGTTTATTCTTGAGAGTCATTTACTAAATGTGGACACAAGAAGGGCTTCTGGGATACTGATTACATTTTCTCTGTTGGATTCTGGTTACATAGGTGTGGTTACTTTGTGAAATTCCATCAAGGTATACATGATCATTTGTGTAATTTTTGTATGAAATTTTTAAAGATTAAAGAAAAGATTTAGAAAACAGAGGTGGGTTGTCAATGATCACACAATTACTTTAAAGAAAAGCACTGATATAATATCCAGGTCTTGTTCTGCTGTTTTAATTATGTACGCATATATGAATGACACAGTTATTAAACAAACATACAAATCTTTAAAGAAGCTTTGTACTTGCAATTTTCTAATAATTTTGATGGATTTGCCAACAAAAAAATGTTATGCTATAAAAATACAACCAACAGGTAAAAATTGCATGGAACACCTTTAAAGACTTGCCCTGGGTCTTAAAAATATCATGATGTAGCAAATGTTAACACCAAAACTCTAATGTTAGAACCAAAGGGCTGAATCACAAGCAGTTGCTAAACATCAGAGTACAATCTATTTTAGTTGAGAAATAGCCCAAGGTACAGAGAAATGAACTGCTAACTGTTTGAAAAAGTAATAAATAGCAATGACAAATAAAGACTACCTATGCTTTTTCCTTGCTAGAAAAATCACATTTTCTCTCAACTCTAGTGTGCTTTGGTTAAAATTAAAGGATGTAAAAAAAAGTACATGTACAGATTTTTTTTTCTTTTTAAGAATTGCAAAGGAAATTAAATGTTACAGGAAATAATAATAAATTTAGTAGGGAATATGGAAATTTTAAATAACAATTATATTGAGGAAAATGAGGCATTTCTTTTTTACTTAGTTTCACTTTAAAAAAAATTTTAATGTTTTTATTTATTTTTGAGAGACAGAGAGAGAGCATAAGTGGAGAAGGGGCAGAGAGAGAGGGAGACACAGAATCTGAAGCAGGCTCCAGTCTCTGACTGTCAGCACAGAGCCTGACACGGAGCTTGAACCCAAGAACCGCGAGATCATGAGCAAAAGTCAGACACTTAACTGACTGAGCCACTTCCTATATCACTTTCTATATCACTAAAGAAAGTCAGCAAACCATGAAAGAGAGAAGAGAAACAAGGGTCAGAGAAAAACAACAAAAACAACCACAAAACAAGTAACAAAATGGCAATACATATCTATCATAATTACTTTGAATATAAATAGACTAAATGCTCCAATCAGAAGACAGAGGGTGACAGAATGGATTAAAAAACATCCATATACCACCTATAAAAGATTCATCTCGGACTCAAAGCACCCACAGATGGAAAGTGAGGATATGCAGAGATACTTATCATGCAAATGGATGTCAAAAGAAAGCTTAGGTAGGAAAACTTACATTTAAAAAAAAAAAAAAACATAGACTTTAGAACCAAGACTATAAAAAGTGACAAAGAAGGACACTATATAATAAAAAAGGGCACAATCCAACATGAAAATATAACAAATGTAAATATTTATACACCCAACATCACAGCACCCAAACACATAAGACACCTAATAACAAACATGAAGAAATCCGTTGTACAATAATACAATCCCCTATAGTAGGGGACTTTAACACCCCATTTACATCAATGATCATCTAAACAGAAAATTAACAAGGAAACAGTGGCTTTGAAAGATACACTGGCCCAGATGGATCCAAGAGATATATTCAGAACAGTCCATTCTTAAACAGCAAAATACACATTCTTTTCAAGTGCACATGGAATATTCTCCAGCATACATCACATATTAGGCCACAAAACAAGTCTCAACAGATTCAAAAAGATTAAAGTCATACCATGCATCTTTTCTGACCATAACACTATGGAACTAGAAACCAACCACAATAAAAAATCTGAAAAGACCACTCTCTTACACCATACACAAAAATAAACTCAAAATGGATGAAGGACCTGAACGTGAGACAGGAAACCATCAAAACCCTAGAGGAGAAAGCAGGAAACAACCTCTATGACCTCAAC
>CM053573.1:24006037-24136749 GCA_028646485.1 Cryptoprocta ferox
AAAAAAAAAAAAAAAATCTGAAAAGAGCACAAATACATCAAAGTTAAGTACCAAGCTACTAAACAATAAATTAGTCAACCAAGAATCAAAGAGGAAATCAAAAATTACATGGAAACAAACAAAAATGAAAACACAATGGTTCAAAATGTTGGGATGCAGGAAAGTGGTACTAAGAGGGAAGTTTAGAGCAATATAGGCCTACCTCAACAAGTAGGAAATATCTCAAATAAACAATCTAATCTTACACCTAAAGAGGCTACAAAAAGAACAAACAAAATCCAAAACAAGCAGAAGGAAGGAAATAGTAAAGATTAGAGCAGAAATAAATGATATAGAAACTAAAAGAGCAATAGAAAAGATCGATAAACCAGCAGTTAGTTCTTTGAAAATATCAGCAAAATTGATAAAACAATAGCCAGACTCATCAAAAGAGAGAGAAAAAAAGAGTGGGAAAGAGGACTTGAAAAAACAAAATCACAAATCAAAGAGGAGAAATAACAACTGATACTACAACAATACAAAAAATTGTAAGAGAATATTATGCCAACAAATTGGATAACCTAGAAGAAATGGATAACTTTCTAGACATATTTATCCTACCAAAACTAAAGCAAGAAAAAATAGAAAATTTGAATAGACTAATCACAGGAATGAAATTGAAGAAATAATGAAAATTCTAACAAACAAATATCCAAGTCCAGATGGCTTCACAGGCAAATCCTAACAAACTTTTAAAGAAGAGTTAATATTTACTCTTCTCAAACTATTACAAAAAATAGAAGAGGAAAGAAAACTTCCAAATTCATCCTATGAGGCCACATTACCCTGACACCAAAACAAGACAGAGACACTACAAAAAAGAGAACTATAGGCCAATATCTTTAATACATCAACAAAATACTAATAAACTGAATCAACAATACATTTTAAAAAATCATTCAATACCATCAAGTGAGATTTACTCCCAGGATGCAAGCGTGGTTCAATATTTGCAAAACAATCAATGTGATACATCACTACGATAAGAGAAAGGATAAAAACAATATGATTATTTCAACAGGTGAAGAAAAAGCATTCAACAAAGCACAACATCCATTCATAATAAAAACCGTCAACAAAGTAGGTTTAGAGGGAACATACCTCAACCTAATAAAGGCCTTATATGAAAAACCCACAGTAGTCATCATATCAATGGGAAAAACTAAGAGCTTTTCCTCTAAGATCAGGAACAAGACAAAGGTGTTCCACGTTCATCCCTTTAATTCAACACAGTACTGGAAGTCCTAACCACAGTCATCAGACAACAAAAAGAAATTAAAAGAATCCAAATGGGTAAGAAAGAAGTAAAACTTCCATTATTTGCCAATGACATGATACTCTACGTAGAAAACCAAGAGTCCACCAAAAAACCTGCCAGAACTGATACATAAATTCGGTAAAGTCACAGGCTAAAAAGTCAATGTACAAAAATCTGTTGTATTTCTATACACTAATAATGATGTCACAAAAAGAAAAATTAAAACAATTCCATTTACAACTGCAGCAAAAATAATACAATACCTAAGAATAAACTTAACCAAAGAGGTAAACGATCCATACTCTGAAAACTATGAAATACTGATGAAAGAAATTGAAGATGACACAAACAAATGGAAAGATATTTCATGCTCATGGGTTGGAAGAACAAATATTGTTTAAAATGTCTATACTACCCAAAGGCATGTACAGACTTAATGCAATCCCTATCAAAATATCAACAGTATTTTTCAAAGAACTAGAAGAAACCATCCTAAAATTTGTATGGAACCACAAAAGACCCCAAGTACACAGCATCCTGAAAAGGGAAAGCAAAGCTGGAGATATCACAATTCTGGACTTCGAGTTTTATTACAAAGCTGTAATAATAAAAGAGTATGGTACTAACATACAAATAGATGCACACATCAATAGAACAGAATAGAAAACCCAGAAATAAACCCACAATTATAATGTCAATTAACTTTTGACAAAGGAGGCAAGAACATGAAATGGGAAAACTGGAAAATTACATGCAAAGGAATGAACTGGACCACTTTCTTACACCAAACACGAAAATAAATTAAAAATGTATTAAGGACTTAAATGTGAGAATTGAAACCATAAAAATCCTAGAAGAATGCATAGGGAATAATTTCTCTGACATCAGCTATAGCAATATTTTTCTAGATATGTCCTGTGAGGCAAGATAAACAAAAGCAAAAAAAAAATAATAACCCAAAAAACAAAACAAAACAAAACAATCAAGACTACATTAAAATGAAAAGCTTCTGTACAGCAAAAGAAACAATCAACAAAACTAAAATGCAGCCTACAGAATGTGAGAAGATATTTTCAAATAACATATCTGGTAAAGGGTTAGTATTTAAGATATGTAAAGAACTGATACAAGTCAACACCCAAAAAACAAATGATCCAATTTATAAATGGGCAGAAGACATGCACAGACATTTCTCCAAAGAAGACATACAGATGGCCAATAGACACATGAAAAGATGCTCGAGAAATCAAAACCAGGATGAGTTGTCACCTCACACCTGTCAAAATGGCTAAAATAAAAAACACAAGAAGCAACAAGTGTTGGTAAGGATGTGAAGAAAAAGGAACCCTCGTGCACTGTTGGTAGGAATGCAAACTGGCACAGCCACTCTGGAAAACAATACAAAGTTTCCTCAAAAAGTTAAAAATAGAAATACCCTACAATGAAGTAACTGTATTGTTGAGTATTCACCCAAAAATACAAAAACACTAATTCAAAGGGATGCATACACCCCTGTGCAGCATTATTTAAAATTGTCAAATTATGGAAGCAGCTTAAGTGTACATTGACTGATGAATGGATAAAGAAGTGGTATATACATAAAATATATATACATATATATAATGTATGCCACTATATATATTATATACCACTATATATATATATATATATATATAGAGAGAGAGAGAGAGAGAGAGAGACAGAGACAGAGACAGAGAGAGAGACAGAGAGAGAGACAGAGGAATATTATTCAGCCATTAAAAAGAATGAAATCTTGCCATTTGCAATAACATGGATGGAGCTAGAGACTATAATGCTAAGCGAAATAGATTTATTTCAGAGAAATATAAATCAGAGAAAGATAAATACCATATGATTTCACTCATATGTGGAATTTAAGAAACAAAACAAATGAGCCACAGGAAAAAAAGGTAGAGACAAACCAAGAAACAGACTCTTAACTCTAGAGAACAAACTGATGGTTACCATAGGGAAGGAAGGTGGGAAATGGGTGAAATAGGTGATCGGGATTAAAGAGTACAATTATCATGATGAGCATTGAGTAATGCACAGAATTATTGAGTCACTATACTGTATACCTGAAAATAATCTAACACTGTATGTTAACTATATTGGAATTAAAATAAAATAAAAACCTTAATAGAAAAAAGCAAAATAAAACAAAATATTTTCCTCAGATTCGAAATTATATTATTCCTCCTATACACACTCCAAATGAGATATATTATTCTTAGAAGTGTAAAACTATTGGGGCACCTGGGTGGCTCAGTTGGTTAAGCCTCCAACTCTTGACTTTGGCTCCCGTCGGTCATGATCTCACTGAATTGGGGGCCATATCTGGCTCTGTGCTGATAGCATGGAGCCTGCTTGGGATTCTCTCTCTTTTCCTCTCTCTGCCCTCCCCTGCTGGCTCTCTCTCTCTCTCTCTTTCTCTTTCTTTCACAATAAATTTAAAAACTTAAAAAAACTTTTTAAAAGAAGTGTAAAAATACTGATTTACAAATATACTTTCTGCAGTTAATTCATAGGGATGTCATCAAATCAATGTTCAAATTGGATAGCTGTTAGTTAAGCTCAGTTTACCAGTTTTTTTTATATTGTGATTCACATTTATTAATGTAAATAAGAAGTAAGTAAGAAAACAGGGTGAAATGATGTCATTTTAGTTTAAATACAATTGGTATAATTAGAAATGTAAATATATAAGTAAATCATAAGTAACAGAGATAAAATTATATCAACATATCATTTCCAAAACAAACAAAAACCTAATTGTATAAGACAAAAAATATTACTATTGAATTATATCTGAAAAAAATGTGGTTAACCTAATTCATGAAACTACTATTTTCTTAGAGCTTGCTTTTGTGTTTTCTTCTTTAACTCCCACTGTGTTTGATTAGATAAATTAAGATTAATTCCTACAGAATCCAAATCTGTCCTGTGGTTATATAGCCTTGAAATAGACTCTTGATTAAATAATGTTTGCATTGTTTTGACTGCCTATTCCTACTATAAAAAATTTAGGAAAGGCTGTTTTAAGTTAAAGTAGGAGAAAGGAGTAAAAAATAATCAAAAGAAAGCAAGGGCAGTAAAACTGTATGTGGAGTTGGAAAAATGTTGTTTAAGTCTTGCCTTTTTGTTTTACCTCAAAGATAAGAAATATTTATTTTCCAATCTATCTTCTTTAGCTTTTGTTTTTGACAGATTGATAATTTCTGTACAAAGTTTATCAGGCAATGCCCCCTGCTCCTGACATCAAGCATGTGTCAGCAAAAGAAAATGTCAGGGAACAACATAGATTATTATACAAGTGAAAATTATGTATAATATAATCAATCATATATTTATTCTTTGATTTTTTAGAAAAAACAGATTATACATTATATACATATATAACCTAGTGAATAATAAGAATTGGTCGGAGACTTTACATACATTATTTTATTTTATTCTCACAACAATTAATTGATGCCATCAAATCCAGTATTTTGCAAATGAGCCAAAGGAAGCTCAGAACAGTCAATAAAACAGACTTAGCTGACTTGTGATCAAATGAGGGAAGAACTATTAGCAATACTACTTTATAAATAAGAAACAAAATCTTCAAAAGGTTAAGTCAACTTTCCAAAGACCCCAATTATCAAATGGTAGAGACAATATTTATTCTGGTAATCTGACTCCAGAATTCACTATATCAATTGTTACTTCATGCTCCTTCCCATTATAGACCTCTGGTTTCAAGTTTGATTACAGATCATAATATTCAGACTTGATTTCAGTGGAACTATTCATGACTCCTAATGTTAATGAGAACAAGTTATGTTTCCTTTTATTCTTGCATTATGCTATCTTCTTGATAAGAGTCTGTCACTTTAAGACTAATGACTGGACAGGTAAACTCCACTGACCCTTAGTAATATAAAAGAGAACATGAAAATGAAGCAAGAGTTAATATCCTTTATCTTGTTCATTCACTTTGAGGCTAATATTAATGAAGCAGAGTCATGAATTTAAATCCCATTTGAGTCATGTAAATTTTCTAGACCAAATAGTGACCTATTGCCCTCTCAGAACCAAGCTAGTCATTTTTCTTGGCAAACAAATACACTTGTCATAAGAGAGACAAAATGAGAACCTATAGATAAACTTGGATCATCACACTGGCAAAACACCTAAAGTTTATCTGTTGATGGTATCCAGTCATTTCATCTTTACTTATACATGAAACTTAGTTTTAGTAAAATTCAATCCTAATTTAAGTTAAGAATATGCTATTTATGCCTTCAAATTTTTGTACATGTACAGTACCCATGACATAACCTCACATAACCTGGACTAGTTAGGATATAGAAAGTCTAGTAAAATCTTTGGGAACTGTATTATAAGGCTATTATCAACCTAAAGCATTACTCAAAAGGGGATCCCAAAATATGTAAACAGCCACAGAAGACCTGGACTGAGAGGTTTCCCAGGATGTGTGAATTCCAGTGCGAAAAACAGCATAGTCCCACACAGCCTGGGATGGTTGGTAACTGTATTACAATAGCCTCCCTTATCTGCAGTTTTGCTTTCTGGGGTTTCAGTTCTTACAGTCAAGCACCTTCAACCATGGTCTGGAAGCAGATGGTCTTCCTTCTGAAGTATCATCAGAAAGTCAGTCATGGCCTAATACTGCACCACAATGCCTATGTCATTCACCTCATTGCATCTCATCAGGTAGATCTTTTATCATCTCATATAATCCTCAAAAGAAGAAGAGTGAGTATAGTACAATAAGACATTTTGAGAGAGAGAGAAAGAGAAAATACATTCACATAACTTTTATTACAATATATTGTTACAAAGTGTATTATTTTATTTTATTATTGCTGTTAATCTCTCACTGTGTATAATTTATAAATTAAACTACAATAGATATGTATGTATAGGAAAAATCCTATACATGAGTATAGGGCTCAGTACTATCCTCAGTTTTAGGTATCCATGGGAAGTGGGGGCATGGAAGGTATCCCCCTTAGGTAAGGAAGGACTGCTATATTATGACAGATAGTTGAAAGAATTGGAAAAAATTAATGTGAAATACTTCTGGAAAACCTAACTGAAACGCTATTAGATTTCTAGGGTTGCCATTACAAAATATCACAAACTGATTTGGAAGTTACCAATCAAAGATCAAAGTGTCAAAATTTGGTTCTTTCTGAAGCCTCCCTCCTTGGCTTGCCGATGCCTCACTCCTCGTGTCTTCACATGGTGGTCTTTGACCAGTGCCTGTATGTGTCTATTTTCTCCAGTGTGTTAAATTTTTCTATTGTAAGGAATTCAGTCATTTTGAATTGTTAAGGCTTCATTTTAACTTAATCATCTCTTTAAAAACCTTATTTTCAAATATAGTCACATTCTGAGATAATAAGGGTTAGGACTTCAATAGATAAATTTGGGGTGAGGAATACAATTCAGCCTATAACAGAAGTCTTCCAGTATTTGAAAGACTCTCATTTTGGATAGGTCTTTAAATATTCTTTTAGTCCTCAAAGGCAAAGAACAATGACTATAAGAGAAAATTACCATAAATGTATTTGTGATTCCAAACTATCCCATTGAATGTGCTGCCCAGCTGGGTAGTAAACAATCTACCCTGAGAGGAAATTTTGACTTGATTACCAAACTATGGTTTCCTGAAAGCTAGACAATTCTGAATAGACCACACCTGACAATAATAATCAGTGTATGTATTTTTGTGTATGAATGTATACATATATGTGTGATTCAATCACATAAACACTTCAGATTTAGGGGCCATTAAAATGTGGAAGCATTTTATAGAGACAAATCACAGCCTAAGATTGAAGAAGAGAAAGAGAGAGACATAGGCAGAGATACATAGAGATAAATAGGTAGATATAAATGTAGATATTGATGTAGGTAAATAGCTATAGAGATAGAGACAGAGATATATAGGTATCCACACCATCAAAGAAGGAAGTATTGAGAGGAAAAAATAGTAATCTTACAGTGGAGATGTGGTAGGGTCCCTTCTCTAAAGAAACTCAAGGCAACCCGGCTATATATATATACGTGAAAACATCCCTTACCACCTTGTAACATGAGACCACTTAATCAGACTGTATGTTTGTGTGTTACCATATATGGGAGACAAAGAAATAGAAAATGTATAAAAAAAACTACACCACGTGGTGTTCGGGGCTCAGTTCTTCAGGTACGAACCCAACTGAGTGGTGCCGACTTGAATATAATGTTGCTTCCTGGAAATAAAAACCTCTGTGTCATGACTCTCAGTGTGAGAATCCTGCAACAGAAGAACCTGACAGAAACTACATTAGCCAAATAATGAAGGTCAGCATCACCAGAAATTTTATGTCAAAATCATGTATTCACTGATACTACGTAATGAGATCGTTTCATATCTGTGGTACTCTTTCCAAAAACCCATAATCCCAGGCTAATCATGAAGATATCAGACAAACCCAAATGGGGCATATTCTATATAATCTCTGGTTAATATTCCTCAAATCTGACAAGAATTCAAGGAAAGACTCTCACAGGCCAGAGGAGGTTGGAGAAATATGAAAGATGGACACAATGTGATATCCTGGAATGGGTTCAGAAATGAGACCCACGTAAAGTCAAGAGTTGAGATAAAGTAATGTACCAATGTTGTTTCTTGTTATGACAAATTACCATGGCCATGTAAGATGATGATAATGGAGAATTCTGTGTATTACCATAGTCATTTTTCAAAATACAAAATTATTCCAAAATAAAAAGACTACTTTAAAAACAATTGATCACCTGGAGAATAGAATAGAAAAAAATTAAACTTAACACAGTGGAAGCATAGCCTAACCCAGATGAGAGATCATAAAATTGGGTAGGAGCAGTGGGGATGGAAGAATGAAAATAGATTTGAAAGTGTTAGAAATGACATAATTCAATGATGTTATGTTTTTTTATTTTTAATATTTTCAAATGCCACATTAGCTTTTCTAGCTACTGCATCACATAGTTAACGTGTATTGAATTTACTCTGGAAAAAAATAATTAGCCTTTCCACAATCATGATTAAGAGATTTCAACATCTTCTACAGATACAGCCATACTTACGGACCTAAGTATAGGATCAGATTTTACCCTTTTAAATTCTGCTCCTCATAGATGACTTTTCAGATTTGAATGAATATATATTTACTTTTGCCACTCAAATCCATTTACTATTGTCTTAGAAAGAGAGCCCCTCCTGAGTTTGGGCAGTAACTGCATCTCTCCCATTTGTAAGAATGGACTGGAGCCCATATCCATTCTAGTCCTGGAGCTTCTAGAAACAAATGCCATCATCAAAGTCATCATGGAAAAGAATAGATCAAGAAAGACGAGCTCCTTGTGTCTGTGATCAGACCCTACATGACCTGAATTACATAGATCCCATTTCTTCTCCTTTTTCACTCATGCCAGTTTAAGATAAATATTCATGTTTATTACTTGAGACTGAAAGCCCTAAATGATAAATGATATCTATAATTATGAACTCTATCATTTTATGCACTTTGTATCTATATATTTGATGGACTTTTATGACTTCTAACTATCAATTCAAATCACAGGGAAAAGTATAGAACAGCCTAGGGTTCAGTGAGAATTCTGAGATGTAGATGAGAAATCACACTCTAATTCACACCCAGCCTTTGGGAGTGAATCATGATTGGTCTAAGTCAGTGATTCTAAAACATTAGAGTGCATCAAAATTAACTGAAGAGCTTGTTAATTGTCTGCAGGCTCCACTACCCAACGTTCTAACTAAGTAGGATTGGTTTGAGACCTGAGAATTTGGATTTCTAATGAGTTCCCACAGATGACTCTTTCAGAACCACTGGTCTCTAAGCATCTCATATTCACCTTTCACTTTTTTTTTTTAAGAATGTGTATTTTGAAAGAGAGGGAGCATGCACAAGTAGGGAAGGGGCAGAGAGAGAGAGAGAGAGAGAGAGAGAATCCCAAGCATGCTCTGTGCTGTCAGCTCAGAGCCTGGTATGCTCAATGTCATGAACTGTGAGATCATGACCTGAGCCAAAATCAAGAGTCCGATGGTTGACAGACTGAGCCATCCAGGTGCCCCTAAGCATATAATATTCACCTTTGATCCTCATTTCTCTCTGTGACTCAAGTAACGGTTTTCCAGAAACATTTTTTCATTGTTTTAAGAAAGAAATAGGGTAATAGAGTCACCTTTTTCTTCCAGTGTTAGACACTGCGATGAGAGAATGTGGTGCCTGGAGTTGGCATAGTCATATGGGAATTAAGAAAAAAAGCCAAGAGAACTACCAAGGTACTCATTCCAGTGCCCTGACCAGCCCCAAGACTGACTGCTTTCAGAGTTCTTGATATGACAAGCAAATCAATGCTGTTATTATTATCCAACCATTAGTCAGGTACTCTGCTACTTTTATCTAAATGTTCTGCTTGAGATGGTTACAAATGGGCTACGGCAACTGATATGAAAAGCACTCTTCTGGCTATAAATTATTTTAGTGCAGCAACATTTTGCTTTAGGTCCTGTAAAGCTACAGCACAGGGTACAATTTCTTGAACACAATAGATGTTCAATAAATTTCTGCTGATTTAATGATAAATGATAGCAGTAGTTTGAATTCAGTATCACATAGTTTGGACTTTGAAGCATTAAAAAGGCTTTCATGTAATTTCTCCTATTAGCTAAACACACAGAGTGAAAAAAAATCACTTGTCTTTTCTTTTAGATGATAGTTCATTTCCCCTTTTCAAAAATATTTCTCTCCCATAAAGAATTGAAATATATTTTCTACAAATATCTAAGAATAGTTTAATAAGGGTAAAAATCTGGGATTGCAGTTTGAGGTCATAAAATAATGCATACTAAAAATATGGAGTAAATGTATCTTTTCTTGTCAAGGAATATTTATAAATCCCACTTAGAAGGACATCATTTCTCAGAATGTTCCAAGGCCCTAAGTCAGCTATTTAATAGAGAAGAATACTAAGAAATATGATTCAGATAAAATAGTTTTATGGCATATAATTTCTTTTTTCATATATAATTTCTTAATGCTGTGTGAATGTTCCTATAACTCAGACTTACACATATTACATCAAACACTTCTTTGGCTTCTGTGGAACACAGTAAAATACAATTCTCATTAATACTTAACATCATATTCTGCATCACCAAGCCTTTGACAATTAATGTAGCATTTCTACCTTTCTGTCAATAAAATTAAATCTTACATTTAATAGATGTAGATAAGGATCATAATTTTACATGGGAAAATAAAATCTGTACAAAGTCCAAAAATAATGTTGTAAAAAAAAAAAGAAAAGCCAAAAGTTCAAACTACTGCAAGCTTGAAGTAAGTAATTTCTCCCTTGTTTGTAGAGCTTTGTCTCTAAAATTATAGCACTTGCTAGAAGTAACTGGTAAACTTAGCAGTTTTCAGCATATTATTGTTTAGTTTATTACCATTAATCATTTAAAATGAACAAAAGAAAATAATATGGGTTTTTATTGAAATCTCCTTTGTCCCCCTCATTTTGAAATGATTGGGAGGAAAATTATACTTTGTATAAGAAAATATTGATTCTAACTTACTGCGTTTAGTTCTTTTGGTTTTAACATCAAGCATTCCAAAGATAGATTTTTATTTTTAGCTGAACATTTACTTTAATTTTGGAAGTTATTAGCATTTACCTAATAGATATAATAATTTGGAATTGGAATTTATACATGACTCAAATCAAATAAAAACTCAACCTTTCTAATGGATTATTACATGAGTACATAATAATTTACAGCCTCTTTTGAAAAACAAAGCAAAACAATGCATTAGCATTTCAGCTCTCTTAGAAACAATGTTACAATTATAAGAGTCAGTATGAGAGCAGATATTCACAAGGAGACACTCTAGTTCACTGTCTCACATCTTCCCATACTTGGTAACTGAACGGTCTCAACCTAATCACATAAGTGTCTCTGGAGAGGCTGCTAAATTCATCATGATTCTAGTTACTGAAGTGAGCTGTTGTACCTATGTCTGGGATCCATAACCTTTGTTCCCCACTATAGAAGATTAAAATACATTTGTACAGCCAGAGTAAGATTAAGCTAACCAAACCCTTCTTCCATGAAATAGAAAATTCATGGACTGGAGAATCATGGATCCTAAAAGCACTAGAACCCAATCACATCTTTTGCTGACACTGGGATGTCCATGAAAACTTGCTTTTTGTAACTTCTTTTGTAACTTCTCACAATTCTCACCTTTCCAGAGTTTGGCTATTCCTAGCTTTTTTTGTAAAATTCCCTTTATTGATCATGATAACCAATTCAGATATCATGTCATATCCATATATGACATATATAGCGAAAATTTATGTTTTTTCTTTATATCTCTATCCATGTATCTCTATGGATATACAGATATAGTGATTGATGATTAGATAGATGATAGATAGATAAATAGATAAATGATAAATGACACATATGACATATGACATATGGATATATGGATATTTATAATGGTCTCTCTATGTATGGATACATATGGGTATATGGATATATATGACCTTTTATGTTATATATTTCATATCATACAAAGGGATACAGGGAACTTAAGAACTGCCCCTTTGAAAATAAAAAGTCCCTGACTACACTGAATAATTTAATGGACATTGGGTTGTGACCTCTGTCTAATATAATCTATCTAATTCCATCTATTGAATCAATAAACTCAATCACATACCAATGAGACTTTGACCAACATAGTACAAATATTGATAGTAACCAAGCTGGAATAGTCAAAAAAAAAAAAAAAAGAAAACTAGATGGTAAATTATATCAATCAAATCAACTTCCACAAGCTATTAATTGGGAGAGATTTTTTGCAAATCATATATTTGATGAGGTTAACACCCAAAATATATAAAGAACTCATAAAACTTAATAGTAAAAAACAAAAAAAAACAAAACAAAAATAGTCCAATTAAAAAAATAGGCAGATGATCTGAATTGACGCTTTCCAAAAAAGACATACAGATGGCCAACAGATACAAGAAAGATGCTGAACGTCACTAATCGTCAGGGAAATCCAAATCAAAACCACAATGAGGTATCAACTCACACCTGATAGAATGGCTATTATCAAAAAGACAAGAACTAACAAGTGTTGGCAAGGATGTGGAGGAAAGGGAAACCTTGTACCTGTTGAAGGGAATGTAAATTGATCCAGTGACTGTAGAAAACATTATGGATGTTAAATTAAAAATAGAACTTCCATATCAACCAGCAATTCCATTTCTGGGTATTTATCTGAACAAAACAAAATCACTAACTTAAAAAGATATATGAAGATATATGCACCCAATGTTAATTGCAGCCTTATTTACAACAACTAAGGTATGGATACAACCTAAGTGTCCATCAATAGATGAATAGGTAAAGAAGATGTGATACCTATTTGCAATGAAATATAATAAAGAATGAAATCTTGCCATTTGTGACAACATGTATGAAACTTGAAGGCATTATGCTAAACAAAACAAGTCGGGCAGGGAAAGACAAATGATCTCACTTATGTGTGGAATCTAAAATCAAAACAAAACAAAACAGAAACAACCACCATTACCACCACAACAGAAACACAGAACAGACTGGTGGTTGCCAGAAGTAAGAAATGGAGGCTGAGGAAAATTGATGAAGGGAATCAAAAGGTACAAATTTTCAGTTATAAAATAAATAACTCATGTGATGTAATGTCTAATATGGCAACTATAGTTAATAATACTGTATTACATATTTGAAAGTTGCTAAGAAAGCAACATTTAAAAGTTCTCAACACGGGGTGCATAGGTAGCTCAGTCGGTTGAGCATCTGACTTCGGTTTGGATCATGATCTCACAGTCTGTGGGTCTGAGACCTGTATTGGGCTCTGTGCTGACAGCTCAGAGCCTGGAGCCTGCTTCTGATTCTGTGCCTCCCTCTCTCTCTGCTCCTCCCCTGCTGGTACTCTGTCTGTCTCTCTCAGAAATAAATAAATATTTTAAAAAATGTTTTTAAGTAAATAAAATAAAAGTTCTCATCACAAGAAAAAACTTTATTATGGTAATAGATGTTAGCCTGACTTGTTGCGGTGATCATTTTGCAATATACACAAATATTGAATCATTATGTTGTACACCTAAAACTAATATAATGTTGAATGTCAATTATATCTCAAAAACCAAAAAATTTTGAAAAGTAAATAAATTAAACTTTCTTGTTCATTAACAACAAAAAATATATTAACCAGGACGTTGCCATATTTTATAAAAAAAATTTCCTTATATTGGAGGCACTAAGATGGGAGAGAAATCAGAAATGGATATTCTTAAGATGTGAATGGGTAGAATGATCAGTTATATATACAACCAATTGTATCTTCTTTGTTAGAAAGACTAATTGTCATATCCTGTTCCTGGAGTTGTTATAAGAATCTTTCCTAGATAAAGAGTGATTTGTTAAAAATGTTTATGTAGAGATCAGATAAACTGGAGAGAGATTAAAACACACGCACACTCACACATAATCATTTATCACAAATATAATAAACAGAAAGGCAGTGAAAAGAAACAGAAGTATTATAAGAAAAGACAATGGTGGGCCTGTTACTTGCTCCTTCACACAGTTGTGAAGTCCTGTTTTGATCTATCTAGCATGCTTTTCCTGATTATAATCAATATAACTGACTGGCCATGGGTATGGCTACAGCCTGCAGATTTTATCCATAAATGTAGGGACAAATTTAATGGTCATAATCACAAAATGCACATTTTATAAAATAGCATTCTACTAACCAACCTGAACTGAATTTTAAAATAAACCATATTTTTCCCCCAGTCAATAATCTCTCTTGTCTTTTATACAGATAGTTACTCAAAGGCAAAGAGAAACTTACACTTTGATAAATCCACCCTTGCAAAAGGAGCTTCTGATTTTTATGTTGTGCCAGAAACTCATCTTTAGATAAAAGTGCATTGTTATTACATTTACCTCATTTATTATCTCTCTCCCTTTGGACTTCAAATATCAGGTCAGGGCTGCAACTTGAACAGATTGCCTATCTAACCCTTAAAACCGTATGTAATAGAATATTATTTGGATACAAACAACATCCATTTCATACTACCTATCACTGTTATCACATGCTTTGTAAAGGAGTCTTATCAATCTTATACGCTTTTATTGTGCCTTATTGAAATGACTACCTAGAATTCACATTTTCAGTATACTCCAAAGTAATTATAGTGTAGTTTTTCTTACTGCCTCAACCTCACACAGTCCCATTTACTGATTTCAACATTTATGCAACTTATTTTTCTTTTCCTATGGAATTACTGTACTTGAAACTTTGTGTATGGTGGGGTGCCTGGGTGGCTCAGTCGGTTGAGCATCTGACTTCAGCTCAGGTCATGACCTCACAGTTCGTGAGTTCCAGCCCCGCATCGGGCTCTGGGCTGACCACTAGCTCACAGCCCGGAGCCTGCTTCGGATTCTGTGTCTCTTTCTCTCTCTGCCCCTCCCCTGTTCACGCTCTGTCTCTCTTTGTCTCTCAAAAGTAAATAAAATGTAATAAAAAAAATTTGTGTACGGTTTCTACTGCATCTCTGGGCCTATTTCCTGCTTTATTATTGCTCTCACTGCCTGCTTTCTTTATGCTTGGGCCATTCATCTCGACTCATCCAACACTTTATTTATTGTGGTGCTGTGAAATTACTTGGAGCCATGTTACTCAAAAATCCTGAAGTGAATGCAAACCTAGCCAATTAAATGATTACAAATGTTTCACTCTTTGGCTTTAATTTTTTCCCATTACCTTGTGTTCTGAATTAGAAATTACACTTAATAATAAGAATAAGAATAAGAATAAATTGCACTCAAGGGTTGTATTAAAAATACCACTCAAAAAAATTACCACTCAAATAATTGACTACCTGAGTTGAATCCCACATATTAAAAGGAATAAATTCAGCTCTGGGATATCACTCATTTATTTAATTTCAGATTAGTTTCTGTTAGGATGTGATATACAAAATATGACACTAATTCATTACTTCTATATCCAGCCTACCTTTCCATTGAGAAAAGAGATTTTTTAACAGAATGAAAATAAAATCACAGGTAATCACTCATAACGGGGTGTCCTTTGTGCAACTATTATTTACTAACCTTTAAATAATCTAAGTTTTCCATCTTAATTTTGTTATTTCTCTATTTAGTGATAATCCACTTTCAAAGCAACTTCTGACTAAAGCAATTTCATCCTCAAAATAGATGGATTGTACTGTCTTTTTCCAGAATTTTTGTTTTATTCCCTTTTAATCGGTTTGTTTCAGCCCACTGTTACACAATAGGACAATGCCCATATAGTCTTGCCCTTTGCTCTCACCCCACCAGGCCAACCACAGTGATTCTGCTCACTTGTTGATCCTCCTCATGTTACTGGATGTACTTAATTATCCCGTCTGTTCTTTTTCCCATGTGGCCAATTGGAAAACCTTTCTTGGCTGCCGCCTTGCAAACAGACAGCAAAGACCTACTGGAGCAGACAACTTGCAATGACGTCCCTGGCATATGGACATGCAAACTTTTCACACTTCAAGTGATTTTGCCATTTGAGTGACTAGGTCTGGTTGCAAATGTCTCAATAAAGATCATCATTAAGTTTTCAAATATATGCATTATTGTAGAACATGTTTAAGACACTGTATCTATCCCATATGCTTATTCATTGGTGTATGCTTATTTCTGCACTATATTCTTGCTAACTTGAGCAAACATTACTTGGCCCTTAAGTACCATGAAAAACACCATATTATGCTGTTTTCCCTTCAAAGCCTAAAGTCTGAGAAAACTGCAGTCACTGCAAGAATTACAGAGACAAGTAGTTAGAGATTTAGACCAATTTACTTTCATTTGGTTGTACAAAGTGTTGAAAAAACAACAGCTGAAATAACCAAGAGAGTGGAGACTAAGTAGGGGAACAATTTTTCTAATTCAATAGCAAAGCAGTTACTATAGATAGTAAAATAACACTGATTCATAGACAGGAGATTACAAACCTACAAATAGAACGCTACATGGTTTTTTGTTGTTTGTATCAAAACCAGCCTCATTTCTTTTAGGAGGTAACTTGCAAACTTGATGCGGCTCTAGTCAACTTTAGATTCTTGAAACCCAATGTTTCTGCCCTTGACAGCAAGAAAAATTGAGTTCCATCTCAGCTAGTTCACTCTACAGTTTGTTCCACTGTAGAATATGGTGTTCAGGGGCCTTCTTTCATATATCAATCATCCAGAGTGAAAGAGATTTAAGAAGTCTTGAAAATAATAATCTCATTTTTTATAATCTTGTGACGTCTCTACTCCCAGACTTGTCTTTTTAAAGATACAAAGATTTGAACAGTATTTTATGATAACAGATGATAGCTACACTTGGGGTGAATATAGCATAACATACAGATTTGTTTAACCATGATGTTGTACACCTGAAACTATTGCAACATTGTGTGTCACCTATTCTTCAATTAAAAAATTAAAATAAACAAAAATAAAAACACAAAGATTGTTTCCTAAACGAGCATTCTGTGGGTACTTAGGACTAAAATATCTATCAGTGGAAAAGTCTTATCTTATATATATTTAAGATTTTTATACTGCATTTTAAGGTTCTTTGTCTTAGCTTTTCACAATGTTGAATATTCAGGATAAGATAATTTACCCTCTGTATCTCCCATTCTTTCGTATTTCCTTTCCTCCCTTCAGAATGTCAACATATAATAAACTTTATTATTAATGATAACTGCAAAAAAAATAAAAATAAAAATAAAGAAGCTGTGCAGCTCAAGTGAGAAATGTGTGGAATCTATGAGTAAATTTTATCAATATAAATTTGATTTATAAATAAATTTTAAAATATTAAGCTATCTTTATAATGTTTGTCTTATGCACATTGATCACCCTTCAGAGTATTACAGAAAGATATGGGTCAGTTTAGATATAGGTATAGTTTGGGCCTAGGAATCCCACATAGTAATATTGAAATTTATAGTTCTTAGCCATTTTCTATAATATTTTTAAAATTTTACAAGAACAAGAAAGTTCATAAAATAACATCCTAATTTTTGTTTTGTATGTTGGTATGGAATATATGAGACCAAGTACCAGTAACTGGAATTGTATGTAAGAAAGGAATAGCTAAGTTGGCTTAGTTGGTCAAGCATCTGATTCTTGGTATTGGCTCAGGTTATGATCTCACGATGGGATCCAGCCCCCAGGCTCTGCACTAACAATGTGGAGCCTGCTTGGGATTCCCTCTCTCCCTCTCTCTCTGCCCCTGCCCTGCTCACACATGCAAGTGCATGTTCTGTATAAATAAATAAATAAACAAACAAACAAAAATTTAAGAAAAGAATAGCTAAGGAGGTGCCTGAGTGACTCAGGCAATGAATGACAGATTCTTGATACCAGGTCAGGTCATGATCCCAGGGTTGTGCAATCAAACCCCATGTCGGGCTCTGCACTGAGTGTGGATGCTGCTTAGAATTCTTTCTCTCTCTCGGCCCCTCTTGCACTCTCTGTCTTTATAAAACAAAATTGAAATTAAAATTTAAAAAAGAAAAGAATACCTAAGGATGACATAGAGTCCCAAAGAAAAGTTGGAAGGAAATGGGAGAAATGGATATTGCCTAACATGGATATTTTAGTATCACTCTCTTTGAGATGAGACAAAAGATATTCCCCAACTAATTCTCACTGGCTCCAGAAAGGAGAACTATAACTCTAGCAGATTTGTTCAACATAACATTTACTAACATACCCTACTACCTTATTTTTATTTCAGATCTAAGCAAATGAGAAAGTAAAATATATTTAGGACAATTTATCAAATTTACTAACGGCTAACAATGATCCTATTTCTATTTTAGCCTTCCTGGTAATTGAGTAAACTCACAATCATTTTACTTATTTGTAATATGGAAAAATAGAGTTATTTTTAGCTTTAATAAAGACACAGGACTATATTGCATTTGCAGAGAGTATATAGTGATGAGTCTGAGCTACCCTAAAGACTAATAGGAATAAGACTTTTACTACATACTTGTGTTGTCTTTTCCACGGGGTTATAGACAGAGTTTATAATAGACTCTCAAAATTAACTTTGATCATTCATAACATTAAAATGTCCACCAAAATCTATTTTAATACATGGCTCTTGTACTGTGTACCTCCTTCTGACTTAAAGTTTGAAAATATTATATTATATCATACATATATTATATTGAATTATATATTGCATATTATATATTATATATAGTACATATTATAATGAGTTTATATTAGGAGAAAGAAAACATAGATTCAGGAGGAATGACACGGTAATTTACTACACAGGTTCTAAAACTTTCAAAATATTTCTAAAAAATGAAATATAAAATTTAGTATATTTATCACCTAACAAATTGTAAATATTAATAGTTTAGACAAATAACTCTTCTTTTTGATAAAAATGTTCCTTGAGACCAAAACTGACTAACGGAATTTGAAAGAAATTCCAGAATTTAAGGTGTCAAATTATATAATTAAATTTAGGTAAGAAAGTATAAACTTTATATAACCTTCAAAAATCAGAAGCCTAAGGGCGGCTAGGTGGCTCAGTTGGTTGAGCGTCTGACTTCGGCTCAGGTCATGATCTCATGGTTCGTGGGTTCGAGCCCCACCTCGAGCTCAGAGCCTGGAGCCTCCTTTGGATTCTGTGTCTCTTTCTCTCTCTTTCCCTCCCCCTGTTCACGCTCTGTCTCTCTCTGTCTCTCAAAAATAAATAAAATGTAAAAAAAAAAATCAGAAGCCTAAATGTAGGCATTCAAGCACTCAGGAAGAAAGTGACCTCCTTCTTTTATTACAAACATTCATTTACAACCAAAGGAATTCTATAGTCATCTTTGCCCTCCTCCTGCCTCCAAACTGTAGTCAGAAAATAAAGGGAATTACTGGAGGTGCAGCTGCAGTTAGGGTTGTGTTCATTAGCAGGTGGACGCAAAAACCAAGCTTTCAACAGCCAGCGGCAATAGCTTTTTTCTCTGGCATTGAGGTTAAAGTATGTGATTTCCCACTTTATATATACACAAATTGTATTAGTACCAGAATGATTTCTCTTTCATTCAGAGGAATTGTAATTTAAGACCGTGCCTGAATACTCCATATTTTGTTTTCCTTTTTCAAACTGTAAGCTATTACCAGAACACATCTACTGAAACCTCACAGGGTGCAGCTTGCCCTGTGAAAGGTAGAATTACATGTGGTACCACCTGGAGGTCTTACAAAGAGTAAATTAAAAGGCAAGGAACTAAGTAAGTACACATAAAAAGTAGTTACTCATTTATTATTATTGAGTGTGGGCAAAGGAAGCAATTACCCTCTTTCAAAGCAGTCATATATTTTTCAAGCATTGCTTCATTTCTCTATTTGTAAGTCAAATATGACTTATAAATATATATAAAGGAAAAATTCTTAGAAATAATTGATGAAGCAAATTTTTAAAAAGGCAAAACTCTCCTTGATTACCTTTTTGTTAAAAGGACTAGATGTTAACCTGGTTTGCTCTGTTCTATATATGCACCAAATATTAAAGTTTCCAGAGAGATTTTGGAAGGTTAAGCCAGTAAGAGATATTGCAGCCAACGAATGAACAGAAGAAATATCTCCTTCATTAACTGGAAATTACACAGCAATTATAAATTAATCTGAATTGGTTAGCATGTCCCCATAATGAAAATAAAGTAATTGTTTATTTTTTCCAACATTATTGAGGTATGATTGACAAATAAAAGTTGTATATTTTTAGGTTGTGCAACATGATGGTTTTGTTTATTTCCAAAGGTGTAAAATATGAAATGTAATACACATATACTTTTAAAATGGTTACCACAATCAAGTTCATTGAAACATTCATTACTTCACAAAGTTGACTCTTTTTTCTGTGGTGAGAATACTTAAGATCTACTCCCAGCAAATTTCAAGAATGCAATACACTATTATTAACTATAAACATCATACTATACATTAGACCCCCAGAACTAATTCATGTTATAACTGAAAGTTTGTAGCCTCTGACCAACATCTCCTCATTTCCTCCATTCCTCAACTACTGGCAAACACCGTTCTATTCTCTGATTTTATGAGTTTGACCTTTTTTACATTCTGCACATGAGCTCATACAATATCTGTCTTTCTGTGTCTTGCTTATGTCAGTAACATAACATCCTCCACTTACATTTATGTTTTGACAAGTGTTAGGATTTCCATTTTTATGGTTAAATAATATTTCATTGCGTGTGTGTGCACGTGTGTGTGTGGTGCACACCACACCACAAAATACTCAACAGGTATTTGAAAAGGTGCTCAAAATCACTAATTATCAGGGAAATGAAAATCAAAACCACAATAAAATATCAGGTCACATCTCTTAAGACAGCTAGTACCAGGTAGACAAAAGGTAACAAGTGTTGGTTAGGGTGTGAAGAAAAGAAAATCTTTATATACTGTTAGTGGGAATGTAAACAGGAACACCTAGTTTATCAAAAACAGTATGGAGGTTTCTTAAAAAATTAAAAATAGAAATATTCTATGATCCAGCAGTTGCACTACTGGTTATATATCCGAAGGAACTGACATCAGTATCATGAAGAGACACCTGTGCATCCATGTTCATTATACATTATTTACAGTAAATAGTCAAGGTATGGAAGCAACCTAAGTGTCTGCTGACAAATGACTGGATAAACACACAACCTCTCCTTCATGATTACAACTATTTCTCAGGCCCAAGAATACAAACAGACTTGGTGAAAACCCAATATATTAAATAGTTTGCATTAAAATAATTAAAGGTGAACTACTCTATTTGTTACTTGCATCTCAACATTGAATTCATCCTGATTTATTACAAAACAGATTTATATTTGTCCTCATATTATCCTTCATGATAGGTGAGTAAGGCCTTGTTTTTCTTCATCTGAGACTTTCTCAATCCTAAAAACCATATTTAGGCAAAAGCATTTTTTAATGGAAAGCCATTTCTACACATCAACTTTTCTTGCTTGCATTTCTCATTTTTATTTTCCTTAGACCAAGTGCAAATTCTCAATACCATAGGGAATCTTTTAATATATTCTGCCTAAATGTTTCAAAATTCTTATTTTATTTTATTTTTATAACGTAAGAGAAAATATTCAAAACTATGGTGTTCTTTCCTCATATATAGCTATTTCCAAGCACAATAGTGACTTTATTGTGTCTAACAGTGATTTTCTTCACTAAATAGATTCTCTTCAACGTATAAACAGCCCCCTCAGATGAGAAACCAGGATTAGAGATGTCAATAAAAGATGTCAAGAAAAGAAAAAAAAACAGCAATCCAAACAGAAATTATAAGACTATATCACAGTCTCTAACATATAGCAAAGGTTTGTAGAATCAAACTACTGTAATTTATTATAATTTATGATACCACATTTAATATTGCTATTATACATGATCATAAATAGTATTTAATGTAATTTTTAATCTTGTTTCAACATTTAATTTCTCAAAAGTCCAGTTAACTGGAGCATTCTGTGACCTTGAATGTTAACTATTTTGTCTCTTTTTTTTGGTGGTGGGGAGAGGGAGAGGGAGAGAGGGAGAATCCCAAGCAAGTGCCATGCTGTCAGTGCAGAGCCCAACATGGGGCTTGCCCGCAAGAACCATGAGATCATGACCCGAGCAGAAACCAAGAGTCAGACACTTAACCGACTGAGCCACTTAGGTGCCCCTGTCTCTTTTCATGTTGGAAATATATTTTCTTTGTGTTATTAGAGATGCATAATGATCTTAGTTGGGATTCTTTTGCCATCAATTGAATGTACACAATTGCATTAAAATAAAAAAATTAAATTCATATCAGAAATATCAATAAAAAGATAGCAAGATATAATGACTCTCACCTTAAGTGAAAAAACTTAACTTTTAAAATTTAATAGAGGCTGATAAAAACAGTTTTGCATAGGATATTTATCAAAATTTTTATAAATAATTTTAATAAGCAAATCAGAGGAAGAAACTCCTCTTCCCAGAAATAAAGGCTATGCTTACTTTATAATACATGAAGTGAATTCCAGACAAGATAATTGATAAGTTTAATAGGGCTTTGAAAATAAATCCATTTTACATTATGACCAAAATTACATAGTAAATAGTTAAAAGGAGGGAGGGATATTTGAATAAAATATTATTGTGAAAAAAGAAACTAAAAGCTATGAGATAAGTTTTATTTCATAACCTACTATGTATTTTTTCTAAGAACAAAAAGTGCATTGATGAAATTTTGATTTTTTTTACTTCCTGGGAAAAGAGAACAGATGGAGATATTATTTTTTTCTTAAATTATAGCTACTATAAATAATACAAGATGTATACAGTATGTTAATATTCTTGATGAGCACATAATCCAGCGAAGAAAACAGCAATAGCAGTGTGGGTCACAGTACCCAGATATGTGGCCAAACATTATTTTGAATGTTGCTGTGGCTGTGATTAATGTCTTTGGATGTGACTAATATTTAAATCCGTAGATTTTGAGTAAAGCAAATTGCCCTCCATAGCATGGGTGGTCCCTGTTCAATCAGTTGAAGATATGCATAGATTAAAAACAGACCTCTCTTGGACAAGAAAGAATTCTGCAGTGGAGAGCTTTCAGACATAAACTGAAAATCCACTCTCTGTTGGGTTTCCAGCCTTGTGAACCACCCTGTAGATTTTGGACTGGCCAGCCTCCATAATTGTGTGAGCAAATTTCTTAAAACAAGTCTCCTTATATACACACACACACATCCCATCAGTTCTATTTTTCTGGAGAACACTGATTAATGCACAGCATAAATAAATAGCTGATAATTTAATTAAAATGTTATAAGTGCTAGAAGCCTATTCAAAGCACTGTTGAGTTTACCATCTAAACAGAATAACAAGAAAAAAATCATATATTCCTTTCAATAGATGAAGGAAAAAAGTAATAAAATTCAACAATGTACAATAAAATTTTTTAGCTAATTCAATTTGATAAATGAGATATATGAAAACCCCACTGTTAATACCATATTTAATGAAGACGATTGAACTTATTCTCATTATGATTGAGAACAAAGCAAGGATATCATCTCTGATGACTGCTTTTCAACATTGTACTGGAGGTTTAATCAATGAAATATGGCAAAAAAAAAATGTAAGCCATAAATATCAAAAAGTAGTAGATTAATCTCTATCCTAGACAGCATAATTGTCTACATCAAAAAAAGGAATCGATCTAGAAACCACAACGGTAATAAAGTAAACTGTTTATGAGTCACAGAAGAAAATATCAAAATATAAAAATCAGTTATATTCCTACATGCTATCAATAAATCATAGACTTTTAAGAATCCACGTATAAATAGTACCAAACAAAATTCTTAGAAATCAATTTAATTATGTCCAAGACCTCTATGCTGAGAATTATAAAACATCTCTGAGCTAATTTATTACAACTTGAACAGGGAGATATACTATCTTCATAGATTAGAAGAATGAATATTCTTAAGATGTTAATGCTCCCATGATTGATATATTTAAAACAATCCTCATCAAAATTCCAGCATGATTTCTTAATAGAAATTGTCAAATTGATTGTAAATTTTACATGAAACTTAAAAAGATCAAGATTATTGAAAACACAATAGTACAATTTGTATCATTTATACCCTTTGAAATAATGTATTTACCTCAAAGCTAGAGTAATCAAAAGATGAGATATTAGCTTAAAAATAGACATAGATAACTAGAACTGATTAGAAAATCCAGAAAGAGATGCGTTCATATAAGATTAATTGATTTTTTAAACGCACCAAACCTAGCAGAGAAAAATTCATTTCAGTAAATCGTACTGGAATAAGCCTATATCCATATAGAGAAGAAAGTGAACCTGACCTTATACATACATAAGGTCATACATATGTATGTATACATACATTCATACAAAGTGAACCTGACCATATACATATCGCCTCGAACCATACACACAAAGAAAACATAATAAAAGATATATCATTGAACTATATGGTAAATTGTAAAGGTACTAAAAGAAAGCAAAAGAAGAGATCTTCCATATCTGGGTTAAACAAAGAAGTAGGACAAAGATTTAACAATAACAAAAGAAAAATGATTAATTTGATTTTATAAAATAAAAAAAGTTTTTAATGTTTATTTTTGAGAGTCAGAGACAGAGACAGAGTGCAAGCGAGGAAAGAGCAGAGAGAGAGAGGGAAACACAGAATCCCAAGCAGGCTTCAGGCTCCGAGCTTTCAGCACAGAGCCCCACGCAGGGCTTGAACACACAAACCACAAGGTCATGACCTGAGTCGAAGTCGGATGCTCAACCAACTGAGCCTCCCCAGATTTCATGAAATTTGAAATGGTCCAGTCTTTGTAAGCTATGCTTACCACTTCAGAAAGCTCATATGATCAAGAGATATACTGTTCATAGTATTTTTGGAACTTGCCTTTGTTCTTCAACTGTGAATTTTATTTGGGGGAAAAATGTCATGCATCTGGTAAAACTGAGTTTCTTCTAAAGGTATTATTTTAGAAACAGCATTCCCAACTCACCCTCAATCCCTTGTTTTGCCATAAAATTCACAGTCTTTGATTAAGATGTTAATTCTGAGTAGGATGTTAGCTGCTGCCACATGTCAGAAATTCCTGCATGGAGATATTTTGCATAATTACTTTGTAAAAACAGCCCCAATTCCTCTGAGCAATCCTCTGACTTTTATTAAAAGATATCCAGCAGGTATTACCCACCTTAATCCTCGTAAGAACTACTTGAGATTTTTATCTTGAAATTTCAAATTTCTAACACAGTTCTGGCACAGTGTTTGTTCAAGTGACTAAATCTTCCCACCCTGAATGTGGATACCAAAAATAGGCTTTGTCATTTCTTCCCAGCTCCACTCTGTGATTGGCCAGAGAATGCCAACCCAATTGCCTTTTCCCTTCATACATGAAATTCCTATAGCCATTTCCAAACAGTGTCTGAATTAGCTAAACGACACGAGTGGGGAAGAGCTTGCTCTCAGTTCTCCTTATTCTGTCATTCTAACAGAACCACCTTAATACAATGCTAATAAAAAAAAAAATAGGCTTCTTTGTTTCTGATTAATGGGCCAAGAAAGAGGTAGAGGCGCAAACTGTACTTCCATTAAACTCCGAGCCTGAGTCACAACACAGGATCCTCTCCCAGTGTGGAAAAAATCCCTCTTAATAAAAGGTATCACTAGCAATGTAAAGGGATGATGCTCACTTCTCTAGAATCAAGTTTAATTAAACTTCTGGGCCCCCAAACTAATTTGGTTATTCAAAGTTTACCTGAGTGCTCACGCCTCAAAATGTTAAACAAAAGAATAGGATATGTTAGTTATGGCCCTGTTCTTTGATAAAAATTCAGTCATCTTTTAGTGGTTTTAACCTACCAGAGATAGAAATTGTCACCAGCTCCTTAATGATCTATCACCCCCAGAATAGAAGGCTTATTCTTGTTGCCTGTTTAAAATCAAGATCTTCTCATTAGAACTGAGAGCTTATTTCTTCTTAGCCTGACTGTTTTACATTCCCTGCTGAAACAAAGTTTTATACTTCAGTATTTTACACTCACTTGTGTTATTAATGGCTATTATAAGATTGTTACTTTCACAAGCAAAACAATGCTAAACATGTTTTGCATTCGTAAACCTCCAAGGGCAAGATAATCACACGAGGAAGTTAAGCAATCTCCTGTCCAAAGCTATACCACCTGGGGTTTTTAATGACAACCACATATCAGCACCCATTCCAAATTAAGTGGAGGCATAAGTAGTTACTTATGTGTGTACACTCTGGGGCAGAACTTTATTTCTCCCAAGTGAGTTGGGATGAGAGAGAAACATGTGTCTCCAATAGTCTTTCTAGCCTAATTAAACAGAAAACTCTCAAATATTCTAAGGCTGATGCCAGCCACATGCTCACTTCCTTTCTTCCTGTGGGACCCTGTACAAAAATTATTATAACAGGGGCGCCTGTGTGGCTCAGTCAGTTAAGCTTCCGACTTCGGCTCAGGTCATGATCTCGCGGTTTGTGGGTTCAAGCCCTGCATCGGGTTCTGTGCTGACAGCTCAAAGCCTGGAGCCTGTTTCAGATTCTGTGTCTCCCTTTCTCTCTGCCTTCTCTTGTTCTCACTCTGTCTCTCTCTGTCTCAAAAATAAACATTAAAAAAATAAAAAAAAATTATTATAACAGACCACACAGATTGAGGCACTTGCTAAACACCGTGCTCAGCAAATTACTTGTAATCTTCTCAGTTCCTTCAATGACTCTCTGAAATAGTTGCTCTCTGTATTTCACAGGGAAGGAACAGAGGCGTGGTGGGTCAGGTGCTTTACTGAAGGTCACACAGTAAGAGACCCAGAACAAATTCACACAAAAGTCTGATTTCAGAACCCACTTTCTTAACCACAATACCATGTTGCCTAAATGTGATGGTCATCAAGATAGAGAATTTGAATTTGGATGTTGACTGCCTAATTCAGTCTACTTATACATCATGTGTAGAATAATATCTTATATTAAAGAATGCTATCTGTCCTTTTGAGATAATTATATCTTTTATTAAAAGAAAAAAAAAAACCTCTAGAAAGTCTCTGCTAATTTTGAAGTGTATGTACCAAGGATAATATGTTTATTCCAAGTATAAACTCTAATTACTCTTAGAAGCAGCAGCACTACCTCTGTATTAAATTATTCATTTATAAAATAAATTCATGAACAATATCCAGCTATAATTAATATTTCTAACCAGCTCTGTAGTAAGAATCTTGCTAAATATTTGTACTGTTCCCCCATGCTATTTTTTAAAAGATTACATTAAGTTGGGGGGTTTGAGTATCACATGGGAATTTAGGAAAGCCCTAGATAGCCCTCCTCAGCTCCATTACTAAATTCCTTCTATAACAGGAAGTAGTTCAGTTTAAAAGTTCTAAATGCTGAGAAATGCAACTGGCAAAATAAGTGGACTTTATGTATGCATGTGTGTGATTAGAGTGGATTCAAAATAACATCATTTTAATTGTTAATTTCAGAACCTATTTGACTAATGATTTCTAAAATAAAAATAAATTTGCCTAAGTAGTTGTTCAATGAAACTGTGCTGTTGAACAATCATTTTATTTTAGGATTTGGAAATAAACGCTGAAGTTCTAAGGAAACTCCTAGAGGAGAAAGTTAATCCCTGAATGCCCTGTAAATATTTTACTGACTAGTTAAACTCCCTCCTTGTGGGTTCCTTAAAATTATCTATTAAATAATTCTGTATTATCTGTTCAAGAAGTAATTGCAGTAATTTCATTTCTTTGAAGAAAAATAATTATTTGACATTTCTAATTAAAGGATTTACTTCCCATGTTAATTATATTCATTCAATTTTACTCAAGTAATTCATTTTACCTTAAATAATTTGCAAAAGGATGGGTTTATTCGTTTTAATAATTTACAAGTAGCCAGAACTTAATTCTTCCGAGGAAACCAAATCAAACTGTATCTAGATTGTTATTCAATGCTATGCAAGGAAAGATGTTTTACTTTTATTCTCTTTTTGGACCTCAATTCATCCTCTCAATTTTTAAAATTAGTAACAATTATTTGTTTTCCTTTCTCCTCTAAAATGTTTTATAGAGTTAAATAACTGTACTTTTGGGGCCCAAAACTTGCGGAGTTTCATTTGATATCTTACATAAAGCCAGAGTCTCTAGCTGAAGAATGTAAGGAGGTCTCTCTCTCTGAACACGGAACTAAAAGATGAACAGACATTTCCCTTGCAAAGAGCAAATGTTCAGAAGTGAATTTTGACAAATGAATAATTCCAAGGTCTGGGAGCTTAATAGGAATTTAGAAATTGAGGTTCTGATATTTCTGATAAGTGGAGGTCATGACTTCACTAGCCCAGATATTTCCTGACTCAAGATATATTTTTCATGTAACTCATATACTGCTGAGAAAATACTGAGAACCCATCTAACAACTTTCCATGAAGAATTACAACAACATGACCCAATTGACAGTAATGAAGCGTTAGTGAAATATTGAAATTAATCTCACATGCTCCTAAGAAGAGCTATGTACTTTCATATTAAAATGGCTTTGGGGGCAAAGAAACATTGTCTTATAACTGAAGAATTTAATTACTTGGAATTATCGAAGTACAAAAGTATCACATTAACAAAGAATTAAAAGTGGTACATTCAACATCACTCCAGTTTTTCTAGAAAATGATCTTTAGAATGCCTCAATTCCAAATTAGAATTTATATTACAAGTATGAGTATCCTCTTTGTAACTTTGTAAGTTAAATGGAGTTTTGTATAAGATACTGTCTCCATTGCAGGATAAAACACTTTAAATATTCCAACATTAAATTTCCGGTACTCACATCTCTACCTTTGATAACTAGGTCTCAGGGAACTAAAATGAAAATACTTTCCACTGGCTTATGGTATCAGCTCTGCATTGAAATTTTTGTCAATTAGTTCACCTTTATATTTCTATTCAATAATGCAACATTCTAAATCAAAATATTTTATTGAAACTTAATGTTGCATTGTATGTGCTTTCTGTTTCTGGGTTTGTGCACATGTATCTGTACTTGAAGTTATAAGTAGAGAATAATTTATTTCTACTCTTCTGCCTACGTGTGTTAATTCGTGAAACAAAGCTTAAGAAATCGCAGATCCAAAGAATCATGAGGCCCAGGGTAAAGCTTAAGTATGTCACAAACCCATACAACTTCTATGTACTTGAAGGTGCCATCACATTAATATTAACTCATCTACTGCTGGTTGATCTCTCTCCAAGAGCCACAAAGTAGGAGGTAGTCACTTGATCTTGCATTGCCTTCCAGAAGATTCAGGGGTAACATTTGGTCTCCAGTAAAGTTGTAACAAATCTTTTTGTTTAATTGAAGTGCTTCAGGTGGAAACAAAAATCACAATGAGAGAAAAAAATCACAACTAGGAGAATGACTGCCTTGTGCATCCATAGGACTAAACCTTGACATTGGATTGACAGTAATTATTGGCTATAAACTTACCTCAGCCAAAACTTATAGCCTGTTATTCTGTTTTTGTCTTAAATTGCCACATATAAACTGAACCTTTTCCACCATGGAGGTAAACAAAGTAAAAGGAAAGCAAAAGTGAATTTAATAGTGAGTAAAAAATGCTAATTGTCCAAAGAAGCACAAGCTCTACTCTGAACATATGTTGTAATTGCAGAAAATTGTTGAAAGAAAGACAAATTGGGGCTCAGGTAAACATGTAAGACTCTTCTATAGTGCTCTCCCAGGTTAGCTTGAAGAAGACCTCAATGCTGCATATCAGGAAACTAAGATTTATCCCTCCTAATAAGAATGGTAGTTTTTATTTTGGGGAGCTTTAGGTTTTAAAAATGTATGCATTTGCAGTTTTGCACATATATTATAAAGTTTTGCACATAGATGTGGCAGACACATCTATGACCAATTTGCTAAAATAAAAATGGACATTTAATTCGGTCATTTTTTTTGTGAATTGTTTGCAATTAAAATAACTCCCTAACAACTGGTAAACTGATAGCGGTATTTGGCACATTATTTCATCTAACCCTTTTCATGTTCATGATGGACATTTTATTAAGAAATGCCTTTGAACTTTATTATTATTAAAGGAAATGAAGAACTTTATTATTATTAAATTCCTAACATGACCATTATATCCAAAGTGAAAAAGAAGCATTCAGTGTTTTAAAAAAAAAAAAAAAAAAAAAAAGCAGGTCAATCTTTTGCATAAATTTGACAGAACATTGCATTGTAGTGTTGTGACAGTGATTAATCTTGGATTATCTTGAAATGAGTAGGATAAAAATAATCAGCCAATTTGTAGTGAATATCACACATAACTATAGAATGCATTATCCAGGTTCAAATACTAGAATGTCTCTCTGGCTTTGTTATTGTTTACAATGTATACATGGACTAAACCTTTATATTCCAGACTCATATTTACCTCTGCTTCTCCTGATAGATGTAATAACTTCCAGTATTTTATTTGAAAAGGCTGCAATGTATATATACACATGGCAATCGAACCCCGGAGGCTGATAACAGGGCATACCAGGAGAATACTGACATTTAGGCTACCGTGGATCTTTTTCTCCAGCAGAAGGAGCATTTAAGTGGGTCATGGCCCAAAGGTATTGAACTTCTTCCCTTGCTGACAGCTATTTACCAGAACACAGTCGAGTAAAGGAAGAAGAGGATTAAGGAGCTCCAATTGATCAGAAAATAGCATTCAAAGTTGAAACCTGTCTCTACTCCCAGGACTCAGCTTTTGAAAATCTTTTAGTGAAACCATTGTCAAGGGATGGCATAATCACAGAATGAAGTAAGAAGATTTAAAATTCTTAAGCAGACAAAAATGCATTGAGATTCTAAGTTTTAAGGGCTCATAGGAAATAGCTATGTGAAACTGAATCACAGGGAATAGTCATTGATCTTTCCAAATTATGACAAAAGGTATCAGAAGAAAATAGATCCTTTCATCAAATTAAATGTGCATTCCATCTAATTTGAAATAATAATTCATACCAACAACAAAAATAGGTATTTGAGATTATTTTATTAACCTACTCATTGTATACAAAAGAATGCAAAAATACATATTGAATAGGCGATGTTCTGTGGCTGTTTATTCCTTTATAGTTCCATTCAATCTGGCTGTTTATTCCTTTGTAGTTCCATTCAATCAATTGCTTCCACAAGTTGAAAATGAAATACTTAAGTGAAATGCAGGTGGTAGAAACCTGAAAAGTAAATGTTTTGAGGAAAAATATGGGCTGAATCTTATAAATCATACTTTTTTTACTCGTCTTTTGTAATTGAAAGATTATTCTTTCATTTTCTGTAGATTTGTATTTGTTTTTGAGGGGAAGGTTGGTTAAGTGATCTGGGTTACCTCAGACGGAAGATATGGCCTTCAGAACCTGTGTGCACTGATCAGAGAGTCGCTCAGGCATTACACTGAAGAAATGAAAGCTTCTTATGACTAAGATACTCACTAAAAATTCAGTTTTGAAAAATTTGGTTTCAGTAAAGAAACAACAATAATAAGACCTAGTAGGTATTAAGTGCTAATTATGTGCCAAGGACTCTTCTAAACACTCTCCACAAATTAACTCAGTTACAGTCACAAACACCTATGGAAGGAGGTTCGGTGTGTACCCCCATCCTGTAGGGGAGGGAACTGAAGTGCACAGGAGTTCAATAATTTGACCAAAGTCACATCGTCAATAAGGGGTAATGTCAGAAATTAAACTTAAGGATGTTAATTCTTGTTTACACAACCAAAAGAGAACCTGTAGAACCTGTAGTGTTCTTTCCCCGAAGTCAGAAGACTCATGTGCAAATATTGCTCTGATAAGTGATCCCATCTTTGTGCTCCTTTCCATCTGTGAAATGGATTAACAATCCCCATTTCACGACACTACTAAATGCTTTAAATAAGACTCAGTAAGGTTGTTTTTGTGAGCTGTTACATTTTGTATTTTATATATAGAAATTCTATGTTTTCTATAAAACTGTATTTTCTAAAGCTCCTGGAATGAGGTCATAATTCATTTGATAAATATTACCTTCCTCCCATCCTTTTCCCAAGAAAAGGAACAAAAAGAGCAACAGATCTTCTCGGGTGTGGCCTTTAGATCAGAAACGCAAATTCCATTTGTATATATTTTATTAGTAGAATATCTGTTCCTCATTTATCAATTAAGTTCGTATAGCTCACCTATGTAAGCAGCATAATTATCAGATATGTTTTGAGAGAGTTTCGTTTCAGAAAGAGAATAATGTATGCTGGAATGTAACTTTTTTTATTTTTACTCTTTTATTTGAATATTGTTGAAACACATTACCTTAGCTGCAGGTGTACAACATAGTGATTCGGTTTCTCTGTACATTAAGCTATGCTCACCACAAATATAGCTACCATCTGTCACCATACAATGCTATCAGAATACCACTGGCTATATTCCCTGTGCTGTACCTTTTATCCTCATGACTTATTCATTCCATAACTGGAAGCCTGTATCTCCCTCTCCCCTTCACTCACTTTGCCCATCCTCTTGCCTCTGGAATGAATGTATCTTAAAATATATGGCAACTTTCAAACCACTGATAGAAATATTTTGTGTTAATATATGGTAGTTAATTTTTTTTTTGCTTACCAAACCTAATGGAAACAATGTAAAATTGCTAACCCAAGAAGTATTTTTGACATCCATTAATAAATGTGAAACAAATGCAAATATAATGGGTTCTGGGCTTCTGAATAATAGAATGGGACCACAATATAATATGATATTTAAAATTATATAAATGTATCATGTAATAACTCTGTTACCATTATAAGTCATATATTAATAAGCTTAAGTTAGATCATATTCTATACTGAGAATTTTGATATTTTTTCCAAGGAGAAAAAAAGGAGAAAAACAAAAACTGATTCTTCAAATTGTGGCATGTATTTTCTTAGTGTGTTCCATCATTGGCTCATTTAATCATCAAATGAGTAAGGTACTATTATTATCTCTGCTTTGAAGATGGTGGAAATGTAGCAGAAAATTTACTTACCTTGCCCAAGTTCCCAGAGCTTGTAAGTGTTAAGTAAGCTGGGCTGTACAATAAGAAAATCTGTCTCCAGACTCAGCTTTCTTATTTACCTTCTTATAGTAAAGCGTATTGATCTCTAATATCAATTAGACATAGTGTTATGACCCATTTTTCTGATGTATAGGCCAGGATTCTTAAATTACACTCAGAGAACCAGATGCCTGTGGACTGTGTTAGAATATTGGATCAAAAAGCATCTTCTTGACCAAAATGTAAGACAGGAAGCCATCAAAATCCTAGAGTAGAAAGCCTCTTTGACCTTGACCAAAGCAACCTCTCACCCAACATGTCTCTGGAGGTAAGGGAAACAAAAGCAAAAATAAACTATTGGGACCTCATCAAGATAAAAAGCTTCTGTACAGCAAAGGAAACAATCAACAAAACTAAAAGACATCCAAGGGAATGGGAGAAGATATTTGCAAATGACATATCAGATAAAGGGTTAGTATCCAAAATCTATAAAGAATTTATCAAACTCAACACCCAAAAAACAAACAATCCAGTGAAGAAACAGGCAAAAGACATGATTAGACACTTTTCCAAAGACAAATTAACAACTCAGGCAACAACAGATGTTGGCAAGGATGTGGAGAAAGAGGATGTCTTTTGCACTGCTGGTGGGAATGCAAACTGGTGCAGCCACTTTGGAAAACAGTATAGAGGTTCCTCAAAAAATTAAAAATAGAACTACCCTATGACTCAGCAATTGCACTTCTAGGTATTTATCCAAAGATACAAGTATGCTGTTTCAAAGGGGCAATGCACCCCAAAGTTTATAGCAGCACTATCGACAATAGTCAAAGTATGGAAAGAACCCAGATTTCCATCGACAGATGAATGGATAAAGAAGATGTGGTATGTATATATACAATGGAGTATTACTCAGCAATCAAAAAGAATAAAATCTTGGCATTTGCAACAACATGGATAGAACTAGAATGTATAGGCTAAGCAAATTAGAATTAATTTGTCAGTCAGAGAAAGACAAATATCATATGACTTCACTCATATGTGGAATTTAAGATACAAAACAGATGAACATAAGGAAAGGGAAGCAAAAATATTATGAAACAGGGAGGAAGACAAAACATATGAGACGCTTGAATACAGAGAACAAACTTAGGGTTGCTGGAAGGGTTATGGGTGGGGGGATGGGCTAAATGGGCAAGAGACATTAAGGAGGACACTTTTTGGAATGAGCACCAGGTGTTATATGTAGGGGATGAATCACTAGATTCTACTTTTGAAATCATTGTTTCGCTATATGCTAACTAACTTGGGTGTAAAATTAAAATAATAATAATAATAATAATAAATCACCTTCTTGGATTACCTAGGGCTGATTAAATCAAAATCTCTAGTGATAGGTTTACTTTGTTAAAACAAACAAACAAACAAACAAAACTTTAACAAAATACCCAGATGATTCTCAAACACATGAAATTTGATAAACACCATATACTTTTAAAATAGGATCGTGACTGTGTTCTCAGTGCTCCTGACACACATAGTAGATAAGCTCAGTAAATATGTTAAATGAAATAAATTATAAAAGAATAAATCAGTGTGTCAACAAACCATTTTTCCATAAACTAGTAATAAATAAAAGCAAAAATATTTGCCCTAGTACACATTCCACGCATATATGTTAAATCAAACCAAATTTCTTGGTTTCTTTCCTCTCTCATTTTGCTACATCTGTTCTACCATAATGACAATCACCTTTATATAGTTCTAGGATTTATGAAACACAGATGTGAGAGAGTTTGGAATTTTTAAATAAATAGTTAACTACTTTGAGAAACAAAATTAAAATTTCCCATGGATCTATATCAAAACATAGAGAAGGAAATAGAAATTCATTTTTAAAGATGAAAATACTGTCATTTTCACTGCCATCTTTCTCAAGCAATTGTATTTCTCATTTTCTTTTTAATTTCTCCAATAATTCCTTAAGTTGTGCTTATGTATATGTCTAGGAATACCAATATAAAAATTTAACATGGCTCTGGTGATATCTCTAGCCCTCTATAACAAAATAATCCTTTCTTTCCACACAAAACATTAGATATTTATGTCTTTTTAATGTTTTCTTTATTATGTTGTATTGAAATGATCATTAGAGAAAGTCACATAACTAGGATTATGTGTAGCTTTCCCTAAAAGTAATTGGGTTAATTGTTTATTAGACATGTGTGATGATTGGACAGGTCCTCCAGTAGGAAACTCAAATTTGGAAGGACAACCATAAGCAAACTGTTACCCTAAACAATGGGTTTCAACATCAGAGATGATTCTGGTTGTGTCCAGATGGTATTGAGTAATGATAGTCTCTGCCCTACCTAGGCAGACCAGAACGTTAAGCTTTCCTTTATTGGGCTTTTTTCCTTAACTGGGCTATAAGCTTAAAATAAATGTCTTACACTGATCAGATTGCTATTGCAAAACACCATAGCCTGGGTAGCTTATAAACAACAAAAATTTATTTTTCACAGTTCTGGAGGTTGAGAAGTCAAAGATCAAGGGACCTGCAGTTTCAGTTTCTGGTAAGAGTTCATTCCTTGTTCACAGATTGCTGTTTTCTTCCTGTGACCTCACAATGCAGAGGTGGTCAGGAGGGTCTCTGGGCTGCCTTCCCATCCTATTGATGAGGGCTTCACACTCATGACCTAATCATATCCCAAAGACCACACCTCAAAATACTATCATATTGGGGACTAAGTTCCAATATATGAATTTTGGGTGGACACAAACATTCAGTCTAAAGTAAGTTCTTTAAACTCTTTTGAAATTTTATATTAACAAGCCATCCTTTAGTGGCTATTAACTGTTATTTAAACGTTCTAGTCTTAAGTTGTGGAATATAGTGTTGAAGAAAAGCAGCTTTGATAGGTAAGAATAGCAAATATCATTAAGGGGCAGTTAGCTCAGAGGAGAAGGGAACTCGACAGGGGACAAGCTGAGAATCTTCCCACATTTCCAACAGAAGCCTCTGTACTTTATTTTAGAAAGATGGCATCAGTTGTTTTTATCCAGGCCTGGTATTATTTTCTTTCTACCTAGCTCAATTTCTTCTTTTTGTCTGTTCTCCTGTTTTGCTTCCTTATTTCTTATTTCTCTACACTTATTTAATTGAGTTAGCTTGCCAATTTAACCGTATGAAAATATACACACAGAAAGTGTCTATGAATAGCCTTGGGGGATTTAAGGAGGAATCCACAAGGCCAGCATATTTGAATTTAATTCTTAGCAACATACATAGAGTCACCTGTTTCTTCAACCTGTTCAATACTTTTTTTCATAATTTCTTATGGTAACTAACTATCCATCATTTCCAGAGTTGATTTTTTTAGGCTAAATAGAATTTATAAATGAGTAACATGCTAAAACATATTCTGTTTTTGCACTATTTTATTCACTCAGAACACTATGTGAACTCCAGAATCAGATAGTCATGATAAACATTGCAATAAATAGTTTGATCTTAGCCTGGGAGGAATTACTATTGAAAACCTGAATAGGAGAATAAATAGCAATATTTTGAACTCTTGCTCAACAAGCTGAATAACTAAGAGAACTATGTAAGCTGTCTCAAACTTACCCTAATAAGAAATGTGATTTTCAAGGTAGTGGTGTTTTGGCCATGTGTGATGGAAGTGAGTTGCCTCTTCTAAGAACACCTGGGGAAGCTGTGTGTCATTAAAGAAAACCTACCATTGATTATTTTGAATAATTTATTTAAAAATATAAATAACTATTTTACAGGTGTCTGGGTGGCTCAGTTGGTTAAGCTTCTGACTTCAGCTCAGGTCATGATCTCATGGTCCGTGAGTTCGAGCCCTGCATTGTGCTCTGTGTTTACAGCTCAGAGCCTGGAGCCTGCTTTGGATGTGTCCCCTCTCTTCCTGACCCTCCCCGACTCACGCTGTCTCTCTCTCTCTCAAAAGTAAATAATAAACTTTTAAATATATATATATATACATATATATATATATGTATATATATACATATATATATTTTATATATATATTTTTTTAGCTTATTTTATAATTTAAGCTTATTTTATAGCTTAATTCCCATTTGGAGTAAAAGTTTGCATGAGTGGATGAAAAATGTATGTAAGAAGAAAAAAGCACAGAAAGCATTTGTTTGATTCATATTAACAGTCATGGGGTGCTGGAATGTTTTATTATTTATGGTAGATAATCTGCTAGCAAGTACATCAAGTGTATCCATGCCAAGAGCTAATGAGGAGCAAAGTATGATAAGTATCCTTCTTGAGAAAGAGCCATAATTGATGGAAAGAGCAGAGAAGCTGTGAGAATATGGATTATTTTAATAAAATCAAAATAATACTCAAGATAACTAAGAAAGAATAGTTCATTAGTATTAAAATTTAAGCTGTATCACTAGACAGGAATTTTAATAATGGAAAACACAACTAGAGTGAAGTAAGAATGCATAAAGAGGAGGGATAAAATGAGTAGGAAATTTTGTTAAACTGAAGAAGAATTATGCTCACCAGAGCAGGGATTGAATAAAATTAATGAATCCTAAAGTTGACCATTTTTATAATCATACTTTTTTGTAAGAATTTCCTGAATATTCACTTGTTCAAATTTTTCATCCTAACTATTGCCTTTAGGAAATTCATTGATCATTTATGCAAAATTGAAATAATTATCTTTTTTTAAGTTTATTTATTTATTTTGAAAGTAAGAGAGACAGAGCGAGTGTGCGAGTGGGGGAGGGACAGAGCGAGAAGGAGAGAAAGAATCCCAAGCAGGCTCCATGCTGTCTGCACAGAGCCCAATGTGGGGATCCATCCCATGAACCATGAGATCGTGATCTGAGCCAAAATCAAGAGCCAGATGCTTAACCAACTGAGCCACCCAGGCGCCTCTGAAGTAATTACTTTTCAAGCAGGAAAAAAAAAAAACTATATTATTAGCAATCACTATACTATACCGATTGTCTTTCTAATCAGATCTTTAAAGAATGTAAGATATTAAAGGAATGCCTTACTAACATTCATATGAATGGGTCATGACAAGTAATTTTACAAAGCATTATTTAAAATGTGAAACACACAATTTCACATGAATACTGTCTAAAAAATTGAGGCGCTTTTAATACTTAATTTAAAACATAAAATAATCCAATTAAAAAAATATGTCCAGGATTCTGATATATATCAGTTCTATGAAATTGACACGGACACAGATGCCCCGGCAGTGTAGTCTCAATGCTCACTCCTTTTAGTTTACATACACTCTTTGTTCTGACCACCCTGGAAAGATGTAGGACTGTAGTTTTGTCTAATTAGATCTCCACATTGGTAAGATTTGTCTGCAACTTTCCCAGAGCACTTTACCTAGGAAACCAGTGTGTCCCAGTGCTCTTTAACCACGGGACTTGACAACAGTCCCTGCCCCTTCACGGGTGTCCATGAAAATATTCTATGTTCTTTAAGCCAGTATCTCAGACCTCTGCTCTCTGTTACAAGTGATCTCTACCTTTGGATAAACCTGTTGAAGTGGTTTGTTATCCTGCTACCTAGTCAGAATATTCTACACTTTAATAGGAGATTTTTAAGTTGATATCCACTCTCTCTTCATGCTTTAATTTTCTGCCTCTAAATCTAACTAGTCTGTGCTTGTCCATGCATAAATTGAGTTTAATATATACCTCTCTTTAACCTGCCTCCCTGTCACTGATTTTTGCTACTTTGCTCATAATGCTTTTATAAGTTCTAGAAATTACTCCCCTCCTTTCAAAAACCCTATTTCTCTAAAAGATGATGAGTACTATTTGAATTGGAAAAATCATGCAGGAGGTGTAAAAGTTCTTGGTTATATATTTTATACTCCGATGACTCTAATACTTTAATGTTTTATATTAAAATAAAAAAGTCATTCACTGTTTTTATCTGAGATTCTTCCCAAACTTCATTATACATGCTGAGAAAAATCTGCTTTAAGGAAAGAATGAAGGCTGCTGAATAGTAGATTGTTTTGCTTATTATCATCAACTGAACTTCCCTCTCTTGCTATCACTGGGTACATCTTTTAAACTCTCTGAACTATAGTTTCTCCATCAATAATATGATCACAAAAATGATTGCTTTCTTTAACATGAAGGTATTAGCAGAATTAATTGAAAATTTTTAATGTAATGAACTATTTAAATGCAAAGCATTATGACAAAAAGCCAGTTGCCATGGGTGAATTTGTAAAAGCAAATGCAGAAATGAATATGTGTAAACCTCCAATGACCAGCAGTAATTCCTGAGGATCATATAAGAGATTTTATCTGGAATTGGATATAAAGGGAGAATTGACTTTTAGAGCAGATTGTTTTCAATGTTGTTTAACCATAAGAAAAACGATTTATAAGAAAGAATGCAGAGCACAGATTAATTAAAAGATTTCAAAGAGAACCAGATGGATTAAGGGACTTCGTGACTTTAAGAAAGAATGAAAGAATGTTCTACAACATTCTGCATTAAAGCATTCTTTTGCGAAGATTATTGGAAGTTGTTAATTGAATCTACTTGAGTGTTCTCTTCATTAGTGACATTTCAACTTCCACTAAATGGTGAGTGCAAAACGAAACAAGATGATGTGCAACCATGCCTGACACAGAGGTTTTCTGTTTTAGACCTATTTTCTAAGCCATTGCTCACAGCGTGGCGTTTTTTATACCACACCATCCAAAGTTCCACAAAATATAAATAAATGCATATATGCATGCACACATATTTTGCATATAATCAGAGCATATTTTGTTACTAAATATTTCTTGTTTCTGTTGATGTCCCCACCATGACTCAGAACCAGGTGTAGTTTATAGCATAGATATAATTTATAGTAGGCAGCGATATGAAGGCCCTTGAGAGAGAATAAAGCACCATACCAATGTGAAGCAATATTTATGGTTGTCCCTTAACCAGTTTTGTATATGTCTTTTATCATTTGCTGGTATGAGGGACAATCTGGAGAGAGATTAGTAACTTTCCTCTAATGATTGCAATTTTTGGATTTTATCTGAAGAAAGTGGAATAAGACGATGGACAGGTGTTTTGCAAGTATTCAAAATGAGAGAAAAGTTAGTAACAAAATCTCTGCAAAACTCCTAAACAAAATATTAACCATAGGATTTTATGAAAACGTATAAAATTAACACCAATGACCAGAAGTTACATCTGAATAGACTCAGTCCTTACCTAAATCTGAGATGATGAGATGACTATCTTTTTTGGGGGGAAGGGAGAGGTTGGCCCAAACTTTGTTATTTTTAAGATAAACAATGGGGCAAAAACTCCAGAATATAAATCAAAATGTTCCTCCTGCTACTTTTCTTTCCCTACAAGAGTGCACCATGCGTGGATCCCATTCAACCAGGTTTATCTTGCTGTTGCCAAAACCTCTTCTTGTTTCATGTGTCAGGGGGCCCAGGTCCTGCCGCCCCATCCTTTGAGGTATTGCACTGACTTAACCCTTCATAGGAAAAATATTCCAAGTAGTGGCCAGGTCCAGCGATAACTCCTTTGTCTGTTGAAGTCACTCTGATGGGTAGGACACTAGCTGCTATTTAATATTAACATTAGAAGAGTCAATTTGTACCCTTTGTGACTGAGATTTTTTCATCAGGTTGTTTTAAGTTTTACATGTTCAATTTCTTGCCATAATAAGAACGTCATCTTTATGAGAAAGGTACAAAGAAATCTTTGTGTGACTTACTTGATAAAAATAGTTAACAGTCATAAATAATTCCTACCAACTTTCTTCTGAGAGAAAAAAAAATCATTTGATCATTGATGAGTATATAACCATAAAAGAGAATTTGACTATTTCCCACACCTAAGATCTCATGAAATGGATCAGTTTCCTAGGGCTGCCATAACAAAGTACCACAAACTATGTGGCTTAAAACAACAGAAGGTTTTTTCTCTCCCTGTTGTGAAAGCTAGAAGTCCAAAATCAAAGTGTCGGTCAAGCTGTGCTCTCTCTGAAGCTTCTAGGGAGGATTCTTCCTTGCCCCTTCCAGCTTCTGGTAGCCACAGGTGTTCCTTGACTTAGGGCAGCATAATGTCAATCTTTGTCTGTCTTTACATCACATTTTCCCTGTTTCTTAGTGTCTTCATACGGCCATCTTATAAGGACACTAGTCACATTGGATTAGGAGACCACCCTATTCCAGTATTATCTCATCTTAACTTTACTAGTGATATCTGCAATGGCCCTATTTCCAACAAGGTCATATTCTGAGGTACTGGGGTTTAAGACTTCATGTTTTAAGGTTATATTCTATAAACTGGTGCAGCAGGTATACAATTCTTTGTCTCTGTTTATTGGGAGTCTCCTCAGCAAAGAAAGGAAGCCATCTGGACAATTTTCTTGTAAACATGTTAATATTAAATCAACCAGTGGTCTTGCTACTGGAGAGTTCCATCCTATGAACTGCTTTTAGATGGATTGCTCTGTTGTAGGACTATATGGTAAACGAAACTGCTATCTATGGACATACGGAGCACAGGTGCCTGGAAAATGTCACCTAAGCTATCTAACTTTTGGGAGTATATGGAGCTACATAAGTGGTCCAAGACCTCTCCCTGCTTTGCCTGTTCCTCCTGACTACTTGTGTCCTTGAAATTATTAGGCAATTGGAAACTAGGAAAGATCACAAATGTGTAGGAGGCTGATTGTGACAGTCCAGTGATTTGTGTGACTCACCAGCACACAGAGTAGCATATTGTGATGATTGTGGCCATCTTTCATTTGCTATGTGTAGCACGAGTGGTGAAGATACTGCTCAAGATGGTCCCTAATAAAGACAAACCAGTTGGACAAGGTGAAAAATGCCCAGGTATAACTGAACTACCACAGCAGAGATGAAGGACGAATCTATTCACTTACAACAGAGTCTTCGTTCCAGTATATTTCCTGCCACCCTAGTTGTTACTAGACCCATGATCAAGCAACATAAAATTACCCAAAAGAAAAAAATAATTTCCTTCCTGTTTTTTCTGGAACTAAGTGTTTTGACCAGAGACCTACATTTTCTCTGAGAGAAACTATTTCAACTATCAATATCAGAAGAATAATAATTTTCAAGAAAACAGAAAAAAATAGTCACTGACTAAGGCATATGATATTATTCACTAGTATTAGTATATAGCTAACAGGTGGCTTAACTTTTGACTCCAACTTTTCTTGCTTCTTTTTTTAAAATTTACTAAGAACTACAGCTTTTACAAAGACTATACTAATGCTGTATGAAGTTGATAGGTGCTAAGGCCCATCAATCATGACAATAAACATAATGGAATGATTTATGTGCTAGAAATACATGCATACCACAGACATATTTTTAATTACTTGGAAGCATGCTCTGGTGAACTAAAACCCTATCTAGATCAATAAATGATTTGAACAAAAAAATCTGTTTAAAATTCTTAATGAATGTGAGAGATATCAACGTGTTTAATCATAGTAAAGTATACTTGATTTTAGAAGAAAACTGGGTGAAGCTAAAAGCGCCATATAAGTGATCTCAGTTTACCAAAACTAGAGTTGGAAAACTGGTTCCTGTAAGTAGGACCTTAAGAGGGGGATGCTAGCTATTCAAAAGAAAAATAGAAGATTAGTTGAAGAATCAATACACATCTCTCACAAATACAAATACAAATCTCCTGTATGAGATACCAAAGAAAATATTTTAAATAGATTTTTAAAAATGAAATATCCACTCTCCTTGACTAGTAACAGTGGTCTTCCATTCATATTGACAAGACTCCTGAGACACAATAAATGTCACCCAGTACCAAGTTAACTGACCTTTAAGAAAGGATACAAAGCAGTGACAGCTAGCAGAAGTCATATGACTCTCAGGTGCAGAATGACAGGTTTCTAAATCACTCTGCGTCTGGGACATGAGTAGGCTAAGAGAAAACGCTGACTGGGTGATGACCACAGCACAGAGAGGTCATCAGCTCTGGAATCCCTTCAATCTTTGTACCTTATTAGTCACATAGCTTCCTTGTGCCTTCTGGTGCTATTCTCCAAGTGTAACTGCATCTCATCAATTAGCAATTACTCATTGCTTATAAAATTCACAATAGGAATTTTGATAAAACAGGACAGACATTGAACTGGTTTAGAGTATATTCTTCAGTTGTTTCCACAGTTTATTATGATCCTGTAAATGTTCCTTTAATGTTGCAAGAGGCATTCAGCCAGAGGAGGTGTCACAGATCAAACAGTAATTCTTTCTTTCCAGAGAAATGGTTAATTCTTATTTTTAGCTAGATTAGATGAAAGAGAAAACATTGAGACAGTTAAAAATTGTTGTTAGATAAATAACATGAGTACCAAATTGGAAAATTCAAAGAAGTTTATTGAATACTGAAGAAATATAAATCAAGGACATGGTAGGCCAACTTAAGACATTGAAAATTTAGAAAAAAATGCTTATATATGTGTGTGTATATATATAAATGTATATATTTATATATACTTACATGTGAATATTTATTAAGTATTAAATATTGTACATGTGGAAATACATTAAAATTTAAGTGGCATGGATAATAAAACCAGAAATGTCCCTATATGTAAATTGGGAATTCCAAAAAGAACCACATTGAAAATAAGGGAATAACCAAAAAGTTCCTGATTTGAAGAAAGATTTGAGTAACTACATTTATCATGATTAAATATAAATCTCCAATCCGTTTCAGTAAAATTTTTTTTTCAGTAAGCCCTGTGCCCAACATGGGGCGTGAACTCATGACCCTGAGATCTACTGACTGAGCCAGCCAGGCATCCTTTAGAGAAACTTGTTTGAATCTTAAGGACCTGGGAGAAAAGGAAGTAACAAAAGTACCATAGTGGAAGCAAGAGTGCTGTGAAGTGCTTTGGTCTTGAATGGTGCCAAAATCTACTCCTATATACCACCAAACTGTTAAATCGAGAGCCGTTAGAACTCCATATCTATGACAGTGTCTTTGGAGGAAGCAAGCCAATGAACGAAAATGTCCTATCCTTAGGACACCCTTTGAGCAAATGGAGAATTCCTGAACAGATCTACTTCTGATGGTGAACTAGCCATAAATGATTTTACCTGCAACTAAAGTCTTCTACCAGCTGTAATTAAAACAAATAGCTTTTTATTCATTTAACATAGTCCAAAAGGAGAGTCTGCCTGCATCAGAACAGCCCCTTAAATAGGTAAGGATTTTCTTTCCTCATCTTTAGTGTATTGATTTTATTCTCTGAAATATAATAGCAAGTGAGATGGGGAAAATGAAAAACAAGAGGTCATGACTGGCTTAGAGGGTAATACAAATCACAATTCTTTGTTGGGAGGTATGCACTTGACACCCTGATCAAAATTAAGGTTCTGTTAGGACAGAAGAGGGAAAAAAATTTGGCTGTGTAACTAACACTGTCAGATACAGGCAGACACAAATGAGCAAACAGTGGGCAGAGCTGAATCCATTCCCAGAGGGCTAATGCCATGTACACCTTACTTGCTAAGTTGATGCTTAAAGCCAATCACATCCTCCACAAGAACCAACTAACCCACCAGCAGAGCTACCTTACAATGAAAGGGTCTCCGAGAACATTATGTTTTATCATAAAACACACACTCCAAAAGGGATTCATCACTCTAAACCAGGGATGGTGGAAGGTGAGAATGGGGTGAGAATAATCTCTTTTTTTTTACTTTTTTGCTTATTAACATTCAATTAATTTTTTTTCCTTTTAATGCCTGTTATAAAAAGAACTCATTATGACATATGAGTAAGCTGGGAGGAACTGAAATACAGTATCATTATGCTATTAATAGGTCATCTGTTATTTGGCAACACAGCTTTATAACTTCGTTATTTTTCAAATTTTATCAATGAAAATTTACAGTTTTATAATGACAAAAATCTTTGGTAAACCCAAACATAATAGAAGCTGAGTTAACAGAACTTAATAATGGGGCAAATGTTATTGAGATTACCAATTATCAGAAAGGAGATTTTAATAATACCAACAAACAGAAAGTTTTCTAATCAGAAAGTGGAAGTCATTGAACTTAACTCCTCCCGGAAGCTCCTCATGGAGCTCCTTGCTCTACACAACATCATGGAGCATATGAGAGCATCACCTTGTAGCCAGATAACCTTCCTGAGCTTGGACTCTAAATCTGCCACTCACCTGCTAAGTGACAAGGGGCAGGCTAACTTCTCTATTCCTTAGTATCTTTCTCCATAAAAGATGAGGAATAATACTAATTTCTACCTCATAGAATACATATGAGGATTAAATGAGGTAATATCTATAAAGTGTAACTACTTATGGTACTTGTCATATATGTGTGTGTGCATTTATATATATATATATATATATGTATATATATACGTATGTATACATAGTTGCAAAATCAGAGTGTGTAAAATAAACTAATTGTGCATCTTTGAGGTTGGCAAGGAAAACAAAGACATCATTACAGAAAAAAAAGGTATGCAGAGTAAAACAAAGGTTTCATGCAAATATTTAGGTAGGGGATCAATATATGAATAACAAGAGATATTCTGTTAACATTTGTTATATTCATAACAAAGAGCCTATTAAGAGTCTAAAATGAGTGTTAATGTCTTTCTCATTCTCTTTTTTCACCAAATAATGTATTCTTGTACTTCGTTCATGTTATTAAGGGCTTTTGACACCAAACCCATTTGAAGTTCAAAATACTGATGCATCTGAATCATCAGTATATCCAAGAGAAATGTGTACAAGTAGATTTCAGATATTTTTTACATTTTTTTCCTGAACGTGGAATAAGGCAAAACATTTTCCATTAAGGTAATATCACAACATTCGAAACTTTGAGATCTCCTTATCTGCACATATATTTAAAAATTTTAAATTACTTATCTATGTAGCTGCACAAGTAATTTTAAAGATTAAGAAATAACTGATAAATCATATATCATGGAAAACAGTGATAGAAAGAGATGACCCATGAGAAACTAAAGCACTATTTCTTCTTCAGCATTAAAAATGCTTTAGTTTACTGGCAGTGGTCTTTTGCTCTATGGTATTTGCATTATGGGACTTCTTTTTTTACTAATCTCTTGATTATTTAATTAATTATTTTGAGGATATAAGAAATATTGCAGCCTTTCTTCAAGCAGCACTCAAAGATGAGACAGCAGATAAGATTTGAAAACCTACCATCTATAATTTTAAATTCAGATTTGACTGTGGAGTCCTACAAGGCGAATTTGCTGATTGCAACAAAACGTGGATGGCCAATCAGTATGAATGAAAATTGCAATAAGAATACTTTTCTGCAGGCATGCAGCTAGTCAACTAGAGTTTCCTTAAAAAGATCTAGTGTTGACATTCCAAGACATCGTCCTTAATTTTAGCTTCTTTGTGAACAAATAATATTCTGTATTGTATCAGTAATCACTGATAGGGATTTCTTTTCCCTCAAAATCTGTGGCATATTATTTTTTTCCATTCTATTAAGGCTCATTTGTTTAATTTCTTCATTCTTCCTACGTCTGCATTTATATCAAGAACACACAAATGACATATAACTTAGCAGTCACCCTTGCTTCACTTCCTTTATCTAGCCATTGGATCAGCTCATAGCCCATAACTTCACAAAGCATAATATACTCATTTGTACAGTCCTTTTTTTCCCCTCTCTGTTCCTTTTGTCAGCTCTTTACATGAATCTGCGGAGTTGGCATTACTTAGCTCTGACTCTGAATTAAACCTATCAGGGACTTGCTTATTTTTTGCTCTGTATTTTAAGCAAAAAAAAAAAAAAAAAATCATGGTTCTTATGAATCAGAAGACTAATGAGCCCATCTGTCATATTTTGCAAGAATGCCACAGTGAATCACTTTTTCTGACTTTAACTGGCACTGGGAAATTACTACATGTAAATAGGCTCACTGAGATGTCAAAACAAGAGTACTGCATAAAAGAATTTCTATATAGTTTTCCACAATGTTTGGCTGGGCTTACAGTTTATTAGACATTTGGGAGAACTTTGAGCATCAGAGTTTAAGCAAGATGTTCAGGATTTGAAGGGGGTGAAAAGAAGTGTGAAATAGCTGGAAAATAGAATCTTCTCTCAAGGTAGCAGAGGTTATGATGTTTGGAAATTATTACTAAGGCAAAGAGAAGGTTAAAGAAGAAATATAGACCTCAGATAACACTATAAACCTATCAGTAAGGAACTTTTAAAATTCATGCTTTAAAGATAGAAAATACAGTGGCTTTCCACTTGAGAACTTGTGAAAGAATTATCTTTCCATTAAAATATTTAGGCAAACTGAGGCGCCTGGGTGGCTTAGTCATTTAAGTGTCTGACTCTTGATTTAGGCTCAGGTCATGATCTCACAGTTTGTGAGATCAAGCCTAGTACGTGGCTTTGCACTGACAGCATGGAGCTTACTTGAGATTCTCCCTCTTCCTCTCTCTCTGCCCCTCTTTTTCTCTCTCAAAAATAAATAAAGAAATAATTTTTAAAGTAAATTAAAAAATGATATAAAATATTTAGGCAAACTATTGATGCCACACTGAAACTATTTCTGCCTTAACTAAAGCATACTTTAACCTCTCCTTTTTGTTTTACAATACAATGATACTTGAACGAATTTTTTGAGAAAGATGTGGATGGAGATGGAGGGGAGAATGATACCAGACATGGCTAAGTGATCATAATATTCCTGATATTACAGTAAACATATTTGAGCTATAATCTGTTCATATCAAGAAAGAGTTTATTTTATAAAGAATCAATATCTGTGTTTTATAAAGGTGTGTATTGGTGAGGGGTCTATCAGGGAAGGACAACCACTGAGCACTATGAGATAAAGAATATATTTTAGGAATTAGAATCTCCACATTTTTTGAGAGAACCCATGGAAGGAAAAATCAGTAAAACATGGTTGGTAGGTCAAAGCCACTAACTAACAAGGAATTATGGACGAGAGCCGGCAAAACCTATAGAAGACTGTTGCCTCTCCATTTGGGAGTGGACAGCTTGTAGACCAGCAGGGCAGGACTCATGGTGAATAAAATCTGAACCTAAAATGAGATATAAAACTGAATACGAATGTGTGAGGGGAACCTTGGATGCCCAAGGCACAATGGAAACCCACACCCACACAATGGAAACTCACTGCTTTTCTTACCGTTTCTGAACAGTCTTAAGACTGTTCTGAAGTCTTAACTGACCTGCCTTGGGCAACCTACATAGGACCCTGCTCTTCACCTGGCACTGCATATGAACCTGACCCACAACTTAAAGAACCTGTGCTCCTTAAAGGACCCTTAACCTTAAAGGAGCTCTGTGCTCACTGTAGCCCCAGGCCAATGAGATGAGCTAGCAGATCAGCGAAATGGGAGATCTGCAGTGACGCCTAGAGCCCTGGGACCAACCTCTCAGTTTACTAGCTACTATTTCACAACCTTCTACTAAATCTCACACGTTTTTCTTGTGGCCAGTCTATCCCAGGACCATACAGAAAAGAACATTTGGAAAATAGAGTTCAGCTAAAATGATGTGTATGAAATCATTGAGTTTAGGTTTTAGATCCACACTACTTGAATCTGTTTCCTGAAACTGGTTCTTGTTGGCTCTGAGACCTTAGACTAGTTACTTATATGTTCTGTACCTCAGTTTCCACATCTCTTAAATGGGGACAATATTAGCACTTAACCCAGAGGATTACTATGAAAACTAAATAAGTTAAGTACATGTAAAGTTTCTAGAATTACACATAGCATAGTAAGTGCCTATTACATGTAAGTAATTATCTTTATATGTTTACTTCATGTTACCCTAGTTTCTAAATAATCCTATGAAGTAATGCCTTGGGATCTGTTGCTAAATTATATGCTTTTCCTCTGAGTTGGAACATACTGCAATATTTAAAAATGACCAGCATGTATGACAAATATCAACATGCCAAGGGTCTCCCCTTCCCTTTATTCTCTATTAAGGAAAATATATTGCTTGCAGCCCTCTACCTGAAGGCAGAAACACCAATAGTCTGAGAAGTCTTTGGCCAAAGCTGGTATTATAATTTTCAGTGGACATAACCAAAGAGATGTGTCAACAATAATTTTCTGAGGGCAATGAAGGTTAAACTTAAAGTAGGTTATGAAATCTAGTTACAGTCTCCATGGGACTTAATCCATTATCTTCCTGGGAAAAATTTTATATCACAAAAATCCTACTCAGAGCTTAAGGAGAGGAGCAAACCGTTCTACAAATAGTTAAAGGAGGAGTGCATTCAATAGACTGAGAGTACGATTCCCCAAAAAAGGCATGGGAATTGCTTATTTTTCTTTAATGAAATTTCATAATAATCTTACAAAAACTTACTGACTTCTGACATGCCTAAATTAAAAACACTGGGCATAATTGGTAAGTGAACCCTAAGAAAGAGAAAATTGTTACCTAAGGATAAGAAGACCTGGTCTCAAAGGAGAACTTTTTTGATGCTTCCCCTTAACAATTAGGTAATTGTTATCCCCATTATATTGATGAGGAAACTGAAGTTCAGAGAAATTAAGTAATAACTATCCACAGTTTTACAGTAAACAAGAGGCCAAGGCTTGAACTAAATAAGTACAACTCAAAACCAATGATTTCAAACTCTATGCAAATTGTCTTCCCTTTACAGTCAGGATAGAGCACTGAAAACTGTGACCAAGATCTTGAAACATCTGATTCCAGATTCTTCTGTGCAAAGACTGAATGTCCATTTGAAATGTTTAATATACTACATATTTTTATATCATTGTAGGTCACATTAATCCTATGGTAGTGCTGTCTCTCAAGACTAGTATTTATTAGTATTAATATTACTATTAATATCTTCAATATTAGCATTTATTAGTATGTAAAGTTTTCCAATATTAGTGCTGTGGTTTTTAACCACATAGTAGTCCATAGTGAGATATTTAAAATAATATTTACAAAAAAAATATTCTGAGTTTCTTCCCAAGCTTCCTCTTTGATAATTCTGTGCTTTTATAACTTTAATGTGCATATAAGTAGCCTGGGGATCTTGTTAGGATGAAGATTCTTGGTAAATAATTCTGGAGTGATTCTGCATTTCTAACAAGTTTCCAGATAATGTTCAGGGACCAAACTTTGAGTGCTGAAGACAGAACCTCTTCACATTCTTTCTAGATACTTCCTGGGGGTGAGAAGGAGGAAGTGCATGCACCAGGGGACTCTTTGGTTATATACTGCTGGAATTCACTGCAGGGATGTCTCTAAGGTGACTAAGACCCAAAGTGAAATCTACCTGCTGAAGCCCGCTGGCAGTATTTTCCTCACTGTTCAAGCCTGACCATGCTCCTTATACTTAAGGTATTAAAGATTAAAAGCTTATTTCATTCAGTAGCAAGATCAAATGTGTTTGTTATACCTTACACATCTTGATATAGTATGACTTCATTAAAAATAACAATTATCACTAGATCAAACTGCAAATTGTTTTAAGTAATGTATAGGTTTTATCATGTACAAGGTACTGATAGTGATTAATTTGATCCCCACAAAAACCTGTAAATTTTTATTATACCTTCCAAATGCTGAAGACATTTTGTTAAGCACATAGAAATAACAAAGTCAAATGAATTTGTATTCTATCCAAACACAAAGTACCTCCCAGCTACCTAAGAAAGGAATAAAGAAAAACAGAAATTCCAGGAAATCTGGATAATGACGTTAAGGACTGAATGTTTGTGTCCCCTCCAAAATTCATATGTCGAAATCCTAACCCCCAGTGTGATAGCATGTGGAGGCGGGGCCTTTGGGAGGTGATTAGATCATTCATTAGGTGAAACCTCACAAATGGGACTCGTGCTCCTGAAAAAGAGACCACAGAGACTTCTTTTTATTCTTCTACAATGTGAAGATACAATGACAAAATGGCTGTCTGCAACCGGAAAGAGAGCCCTAACCATTACCAATTCATGCTGACAGGCTGATCTCAGACTTCAGACTACAGAAATAGAAAAAATAAATTTCTTTGTTTATAAACCACCCACTCTATGGTATTCTTTGTAGCAACCTGAAATTAGACAAATAATGACTTTAGTAATGTGATTTAGTGCTATTCTAATCATGGACTAGGTAAAATTTACAAAATCAAGAAGAAAACATTAGATTTTTGACTTCTGGGGTTTAGAAAAGAACAGTCCCCCATTTGCATATATGTACCCCCAATGTTACGATATCAGTCAGAATATACTAGGTTATGCACATGAGAAAATGACTGTCTTGTTGTGGCACACAACAAAAACATCTATTTCTTGCCCATGTTGCATACCCACTGTTGTTGAGCTGTGATTCTGCTTCATGTTATCTTCATTTTGTGACCCAGTTTGACAGAAAGGTCTTATCTGGGAGATGGTCATTCCCATTGTAAAGAGAAAAAAATGAGTTACTTTTACTCACATTTCATTAATCAAGAAAATCACATAATATGTCAGGATGTATTTTCCACCTGCAGGGAGGAACACTGCAAGGGTCACAGTCAACCTTGATGACAGTGGAGCAGAGAAGGATATTTTTCTACCAGGGTAGTAGAAATACTATTTTTAAATGCACAATCTTCTCCAATTACAAATGGTGTGAACTCTGGTGGTTTTGCATGGATGTGATACTTGCAACAAATGCTCAGTAAACAGCCCATATTCATTCCCTCTTCCTTCCCTGGTGGTTCCAATGTTAACAGTCTTCTAGCAGAAGTTGGTCAAGATTATTTTGAAGTACTTAAATGGGGATATTCTCTCCTGTGGACTAAGAAAACAGCTATAAGTAGAAGCTATACCATTTTACAGTCAGTAGATTATGGAACAAAATGATACATAGATCACATCAAAAAGATGAATGGGCAGGAATGAGAGCATGAGAGATGATTGGAGAGGTGCCATGTTCCCTGTGTCAACAAGGCATAGAAAGCAACTCCCAAACACTGGCAGGTTGACTCAAATTTTAGTTATAGCCCAGCCAGCAGATGTGTACAGGTGGATAATTCCTCTTACAAATATGTGACTACTGTCACCTCTACATATATAACTATAAAATCATTAAGATTTTGTAGCCCTGGCTCAAAATGACTGTTATAGACGCTGAGTCTGAAGTTTTCTCTTGTCCAGCAATAGAGCGGGATGCAGGATTAAAAATGAGATAAAGGCTAATGTGGCTAATGTCCAGGAAGAGACAAGAGCCCCATTGCTCCATTTTTATTAAGATCAGAAGGCTGACAAGCGTGATGGACGTGCACAAAGAGACAATGAAATCATGAACATTAACTCATGGGCATGAGGGAAAGGGAGGTTTGAAGACATGTGGTGTTAGGGATTTGGGTCAATACAAAACAAAACCCTGGCACTGGGAGGAAGGTGGTTTACAGCAAACATGAGGCGCCACCTCTGTTTACCTGAACTGATGACCGAAGACAAAGCATGATATCTCAGGGTCAAAAAGGCACATTTCTTTTGCTAATTAGCTCCACTCTGGGCAACTTCAGCCTGCTGGGGTCTATAGCCCTATTTACCTGTTTACCTAATTTGGTCCTTCCTTCCTGTGAAAGCAGCTTTCTGCTATTGTACTAAGTTGGGGGGCATTTCCTCCCTGAATACCTAATCTTGTTTACCTCATCTTGGATGTTTTCATCCTGAGATTTCCTATCCCTATACCTTTGTCCTATGTCCCCCAGGGCCCTTGCCCCATTTACCTAATCTTATTTACCTAACCTTGTTTACCCAAACTTGGTTGTAAACATCCTATGGCTTTCTAATTCTTTAAACCTTGTTAACCCATTGGTGCAAGCTCAGGGAATTCCTAAGCTTATTCCCCACAAAGGACAGTCTCATTTCAGGTTACCACAACTACAGCAGATAAAAATGACAAGAGATGCAGAAAAGATCACAGGACACTTTTCCGAATAAAGCACTTAACTCCTTTATGTAAAATCCACAGAAGCAGGGGATCCCTTAGATCCTCAATTTTGAATAGGATCTGCCAGCAAGTATCAAGTGCAAAATAATGGATGAAATGAAACCAGAGGAGAGGGTGTGTTTGGGAGAAGGAGAAAAGGTAACATTTCCTTGTGTTGGTTGCTCATGAGCAAGAAAACAAATGAGTAACATACTTAGTTACCTTCTAGCTGAAAAAAGAGACCAGGATACAAAATGGCCGTTTTACTGACATTGCTAGGCAAGCTCAACTTCTCTCAGCAACTCTGCTAAGAACAGGTAAGTTCCTTAAATTTTTCTAAAAAATTCCATGTGAAATGGATATAGCATTTTTGGCAATTATATTCCAATTATGTGTGTATAAATGTATGTATATTTGTTTTTGTATGAATGTGTATGTAATTCTGAGTATGTGTATGTGTATATGTGTATACATGTGTGTATGTGCTTCTGTGTATGCCAAAAAGTGAGTATGTGTACGTGTGTGTGTTTATCGGGGCACAGGCTGAAGTTCCAACTGATACATAAAGCTGCTTACACATATGCATATAGCAGCATTCTCTTAATTATTTCCCTAATTTGGATCAATTCACATTGAGCAAGATTAGTTCTTGACAATCTATTTGGATCATTTCACTGAAGAGTTCATTTTATTTTCTGGATAAGAAACATCTAAAGGATACAGACATCTGAAGGGCTTAGGCTCTATTTTTATTACAGGGCTATTGAGCTCGAATATAATTGAATTGTGAACATACCAAACCCTGTTGAGCATAGATACTAGCTTATGTAGTAAGAATCTTAAAATGTTTCAGAAAATAATTGGTAAACTCCTGCTACTGAAAAGAAATTTATTAGCTACTTTAATTGCATGCTTTAATTGCACATTTAAATTATATAACTAGGTTCTGAGGTTTCTCTATAATATCTCTGTTTTTTCTTTATTTTCAGAGATTTCAGTCTGGCGTTCACTGAACCTGCTTATTTTCTTTGCCAGAACTTTTTACATAAGGGAGATAAGAGTAGGATTATGTGAAATGCTGGAATGGTTTATCATTGCCTTCTTACCTTCACAAAGCGGAGACTTTTGGATTGAATTTTTAATAACATATTTTTGGTGAAAAAAAGGCAAAAAATTTAAAACCAAAGTGTCAAATAAATTTGGGGTAGCTTACATGTTCAAAATCTTGAAATTATTCTTCGAAGTGTTTTATATAAAATTTGGCTGAAATGCTACAATTGGTGTGATTTCTTTTCAATTACTGTTTGCTCTATGTTCACTCTAAGTTAAAATTGCTACCTCACACAAACGTTAATCTTATAATTAACCAAAATGTAAACTGATGTGGTTATTTTACCCATTTTCTTCACAGAGAGTTGATTGGCCTGGTTTCTTTCAAATCAACCTGATATGAAAAGCTTTCGTCTTCAGAGTGAATGTCTTAAAACCTCATGAAAACAATGTAACAATTACAGAAAATGTGTTCCGAAAAGATAAGTACATCTATGGGGTTTGCAGCCTATGTGTTAGAAGGTGGGGTGGGGAACTGTAGACTATCCCCCCGAACTGAGAAAGCACTTTGAGACCAGACAACAAAGCAGGTGGCTCCATACAGGTTACACAGAGTTTTAGTCAGGCTAACTCACCGAGGGTGGGGATTAGGCAGGTAATGATCCAAGCAGCTACATAGTTATTCTCTGCAAAATCCTGACCTCAGTCTACAGATTTTATAGAGTAAGGGGACATGCAGAAGGGCACTGTAGTGAGATCAAAGGATTCACACATACCTCAAAGGGTAATTGACAACTAACCTTTCATTAGATCTTGTCACCCGAACTGTGCATCATGAAGGGGAAAAACTGTGTTCTCTCCCATAGATTCATGAGAGCCCAAAGCAAGCCTCCCCCTGATCCAGCCTTGGGCGGCATTTCTAAAATATGTATATTAATCTCCTAGGGGCTCAGAACACATAACCCCAAGAGAGGTCATCGAATGAACATGAACAAGATGGAGAGCCAAAGACGGAGTCAGTATTGTCAGCAGTCCTACAATATGAAATGTATGCATTCTTGAATGAAGAAGCTTATCATATTCAATAGCAAGAGATAAAGAAAGTCAAAAGCTTTAGATATTTTAAAGCCAAAAACAATAGAAAAACATGTTTTCAGTGCTTTAGAATATGCCATAGTTTTTCACTTTATTAAAGGATTTCACATTTTGACTATTCAAACTTAGTGAACCAACCAATATCATCTCTACTTTGTCAATGATATAGACAAATCACAGAAAGCCAGTGTCCTTAAGATACTATTGCAAACCAGGGAAATGACATACTGTCCTCTCAAAGCAAATGCCTTAGATTAACACTAAGTACACACATTTCTACTGTCCAAAACTCCTTAGGATGACTAAATTATAATATAGAATATTCTGGAAAATTAAAGTTTACAAGGACCATAAATACTTTAAAATTATAAGAATTAGGACACTTTTAAAAGAAACTAAGAAAAAAACAAATAAGCATTATATCTTTTTTTCTTCTAAGATTTTATTTAAATTCAATTTAGTTAACATATAGTGTGGTATTGTTTTCAAGAGTAGAATCCAGTGATTCATCACTTACATATAACACCCAGCACTCATCAAACAAGTGCCCTCCTTAATGCCCACCACACATTTAATCCATTTCCCCACCCACCACCCCTCCAGCAACCCTCAGTTTGTTCTATATAACTAAGAGTTTCATATGGTTTGACTCCCTCTCTGTTTTTACCTTATTTTATTTTTCCTTCCCTTCCCCTGTGTTCATGTGCTTTGTTTCTTAAATTCTACATGAGTGAAATCATAGGTATTTGTCTTTCCCTGACTTATTTCACTCAACATAAAACACTCTAGCTCGATCCACATCATTGTTAATGGCAAGACTTCATTCTTCTTGATGGCTGAACAATATTCCATTGTGTATGTGTGTGTGTGTGTGTATACCACATCTTCTTTATCCATTCATCCGTCTACATTATACCTTAATTAACAGTCTATGGCAGTCTATTAAAGTTCAGAACTGGTACATTCCTACACTGGAATGCTTATTCATGGAAAAGAAAAACATCATTAAAATGTTACAGTTAAAGAATTTCTGCTTTCAAATAATTAAATACTTTCTAGAGAAATGATTTTTAACTTTTTTTAAAGTGCATCATGAATTCTATTTGGACTCCTCATCAAAACCTATAGTTATGGTTTACTATAAAAGCTAGGTAAGGAAGTAGTAAGTTGATTAAATAAAACAGATGTTTGTTTTCCTCTCACATAATAGTGCAGATACGAAGGGTCCAGACCTGTGGCTTGACTGTGCTATTCCCAACAAGTAGCTTCTAAGGCTGCTACGTTTCCCCCATTTTATAGCCTTAAGGAGGAAAGAAGAAAATTCCAGCAAGGCTCCTCAGGGAGATGATCCAGAAGTTACACATAACACTTTCTGCCATAGCCTGTCCTCTTGATCTTAATCACATGACCACTGAACTGAAAGAAGAATGAAAACGAACAGCGGTTGCTGGTGGCCCAAGATAAAACTACTCAGTGAGTTTCATCAATAAAAGGGGAAGGAGAGAATGAAAACAGGGAAGGACTATGATCATATAAAACTTCTCTTAGTTATACACAATCTCTCCAAGGATCTAATATAAAAATCCTAACATACCATAGATTGGTCCTGTTTAATTCCTTATGTCTTAACCAACTTCACCAAACTCATGCCTCTGCCATTCACTTTATCATCCTTCACTAATAACTTAACAGTAAAGCTATATTCCTAGTTACTATGAATTATTTTCTTTTTAATATTAATAGTCCTAAGTCTTAGCAGCAGGAGCAAGAAACACTCATCAAATACAGAATTGTAAGTACAGTGCTCTACTTAAGCAAAAGCTCCCTATATACCTGGCCACTTTCATCTAGAAACTGACACTCTTAATAATAAAGAAGAAGCAAATAATATTCATATAAAGAATCTTTGCATATCCACAGTAAAAAAAAAAAAAATACCCAAAGGATTTATTTGGGTGATGTCTAAAAAGGCAGAGTCATAAAAATGAAATGCAAGATTTTACTTGAGAACTTTGAGGCCCAAATCAGGCCAGGAAACTTTAGTTTCCTTAACTAGATGATGTCCTAATTGGATCTTGTCTTTATTCTTTCAGTTAGAAAAGAAAAGAAGATGAGCTTCTGGAACCGTTTTAATGACAAGACAGTGAAAACCTAGCAAGCTGATGTGGAAAACGTATCCTATGGAAAAAAGTAAAGCCGGATCTAACACTTTGGTGATGATAGCAGAGCAATTAGATTAAAAAGCACTGAGAAAATTTGACAAGTAAGCTGACTCTCTTTCAATATCGAAAAGTTCTTTTGACCTCCAGGCACTAAGATGATTAAGTTAAAAAGTAACACAGTGAGAAGATAAAGCCTGCCTAAGCTACAGTGTGGCTGGCACAACAATGTAAAATCATGGGGCTGTGAATTGGTTAGGATTCTGGATCTATAAGGGGGGGGATTCTTTGAAAATGACCTAAACTAGCAGCTGATAAGGAAGAACATGCTGATATTTTTTCAAAGCTCCCTACTAACCAACTAAGATGCTATAAAAAGTGTGGTAACCCCTACCAGGAAAAACCAATCTCTCCCAGCCTAGTTCATTTTTCTCTCCTGAAATACAGTCTATTTTTGAATCCTGCCATGAATAGAGTTCCCTCCTTTGGAACAGTTCAGTGCTATACAGTTCAGCATGTTCTGGCATAATACCTTTTATTCAAAAGTTTCATAATCCACTTTACAGACAAAAGTAGATTAGGGAGATCTGCTTGGTGAGAGTGACTTTCATATGACAAGGTAAGAAGTTGCATGGGGAGCAGGAACAAAGACTGAAGAGCTGGGAAGCAGAATTTGCATTAGCAAAGGGGAAGTAAATATGGTCTCACTGCAGTCAGACAAGACAAGGATAAAAAGAAGCTGCAATGACAATTGAAGGTCAGTGGGAGACATGAAGAAGGAAAAGATCTTAGGAAAATGTTTTAAAGGATATTGTCTCACATGGGTGACTTTTAGGTGAATCTCTGAAAGAAATCTGGGAAAGAAACATTTTCTAATGTGAAGAGACATAAATCCTTACAGGTAGGAAGGGACCATAAAAATCATTAAGTCATGAAATTTTAGAAATGAAAGTGATTTTAAGATCGGTGACTTCGTTCTCCAGATGAGAAAACTAAAGCTCACAGAGAGCTTCAGTGAAATGTCCATGGCTGCGGAGTGAGGGGCCAGTACCTGTACACAAAGGTGGGTCCACTGTTTACACGTCTAATGCTTTGTCCACAACATCACACCACAACTACCTCTGAATGGCAAACACATTTTTTTTCCAATTTGAGGAGTGCAGTTCTGCCATTTTAAACAGAGTATTCCAGAATGTGACATCTTTAAGGGCTTTCTTTACTATATCAGTTTGCAAGTAGTGAAGGACTCCTACATGACAGGACTGTTAAATGATGCGAGAGATTACTATTAATTAAACAGATTTATAATCTGTTTGTGTTCAGTTTTTATGTATCTTAATAGTATTAAGCTGGGAGTGCCTGGGTGGCTCAGTTAAGCATCCGACTGCAGGTTTCAGCTCAGGTCACGATCTCACTGTTGTGAGTTCAAGCCTCACATTGAGCTCCATGCTAACAGCTCAGAGTCTGCTTGGGTTTCTCTCTCTCCTTCTCTGTCTCTGCCCCTTCTTTGCTCACTCTCTCGCTCTCTCTCAAAATAAATAAATAAAACTTAAAAATAGTATTAAGCTGAAAATATTGTACCCATGTGAACTTTCGAGTGCCAGGAAGTTTTGAGACAACATCTAAATTAATGCTTTAGGTATCGTGTTAGCTGAGTAAAGCTGATATTGTCCCTAAGCCAGAAATTACATCGGATATGTGGAACCACTATGTTGACACTTGAAACTCATGTAAGATTGTGTCAACTATACTTGAATGTAAAAAAAATTACATTGGATGGACTTTTGCATCAAGTCTGAATTAAAGCTGAAGCTTAAACATCCTTCTCTAGAATCTAATTAAATGAGTTATAAACTAGTTATGAGCGAGTCAAAAACAAACTAGCACCCCCCAAAAAGCAACACAAAACAACAAATAAGCAAGTTCATAGCACAAACTTTGTCCAATAACAAGAATATTAAGAAGCTCAACATGGTTCTTTTTTCCCTAACATTCACCTACAAACCTGTCCTTTCCATCAGTATTGCTGAGAAAGTAAACAAAAAAAAGTTCTAATTTTTATTAATACCTTGCAGTCTGCAGAAAAGCAGGTCAGACTGGTCAGTAGACAGCATGAAAAAATATCTCAGGACTAGCAACTCCTAGTGGCCAGCTGTTAGCTGAGCTCAGCGGAGATGAGAGGAAACCATAAGGGCTTATGATTTCTTAAGGCTACTCACCTACTTGCAGGGAATATTGTGCAGCACAGAAACATCCCACACACATTTGCCCACAAAATAAACCCCACATTACTGCATAGGGACCTTCTTACAAAGTGTTTAACAAAACTGCAGGGAGTTCAGAAAGGCATGTGAGCCGCCATACAAAGGCTGCCAGAGCTTATACTCCTTCCTCACCAGCCACCCCTGACCCCTCAGTTTGCACACATCCACACACAAAAAAAAGAAGAAGAAAAGAAAAGAAAGGAAAAAAGAAAAAGCATATAGAATGCATACTTCAAACTGTAACTCATACAAACACAAGGTGAATTCACCCACTCTCCGGGGGAACCATGGAAAAGAGCAGTACTGTCTAAATGAAGCATGAACCAAATAAGAAGAAATAGTATGGCAGTCATGTAAATATACCTCAGTGTCGTAGACTCTAAGTCTAAAGTTCTTTCTTGTCTAGCAAGAAAGCGGGGCGCAGGATTAAAATGCAAGAGATGGTTAATGTCCAGAAAAGACAAGAGCCCCAAATAAGGGTCCTTGCCCCTATTAGGATCAGAAGGCTTACAAACATGGTGATGGACATGCACAAAGAGACAATGAAACTGTGAACATTAACTTGGGGATGTGAGGGAAAGGGGGTCTTGAAGATATTTGGGGTTAGGGGTTTGGGTTAATACAAAACAAAATCTTGGTGCTGGGTGGTCGGGTGGAAGGTTGTTTACAGTGGACGTGAGGCATCACCTCTGTTTATCTTAGCTAGCCTAAGGGATAATACAGGTAGGACATGTGACCTCAGAGTTAACAAGGCACCTTTTCTTTTGTTAATCTTCTCCACTCTGGGCAGCTTCACCCGCAGAGCAGTGCAGCAGTCTATAGCCCTATTTACCTGCTTAACTAACTTGGCCCTTTCTTCCTGTGAAAGCAGATTTCTTCTGTAGTACTAAATTGGGGGGCATTTTCGCTCTGAATGCTAATCTTGCTTACCTCATATACCTTTGTATCGGGGGTCTTTGCCCCCCTCTCTATTCTGGGTACCTTTGCACCCACCCCTCTCTATCGTGGGTTCCTAATCTTGCTTACCCAAGCTAGGGTGTGAGCATCCTATGGCTTTGTACTTCTTTATGTCTTGCTAACCCGTTGGTGTAAACCCGGGGAATTCCTCAGCTTCTTCCCCACACCTCAGAAAGAAGAAAGGGAGAAAGGGAAAGGATAGTGTATGTAAGATATTGCCAAAAACTGAAACTGGAAGCAAATTCAGCCAAAGGAACGGTTTCTATTGCTCTATTTATTATAGAATAAGTTAATATGAAAATGAAGTCAAGACCATAAAAACTCCAATAATAAGATAATAAAACATAGAATTAGATTAAAAGGTAAAGATTATAATTCAGAAAACCAATAGCGATCTGAATCAACAACATTACACAAAGAAACAATAAATTAGAAGCGGCAGAGGACAGAAAACACAGAGTTAAACATTGCACATAATTAAAATGTATAAGGGAGTTATAGATACTGTAACAATTAGGAGAAAAGTATAGGTATAAAGGAATGAGAAGAGAATTCAAGACAATTAGACCCCAACCCCAGTAAGACATCCGGTAAACTGTACAAAAAAAATTTCAAAACTTTAATAAATGAATGTGAATTTTTAGATGAGGGGGAAACTGGAAGGTACATATACCACATTCCAAGAAAACTCCATTCAGAAAAAGCAATGCCAACTTATTCTCTATTGAACCTCAGGTATGAAAAAATAATTCTGCAAGTATTCAGGCAGATATAAAACATGTCACATACAAAAGTAAGTTACAGGGTTAGCTTTAGACATTTCCACAGCTATGTTCTATGTTAGAAAAACAGTATAAGAAAAGTATCTTCAGAATTCCAAGACAAAAATAAGCTTGTCATTTGCCCAAGCATATAATCTCTAGAAAAGTGTCAGTCAAGTATAAAAGAAAAGAGAAAGGTTTCTCACATATAAAGGAACTCGGGGAATATAGAATTCATCAGCCTGCCCTTCTAAAAACAAAACAAAACAAAAAAAACAAACAACTGCTTGATGATGATGTACAGGCAAACAAAAGATGAATGGAACAGTCATAAAAGAGGACTAGTTCAATACTCAGGGCTACAAAAAACAGAAGAATGGCTACAATCTTCTGAGACAAACACAAGATGGCACCACATTTTTATCCTCAGACAAATTTTTTCTTCAAGTTGTCAAAACTATAGAAAATGATATCCAGTAAACAAATCTCTGGGATTATAGCACCTAAGGATCCTCACTGAAAAGATATTTAATACTATTTAAAAGCCTACTCCTTCTATCCTTTTTTTAACCCAAGACGTTTATCAAATAGTCCCCTGACTTTATACAAAGGAAGATCGCTGTCCTCTTGCAATTCCTAAAATATGAAGACGCTTACCAACCAGATATTAGAATAATGTGTTAAAATTGTATGGGAAGTCAAAGAAAGAAGTATACCAGTCTTGGAGACAAGCAAAAGGTTCTGTCACCTTTGAACCATGAATCACAGGGCTAAGTGAAGTGTTAATTGACTTATTACACTGGGCATGTGGGCACATTTTCAGAGAAAAAATTATCTGCAAAAACTCCAAAAGTATTCTTGTTGAACAACATATATTTTCTTGTTTTATATTATTTTTTTTGGTTAACCTTATTCAAGAAATTTGTTTGATGACTACCCAGTCACAGGAGATTATTGAAAGGTGAAAACTGCCAGGAGTTTCTCACATTGTGCTGAATAGGGAAAGAAATTTTCTATAATGCTCATGGCCTTAATCTTTAGAGATTTTCTGCAATTGCTAATGCCATCTGGGACAGTCACAGTATAAAATCATGTATTTGTTGAGCAAATCTTCAAGTCTCTCCCTACTTCTTTATTCACCAAATCAGAAAGTGTCATTCCCATCACTGAGATGGCCACAATTTTTATTTCCTCACTGAAAGCTTCATTAAAAATATTAGTGATTCTGGGGCCCTTAGGTGACTCAGTCAGTTGAGCGTCCAACTCGATTTCAGCTCCGATCATGAGCTGCAGTTTGTGAGATCAAGTCCTTCATGGGGCTCCTTGTGCTGGCAGCACGGAGACTGCTTGGGATGCTGTCTGTCCCTCTCTCTTCCTCTCCCCGGTTCACGCTCTTCTCTCTCTCTCAAAACAAATAAATAAACCTAAAAAAAAGAGTATTAGTGATGCTTATCTATCCAAAGCTATATATTCTCTTATTCACCATACCAAATATATTATTATACTTATCTAGATCATCTTAGCCTTTATGGTTAAATATTTTAAGTATGCATTTAAAATAAATGTTTTACTCTCCCATAGATATTCAAAGATTTAAGGAGGTATTTTCTGTAACTTCTACATTTCTCAAAGTAGGAAGTTTGATGCATAAATGTTTCAAAAATTTAATGAGCATTTAATAAAAATGAAAATATCACAGGAACTTCAATCACTCACACACACACACACACACACACACACACACACACACATAGTGGCAAAATGAAGAATAGTATTAAGTCATAAGTCCTAATCATCTAGCTCTGTCATCAATGGTTCATTAATTTGATTCAAAAATTTTAAGAGAACGAGGACAATACAAATACAATTGAAGACCCCTTGGTTTGTATTCCGTTCCTACACTATCTTCCTCCCTTTCCTTTCCTGCTTGGAAGTTGCTACCCCTTACTTGGGATAAGTCAGAGAATGTTCCTCACTGTCTCACACAGCCCCCAGCAGGATTGTGTTCTTGAGTCCATGGTAATAAATAGTTTGATTATAGAACCTTTATTGGCTTTATTTTTCCTCTTTTTACTTCCCAGCTCCTCTCATGGACTTTCCTTTGATAATCCCCCAAATAAATTCATACAAAAATCTTTGCCTCTATTCTGTTCTGTTGTAGCCAACTAAAACCTTCACAGTAAAAAGAAAGAAGAAAGAAAGAAAGAAAGAAAGAAAGAAAGAAAGAAAGAAAGAAAGGAAAGGAAACATCTAGTATGTTTTGTTTTTGATATCCTTTGTTTCAGAAAAAACTTTGGGGATGTTTTTGGCTCAGTTTGTCAGTATTCTTCCTGGTTTGTTTATTTATTTTTTATTTTTTAAAAAATTTTTAATGTTTATTTATTTTTGAGAGAGAAAGAGAGTGTGAGCAAGGGAAGGGCAGAAAGAAACGGAGACACAGAATCTGAAGCAGGCTCCAGGCTCTGAGTTGTCAGCACAGAGCCCAATGCGGGGCTCGAATCCATGAACCGGAGATCCTGACCTGAGCCGAAGTCGGACACTTAACGAACTGAGCCACCCAGGAACCCCTGTTTATTTATTTTTTTAAACTTTCAGCACCCAATTATCAGATAGACATGTTTCCACATTTCGTTCAAAATTTTTTCTATACTTCTTATGTATATGTAATCCACCTGGAATTTATTTTTCTTTATGGTGTGAGATAAGGATCTAATTTTATTTATCCTGAGAGGAATAAACAACCCAGCATCACTTATTGAACAGAATAGTCATCATTTCCTCACCTATTATTAGTAACTACCTTTTTGATCCATGAAGTTCCCATATGTGAATGGAATGTTTGTGGGCTCTTCTATTCCACTGAGATGTTTTTTCTACTTCTGGACCAATATCACACACTCTGTATATTATAACTTTGTAATGAGTTTTATTATCTTGTAGGGTAAATTCCATTTTATTTTAGTAATTGTTTAAATTTTAAGACATATGATTTCTTCCTTTTCACATTAACCTGTTTGTTCCATTTTAGTCTTTCCTTCCTAAGTTATTGTCTCTTTTAAAGGAAGCTATTCTCCAACTCATTTATGTGAACATATTAAGTGTAATTACTTAAAGCATATAATTTGAGAATAATTTATAATATTAATGCTGATTTCATTTCTGAACCCAAGTATATAATTTTTGGTGTTCAATCTTACATTTAATATATTTTACCCTCTGCTTGGAGCAGAGCATGTGAGTTCATTGTGCTGTCATCTCTTATATAATGAAGTCCAAAGAAATATAACAATGTTCTACCTGATTTTCTGAAAAGCAATTGCATCTGCATCAGTTGTATGTAATGCAGAAAACAGCAATTTCACTTCCTTCTTCCTGGCTTCCTGGATTCAAGGGCCCCTCTTCAAACTCCAATTTTATTGGCCTATTAGAATCATCTCCTGGAGTATAAGTAAAACAAACCTCTTCCAACTCTATCAGTAGTACCTCTTACTTCATGCATATTTGAAAGGGTGTAACAATACAGTTAGTATTAATTTAGTTAAATTAGAATAAAAATGTATTCCATGACATGCATTTATTTATAGCTTAACTTTTTACCAGCAAGGATTTCAGAGTACAACATACAATTCTCTTCTTTCAAGAGTAAAGAAGAAGAAATAAAAGTGGGTAATGCTGATTGCAGCCAATTATAAAATGCCACAATTTCAGTGTTCAAGGCCTCTGATCTAGGATGTCCTTATCTCTGGCCAGCTTCACCAGCCAGAACAGGAGCCAAACTGGTTAACTTCCAAATAGATTTGGGTTTTATTTATTAATTTTTAATTTTAGATTCATTGTTTATTCAAAATGTGGAAGTGTCAGTGATAAACTGTTCTTTAATTATCAGAAAACCATCTTGATTTTCATATAAAGTAAAGGGCTATGGTGGACCTGTTCTCTAACTTGTTCTCTAACCTGTTCTGTTGTTATAATTAGCATGTTTAAAAAGGTAAAGTTCAGGACAAGTGAGCAATGTCTTCCCCACCCAGAATATGTCCTTAAAATAGAAACAAATGTTTGGTTTTTTTCTCTCTCAGCAGCTACTTCCTTTCATTTATTGGTAACCACATGAGGCCATAAAGAAGAGACACATGATGCCTTGTTAAAACAGACTTTCTTTTAAGTTAAATCAGTACTACCTTACATTGCATAACTTCACATGGGTAATATAACAAAGATTATAAAATATGTGATTATTTCAATAAGAAATATGCGTATGTATATACATATATTATACATATAAATACACACACACACAGAGGGGGAGGGAGGGAGAGAGACAGAGATGTACCTATTAATATACAGGTTGGGCTTAACATATACCTGTACATAAAAGTTATTTTTAGAATCTATACACCTACATAGAATAGGAGGACAAGAGACATACCTTAATAACGATGTGAGTCAGAGCGTAGAAAGTTGATCTGTTAGAAACTCTCCACAAATATCAGCTGCATGTGCCTAATTACTAATTGGCCTGCCATGAATTTCCTATTTTTCCTAATAGTTCTAGAAATGATAAAGTGTCGTTTTTGTTTACGACACGCATTTAATTTCAATCACCTCAACAAATGGCCTGTTCAGATGATTAACGTTTATAACTCTGGCCATATCTTTACTCGTTAGTACCTTCTTAAAGATTAACCACCCTTTTTAAGCTACTCAACGTATAGAGGCATAATGTTCCCAAAGGGACATGCACAACTCATTTACATCGACCAGTAACACTAAGGTAGACTTATGTCGTTGCTTTACAAATCTTTGACAATTTGAGACGTCTTGCTCTTCAGTCGGTGTAGGGGTTTATGTTCTTTTCACAGTTCTTAGACTGGCATACTTTCAGAAGCCAAAAATGGTGTCAAAAAGAAGGATACCTTCCAGGCACCATTCTCTCAGCACCTATGAGGTCCTGTTTGCAGCTCTCTTTGCCTTATTGGTGGTGCTCTGTGCCGGATTACTCGCAGTGTCCTGGCTGGCGATCGAGGGATCAGAAGGAGGTAAGCCCTGTGGCTTTGGCTAAGGAAAAGGCTCTCAGAGGAATGTGCCCACGTTAATCTCGGTTATCCTGCCAGGATGTTTTATCCGTTTTCTGTGCTTTCATGACAAGATACCTATGTCGCATTCAGATGCTTTCTGTAGTTCACTTCACAGAATATTAGAAAATCAGCTGGTATCGAATTTGGAATTTAATTCAGAATTAAAGCATGAGCCTAAGTTTTTTAAAAATAAAACATGTTAAGCAAGGCTTTTTGTTTTTTGTGTTTTTTGTTTTTTTCAGTTTTAACATATAACAAAGTTTCATAGTCCAGATTTCTTCTGATCGAATTTAAATCATAAATATATAAAAACATTGTTAAGTACTCAAATCAGTAAGTAGGCAAGGTTAAAGGAAACATATTGTTTATTTCTAGGGAATAACATTTTCATTTTCTCATTAGTCCAACAATCTGCACTGCAACAATATAAGGGAACTTAGATAAAATTGTAGACTTAGAAAGGTCTCAAGCTGCCTGAATAACAATTTGCAATAACTAGAAATTGGGAAAGGTAACTATTATTTACAGCTAAATTATCTATACCATCAGCTTTTCAAAGCTCCAAATATATTCTCTTGTTACAACAAATCTATCAGTTAGTTGTCACCCTTATTTTAGAGGAGAGGAATCAGAGACAAAGTAATTTAAGTAATTTGTTAAAATTTGTATCAGTACTTTATAGTTTTAAAAAATAATTCCAATATAATTCAATTTAAATACTATATACAAGGGATGTATTTTAAAGAGAAAGAAGATTGGGGATATTTTATATAGAGTTCCACTTAGACTTTTAGAAAAGTGGCTGCTTTGGTCTTACTTAAATGCTACAAGTAACTGGAAGAATGTGTGATCATTTGAGAGTCCACTGGAATCTTGGTGCTCCATGAAGGTACAAAAGTTATTTTACAAGTAAAACAAAAATAAATATTTATAAATGTTAATGTGATTTAATAGAACAACTGAATATAAAAAAGGAGTTGAGTTACATCTACAATAGAACAATAGAGGGCATAGACATGCTACTTTTAATGCATTGCTTTACTTTTTATTAAAAATCATTTTAGACTTACAAAAAGATTGCAAAAATTGTAGGGTTCTTATATAGCTTTGCCTATCTTCACCTAATGTCAGTATCCTGTATATTCATAGTACAATTGCTACAACCAGGAAATTAACATTATTGTATCAACCACACATTTTTATTCAAAATTTGCCAGTTTTCCCACTAATGTCCTTTACCTGCTCAGGATCCAAACCAGATTCCTACACAGGATTTAGTTATTATGTTCCCTCAGTCTCCTCCAATGCAGGACAGTTCCTCAGTCTTTCTTTGTCTTTCACACTTAAATATGGAAATCTAAACGTAATTCTGAGTTTTTAAAAACAAATGAAATACCATAAATGATAATATATTCTACCAATTATGCAATGATAACTGTTGAGACTGAATGCAACTTTATTGCTTAAGTTATTTCTAATGTTCCTTCTGGCCTGGGAAGTTTGGTGTCAATGTATGATAGATGCTGGGTTCTAAAGTATGTCAATCAATGTCCAAATTCCAGATCTGTCACTTATGACCTTTATCACCTTGGGAAATTTTCACAATGAATCGTAGCTCCAATTTCCCCATGTGGGAAAAGGAGAAATAGTATCTTCTCATACCATAATGTGAGAATTATATATTATTATTATTACTACATTTACTAATGATTTTATCATTGTCTTTCAGTTGAAATGTCTCATTTTAATTTAAATTTGTATCAAAAAAGATATTCTGTTAAAGGGATTATGCAAAACTTGATGACACATTTTATTACCCATGTTTATTTTTAATTTATTACCTTTCCACTTACATTTTTTATTATATTGAGATAATATACTTTCTGCAGCATTCTTAATAACTTCTCCAATAAAAACAGTCACCATGTAACAGCAAAAGGTCATACATGCCAACTTTATAATTACTGGAATAAAAAAAGTAGTTTCACATCTATCTTTCAAAGTAACACATACACTGAAACCTTCACAGCAATCCACATGTAGAAAACCAACAGTGTCCCTGGATGCTGGGTGTTCAAGAAGTATCTGAAAGCAGCTACAAAACTTCTAAAACTTTTAATGGTATATTTCTCACCATGAGTCCCTGGATCAGTTCCCCAAATTGGTGAAAGTTTATCCCTTATCTTCCAACAGGAATCTCAGTAGTTAAACACACACACACACACACACACACACACACACACATACACACACACTTGGAAGCTTGGACTGTGGGTTAGATTTCAAAGAAAAGGAAAAAATGGTAGGATAAAGAAGCTTATTTTTAATCTTGTAAAACAACCACATAGCTTTAAAAAAATCACCTAATTATGGAACATGAAGTCTACAAAGAAAAATCAAGAAATACCACTCCAACACACGAAGCAAGAACTTTATGTCTGAGTATCAACCAGAATGTGCATATTCTCTCTTATTCATAACTCATATTGTTAGTGTTTTATTTCTTATTAATTCATTCAGATGCAGTGTTTGGAAAAAGTCACAAAACCGGAGGGACATTGAAAATAACAGCTGGAGCCACGTATAATCCTAATTTGCAAGACAAACTCTCAGTGGATTTCAAAATTCTTGCTTTTGACCTTCAGCAAATGGTAGGAGATTGTCTTTTTTCAGCCAATTTAAAATTTCAAAACATAGTTTCACTAACTACTTGCCAAAAGATACATAGATCCCATTTTCTTACTTTGAGAAAATTAGTAACTAAATGTAATGTGCCCAGGATGCTTAAATATATGAGTCCTATCACCACACTGAAGGAAACTGCCCATGATCCAATTCTAAGCAGAAAAAAAGATCAATTTGTTTAAAATGTATGATAAAAGTTTAAATCTAAAATATACTAGTTTGGGGCGCCTGGGTGGCTCAATCAGTTAAGTGTCCGACTTCGGCTCAGGTCATGATCTCACGGTTCGTGGGTTCGAGCCCCGCGTCAGGCTCTGTGCTGACAGCTGAGAGTCTGGAGCCTGCTTTGGATTCTGTGTGTATCTCTCTCTCTGTTCCTCCCCTGCTCACACTGTCTCTATCTCTCTCTCTCAAAAATAAATAAAAACATTTTAAAAAAATAAAATATACTATGTTTTTTAAACTCTTTTTTTTAGATAGATGATGTCTTTCAATCAAGTAATCTGAAAAATGAATACAAAAACTCAAGAATTTTAGGATTTGAGTAAGTATAGCCCAAAATTTTTCTATTGCTAGAAAGAAAGCCCAGAATCACAAAATAGAATTTTTGTTTTACTAATATTTGGTAACTGTAAAGCAGGGTGACCCGCTGTCAGGAGAAAAGGGAACATTTAAAATTTCAACATTTTTCTAAGGATTTTGTGAGAAAAGTGGCATAGCATAAGCTTTCATATATAGTACAAATAATAACTCTGGATAATTTATCTTATGTAAAAATGTTTCTCTCTCCTGAGTAAAATCTTGCGGAGACACATGGATAGTGCTGGGGTTGAATGTATGCAGGTGCAGATAGAGTGTTTGATTTGCTCTGAACATGTTAAAAAAGCTCACATATCACACTCCATTTACACCGAAAGTCACAAAGAGAAGACAATCACTGTTGCACCCAGAAAGCATAAGGGGACAATGCAAAGTCACTACCGATAAAATGTGAATATTCATTAATTTTACTTTTATTGATTTATCATTTACTAGACATATATCATGTATTGTAGTGACTAATGTTACTAAACATGACATGGCAAGTTGTATATTCAGTTAGTAGAATAAGAATGCAGGAGAAAGGAAGATTTTAAATGAGGTAGTCTGCCTTCGCTTGTCTGCTTTGGGCTGGAATGCCCACAGCCTTAGTACGAAATTCATTGTCATCCAACAAAAGAAAGCAATTCACACTGCTTAAAATGGATTCCAGTATACAAGGATATCTGATAAAAATTAGGAAACCATTCTCAATGTTGCTGTGAACATCATTGTTACTGAGGTGTTTTACTTGTTTCTTTATAATTTCAGTTGCTAGAAAATTATTTCTTATTCTCAACCACATCTTTATTTCTTTAGCTCTCACCCACTGATCCTGATGCTAGTTCTTAAGTTTTTACAGAATAAATGTATCTCTATCTTTATATCTCAGTCTTGCAAATACCTGAAGATTGTTTTTAGTGTTAACATTTTAAATGTGGATAGGTAATCTCTGGGTTTTGTCTAAGAAAACACTCTGACCCTCTATTTTCCTTTCCCCACTCCGTGAAGGTTTCTGTACTAGCCCTACCATATCACCTGTACACTCGCAAAAGTATCCTGCTTTCTCTCTTTTATATACTTTTTCACTGCCTGGACCTGCATTTCTCCCATAGTGTATATTACATCCATCCTTACAAGCCATTAAGAACCAGTCCATGCATCTCCCACAGGGATGCTCACCTGACACTCTCTCCCCAGTTAGGTATGTCCCTGACCTGCTCACTTAGCATCTTGTATCTATAAATAAAGTCATAATCTTCATACTATAATAAATTATTAATTTATCTCCTTTGTTAGACTATGAGCTCCATCAGGGCGAAGAATATCTTTGATATCTGTATTTCCAGAAACTAGTTGATGTCTGTCTCAGAGGATGTGCTTTATAAAGTCCTAGAAAATAAATAAACCATTTCCTTGACATCTGATGTTGATACACTGAGTACTATGTTAGGTGCTACAAGTTTTCTTTAGCTCTTGTCCTACAGATATAAAAATAACTATACTCTGGCTAGGGCCTTAACTTTTTATTAGAATAGAATTTTAATTTAAAAAATTCTAAACTAGTTCTCTGAAAGCACAAGAGTGTTAAAAATTCAAGAGCCCCTCAGGTTAGAAAGGAGGGTCATGGAAGGTTTCACCTGATAAGCATGAGACAAGACTACTTCAGGAGAGGAGAAAAGGGAAGCAATTTCTGTTACAGAAAAAAGAATTGATTGTTGCATATTAATGATATTTTCTGGCTGTCAGTGAGTGTCCAACAATATGTCAAGATAACAGGAAGGTGTTGAATATAAGCCTAGGAGTCTGACATTTAACCTTTTTCAAATGGAAGCCATAAGCGACTCTCGGTCAATGGAGAAATTCAATGAATCTAACTGTAGAGTAAGTCTCATCTTCTACCTCAGATCAAGAACAACTGAGTCAGAGAGCCTGGTGACAAAGATACTAGGTAAAAGAATCCTTAATTCCTAATGACCAAATAGGGTAAGGAAGGTCAAGTCAAAGGCAGAGATCTCATTTAGAAAAACAATCACAATGTCAAATGAGGATTATTTAATGGGCAGAAGAGGACTCAGGGCCTTGTCATTTCTTGTTGGAACAAAACTAATCCTATCAGTGGAAGTCACAATGAAAATAACAATAATAAAAAAAGTTTAAAAATCTCTTTCATTCTTCTTTCTTTCCTTTCTTCTTTCTCATCTATTTATCTACCTATACTTATTCTTTATCAAATTGTATATTCATGACATCTTAGTCCCAGTGGCCAAACAACCCTACACCCATCTACTGTCTTCATTCTTGCCTACAATACAGAGCCTTCTACTCTTTGTTTTCCAGGACTTATTATCAGCAAAAGCCTCTTTCATGGGCTCAGTATCAGGACTGGAAGGAGACATGTGGACTCTTAGGAAAGGCTTTTGTTTGTATGTTTGTTTGGTTTAGGTTTTTATTGTTGTTTTTGTCTTTCTCAGAGGAGTATTTTTAAAATATTTATTCAATATTCTGTGAGAATAAAAACATGAATGCAAATATTTTTTGCTCTTCATATCCACAGTTATCCACATCTACAACATGCTAGATAACTTTATTTTTACTAGATGAGGAAAGATTGCTGAATATAGCTTTTTATATATAGGCTTGGTAGATTATCAAGATATTGATATTGTTATCAAGAAATTGATAACAAGATTATTACCATTTATCAAACCCAGAATTTTCTTTGATATTTAATAAATAATCTTTTATTTCTCTAGAAGGTAAAATCACTATACTGGAAAACATAAATTATTTGCGCTGAGGAATTCTTTCTTTCTCCTCTTTCATAAGAGGACCAATGTAGTACCTAAACCTTGCTATGAATTTTATAATGATTCACAAATAATACACTGTATCAGTGTAGAGATACTTTCACCCACTTGTACCTGAACTACTTTTTAATCAGAAGTAAGTTTTTTAAAGATGCATTGCAAAAGAATTTCATGAAAATATCTGTAAGATAAATTATAGGTCAGTTCTTTGGGCAACTGAGAAGAGAAAGATAGGAAAAGAAATTCAGAAACAAGAAAGAAAGCAACTAGCAAACATTTAATTTTACTTTAAATAATCATTTATAAAATGATATACTCTACTCAGAATAAAGCAGCAGACTCCTAATTAGCTTTATAAATTATTTTAATTTTAAACTCCAATTAATAAAATGTGCAACAGACATAACTGAATTCCCAACTAACCATATCCACAGCAACAGTGAAAAATACATCTAAAAATCCCTTAAAATACCTATTTTCCCTTTTCTTACTGATCTCAATTAAACTCACACTATATTCACATATATGTGGTCACATTATAACACTCAGAAAACTAAACTTAGTCATCCAGGTATCCTTCTTTCCTTTTAAAAATATTCCTTAATATCAGGGCACCTGGGTGGTCCAGTTGGTTAAGCATCAGACTTTTGATTTCAGCTCAGCTCATGACCTCATGGTTAGTGAGTTCAAGTCCCACACCGGGCTCTCTGCTGTCAGCACAGAGTCTGCTTTGGGATTCCCTCTCGCTGGCCCTCCCTCGCTCACACATGCTTTTTCTCTAAATAAACATTAAAATATATATGTTACTTAATAGCAACCCCTGCTCCTCTATTAAAGTGTGTGTGTGTGTGTGTGTGGCCACTCTGCAGGTTTGCTCTCCTCTGGGAACACTTGATGTTTTCTGCTTTATGGAAAGTGCTTGTACTCAGAGACCATTTAGAAGTTGATTCTTTTAATAAAGTGCTGTTTACCCTTTGTGGCAATATGCAGCTTATTTTGCCCTTTGAGCACAGATGAGTCACAAAGTCAGGAAAGGAAAGGCTTTTGTTTACTCAGCAACCTTAGAGGTTATCGATATCATTAAGAAAATAAGAGATAAGGAACATTTTGATTTATTGCACACAGGTTCTCTGTACAATGATAGGCTTTATCTGCCTCACAAAAACAGCTCGGATATTCCACTGAAATAAGTACTTTGAAATGAAAGTGGCCATTGTTACGTTGTCATTGTTGTAGTTTTTTAAAGGAAAAATTCTCATTTACCTTAATAAATAAAATCCATCTCATAGCAGTGATAGAAATCAGTATCAAACCAATCAAATAACAGCTTTAGCTTTCTCATTAGGTGAAACACAAGTGTTTATTATGGTTTTCTCAATTTCTAAATATATGTCTCATCATTTACACTGAATAAGAAAAGAAATTTTAAAAAACACAACTGTATGTGATATATGTTAACTAACTGGAATTAAAATAAAAAGCTTAAAATAAAGGAAGAAATTTGTAAAAATAAACAAATAAATACAGATATTGAATATGTAACTCTTGTTCTTCCAAAGTATAAATAATTAAATAAAATGTATAATTTGCAACTAAGAAAATACATCTTTCATACAAAATGTTTTATGCCTGAGAATGAACTACTCCAGTTATTTTCAATGCAATGAAGGAAAATTCCAGACTTGTACTTTCTCTACCAAAAATGCCTTACATCTTCACTCTCTAACTCAAATTTTTAAAAAAGCAAGCGGTCAAATTAAACATGTGGGAATTTACAGAAAGAAACAACTCAGATATAGGAGCGCCTGGGTGTCTAGGTCAGGTACGCATCCAACTCTTGATTTTGGCTCAGGTCATGATCTCATGGATCACGAGTTCAAGCCCCGCCCATTTGTTTCTGTGCTGACAGCACTGAGCAAGAGCTTGGAATTCTTTCTCTCCCTTTCTCTCTGCCCCTCCCCCACTCATGCATGCTCACTCTTTCATTCTCTTTCTTTCTCTCAAAATAAACATTTTTTTAAAAAAGAAATAGCTCAGATTTATCAGAATTGAATTAAAGTGTTAGAACTGTCTACCGTGCAATCAACAGTAAGTTTAAAATATATATCTGAAGATCGAGAAATGTATTTAATCCTGTCCATATTTAATCCTGTCCGTTTAACTAAAGGGGGGTGCATAACTGAAGTTAAGGAGGGAAATCAGAAGCAGGAGGAGGAAGTGGAGGAGGAGGAGGAGAGTAGAAGGATGGGGTAGGAAGGAAATAGGACAGGGAGGAGAGTGTCAGAGGAGGAAGAAAGGGAGAGGCAGAGGGTGAGAGAGGCTTCTCATTTACAAAATTTGGTTGCTATGATTAAATAAAGTTAAATATTCTGACTTTTAAAAATAATTTATTTAATAGAGGTGAAGTGTGAAGGAAGAGAAAAAAGAAGTTCTATTTCCTGAAATTATGGAGGGAAAAAATATCTATCCCTTCCTCCCCAAAACCCAACTTCTATTTTCCCCATCTATTTGAATATAAAAATCTAGTAACAATACAAAATAAAAACCTGGACCTGCATCTAAGTAAATGTACTGCATTGTCTTTCCTCTTGACAAATAGTCACTATGGTGTTGATAGGGGTGGTGTTGGGGGTATGGGAATGGGAACTATATAAAAGCCCTTATGTAAACAGAGACTCTGGACTTCATTCCAATCTCTGATAGTAATAAGCTGTATAACTCTGGGCAAAGTTACCTACATTAGTCCAAGCCTCAATCTTCTTGTTGCTAAAATAGGTGCCAAAGTATGGAAAGATCCCAAATGGAAAGTATCACAGTGCTGTGATAAACATTGGGATGCATGTACCCTTTCAAATCAGTACTCCTATATATCCTTTGAATAAATACCTAGTAGTGCAATTTCTAGGTCACAGCTTAGTTCTATTTTTAACTTTTTGAGAAACCTACACACTATTTTCCAGAGTGGCTGCACCAGTTTGCATTCCCACCAATAGTGCAAAAGTCTTCTCTTTTCTCCACATTCTCAACAACATCTGTTGTTTCTTGAGTTGTTGATTTTAGCCATTCTGACAGGTGTGAGGTCATATCTCATTGTGGTTTTGATTTGTATTTTTCTGATGATTAGTGATGTTGGGCATCTTTTCATGTGTCTGTTAGCCATCTGGATGTCTTCTTTGGAAAAGTGTCTAATCATGTCTTCTACCCATTTCCTCACTGAATTATTTGTTTTATGGGTGTTGAGTTTGATAAGTTCTTAATAGATTTTGGATACTAACCTTTTATCTGATGTCATTTGCAAATATCTTCTCCTATTCTGTTAGTTGCCTTTTAGTTTTGTTGATTGTTTCTTTTGCCATGCAGAAGCTTTTTAACTTGATAAGGTCTCAAATGCTTTATTTCCCTTGCCTCCAGGGCTGTGTCTAGTAAGAAGTTGCTGTGGCTGAACTCAAAGAGGTTGCTGCCTGTTTTCTCCTCTAGGATTTTGATGGTTTCCTGTCTCATGCTTAGGTCTTTCATCCATTTTGAAATTATTTTTGTGTATGGTGTAAAAAAGTGGTCCAGGTTCATTTTTCTGCAGGTTGCTCTCCAGTTTTCCCAACACCATTTGCTGAAGAGACTGTCTGTTTTCCATTGGATACTCTTTCCTGGTTTGTAGAAGATTAGTTGGGCATAGGTTTGTGGGTCCATTTCTGGGTTCTCTATTCTGTTCCATTGATCCTTGTGTCTGTTTTTGTGCCACTACCATACTGTCTGGATTATTACAGCTTTGTAGTACAGGCTAAAGTCCAGGATGATGCCTCAGCGCTTTGGTTTCCTTTTTCAATATTACATCGACTTGGGGTTCTTTTGTGGTGCCATATGAATTTTGAGGATTATTTGTTATAGCTCTGTGAAGAATGCTGGTGTTATTTTGATAGGGACGGCACTGAATGTGTCTATTGCCTTGGTTAATATTGACATTTTAACAATATTTGTTATTTCAATCCATGAGCATGGAATGTTTTCCATTTCATGGTGCCTTTTTAAAATTTCTTTCATAAGCTTTCTACATTTTTCAGAGGACAGATCTTTCACCTCTTTGGTTAGGTTTATTCCTATGTATTTTATGGGTTTTGGGGCAATTGCAAATGGGATAGATTCCTTGTTTTTTCTTTCTGCTTCTTCGTTATTGGTGTATAGAAATGAAACCAATTTCTGTACAATGATTTTATATCCTGTGACTTTTCTGAATTCACATATGTGTTGTAGAAGTTTTTTGGTGGAGTCTTTCTTGTTTTCCATTTATTGTATCATGAACAATGAACATGAACATGAAAGTTTGACTTCTTCTTAGCCAATTTGTATATCATTTATTTCTTTTTGTTGTCTGATTGCTGAGGTGAGTTCTTCCAGTACTATGTTGAACAACAGTGGTGAGAGTGGACATCACTGTCATGTTTCTGATCTTAGGGGGACAGCTCTCAGTTTTTCCCCATTGAGGATGATATTAAGTTGTGGGCCTTTCAAAAATGGCCTCTATGATGTTGAGGTATTTTCCTTCTATCACTACTTTCTTGAGGGTTTCTATCAAGAAAAGATGTTGTATTTTGTCAAATTTTTTTTCTAGATCTATTGAGAGGATCATATGGTTCCTATCCTTTCTTTTATTAATGTGGTGTATCACATTAATTGATTTGCAAATGTTGAACCAGTTCTGAAGCCCAGGAATAAATCCCACTTGATCATGGTGAATAATTCTTTGGCCAGTTAGGATTTTTAAAACTTCAATTAACAACACATGACTAGGGGCACGCCTGGGTGGCTCAGTTGGTTTAGCATCCTGCTCTTGATTTCAGCTCAGGTCATGGTCTCGCAGTTGTGATCCAGTCCCACATGTGTCTCCACCCAAAATGTGTAGTTTGCTTAAGATTCTCTCTCTCTCTCCTTAATCTTCTTCCTCTTCTTTTTCTCCTTCTTCTTCTTCTTCTTCTTCTTCTTCTTCTTCTTCTTCTTCTTCTTCTCCTGCCTCTCCCCTGCTCATGCTATTGCTGTCTTTTCCCCCAGCCCCCACCAAAACATGACTAAAAGTGCCATAAACAGCAAATGCTGTTATCATCTGACATCACAAGAAACTAGAGATTTCAGCAGAGCTTAGGTCAATGGTACAATGACAATGACATAATCTGGAATTTGGGTGCTTTTCTTCTTTCGCTATGCCATTTTTAGTTTATCAACCAAAGCTTGGTACCAAGATGGAAGTGGCAAGTTCTGACAATCATATGTAAATTAATAATGTTGAACAAAGAAGAGTAGTAGCCTTTCCCAAGTGGATATGGACAAATTTTCCAGAAGGTTCTCATCAGTGTCCCCTCAGAGTCCAGTCACCAAGCCACCAAGCCTCATTCATATGCCCATGAATAAAATTGCCATTGACATGAGGAATGGTTGGAGAAGAGATCACTTTCCTGAGAAAATGGAGAATTATTCTCAAATAAAATTAAGGATCATTCAGCATGGAAAAGTTAATGAAGGTGGAAGAGTAAAAAATTAATGTGTGACAAAATGTATCCTTTTCAAAGACTGCAAGTTGTTCCATGTATGTGTAAATTTGGGGAACTCTGAACTAAACAGTTACTAAGAAGGCTTCTCATTTACAAGATTTGGTTTCTATGATTTATGCAAAGTTAAACACTCTGACTTTTGAAAATAACTTATTTAATAGAGGTAAAGTATGAAATTATTATATCAGAGTAAGCCACTTCATTTCAAAAATGAAAAACCAGCTACATAGAAAAGAATCCCTCTGCTAAACTGTGAAATCTGAACAGTGGAATAGATAATAAGAAATAATATTGTACCTGGAGGACATGCTGATCTACTGTGATATTCAAGGAACATTCTGATCCAATATGTAATCCTGGAAGGATACCAAGCCCTACCAAGATAATGGAATGGGTGGACAAAGAACACGTTTAGAGTTGATGAAGACTTTGAAAAATCTTACTAACTTATAGATGCCACAAGGATATGAGAGTAACTGCCCAAATTTCAGAACCAGCAAACATACAATGCAAAATTTGATTCTCCCTAGTCTTCCTCTTTAGGGTCCAAGTATACTCAGTACCCTCAGCTTTCTGAGGGGAACACAATGAAGATCAAGGCTAGAGTTTGTCTCCCAAGTGGTTTTACCCCTAGAAGAATACCATGAGCCAAGCAGAAGTGTAGGCAGGAAAGCAAAAGTCTCTCAAGTATCCCTATTGGGCCACAAATTTATTCATTTTTTAAATTTCTTTAAACTGTAAACAAATTACCAATGAAGCAAACTTTTTAAATAGATGTTTTGGAGGAGGGGATAAATAATAATGTTATGGTCAGAAATAATGTAGGCAAAATAATCCCAACTCTTGACTATGAGACTGAGTATCCCCAATAATCCCAAGTGTATGAATATTCTTTCTATCCCTTGAAATTAGGGCATATTTTGATATTTTATATTAAGAATAGTGAAGAAAAAGTAAATATCGATTCATTGCTCTAAACTTGCTATCAGGCCTTTATAAACTACATAGAAAACTTCTCTGAAATCAGTGAAACTCTCTTAGACTTCTCCCAACTTAGAAATCATCTGTGAAAAATTACAGATCCATACTTTTCTTTCCTTCACATAGTAAATTAAGAGTAAATATCATGATACCATGTGATTTTGTTTAATTTGACATGGGTAACCCTAGAGAAGAGACTGCTCTGAGGATTAGGGTACTAATGTAGAACTCAGAAAACTTTCTGGATATGTCTGTGTTATTGGACAAACATTCAGTCTTCCAATTCCCTTTTCTTCCACCTGTAAGTTAAGGTAATATTTGACATAACCTACCAAGGTTTACTACAAAAGTGTAATGAGGTGATAACTATAGAGAATTTCAAAGACCTCTTACATGAATTAAATACAAATCATTTGATGAAGGCTGACTTTTTCCTCTTATGTCATCTTTTGCTTTACAGAAATGGCAGCATTATAGTTATATTTGACCTTTTCTTTGCCCAGTGGGTGTCAGATGCAAATGTAAAAGAAGAACTGATTCAAGGCATTGAAGCAAATAAATCCAGCCAACTGGTCACTTTCCATATTGATTTAAGCAGCATTGATATCACAGGTATCTGTGAACATTATTTGATTTATTTGAATCATTAAGCTATGAAATTAAAATTCTAGCTATATACCAGGGAAGCAGTGGGATCGTCCTTGACTTTAGGAACATGTCTTATTGCCTGAGGTAACACATTTACATGAGAAATGTGAAATACAGAGAAATCGTATTTGAAGAAAGATATCAGTAAGGAAAAGTTTGTAAAATATCATATCAGAAAGGTTCTGAAAATATTGGCATACATAAATGTTTGTGGGTCACATCACATTCTTAGCATTTGTCAAGTACACCTTGACTTTCCAGGAAATCTCCAATAGTAAGTAACATTCATTACTTTCTGATAGAGTTATTGATGTTCTTAAATTACAAAGTCACGTGTCAAGCTCACTCTAATTAAGAACTTAAAAGAAGGAGAGGAAAAAACATAGAGAGCTCAATGTTTGATTCATCCCAGTTATTTATTAATAAAAAAATAAAGCTTCATTTTTAAAATAAGTAATTTTAATTTTTTTAGTGTTTATTTTTGAAAGAGGTAGACAAAGTATGAGTGGGGGAGGGGAAGAGAGAGAAGGAGACACAGAATCAGAAGCAGGGTCCAGGTTCTGAGATATCAGCACAGAGCCCAATGCAGGGCTTGAACCCACAAACTGAGAGATCATGACATGAGCTGAAGTCAGCCACTTAACTGACTGAGCCATGCAGGCACCCCTAAAATATGTAATTTTAAAATGAAAATAAATCAAAGGGGAAGAGATACAGGGCATTAAAAGTCATAGTGGGACAATAATGTCTATCAATGTCAAAGTTATTCTAAATTTCCCATTCTAGTTATCCTCCATCCAATTCAGTTCAACATACATTTACCTATATCTTCATTTTGGTTGAAGGCAATACTACGAATTTACCAGGTCCATCCAGGTCCACCATTCCTTACTTGTAAACCTTGGAGTCAAGTATGTTTCGGAATTTGGAAATTTTTGGACTTCAGGAAGCTAATCAGTATATAAATATCCACATCAAGTGAAATAAAGACAAACTTTAAATAGCCTAACACCAGTTTAAGCAGTTTTGCTACAGAACGAGATCAGTCAGTATAGGTTTCTCTCTAAATCAAATGGGTAAGAACAGGCAGAAGTTTTTGTTTTGTTTTTGATTTTGTAATACTAGATATGAAAGTTGCTTTTCCTTACAGTATTGGTTCATCAAGCACAGTTTTCTCATTCATTGAGTCTCCTCCTGTATCCTGCTGCACCTGTTTAGGGAGAAGACAACTAATGCTCTTAAGAACTTCCTCTACTGATGACTTAGTTCCTCTGGCACAACGGCTGGTGCAGAGACTTTTGTGGATCTTTGATTCAGATGAGCTAAAAACTACTATGAGTTAGAATAGATGATTTATCTTTGACACATTTAATCCTTACATTAATCTTATTACATGGTATCTTTACTAACCCTCACTTTACAGATGAGAAGACCAAAACACAGATAATTTTGATATATAGACTTAAATTTCACATGTATTTAGAGTTAGAAGATTCTGACCCAGGTGGCCTGACCTTAATGTTTGTGCTCTTAACCAATATACTAGTTTGTTTACAATTTTTTTAATGTTTATTTATTTATATAATGATAGAGAGAGAGAGAGAATGAGCAGGGGAAGGGTAGAGAGAGAGGGAGAGAGAAAGAATGTCAAGCAGGCTCCACACTCAAGGGGCTCGATCTCACAACCATGAGATCATTATCTGACCCAAAATCAAGAATCGAACTCTCAACTGACTGAGCCACCCAGGGACCCCTGTTTACGATGGTTTTATCTTTGAATAGCATTGATTGATACTTTCTTAATAGTCATTTTCTTCTAGAAAGTTGGTTTCTTATTATCTTTAGTTGAGTATGCATTAGTTTCTGGAAGTCTCTTCTGGCAATGTATTAACAGATATGCTGAAACTTATTTTCATGACTCCCTACAGTTGGGCTATTTGGGGATGGTTTTGAAAAATATTTATTTATTCAATAAAAGTATATCTTTGAGTTAACTGAAATAAATATCATAGATGCAATAAACGATATCAGCAACTAAAGTATATGCTCCACACATTGAAGTTACAGTTAATTTGTTGAACTATGTCAGGACATATTTATAAACATGATACCAAGCTTAATTACAGATATTTAAGTTTATAAGGTTAATATTTAGTTGTATCATGTGAATTTTTAATTTCTTACATTTAAAATTTGTTGAAATTTTAATAAATATCTTGGATTTTTATATAGTTCACAGCCAAATCAAACAATAAAAATTAAAAAATAAATTATTTATGAAAAAATCTAATAAATCTTGTTTTGTTATCCTCATCAAAGTTGTTTATGAAGCTGCTATAGATTTATAGGAATGAGACAACATAGAAATGAAGAAATACTAGAATAAACAACCTAGTCAATAGAAAAGAATATACCTCTTAACATACTTATCTAAATAGAGTTTTAAATAAAAACAAATTGACTAGCTGAGAGTTTTTCATAAGGAATGCTTTGGTTTCCTTTATATTGTACATTGTTGTCATTATACTTTTAAAACTATTGAATATTTTAAACAGTGAATGAAACAGCTAGTTTTTATGTTTTGTGTGAAAAGTACTTTATATTTAAACAGAACTTGGTTTTCAGTAGATATTATTATGTACAAGATTATTTTGACATCTTCCATATATTTCAGTGCAAAACCACTGATTCTAAGTTTGACATAATCTGGTGTGCAGTGTTATCTTAGTTGTCTTAAATATAAGTTATCTTCTATAACTATGATGAATAGATATCTTTCTTAAAACAAAGCAAACTTTTTGCACAAGTAAATTTTACATAGAGTATATACAGATTCTGGAAATTCATCAAATGATTCACAATCAAATAATGATAGAAACATCTGGCATAAGGTAGGATAAAATGGGAACTCTAAAGGATCAGACGTCTTTTGAAAGACATGCAAACTGCTCTCACTGTTTTGTAATATATTTATATTATAATCCCAAACTTTAAATCAACTTTGCTTTATTCCAGCATCTTTGGAGAATTTCTCTACAGTAAGTCCTGCCACAACTTCAGGTCAGTACTGATGGCATTTTTTTTAAATATAACTTGGGGGCACCTGGCTGGCTCAGTCGGTTAAGCATTGGACTTCGGCTCAGGTCATGATCTCGCAGTCCATGAGTTTAAGCCCCTCATTGGCTCCGTGCTGACAGTACGGAGCCTGCTTGGGATTCTCTCTTTCTCTGCCCCTCTCGTGCTTTCTCTTTCTCTCAAAAATAACTTGGTGGTCATCAAGCTCCATGACATTAGAAAAGGATATTTTTTTCATAGCCCTTTCTGAGACATTTATTCTTCATATTAAAATGTAAAAAGTGTACCTTTAGTTAAGAACAATGTAATTCATAATAGTGCAGAGTTCATAATGCCTAGTTACACATACCAAGGGCATGCATTTTTAATTTCAATGTTCCTTTCATATTTTAAACTATTTATATATGGTGTATGTGTGTGTGTGTGTGTGTGAGAGAGACAGAGAGAGAGAGAGAGAGAAAGAGTGTGTTTGTGTGTGTGTGTTTGTGTGTGTATGTATGTGTGTAGCATCCTAAAATGTGGCTCTAATCTTCCAGGCTTGGAGATGAATCCATAACATTTGTGAGATCACTAGAAATAAAGAAAAAAACATTTAAAAGAGAATCAAATGATGACTTTCAGAATATATTGCATCTTGAGAAAGGAAAATCCAAAGCTTAATGTTAACTTTGCTCTGTTCCAGCATTTCCGTACTCCATCTTTCTAGCTATAATTGGTTATTACTGCTCATAAAATTCAGAACTTCACTTTCTTTCACCAAGATCACACCACTATCAAAAGTTTGCTTTGGGAGACTGTCAATAATTTTAAAATTAACCTAGCTGATCTTAAAATGTAAAATTACTATGTTGTAGAAAAATAATTTAAATTGAAGTCAGGAGATTTAAGCATCTATCCTGGTCCGCCAATTACCAAAACCACTGGACACATCTCTTTACCCCTCTGAAAAGCTACTGCCCATAAATTTCAAATAATAAATTGTTCTGAATATTTCAAAGTCATCCCAAATATAAAATTTATATATAAATTATTTTTTAAGTATAAATTGTTATAGAAACTATAAAGATATTACTTTCAGTATTATCTATTATCATGATCATTTTTATAATATTTGAAAGATCTACATTTTTTAAAAGTGTCTTCTTGGGCCAGGTACTATATTTTACCACCATTGCCTCATTTACTCCTCAGAATGATTCTTTAGAGAAGTAATATTTTTTCCACTTAAAAAAAAAATAAGTAATAAGCAATGTGCCCGGAGTCACACAGCTATGAAGTGTCAAACTAAGGAACTAAAAAGCAATTCCATTAGACTCCAAAGCCCGTGGTCTAAGCATATCTCAAGCTTCTGTTTCACATAACACCATATTAACCTAGAAAATTTAAGTCTAATATCATTAAGATATTAATGAATCTTTGTGTTTCATTATTGGTCATGAATAACATCTTCTCTACTTAAAAAGTCAAAGATAACTTAAGAAACTTCTGCTCTACAATTCTAAAAACCAATGAAAACATAAAAGATTTATTCTTGGATCCAGATACAAAAGACATTTTCTTAGTTAATAGATCATTATAATTCACAGTAACTTTAAAAACAGGTTAAATATTAAACACAGAGAATACACAATAAATTCCTAATAATCAGTTTTAAAAGGTAATAATTATCTTAATACCATTTCTTTTTACAGGCAAGCTAATAACCAGCAGTCCTCTGGCAACTCCAGGTCAGTTTAAGTAATTTTATTTACACCTTTTTAAAAAGTTTTCATTTATGTTTTATTTTAGGCCTTGAGAATTCTCTCCTATCACGGCCGTTAAAGTTACTCTTATTTTATGAATAAGAAAATTGGAGTATAAAAGTGTGCAGCTTTAGCCTAAGATTTCACCAAAAGTGAGCAATGATTTAAGGCTAATGGCTGGATTGTCTGACCTCACTCCAGTCCTCTATTAGAATACTGGTTATTATCTGATACTAAGAATGCCACCAATAGTGTCAAAATGTTTGCCAGAGGGATGTAAGTTTCATCAGGGATTTTTCTTCTTTGATTATTCTGTCTGCATACAAAGTAGAAATGCTTGCTCTCTCAACACAATACGAGTTGCCAAACCAGCACCAAGATAACCTTAGGTTCATTCATTCAACAAGTTTTCATTAAATGACTAACTTGTGCTAACTCCCAGTATGTACCATTGATGTGTCCATATTTTTGTATTCCTAGTAATTGTCTACTGTGTCTATCTATTTGTCAACTAAAGTGCCCTCTCAGGTCCTAATTTAATCTTCATGTTGAATGGCCTGGGTATGTCCTTTATCTCTTCAGATAAACTCCAAAAAGGCAATATTGTATAGATCTTTAGCTCCTAAAATAATACTGCCATTTTTATGTCATTAGAATTCACATCAAATGTTATATACATACAAAGAAAGAATATTTGTAAAACTATAAATGCCCTTTTGAGTAAGACTTAATAATTCTTGAATAAAATGGTTGACGTGATGTTTGAAAGACAAAGCAATGCATGAATCATTAATCAAAATTCTTTATGAATCAATCCATCACACCTCAAAATCCATAGAGATTGTTTACAGTGGAAAAAGGCTGCCTGGAGTTGTGCTTATGTATGAACCCATACAGCATACATCACACTAAAATATAAAGCTTATCTTTATCCCATAGTCTCTTTTCCAATGTGGAAAACTATTTACAGCATTTAAAACCACCTTTCAACACACTTTCAAAAAATGCTTTTAGGATTGATAATGGCTAATTCCTTTATCCTAAAAATAAGCTGAAAAATTAAATTTGATATATTTTGAGAAATACCTTTCTAAAACTTTGAAAGTCAGTGATAAATATCCAAATTAGTGCCAGTTTTCCATTTGGTTTACTGAGTGATTCTTACAAACCATAGTATGAGGACATCTTAAGTGTTTAAAATGTCTTAAGAGAATATGTGGGGGAAAAAATCAATGTTAGAGCAAGAAAGCCTTAGACTTCATATAAGTGTTTCTCCCTTATTATCCTGAGGACAAACTTGTCAAAAATACAAGTGGTTGAACTCTATGATCAGTTTTCTCTGTCCAGAAGAGATGGTGAATGGGGGACAAAGATCGTGGGAGTAATATTTCTCCCATACTCTTTTTCTCCTGGGAAGTGAAGCAAAAATCTCCTTTCCTACATGTAAGCTACAGGGATGGGATCAGTATAATTTAGTCCTATCTTTCATACTTTAGGCATTTGATATGAAAACCAAAAAACAACATACAATCATTGAAAAGGCATAGCCAAGTCCACCATTAACTAATTGCACCAATTACTCTATATGTGCTGTTTGGCAAGCTACCTAGTCTTTTTTTTTTTTTAAATTAGGCTAACATACATATCTTAGAGAGCAATCATGAGAATTAAAACAGAGATAATACGGATACCACTACGCTGTCTCAATTCATAACTGATGCAAAGTTAGATCCTTTCTCCCTTCCTCCATCTGAGTTAAACAGAAAAAAAAAAAAACAGTTGAATACTTTTTTTAGAAATAGTTCAAAAACTAAACTAAGGTTAAAACAAGATCATTGTACCTGGCACTGCTCATTTAATCTGATCATTTATTTGATCAAAATAACTCCATTTCCAAAGCTTTCTTGTTATTGAAAACGGTGTCAAATAACTTTAATCAGTCCTCAAAGAATCATACTAAGGTAGGGAAGTGGCAACATCTTATATTCCTTCTTTTACTGGATCCATGAGTCCCCAGTCATCCTTCCCATTTGTCCCTCTCATACGGCGAGATGCTATCGATTTATAGAGGGGAACAAGGCAATTAAACTTGAAAACTGCAGTTTCCAGGCAGTAATTTATTATGAATATGCCTTTCAGGGATGTTAAGTTTATTCTCATCTTTATGTGCCTGGAAGACAGAGTTTGAGAAAAATCAACAAATGCATGCATCATATACCTGGCATTAGTGCTATTATAAATTCTGCCAAAGAGAATTTTTGTATGATAGCGGGTACAAGGTCCATGAGGGTTATGTCTTATTGTTCAACTGTCTTTGTTGCCAATGACTGTAAAGTTTTATTAACCCATTTGGAACACTGGAGGAGGGAGATGGGGACCAGGATTGAATTCCACTGATTGATTTCTTGGCTGCTACAGCCAAGAGGGGCTGTTCTGGGCAATTGTTCAAATGCTTGAAGGATTTCTAGAATATAGCTAGTTCTAGTCTTTTGTTGCTTACTACGTAAGCAATGATTGCAGAAAAACAAAAGTTTCACTATTGTGGACTTTCTCAGTTTCATACAAAATGCAATCTTGCTCCAATACTACTATGTGGAGGGGCTTGGGGACTGAAGAAAAAGAATTGGCTGATTCAGTGAAGAATATGAAATTGGGTCAGGAGAAGCTAAGGTACAATAACGCTCTTCAGTTGAATTGCCCAAGGACTCAAACACAGGGACTTTATCCAACACCAAATGTATTGTAACTTTAAGTATTTTTCTTTCTCTGCCTTGAGAGATCAGCATGTATATTGCTAAGCACACTCCTCTAATCTGAAACATCCCTATGCACATGATACCAGAACTGTTAAAGTATTTTTCCACTGTAATTTCATTTGGGTAGGCCAGGCATGGCCAACTATTTCATATAACTATGAAATTAGTTATATCAAAGTTGACAAGAATTTCTGTAAGGTGATACCTATTTTTCCAATACAGCATAGAGAAACAAACAGTCTCTAAAGGCAGGCATATATAGATTCAGACTCCACTTTCACTGCTAAGTATGCTATAAGGACCTTGGGCTGAACTTGTCTCAAACAGCTTTGTCCACCAAGCATTATTATCTCCATTTAAATAATAGAAAAAATAAAAATTTAATACTTTCAAAACATGATTTGCAAATTATCTTGTAGGTAACACTCCTTGTAACTGGTTTGAAAAAATTAAAAAATGGATTTCTGTCTTCTTATCCTCTACAATGCCTAGTACGGGGCCTGCTCAAAGAAAGCACAGGAGATTTCTTACCACAAATCACTGAAAATTGTTGTGGCTTTGGATCATTCTGGAGTAATCACATTGAGTTTATGCTTAATCCTTCATTGTACAAATATAAATGGATAATTAAAACCTTCCATTTGCAAAATCCTAAATAATACTAATTAACTGGTAGGTTTTCCCAAATGCCAAAAAATTAATATCCCAAAGATAAAATATCATATAGATATGAAAACACATGCACACCTTTTTTCCCCACTCAAGATAATAGTAATTAATTTTCAGGCAATTTGTTCACCCTCTAGTAAACAGAGCCAACTATTATTCTCTCTGTGCACATTTCTTTAAATACAGTTATTTAACACCTATCCTTGAAATTCTCTACTGAGAAGAATAGTACAGACTTAGAGGAGAAATACCAGAGCAAAAATTATGGAATAAAATGGCAAACAATGTAGTACACAAATTGAAGAATTCTAGTTTTAATAATGGAAGGTCATTTTTAAAAACTGGCTAATTTCTGTGACAGTTAATGTTTTTATGAATTGTTTTGTTGGAAATTATCATCATATATATGTATATAAGGAAATAAAAGGAAGACATAAAACAAGGTAAAAATGCAATCTGATAAAATCTCCAAATGTTGTTATCCTTATGTAACAATTATATTTTCTATATCGGTTTCAATGTAAAGAACTTCTCTTTCTTCATAGACCAAGGCACCTGAAAGATGCTTATGAAACAGAGTCTGGAAGAATAGAGTACAATCCAAAGTAGAATACTTAATATTTCCACCTTCAAATAAAAATACTTCAAATTAGTCATTTTCTAATCCCCCCAGGCATTCCTCTTATAGTTACTGTGGTGACTAATGACCATGAATAATTCAATGGGCCACTCCAAAAGTATATTCTTTTCCACCTACCCGGTCAGGAGCACTACTAGTCACTAAAATTCATCTATTCTACTTGTAAAATAGCAATTGTACTCTCCTCTACTCGTGCAAAGTTCCTACCCCTATCCACTAGTAAGAGCTCATCAGAGTTCCAATCCTTATCCACTTTCACCTTAACCATAAAAACAGCTTCCTAGTTGGCCTCCTTCCTCTACATGACTTTCCACTTGGTCCCAGGGTTGCCTTAATGAAACATGGACTGACTATACCACACATATATAAAAACTTTCAGAAAAAAATATTTCTGACATTTTATAAAAGTTAAAGAAAAATCTTTTACACTGGACATCAAACTCCCTTCCTGTCATGGCCTTCACAAACATTGAGATAAGTTTAGACTTATCTGTGTTCCATATATTGACGTGCTTTGTCACATCACCGTCTATGCATTCCATATACCCCTCTTCCTGGTACATTTCTAAGCATCCTTCAAAACCTAGTTTATATGAAGATGTTTTCAGTTTCTGATCCAAAAGGAAACTAATTGCCCAACCCTTGATGCTCCCATAGCATTTTTTATACCCGTTTAAAAAAAAATAGTTAATGAACCAGTCTTTGACTAAAGTCCAAGCTTCGTAAGAATAGAGGCTCTGTCTTACTCATCCTTTTACCTCCATTTCTTAAAAATTTTTGACCTAAATAAACAGCCAGTAAATACTTGTGTAGTGAATAAATGATATTAATAAGATCAAAAGACCCCAATTGGTATCACTTGCAAGTGTGGCTTTGAAGTTCAATCTATAGAGTTCAGTAAGCCACAGACAGACATATGAATCATCATGAAGTGACATTCCCATGAGAAGCATTAGGACAGGCAAAATTATACATCCTCCTAGCTATATTCCTCAATCCGTTCCTTTAAATGATGAATACTTAGAATTCTATTAACTACTGTTAAAATGAGATATAGATTTTCTAGAATAATGCTTTTTTGTTATTTATTTAACAAACATTTATGTAATACTACCAACACTATGCCTTTCTTAGATTGGGGATTCAATGATTAAGGACTCTTGATAAGTATCTCATATATATCAACAGTTGTAATATGCTTTTGGGCTTATTCAATACCACTTTTACCATTTTTTTATTCCTTAAATGGGGGTGGTCTGTCCCTTAGAATGGCTGTGATCGCTATTGTCTCCTGTTTTAGATGTTAGGCGATCCATGAATTTCCCACTGGCTTATATTCATTTTAATTACAAAAGTCTAATTAGTTGAATATATCCCCAGCAACCCTGTCCATAAATGTTCCCAATTAGGTATTACCTTAGTAGATTAATTGATACATGCATTTTTATTTTCCCAATTAATGTCATGGAACACAAGGAGAAATTTCAGAATCAAATATATTTTTAAACCCAGCAGGTGGCAGTGCAGTGCAGAATATGCCATTTTTAAAAATCGCACTTACATTTTTCAAGTTAATTTCTGGAAGTAAAATGTGTTTCTTGATACATCTCTGCATGTAGGCATATGGAAGAAGAGCAGGTGAAGGATAAGATGGCTGAGAAGGGCAAATTGATCATATTCTAGTCAGAGTATGGCATACAATTCTCCAGGGGAATGTTTGCATCTTTCCCACTAAGAGTCTGACTCAAGAAGTAAAGAAATATTGAATGGAAATAGCGCTTGGATTTCTTCACTGCTCAATGTAGCCATGCACTGGGAATTTTAAGTGTTTTATTCTACTATAAAATGGCCATCGCCAACAAATTTTGCTCTGCAGAATGTTAATGTTACTTCAGCCCCCATGTTTTCAAATAATAAGTTTATAAGTGAATGAAGTGGTTACTAGATACTGCAGATAATGTGAAAAACATTCCAATAAATTGCCCCGCAGAACACATATAAACAATTGTAGAAGGTGTAATCATTCGGAGCTAAATGTCCAAACTATAGTAATAATTTTTCAGGATTAAAATCAACAAATTAAACATTCATATTTAACATCTATAAAGAAATATATAGCTTCTTTTCCAAATTTAAAATTCTAAACTTTTACAAATGACTAATTAATTAAATGAAATAAATATTTACATTGGAAATCAAAATATATGCTCTGAGTAAAGACCTAAATGACAAAAAATACATAATAAATATCCAAACACTGCACATATGGTTGGCAATTAAACGTACTATGCAAGAAACTTACAAATCCTATCTTTTTTTTTTCTAAAGGAAATGTCTCAATAGATTGCCTGCCTGGTTCAAGTCCTTGTGCTGATGCTCTAAAGTGTATAGCAATTGATTTATTTTGTGATGGAGAAATAAACTGTCTGGATGGCTCTGATGAAGACAATGACACTTGTGGTAAGTAATGTCCCCTACATTCTCTCACCCCACTGCCTTTTCATCCTCCCTCACTGAGTATATACAAACACATATCCGTCGGATACCTGAAACTACTGGAGAAAGATATTCCAATACCCATGATTATAATTTAATACAAAATCTAAGAAATAATTATATTAATATTTTTCTAAACAATATTATGCAATATTAAACATTAATTAACTGAAATTCTATTTGATGTCTATGGAAAGAATGCTGATTAATGTCTGTCGTAAATGAGGGAAGGGAATGTCATTGTTCCTCATCCTTTAATAAACTACTCCAAACTATTATGAATTTGGATGCTCTTTCATGTTTTTTCACCATTATACCTTAATATCAGTCTTTTTTTCTTTTTTGCAATTTCAATGGCCTCTAACTCAGTAATTGCCACTCCTTAATTTTAATTGTTGCTTTTATTTGACTTTTGACATGGAGACAAGTAACAAAAAATGCACTTGAGTTGTAGTTCTAAGAATAATAGAAACCAGTTATGAGTAAGATATTGTTTTATGAATAAAACATCCATGTTTTGTTTGTAAATTTTGGCATATGTTTTAATTGTTATTATTATTATTATTACATACTTAAGTAGTATTTACTATATGGCAAGCATGACTCTAAATGATTTAAACATATGTACTCTTTAACTTATTCCATTTTATAGTTGCATAGAATATATATGAAAGATTATCACATAACTATAAATATATATATTGAGAAGCAAGGTGAAGAATTATATGAATAATTCTAATTTATAATTTTTTCTTAATGAATTAAACAGAAAGCATGAATTGAACACATTTTTGGTGTGGTTTATAATCAGCCTTAAAATTAACCATGAGCACATTTAGTTCCTAAAATGTACAAAGGTTGTATTTACAACTTTCTACACTTGCTCTTCTTTTATTTGTTGTACTTTGTGCTCCTTGTATGATATTAATTGAAGATGAATGCTCCAAAAACAACCAAAGCTTAAAAAGTTACCTATCTACTCAGTACTTACTTTAAAAGGCAGTTGCCCTGTTTTCCAGGACCGACTCAAAAAAAGGCAACTTGACTAAAGAGGCTTCTACTAAGCAATCCCAATTCAAATGTACTTTGATAAAATTCAAACCTTCAAAGTTTAACTACATACTTTGAAGTGCACTCAGAGCATATTGGAAGAAAGTGCAGGCTACAGAATATTTTTTAATCTATTTTATATAACTAAGTTACTCAAATAAGAAGAAAGCAACATTCTTTTTTGCTATGGTTTCCAGGCAGTTTCCAAAACCTTTTCAGGGAGAATATGATACAAGTGTGCCATCAAGAGGTACTAAAGGTGATGTTTCTTAATATTTCAAAAAGAATCATGAATGCCAAAGTTAAACACATAGCTTTAAGCCTATATAATGATGATCAATAAACTTAAGTGGGGGGAAATATGTAAGATGAGTTCAATAATCAGAAAATGTACCACACCTATTATTATTTGGTCTTTAATGTCATGGAGTTAATAATGTTCATGGTAAAGTAATATCGGTGCATTTCCAAAATAATCATAGAAGTATCATGTAAGTGTGACAATTTGTCCTAAAATAAGTTACAAGGTCATGAATTGTTTTTCTGAGTCACTATAAATTGATGGCATGAGCCTTGTTATTAGAACTGAATTAATTCTTTAAATTTGCCTTAAAGACATATCAGACTGCATTTTTAGTTTTCAATATCATGGAGGTTTTGTGTTAATTGAACCTTAGTATCAACTAACCATCCATGTCACTAATTTTCTTAAGTCTCTAGATCCTCATTTTTCATTTTTATTGGTTCTCTTCATTATTAGATTTTTAAAATTAGCATTGTATTTATCTTGAAAAAAATTGAAAGCCTTTGTGGAATAAATGTGGACAAATCAATCAATTAATCTATCCTTATCCCGCTAGGATTCAAGCTTATAAGTTGTTTTGTTTATCATTCATCTTTAATGATGGTGAGCCCAAAAGCCCAGTGTACTTCACTTCGGCACCAAGTTGATCTTCTAATACCATAATTTCTACGTGAAAGCTTGAGTCCATCAATCTACATTCCTAAAAAATTAAGTTAAGAGAATTCTCTCTATATGAAATTGACCCTTGTGCACTCTCTGTCTCTTTCTTTCTTTTTTCTCCAGCTGTGAGCTCTAATTCTAGTATGTGTTATTAATAGAGTCACATTAATGTTGACTTCCTCACATAGCTTCCTTTTTTAGCCTTTATTTAGGTCTTACGCAACTTATAGCTGACTGTAGCTGAACCAAGACTTTTTAAAATTGTTTTTCTCTTCTGATTAGAATGGCATCAGCAGGAAAGTTCGCTTTTTAGCTGACCTATGAGAAGGAAAGATGCTGACTCACAGACTTTAGACCAATGTTCAGACCTATTTGAAAGCTGTCAACCGTCTCTATAGATTGTTTGCATGTCTCTGTATATGTGCACAGTAGACCTTGGTGGATGGGCATAGATCATGTTTGTTTTATATATACTGTAGAATTCAGTGTCCTAAGCAAATGTACAACTAGTAAATATTCAGCCAGCAGAGGGAGCTGTCAGTAGGTTCTGCGAGCATAATTTTTAGGAATCCTCCCATTACAGGCAAACTTTCAGAGAGATCAGTAAATGCCTGATATTATTTGAAGGCTTATTTATCTCCCATTCAGGATTTCTTCTCATGCTGCATCTTAAAGCAATGTTCAGTCTAAAAAGTTATAATCCTGAGCACTCTGTTATCATACTTATCCATGGCTGGGTTAGATCTATTTTGCTGAAAAGTTGTCCCCCTTCATTGTCTTGTATACAATTAGGTTCTCCAAAAATATTAAATGAAAGAATATATGAGAAATCCCCTAGAACAAGCCTATATCTTGAAATAATAATATTTTGGCATTCTGAACATTTCTATTATAAGTAGTATCGTGTTGTTTTTTTTTCAATTTTAAATGCTTTCAGGAATATTCTTCTTAAGAGGCTATCCTCTTATAGTCACATGCAAGAATTCATCAATGACCCTTTAGGTTAGAAGTGGATCTGCAGATTGTCCATTCCCACTCAAACTCAGAAACTTCATAGAACACTAGAAAAATTGATCATATTTCTTAGGATAGGCTAAGTACTATGATAAACAATCTTTGCCATTTAAGATAATAATAGCTTATCTATCACATCCTGATCCAAGGAAGAGGGCATCCAGGAAGACAACACCTTTATCATCCCCTCTGTCCCTTGTCCTCCCCCTGGATCCTTTGTAACCCACATACAGACAAGGAAGACTGTCTCAGAAGATCCTTATAGGAATCACATCTGGAAATAAACATGATGACTTCTGCAACAGTTTCATGGCCAGGATCAGTCCCATAGCCCGTTATTGGAAGTGCAGTGTAGTGATGCACCCAGAAAGGACTGAAAAAGGGTGTGACAAACGTACAATGATCCTGCCACCAGGGATAACTCAGATGTTTGGAAAACTATGAATCTTGTTGTACAACACAGAGCCATTGATCCACCCCCCAATGTGTAGTGAATGGGTATGCAGAAGTGAAGAATTCCTAAAATGTTTCAGATTTGCACGTTGGTTTTATAAATTCTTAAGCCAGTATTGTTTTGTTCCCTTTTCCTTCTATTATTTTTGCTTCTTTCTATTTGTCATAGAATGCTATTGCAATATGCCCTATTCTAATTTTAAGAACAATGAAAATGATGGAATTTTTTAAAATGTCCCATTTCCTCTTTTATTTACAGTTCTGCACACACATTCCCTCCCCCCACTTTTAAGTTCAGAAAGTAAATGATAACATCACCATAGTTCTATATATTGAAATACCAGGTAGTGTATCCTTCTATGCTCAGGAGTAAGAATGCCTGTCTTTGAATTGTCACTAATAATCTGGGAAAACTTTTGCTAGGTACTTAACCCCTCTGTGTCTCACTTTTCCCACCCATAACTTTATAAGATTGTTGTGAAGATTACATTAGTACATACATAATACCTGTACAAGAGTGGCTGGCACATAATGAATATTCCATCAATGCTAGCAGTTATGGACTGGCAGGATTGATTGCTTCACCTCATCAAATATAAACTATTTACAATAACAGTGGACTTGCTTGCACTGCCTCTAATCTTGAAGTCCATATGCTTTTTGACAAAGTCATTGAAAGGCTCCATACATCACCTAAAATATAAGCAGGCACTATTTTTAGTTTTATAGTCATTGATGCTAAGGGATTGATTGTCCCATTTATTTGGTATGGTTTGCAGAGAGTTGAGGGTGAATAAGGATTTCCTTTTACAACCAGAAAATTACTTAAATCTGCATTAAAAAATCAGATATTTTGCTGTTTATCATCAAATCATACAAATTATCCTTAATCGTCCGTATTTGCTCCAGTAAGTATTACACATAAAGAGATTCAGTTCTCTCAACAAGCCGTAATACTCTGCATTTCCTTTCCCAGATCTCTGATGGATTTTTCAGTGCTTAATCCTTCTATCTTAGTTTATCTTTTCTGTTTTCTGAGTTTGTTGTTTATTTGTTGTTTTGTTTTTTGTCTTCGACTGGGAGTCACATTATCAAGTTATAATCCAAAGCCATTAATTCCTAGCTCATTGTTTTTAAACAGACTTTGAGTCTTACAATTTCAGTCTTACACTCTTACAATTATAATACCAAAAATAGCAAAAAGCCAACCAAAAGCAAGAGGGTTTTGCCAAGATTTCTATATGCTGTTCAATTTTTCAATTTTTTCCTTTGTCCATATAAAATATTTGATGTCCTGTAATAGCTTGTATTTAATACTTGACAGAAATGTTGTATAATGTTACAATGGGACTTTCCATCCATTAGCTTATTCTAGCTCTCAGGTTCTAAGAGCAGCAATTTAATTTTGATAAACTTCTTTAATCTCTCTATTCTCCATCAATGTTTCTGGCCTATAAAGAATTAACAACCTACCAAGAGAAAAAGGGCACATTCTAGGAGTAATTATTTTAAAGTGTAATATCAAGAGTATTAAGTAACTAAGTACATAGAAAATAATCTAAGAAAAAATAAAGATTGTGAAAAAATTGCTTGATTTTTTTTAATACATAGCATGCATATAGTAACTGTAAGGGGAACACAAAAGGTAGTAAGGTATGGCTCCTGATTTATGCCTTCAGTAAGATTTTAAACTAGTTGGAAATGATTCAGATATAAGTTAAAGACAACTAATAACACATGACATCAAGGAGAAGTATATGAAGTAAATATGCTACAAGAATTAAAAGAGGAAAATGAGTGATCATGAAACACAGAAGACATACTCAGGAATATTGAGTGAAAATATTGATAGCAAATTCATACAAAAGAAGCAAGGAGTTTAAAATATGGGTGGAACAGATCAGATAGATAGAATTCACCACAGGCCACTGGCTGGCACATAACAAATCCACTTGCCTGGACATATTGTGATCTTTTCAGGAGGACATGGCACATAATGCACATATTTAAAACTCACCCTAGCCCCATTTCAATGGCAAAAATTAGACCAAAAAATAGGAGCTATTTGTCTAAATTAGAAGCTTATAATTCAAATATATTTATTTCCATAAAAATGTGAAAAAATAATAAAAGTGCAGGTTAGGTATGGGCATTTAGAAGTAAAATGCTTTTCTAAAGAGATCTATGGTGACTTATGAGCAAGTATGTGAAAACTGATAATAAATTTTAAACATGAGATCTGATCTACTCCTATTTGATCATTTCATTCATACAGATTCAGTCATAAGTGCTCTGTGAAGGGTTCGTTAGTCAATTTGAATCCCATTTCATTTGATAAAACTTCCCAGGACTGTTTCTTGTCTAACACGAATTCCCATTTTTTTCCCACAGCCACAGCTTGTGATGGCAGGTTTTTGTTGACTGGATCTTCTGGGTCCTTCCAGGCTGCTCATTACCCAAAGCCTTCTAAACCAAGTGTTGTCTGCCAGTGGATTATACGGTAATATATCATCTTCTATTTCCTATTGTTAAGTCATAAAATCTTTCCCTGACACAATAAGTCTTACCACCTATAGTAGTCTATTTATTTTTTAACAATCATTTTCACTGACTATGAAGCAGAGTCTTCCCAACTGATAACCTGTCCTCGAAGTTTCTCTCTCATTCTTCACCTTTTAAAAAAAGTATTCTTCACTATGGGAAATACTGTCTAATACATGGAGCCATTGTAGGACTCTGCAGCAAGTTCTTTTTCCCCTTATGACTGGCACATACAAGGGTTGCCAAAGTGAACAGCACACATTTGTATTTGTATATTGCAATATGTAATATTTCCCATTGCTTGCCTCCTGGCCACCAAGAATTCTTTTCTTGTTATGCCAGCATCTATATGAAAATCTCCTCTGATGTGATTTAGTCATGGCAGATTAAGAGCTGGAGACACCCTCTATACACATCCTGTTTGCTAGATCTTGAATAACACTAAGATCAGTCAACATGTTAAATACATGGTATTGACCTCCAAGCTCTTAATTCAATCCACTAATTCAATCATTATGATGATCCAAAATAATTAAGCTGCTGAAAGCCTATTGACCTTAATGTTTATCTAAGCATTTTTCACACAGGAGTAGTACCTGATATTCCTCCCAGATGTTCCAAAGGAAAATAGTTTTTACTCAAATAAATAAAAGCAATACTGAAATAAACTCATTACAACTTGTTTTTAAGTTCAGTTTAAATAAGTTAACAAGTAATGTAAATTTTAAAAAAATCATCTTAAGCCACTGATCATTTTTCTCCACAAGCATGAAGAATAAACATTCTATGGAATTCACTTTGATAAATGACATTCTAGTTAGTTCATTTCTCTTAACAGCTGGATAGGATTGTGGTTTTCCAAGCCAACCTACGGTATAATAGTTTTACTCATTGTGATGACTCTCTAGAAAACTAGGAGAATCAACATTAAAGAAGGTTATAAGGCAGTGCCAAACACGTTGTTGCCAAACATATATGATAGAAAATGGCCCCATAAAGATTCACAGTGTTGTTTCCTTGTGTATACATACTCCAGAGAAGAGATGGGATATGAAAGGAAGATTGTTCTAAACACATGTATTTGGCATTATTCAGGGAAAGAACATTCTGTTCTCTTTAAATATTTCTATTTTGGAGCTCAGCCACATGTAAGATATGTTTTCATGCTCTAGACAACATATTACTTGTATGCCAAAGATAAGATTTTGTATTAAAAATGGCAGCTCACTTGTCAAGTGAAGAATTAACCAATTTGGGGGATATTGTTTCCAATATAATCGGATCACATTTAAAAGGAAGCATTTATAAATGGCTATTAGCATTGCTCATAAGTAAATGAAAAATATTCTTTTCCTTACTTAAAATGCCAGCAGAAAGGTTTAGAAAAATCTTAAATTACTGTCTCTAAAAATGGGAAGAACATGAATCTTAAATTAATTCTTCATGCAATCTTTGAAATTTTATTCACACCAAATAAATAATATTTAATTGTTAAATCCACTGCTTAATAAAACTGGATCAAATTTGTAGGAGAGTTTATAAGAAGAACACAACAAACTTTTGCCATAGTAGTAATATCACTTATGTAATAATCACCCTATGTTAATTAGGGATTTGTATGGTTCTATTCTTTTTACTCTCTTTTCCATTACTTACTTTTTAAAACCATTTTTTAAGAAATCCACCATTAGTGCAGCAATGATTTCTAAACCCCAAAGAACCTAAAATGTTATCCTAAACACTGTACTTCATGATGAAATCATGATTTAATTAATCATATAAACAACCTAAGTATTTTTTTTTTCTTCTCAAACCTGATTACTACAATGGCGATGCATTGTCCTTGGTAGTTTGTTTTTCCTAATGGTGATCAAAGGGGGGTGTAAAGACAATGATGTTTTCTATAAACTTGGAAGACCATTAAATAGTGGAAAAATGTTTAAGATGCAATTAAACTATATTTTGGGCTAGACCAGCCCATCATTGGAATTATATTAAAACTACATTTACCAGAGAATCATATTAAGAATGTGAACACTGGAGACAGTCTATATGAGTTCAAGTCTTCCCTCTACAGATTCAAAATGTGTGATCTCTGGCAAATAACTAAATCTCTTTGACCCAAAATATCTACATCCATAGAGTTCAACATCTCTAAATTCAGAGGCCAAAGTCATTATTAAATATAGAAATGAATATAAAGGGCTTAGCCCCATAATAAATTATCAAAAAAGTGGGCTTTAAAAAGATTAACTATTGATTCAAAAAAATACAAAATGCATAAGTTACATTTAGAAAAATATGCACTCCCTTAAAAAATCAGAAGATAACATGTCTACATTATAAAAAAAAGATATTATATTTTCTAATTAGTCTTATATCTATAAATGACCACCTTTCTATTGCAAGTTGGCTTTTCTGAGTCTGAAGGAATATGCACTAGTTTTTCTCATGTACCTTAGACTTTATATGTAAAGAAAAGTAAAGGAATCTTGAAAACAAAAGTTCCTAAGGAGCTTCTCTTGTATCCCTTAGTTTTATAGCTTAAAAATATCACATGAAGGAAAATTCATTATATTCTTGCCAAAAGACATCAAAAGTTCAATTAAAAAACTAGAAATCACCCTGAAGTTTGTTTCATTTCATCTTCCCGGGTCTTCTTAAGCTTTGACACTGGAGTGCCGAGGTCTCAGTAGCAGGCTTCCTAGCTCACCCCTGAACTGATCTAACAGAGGCAGAATTTATATAAATGGCTGCCACCATTTGCAAGATTGCATAAGATTTGACAAAATCTTATATGTAAAAAATCATAAAAATGCACACACATATACACACACAATCTGTTAGAACTAATAAGAGAAATCAGCAAAGTTGCAGTACACAAAATTCACATAAAAAATCAGGTGTGTTTCCATATACTAACAATGAATAGTCCAAAAAAGATATTAAAGAACAAATCCATTTACAATAGCACCAAAAAGAATAAAGTACTTAGGAATAAACTTAACCAAGGAGGCTAGGACTTGTACACTGAAAACTACAAAACATAGTTGAAAGAATTTAAAAAACACACAAATAATGGGAAGACATCTCATGTTCATGGATTGGAAGACTTAATATTGTTAAAATGTAATAATGTAATATATTAATGTCCATACTACTGAAAATGATGTATGGATTCAGTGCAATCTCTATCAAAATCCTAATGGCATATTCTTACAAAAATAGAAAAAAAGAATTCTGAAATTCATGTTGAATCATAAAAGACCCTAAATAGTCAAAGCAATCTTGAGAAAAAGAACAAAGCTGGAGGCCTCATACTTCCTGGTTTTAAAATACGTTACAAAGCTACAGTAATCAAAACAGCATGGTACTAGCATAAAAACAGGTACATAGACCAATAGAACAGAATAGAGAGCCCAGAAATAAACCCACACACATAGGCTCAAATGATCTTTGTTAAAGGTGTCAGGACTACATAATGGGAATACAACAGTCTCTTCAACAAACAGTGTTGGTAAAACTGGATATTCACATACAGAAAACTAAAATTGGATCCTTATCTTATGCCATATAAGGAAAACTGAAAATGGATTCAAGGCTTTAATGTAAGACCATAAATCATAAAATTCCTAGAAGAAAACATAGGAAATACATCATGCACGCACCAGCCATATACCACACATGAACCACACATATGACACACAAACACATGTAACATTCACACAACACACACAACACATACACCACATATAAACAACACATATACAACAGACAAACACCACAAATACAACACACACACCCCTCATGTGTATCACACACAGACACCTTTTGGAATACCATACATACCACACACATGAGACATGCTCAGTACACACATACATACACACACCATATTCACCCCACACATAAACAACACATATACACTCAACACACACACCACAAATCCACCACACCCATATCAACCAAATACCATACAATCATATCCCACATATAAAAAAAAATAGGGAGAAATCTTCATAACATTGATCTTCACAATGATTTCCGTTAGTTGCATAGGCAACTAAAGCAAAAAATAGACAAGTGGTATTATGTCACTTTAAAATCATTCTATACAGCAAAGGAAACAATCAACAGAGTAAAAAGGCAACCTATGGAATGGAAGGTAATATTTGCAAGCCATATATTTGATAAAGGGATAATATCCAAAATATATTAGGAACTGTTACAACTACATAGCAAAAAACAAATAATCTAATTAAAAATGGGCAAAAATATCAAAAAGGTACTTCTCCAAAGAAGATATGCAAATGGCCAATGAACATATGAAAAGTTACTCAACATCAACAATCATCAAGGATATGTAAATTAAAATCACAATGGCTGTTATTAAAAAACCCAGAACATTATAAATTTCATGAGGAAGTGGAGGAAATAAAACCTTGTGCACCATTGATGGAATGTAAAAGAACAATTTGGGGGTTCTCCAAAATTTTAAAAATAGAACTACTGTACGACCCAGCAATCCCATTTCTGGATATTTATCCAAAAGAGTTGAAATCAAAAATCTCTAAGAGATATTTGCAATCCCATGTTCACTCCCAGTGCAGCATTATTCACAACAGCCACAGAGTGGAAACAACCTCAATGTCCACTGACCGACGAATAGGTAAAGAAAATGTGGCACATACTTACAAGGGCATATTATTCAGTCATTAAAGGAAGGAAATCCTGTCATATGCAACAACATGGGTAAACTTTAAGGATATCATGCTAAGTGAAATAAGCTGTTTACAGAAGGACAAATACTGCATGATTCCATTTATATGAAGCATCTAAAGTATTCAAACTCATAGAGACAGAAAGTAGAATGGTGGTTTCCAGAGACAGAAGGAGGGTGAAATGGGGAGTTACTGTTCAATGGTATAGAGTTTCAGTCATATAAGGTGAAAAAGTTCTAGAGAGATGCTATACAACATTGTGCTTATAGTTAACAGTTCTGTATCATACGCTTAAAAATTCACTGAGTGTCAGTCTCATATTATGTGATTTTTAAATCACAATTAGAAAACACATTCAAATTTTAGAGTGTAGAGTTGTGACAACTTGTTAAGAGTGTAGTAATCTATTTTTTGCTTAATTTAGTGTAAATCAAGGACTCTCCATTAAACTGAGCTTCGATTATTTTAATACATATTATACAGATGTATTAAATATTTATGAAGGTGTGGGGGCAAACAAGATTTTAAGAGGTAAGTTAAAACAAATATACAATCTATTATCAACATGAAAATATGTGATAAACTCTATGAAGTGATGTGCTTTGATTTTAAACTGAGTATGGACTTGAACTTTAAATTACTTGAAAGGAAAAGGCAAAACTGGTTTTCATTATAAAAATTAATAATTTAGTTCCCTATGTGATCAATCTTCTTACAAGTAAAATGGTTACTACTTCACATTTTCCTCTTCTAACTATTTTTTAAAATCATGTAGAATTTTCCAAAGAAATATAATTGTGTCTTTGGTTACTATGCTTTGTTTGATTGTTACTCCCCATTAAGCAAAATTCAGGCAAACCTTGAAAACTATTGTTTTCTCTAACATTGCATTGGTTATAAACTCACAGAATGTCTTCCTATTTTCAACATGCAGTCTGCTATTCAGTCTATTCAGACTATTATGAATAAAGCGAGTAAAACAATGGCTAGCCCAGGATGTAGGCTCATTAAATGGTAGGTATAGGTGGAATTGCCCGTCTGTAACCATTTGTTATTATGCACATGGACACTAACAGTGTCGAAAAGTCGAAAAGAAGGCGGAGAATTCACTAATATACATGCACCCACTCCACTTTATTCTGTCTGGTCCAACCATTATATGGGTAGAGAGGCAAAAAAATACTCTTGTTTCTATTACTGTGACCAAGTTTTAGCCATTATTAGTGTGGTACGAGCAATACCTGATAGAGTCAAATTTTTAGTTTTATAACTGCTTAGCTTGTGTGTTTCTTAGAGGCATTTTTCAATAAAGGGATGCACCTTTTCTTTTTATATGAGTGTTGTACAGCTAATAATTAAAAATAAAATATAGCTTTTTCAAACCATAAATATGTATAATAATTTGAGATCTTCTAATACTTAGAAGAGACATTTCAGTTAAAAAAGTAATCATAATCTTTACTAATGCTTTTAGTTAAAAAAGTATTATACCACTGAGTGGTATAATATAGATTGATGAATCAATTGATAGAACAATAAATTGATAGATGGATGGACAGAAGAATGGATGGATGGATAGATGGATGAACAAATAGATATGTGTATATAATAGTCATTCATTTTTTTTTATAGCTTCTCTCTGGAAAACCAATCCTGGCACAATTAGGATCTTTTCCAACCAGATTACTGCCACCTTTCTTATAGAATCTGATGAAAATGATTATATTGGATTTAATGCAACATACACTGCATTTAATAGCACAGAGCTTAATAGTAAGTATTGTTTATTATTTAGCCTTTGAATTTTCAGATGTTTTAATATTGTAATGGAATTTTAGTAGCAGAATTTAAAATTTTAGAACAAGATCATAATTTATTTTATTATGCAAGTTTTTTAATGAGTATCTCTTATGTATAGCTCTCTTTACTTGATACTTAGGAAAATTGAGAAATTAAAAAATAGTTCATGTTCTTCAAAAAAATCAATTTGAGAAAAATTAAAAAGTTTTACACACACACATATGCATAAAACTAATTCTGAGAATATTCCAGAATATTGACCAATATTCTGGGTAAACCAGTAGAGGTCAGATGTAAAAATTAAAGAATAGTACGAACAAGAATCTTGCTTTGCTAAAGCCCTACTGGGATATAGGAAGCATATTAATTTAAGACAGTTGACAACAAAAAGCTATTTTTTTAACTAAATGGAATGAAGCAGAAATAAGATGAATTAAAAAAGACCACGTGCATGACACTTAATTATAGATATATAAGACTGTATAAGACTAGATTATTTTCGATGCAATCGGTTACAATTAGTCATATTGTGGACTGAATTTGAAGTGTTTTTTTTTAATTCACAGATTATGAGAAAATTAACTGTGATTTTGAAGATGGCTTTTGTTTCTGGGTCCAGGATCTAAGTGATGATAACGAATGGGAAAGGATTCAGGGATACACCTTTCCTCCTTCTACTGGACCAAATTTTGACCATACTTTTGGCAATTATTCAGGTATAATTCATATTTAATTCAAAATCAAAGGGAAGGTGGTATGTATTTTCTTCATTTTAATGTGAACAGTATTAAATTCAAAATAGTCTTTTCAGATTTTCTTTTTAAAAACAAATCATGGACTAAAATGCTTTTCAGTGAAAATGATAATCAAATAGGCCAGTAAAAGTGAATATTTCAAAGATATATTAATTTAGCCTATATATTCATGAAACATTGAAAAGTACACAGAAGCCAAAAAAGATAAAAAGACTTTGGTTGTCGCCCTAGATTTACCACTTATTATTTACTAACTGGACTCATAGGAGGTAATCACGTTTTCTGAACTTTGGTCTACTTTGTCTTAATTTCATTTTCTATTGTTTATTGCTAGCGTATAGAAATACAACTGATTTTTGTATATTGGTCTTGGAATCTACAACTTTGCTGAATTTGCTTATTAACTCTGATAGTTTTAAAAGACTTTCTTAGAATTCTCAGTATATAAGGTTATGCTATCTTATTTTTTTAATTTTTTTAATGTTTATTTTGAGCGGGGGGAGAGAGAGAGAGAGAGCGAGTGGGGAGGGCAGAGAGAGAGGGAGACACAGCATATGAAACAGGCTTCAGGCTCTGAGCTGTCAGCACAGAGCCCGATGTGGGGCTTGAACCCCCAAGACATAAGATCTTGACCTGAGCCAAAGTCAAACACTTAATTAACTGAGCCACCCAGGCACCCCAAGGTCATGCTATCTTAGAATAAACATATAGAAATAGATTTCCTTCTTCTGAGGAGCCGTCTTAGTCTGTGTTAGCTGCTCTGACAGAATACCACAGACCCTTTGGCTTGAACAATAGTTGATTTCTGACAGTTTTGGAGGCTGGAAGTCTGTGGTCAGGGTGCCAGCATGGGCAGTTCTGATGAGAGCACTCTTCCTGGTTCACAGACACCTGCCTTGACACTGACAACAGAAAGAGAGACAGAGAGTCAGAGAGACAGAGAGACAGAGCACTCTCTCCTATTTATTCTCTTAAGTCACTAATCCCATCATGAGGGATTCACTTTCATGACCTAATTACCCACCTCCAAACACCATCACAAAGGGTTTAAAATTTCAACATATAAATTGTGGAGACACAAACATCAGTCATAGCAAAAGGACTATGGAAGAGCTGATTCTAAAGCATGGTCCTGAGGGAAATGGTTGTGATTAGTAAATAACCTTTTCATGTGAATATTAGAATTGGATTTCAGGTAGAAAGATAACATAGGAGACAATAATTGTTGATGGAGAAGACCAGAAATCATGGGGAATTATCAGAAGATAAGGAAATCATACTGGGAAGACTGCTCGTGAAAACCTTGGAAGCATGTATTTATAATACCAAATTAATCATTAAATGAGAGTTCAAATCTAGAAGTAATGCATATCTTGCAAAGTAAGGAAAATTACAAAAAGGGCAGAATAGAAATTTTGGCATTTAGCTAATTTTCTTAGACGAAATCCATCCAACAATATGACTTGTCAATAAGCTACTGATGAGAATATGGTTCAACTCCAAAAACACATATTGCAATCTTACTCTAACCTGACATGGCTCTAGGCACTGAGTACACAGATCTCATATTACCACTTGTCACCATAAAGCCTGTCTGGAAGCTCCAAGTTGAAATCTTCCTTTCCGTTAACTATTTTAAACACCTCTTTTGTTTTTCCTGTCATGTAGTATTATATTTTCTTACTTATTTTTTTCTTTTCACCACAGTGCTCTCTTCAGAAACAAGAAACGTGTCTTTTTCATCTCTGAATTCCTAGTGCCCTCTCAGTCCCTGAATCTAATTAACATGTAAAAAATTTTGAATATACGAATGAATGTCTTCAACTCTGACTCAATAAGTAATTTCTGATTGAGTAAGTTAATGACTGTGAGAAATCGCTTATAACATAAAAATAACCTGCAGACATGTGCATGTAATATATTATCAATGCTGGGGTGCCTGGGTGGCTCAGCTGGTTAAGCATCCAACTTTGGCTTAGATCATGATCACCTGGAGCCTGCTTCCCTCGCTCCTTCTCTCTCTTTGTTCCTTCCCTGCTCGCACTGTCTCTCTCTTTCTCTCTCAAAAATTAAAAAAATTTTAAAAATTCTTTTAAATATATTATCAATGGCCACTTCTACTACAGAGATCAGTATTCTCATTTTTATAACCTGAAAAGTAAATAGCTGATTTAATGTCAATTGTGAATGACATCTGGCAAGAGAACATTAAAGAGTTTATTTCTCAGGGCAAAAATGTGTCTGACTACTCCTGTTCCTTTGGACAATGGCCTCCCTGGAATAACAAAATCTGGCTCATCATACTATTTCAACTTGATCAAAATATTGCATAATAAAAAGTGACTACTTTTGATGTATTTTTAATCAATTTCCATAGTCATCATTAAAAGCCCCAGTTGAATAATTCTTCCACTCCTTTACTCAAGAAATATTTTTTTCAGCCCCAGGCCCTGTTCAAGACACTCAGAATATATCTTTGAACAAAACTAAACCATATTTTCTGAGATTATGGAACATATATACTAAGGGAAATTTTTTTTAATTTAAAAACTTACAAAGTAGAAACTAAGCCATCTGCATGACAACTACTTACAATTTGTGGGTATGCTAAATGTGATTGAGTGCTCTGAGAAAATATAGAGCTTGGTAAGGGCAGTGGGGAGGGCAGGTGTTCAGGAGAGCTGGTGTAGACTAAAAGAGGGTGATCAGGTTAGATCTCATAGAAAAGTGACATTCAAATGAAAACTTTATGGAATGGAAGGAATTAACTATATAGATTATTCCAGACAAGGAAGAAACAGAGCAAAGCCTTTAAAGGGAGCATGACTGGCCTGTTAGAAAAAAGCCAGGAGGCCAGCATGGCTGATGTGGAATAAACAGGGCTGGTGGAGTCCAGATAATGATGGATCTTCGATGACTTTGGCTTTTTCCTCAGTGAAATGAAGACCCATTGGAGGTTCTTGAGCATAGAAGGGATAGGATTCACACTGGCTGGTAGAATAGTCTATGGAAGGGCAAGAGCATTGTCAGGGAGACCAGAGGAGGGTTATCACCCCACCCAGAGAAGAGGCCACAGGACTTCCAGATCAGTGGGAGCAGACGCAGTGAGAAGAGATCAGATTCTCAAAGGAAAGGCAACAAGATTCTGCTAAATTAGTTATCTACAGAGGTACGAACAAAAATGCGTTCTATGTAGATGGCCAATTCCATTAGACCAAACATGTTTAGTATTGAAAATTATGACATGCATAGTATAATACATAGTTACTCTTCTTTGAATAAGTGATTTTCCAGAGCCTGATCTCTATGGATAAATTTGTAATCTGCACAGCTAAAGACTAACCCCAAAGCGATAATCACCCCAGTCCTCTGAAGAAGCCTGGCCTAAATCATTTGACTACTTTTTTGTCTTTATTGCAATAATTTTTTTTATAAAAGATGTCTCTACCACACTTGGACAAGAGTAGTTAGAGGAAAGTGCAGAAAGCATTTTTATCTATTGACTATGACAGATACCTTTTATGTAGTTGAAGTCTTTGATGTTCAAATGATCATTTTTCTACTTTTATGTCATCATAATAAAAGATAAAATAATTCCACTGATATTTGAAGAATATAAGTACATTACAGGTGAAAAATGGTTTTAGCTTGCCAACAGATTAAATAACTAGAGAAATAAGATGAAAATGACCACAGTGAAGCAGGTTGAATGTCAGGTGGAGATTTTAAATAGTTGGGTCGGAAATGGAGTCTCAGGAGAAAGTCGTGTAGCAGGAGTTATTTAAAATGAGACAAGTCAGAACGGTTCAGAGCCCACCAGAGGCAGTGGTGTAATGAGAATGTATGATAGGATTTAATAGGTTCTCTCCAACTCTCCTACCAGGGATTTCATAATCCACCAGACATTCCCCGCCCCCAGGGGCATTTTTCTTCCAACCTGCTTTTTTATGTGTCAGAACATCCTACCTCTGAAATGGAAGAGAATTAAATCTCTCCTGCTGTTCCTCTTATCCATGCAGGGGTTTTTTGTTCTTTGCCTTCACTTTAAATGATAGAAAAGTCTAAATGAAACAGATAAACTTTGAATTAACATTGCTTTAGGGAAGAACATCTAAGGCCCTTAACTTTTCGGTTCCTTCTAAAGAACTGCCTCCTGGTAGAGCAGCCGCTCCTAAATGTGTGCAGTGTGGATGTTCAGAGTTTCTCTGTACCTCTTAGAAGCTAAGGGACTCAGTGGAAATGGTGGCACTGATACAGCGTGGCATCTTGGGGTGCTCAGAAGTGGTTCGTTTGTTCAGAACATTCAGGGAAAATGAGGTCAGTAACATGTGAAAACTTCAGAAATGTAGGGGTTACAACAGGGCTGGATAGCTCAAAGAAAGTGTTTCTTTGTTGGCCTTCCTTGGGGAAATCATAATTGTTTCTAATGCTTAGGGGTTAGCGTAGTGTAGTAATAAAACATCATTAAAATAGAGACTCTGAAGTCAGCTAGGTTTAAATCAGCGCTGTCGTTTAGGCAAAGTATCTGTCCTCTCTCTCAGCCTCAGTTCCCTCGTCTGGGTAGTGGGCTGATGATAATAGGACATGAGTTTAGAGGTGTGTTTTGAACATTAAATTGGTTACTATGTTTACAAAAAATAAATTAATTAAAAAATAAGAAAATGCCTGGCACACAAATAGTGCTATATAAATGCTATGTATTATAACTATTTTCTTTTCATGTTGCAAAAGCACTCAGCAGATAAAAATTGGCTGAGGAACTGTTTTCAGTGTTAGGCTAGGGAGAAAAATAGTTATACTGCTCAATTTTCAAAAGTATATTTAGCCTTTTAGATATCTGCGTTTCATTTAGCACAGATACCTTCTTCTAAAATAAGTATGACTTTAGTGTTTACAAAGCAATATTTGTCTTTATTCTCTTATCTTTCCTGTGAAGTTGAATTTTAGGGAATGATAATACTTTTAATATTGATAGACTTGAATTTGAACCATTCTGTAATGTACAATGTATAATATTTACCTTCTAGGTTCAGTTAGTTTTACATAAGCACTCTTAACCCACAAAATGGTTTATTTCAGCCTCATTTCCTCTTGAGAGGGATCTGCAAGTTTCCACAAAGTTCTACAGACTGTCTAGCTGCTGCTGGCTCTACATCACATTAGCACATGTCCAACACGTTTTCTCCTTACTTGAGGTGTTGGGTGTGAAAAGGTTAGGTTTGGTTCATAAAGAAATAAGCAGTAATAGGGATAGAAAGAAGTTGTAAGAAAAACTGAAGGCTCCAGAATGAGGTTCATTATATGCTTAGATTAACAAAATATATTCAATCTTCTGGGTTTTAAGCTGACTGTGAGGCTAATTCCAAGAGTTCTCAAAGGCATTTCAAGAAATTTGTAGGATTTTAGAAGAAATTATCATTTCACCATAGAAATTCCTATGTGGTTATGAAAAATCTATCTAATTATTCCTTTTGTGCATTTCTTTAATAAATTTACAATGAATAAGTCAAATTGGTGTAACAAGAATAAATTAAGCAACATTCAGCTAATCCGTATTGAAAATTCAAAAATGAACCAAGTGTCTTTCCCCCCCCAAATCTAGCAGTTTTAAATGTCACATATGAACATGAATATAATACACAGTAAAATAGACTAAGTGAAGGGCGCCTGGGCAGCTAAGTCAGTTCCGCCTCTGACTCTTGTTTTCTGCTCGGGTCATGATCTCACAGCTCCTGAGTTGGAGCCCCATGTGGTGGTCTACGCTGACAGTACAGAGCTCAGAATTCTCTCTCCCATCCTCTCTGCCTTTCCCTTCCTTTCTCACCCTCTCTCCCTTTCTCTCTCTCTCTCTCTCTCTCGCTCCTCTCTCTCTCTCAAAATAAATAGATAAACTTTAAAAAAAAAAAAGAATAGACTAAGTGACATCAGAGAAAGTATATGTGCAATCGACAATTCAAAAGGCGTGGTCACGTATGATTGGGAGGACCAATAAGCACTTTCTAAAGCAGATGGCAATTTGATCTCAACGACTTCAAAAAATTAATAAGATTTTGACAGGTACAATTGTAAGGAGAAGTAAAGGGACAGGAAAACAAGGGGAAAAAATAGACCCATGTGTCATAACATTTCTAGGGGGTTGAAAAAATCAAAATAATCTAATTTTGTAAAAGTGCTCTTTGTAAATAGATGAATTATGAGAACGATGGCTAGAAAATGACATTGAAGTCATAGTAGAGTAGTTGCAACCATCATTGTAAATTTATGTTTGTTTAGTAGGAAATAAAGAGATGGTAAATAAGGGACCAATTAGATTGTGCATTATGAAGCAAGGATGGAGGAGATGAAGAATTCTCATGGAGAGTTAGAGAAATATGAATGAAACACACTTAGAAATAAATAGTGTCAATGACATTATTACTTAAATTATAGTCCCAAGGTATGATGTCCTTATTTATCCACCCGGTAAGATACTCCAACAGAAATATTGTGTGAACTTCTGGTTTCCATATTCTGACTGCAACCAGAAGGATGTACAACTAATTGAGAGCTTATCAAATGTGAAGCAATTCAAATTGTGCCAGACTAAAATTATTGAAAGCAAAAAGGATGTATAATCTTGAGAAGAAAAGCCAAAATAGTAGCCTTTAAATACTTGTAGTTAATATAAATTAATTTATCCTTAATGGGCTGAGAAGCAAAATTTGAAACAATAAGCACATGATAACTTACTCTTAGAAAAGAAAAGAATTTTCTAATTGTATCGAAATGGAATGGGCTGCCTTAAATGCAATGATTCCTGCATATCTGACAAAAGTTGAAGAAAGGTCAAATGACCCCCACAGACAAACATTGTAGATGAAACTTAAGGACGGTTAAGTAGACTAAGTAAACTGTTTTGTAAACAATACTCTATTTTAAAAATTCACAATTTTACAAAGAATTTTCTTCACCTTCTAATTTAAGTAGAGAATTTAACTGAATTCTGATATCACTGAAATAGTTAATACATTATTTTTTCATTTATTATTACATACTTAATAATATGTTATTTTATTTTACATTCTACAACAGGCAATTCTATGTGATTTTTAATATATTGTTGGGGCACCTGGGTGGCTCAGTCGGTTGAGCATTCAACTTTGGCTCGGGTCATGATCTCACAGTTTGTGGGTTCGAGACCCGTGTCAGGTTCTGTGCTTATAGCTCGCTCAGTGCCTGGAACCTGTCTTCGGATTCTGTCTCTCCCTCTCTTTCTGTCCCTCCCCTGCTTTCAGTCTCTCTCTTTCTCTCTCTCTCTCTCTCTCTCTTTCTCTCTCTCTCTCTCTCTCTTTCTCTCTCTCTCTCAAAAAATAAATAAGACATAAAAAAAGTCACCTCAATAAAAGACTAATTTTTTCTGAATTTTTTTGCCTCACTTATCTAATTAGAAATTGATATATCTATTGGCAGTTTTACTAGTACTTTTCTTTGTATCTTGTCCTTATGCTGCATGTTGTAAATGAATGAATTGAATATTATACAGCATTTCCTATAAAAATTTCTGTTGGAAAGCACAAAAAAGATGCTTGATTTCAAATAAACACTAAATTTCAGCATTCCATAAAAAACTACATTCTAATAAAATTAGATTTACCCAATATTTCATTTGCTTTATCTCATATTTTGTTACATGATTCCTGCTTTCTCTCATAATATATAAGCTGCAAACTGAGAATTACAAAAATTAGATTTTCCTAAGAAAGTGTTCAAGATGATCTCACTCAAGCAACTCTTCCCACACTTCAAATGACTCAAATGACTGGTTGGAATAATGAATTCCAGACCAGAAAGCCCTTTATGCAGTGGCTTGAGCTATTATAGAAAGCTTTTATGTAGATTACCATGCTTCCTGCTCTTCTGTGATCTGATTAGTTATCATTCAAAGAAATATGGAAGATGAAACCATTATAAAATCAGGTAACTTCTTAGAGAAATGCAGTATAGTCCATGGAATAAAAAACTGATGGTCTTAACGTGGCCTTCAAATTTGTGCATAAATGCCGCATGTATCATGAGTTAGTCCAGCAGCATATCTAAATACTCTAAATACTCTCATGTATTCATTGTCTCTGAATAAGTGAATTGATCAAAATATCTAGTAAATGGGAATTAAAGTGGCATTTAGATACGATAATATGATGAAATAATCATGTGGACTCATAAAATGTCAGAGATTGATATACCCTATACTCCAGTTCAAGGGTTTTGTTTTATAAATTGGGAGGTTGAGAGTTGAGTTCCTAAATAATAATTTTTATGGCAGAGTGCCCTCTGGGCTCATGTCTACTGCCCTTTCCACTCTACGTTTTTACCTTAAAGTTGCTCTTTTCTGCTTATACATGATATAGCCCACACAATGAAATTGCTGAAATTTAAGTGAAGTAAAACTTTTTGTTTTTGTTTTTATAGGATTTTACATTTCTACCCCAACTGGACCAGGAGGAAGACGAGAAAGAGTAGGACTCTTAAGTCTCCCTTTAGACCCCACTTTGGAACCAGTCTGCCTCAGTTTCTGGTATGTCATAGACACATGTGAAATAAATGCCACCTTATTTAATGACTAACATTGCCTTTGTCACATTGCCAGGCTCTGATTTTACTAAGGCATCCCAAGTTTTAATGCATTTGTCATTATTTATCCAATTGATAAAGTAGCAAAATTCTGGGAGACTCTCTCCCCTTCTCTAGAAACTCTCTCCCTCAAAGAGAAATAGTATTTCAGAGAAAGTAAAGAATTTAGAAGAATCCTAAGTTCCATTTATTCTAATATTGTAGAAATCCAACTATTTCTGCTTGTTTCCCAATTAGGTATTATATGTATGGTGAAAATGTCTATAAATTAAGCATTAATATCAGCAGTAACCAAAACTTGGAGAAGACAATTTTCCAAAAGGAAGGAAATTATGGAAAAAATTGGAATTATGGACAAGTAACATTAAATGAAACAGTGGAATTTAAGGTTGGCAAAATACCTTGTGATGTATAATCGTGTATTTGTGCTCTACAAATGGTGATAATTATAACTTAAGATAATATAATGAGAAAAATTATTTATTTTCTGAATATAGCCAAGTCACTTTTTCTACTTTCTTAATCCTTTTTTAAAGAAAATCTTTAAGTGCTTTTATTTTCCTTTGCTTCTTTATTTCTTTAAAACCACTTATTGAAGAACAATTTACTACATGAAAGTACTACTTATAATGAGCCAAAAAATCCATAGAAACTTCGTGGTATATTTCAGTTTACTTCAGCAATTTTCTAGCACAAGCCAACCTTGTCTTCCCATGTCCCTTACATACCTAGGATTTCAGCTTTTCACAGCCTCACTTTGACTTAATCTATATATTTCCTTTAGAAACAAATTCTATGAGCTGTGTCATTGGGAAGTTTCTGATCATTTATTTCACATTAAGGTGGATTAATTTTTCAGATAACAGCTTAGTGTGTTCTCTTCCTAAGGGTGTTTGCAATTAAAATATAGGATAATACAGGCTAATAGTTGGACCAAATAACAACGTTTTAATCGGGTCATTTCAGACAAGAGAGTGTAACTCTCAGAAGCTGTCTACTTGGACAGACATTGTCATTGTCAAGGCTTCAGTTCTCCCCCGTAATTTCATGTAAGACAGGCAGTAATCAACCACCCTTGTCTGCATTCCTTCCATTTTTCTTTCTCCTGTATCTTTTTTTTCTGTGAAGCTTTTTCCTCCAACTTTGTTTTCTGATAATTCAGAGAAGGATAAAGGAAAATGGAACATCAAGGGAACAAAGAAATGGCAGAAACAGGAAAATAAGTACAGTACCCACCTTATCCACAGAGGATATATTCCAAGACCCCATGGATGACTGAAAGCATAGATACTATCGAACCCTATATAAACTATGCATGTTTCTATACATACATACCTACAATAAAGTTTAATTCACTAATTGGACTCAGTAAGAGATTAACAAAAATAATAAATAAGAAAATAGAACAATTACAACCATATACCATAACAAAAGTTATGTGAATCTGGTCTCTCGCTCTCTCTCAAAATATCGTATTGTACTTTAGTCTCCCTTCTTGTGATATGTGAGATGATAGAATGCTTATGCGATGAGACGAAGTGAGCTGAATGTTATCAGCATTGTGACATGGACTTATGCTACTACTGACCTTCTAACAATACCAAAGATCATCTGTTTCCAAACCTGGTTGCAGTGACGAGGATCTGAAGTAAAACCTCAGATAAGGGGGGGCAATTGCATTGCAGTGGCAAAATCTGGTTCAATTCATTAACCATTTCTTTAAAGTAGTAGAACTATGCCTACTTCTTCAAAGTTAGCTTATTAGTCAGAATAAGAGCAGCAAGTTTGACAAACAGTTGCATCTTGCCTTTGCCACTTTGTTATGAAAACTTAAATAAGTCATGTTAGTCTCTTTGAAATTCAACTTGCACGTACATGAAAGGGAGAAAATAATTCTTATTTGGATATGTCTAGCATAAGATAAGTGGAATGAAAGAATAAATGAGTGAATGGATGACTGTACAATAGTGTTGAAAGAATTAAATGAGATAATGTATACAGTGTGCCTAGCATAGTGATTAGCATATAGCATATATGTCTTTCCTACAGAAGAGGATCCAGGAAAGTTCAGCTAAAATACTCACTGCCCTTAAGAACCTAATATGTTTCATCTGACCACTTGAAACTTCCTTCCAAGTCTGGGTCTGTGTCCTCTGGGCATTACCCTCACACAGGATCTCACACCAGCTCTCTGGGTGAACTATGATCAGTACTAGTTGGCCCTGAATGATCATATTATACACATATTTTCTCTTGTCCCTTTCTTTTCTCATTTAAATTATTCAGTTGGTATGTCTTCTCTTTAGGGTTTGTATGGCAGAGGCCAGTTCTAAGAGTATCATGAGAGAGAGACATGAGAATCATGAGAGAGAGACAGACAGAGACATAAAGAAACTGTGACAATATTGCCTAACTCGGAAGAAGACACTAGTGGACATAAGTAGGGAGATGGGCTCAGCAGAAGGATTATAAAAAAAGCATGATCTATCAATATTCAATTGTACAGAAACTTGCCCTCTTATATTTGGAGTTGGTAATACTGATTTTCCAGAGAATATTGGGCCACAAGAACCAAGTCAGAGAAGATTAGAGTAGAATGATTTCATATCCTTCTCTGAATTTCAGGTTGCTTTTAATGCTTTTAAAAACCAGTTCCTGAGTGATATAGCATTGGATGACATTAGCCTAACATATGGGATTTGCAATGTGAGTCTTTATCCAGAACCAACTTTGGTCCCAACTCCTCCACCAGAATTTCCTAGTAAGTAACTGTAACATGTATTTTACCAGTTAAATCATTACTATTTTCAGGTAGATATTCCTTTGGCTTTTTAAATTATCTTAGTCTAATATTATTTCTTCACTGAAAATCTAAGACTTCAAAATATAAGTAAAATGGAAGCCAACAAAATATTATATGTTATGCATACACTCATAAGGAAATCACTTGGTACTTTGTTATGCATCATATTTATAATAATGTTAGTATATTTTTAATTTTTAAAATAATGAAGGTGTTGATTTCCATCTTGATTTCACTAAAATACAAACTAAGGCTGTATTGACCATGTGGCATGGCTAAGAATCTTTTGGGAAGAAGCCTTAAGATTCTCATGGTCTTCTTCTTTTTTTTAAGTATAATTTATCAAATTGGTTTCCATACAACACCCAGTGCTCATCCCAACAAGTGCCCTCCTTGATGCCCATTACCCACTTTCCTCTCCCCAACACCTCATCAACCCTCAGTTTGTTCTCATTATTTAAGAGTCTCTTATGGTTTGCCTCCTCCCTCTCTGTAACTTTTTTTTCCCCTTCCTCTCCCACATGGTCTTCTGTTAAGTTTCTCAAGATCCACATAGGAATGAAAACATATGGTATCTCATGGTCTTCTTAAAGAATGATGTTAAGATCTCAAGAGGAGTTTGGTTAAGCTTGAAACCCACCCAGCCTATTTCCAGAATAATTTAATAATAATTATTGGGCCTGGACTTTGACTATATAGACCAAGATCACACGAAAGATTTTTACCCTGAAATGGTGCCTTTGTAAGGCCCTGCAATGTGTTCCCTTCATGGAGCCACTAATGTGTTGCAGCTGAGCAGTGGCCAGGATTTCCCTTGTCTTATGGATTCTTTTAACACAAAAGAACAAAATGGAGCCTGTGTCTACCTGTGCTTTTAATTCAAATTGGAAACATGACATTTCAGAAGAAAAAGGGGCATTACTATCCATCTTAGCATGTCAAAGGAGACAACAACTACATACTACTTTCAGATTATGGGATTTGTCAGGAAAAGAAACATACAATGATAAATTATATAAAACAGGTATTTAGCCTTTACTGAGATGCCTTCACTGCACTGCAGTTTTGATGTAAAAAAAACAAAAAAAAAAACAAAAAAAAAAACATACCTTTTATCTTTGGATTATGGTACTTGGAAGCTGATCTAGCTCTACAACTTTGCTTGGATGTTTTCTGCCATGGATCTGAGCCCACAAACACAGCACTTTTTCCATTTCCCATTTCCTTCCAAGTGCACTTGAAACTCTTCCCATAATCACATCAGCAAATCAACTTGGAGAACATATCCAAATTTGACTTTACTTCCAAAACTGCATGTTTTTCTGCTTTCAATCTTAACCTTAGGGGAAAAAAAAGAAAGCAGACTTTCAAATGAGAGACTTTAACAGCTCAAAAGTTCTAAAGAAAAATGACTAGTGTTTGAGAGCGTATAACAAGTGAGTTGCAATTAAGATGAGAATAGTTATCACATTGTCACACTGGTCCCACGCTACCATACTGAATGTGTATTTACATTCTACAAAAAGGCTAGTTTACTCTTACCATCTTTTGTATTAATAGGTTTAGATGCTTGTATAGGCATACAAAAATTCCTTAATATTTCAAACGTTCATTCAAATTTTATAAATATCTACTATGTACAAAGCACTGCATAAGAACTGTAATACATAACAATAACCAACACATGGAAAAAATAATCTATGTAAATAAATACTTAAGACAAAATATAATTATGTGCCTCTAAAACTAATAAACTAGAAAATTAAGTGATAGACTTTGTAGAAGAAAGTGTGAACTAGAGAAGTCTTTAAGGAAGCAGTAAGATAGTAGAACACTCATAAAATTGAAACAAAAGCAGAAAAGTAGCATGCATTCTCACATAATAATTTGTCCACAAGATTGTGTCAAGAAGTGACTTTCATGACACCAAACTCTGAATTTCACTCATCTTTGCTTCACCATTGTCTGACTGCTTCTTGACATCACACAAATAGATCATCAATACATATTAATTGACATGAACTAAGTCTCTCTTTTTTTTTACTTTTATTGTTATTTTCTTTTGGTGACACAAACATTTTTGTCAAACAAAATTTTGATACCAGAACTAAGATTTGGAAATGAAGGAAAGGTTGGGATAGAGAAAAGAAACACACCATGAATACAATAATTTGGTCTATCCAGCATTGTTTAAAAATAGTTGTTTCACTTCATTGTCGGTGCCTCACACACTATCTGTCTATAAAACATATATATAACATTCTTCTATAAAACATTCTCATGCAAAAACACCCACCACATTTTAATTATTAAAGTCACTACTGGTTTGATAAATAATTCCTATGGATACCAAATATTAGAAACATCCTGCTATCTTTTTAATGTTTATTTATTTATATTTAGAGAGAGAGAGAAAGCAGGGGAGGGGCAGAGAGAGATAGACAGAGGTGATCACAAGCAGGCTCTGTGCTGTCAGCACAGAGCCCTGACACAGGGTTTGATCCCAGGAACCATGAGATCATGACCTGAGCCAAAATCAAAAGTCAGACGCTTAACCGACTGAGCCACCTAGGTGCTCCAACATCTTGCTATTTATTTGAAAACAATTTTCATAAACTTTTCTGCCAGTGTGTTTCTCTATTGATCAATAAGTGGTTAAGAAGAAAAATTTTCCAGTGGAAGTAAGTTTCATAGGCTTGATATTTTTAAAATAATAATTTCATCATTATCTGAAATCAAAAATGCAAGATAACTTTTGTACATAATATCATGCATACATATAAAACTTGAATATAATTTCCCATATTAAAACTTTAACTACATAAGCCATTCAGTCCTCACACTATTCTAGTCAGAAAGAGAAAAAATAATACTTCAATGTCAAGGAAGCATGATATCCTTGCATATTTTAATGATAGGGAAATTATAATGGTAGAATGACCCATCTGATTTTAAAATATAAACTTTAGAATTTGTCCAAAGTATATTTGTTCCAGTTTCCAAATGGTTCACTTCAGGGCAATATTTAGCACAGCGGAAAATGTTAATTACCATCAAATGCATTCTGAACAATTTCATTCTAATGCCATTTGCAATTGGTTCAGTGAAATTCTTATTTGAGCAGAGCTTTTCTGGTTCCAGATCACTGATTTGTTTAAGCAGAAATAAAAGGAAACCATGGTTGACTGGCCAATAGCCTTTCTTTAGCTCTTGTAGAGCATTTAAATAAGAAAATAATCCCAGACCAGTAGCCAACTAGCAAAATTCCTCCTTTGTTCATAGAGATCCACATTGTGCCTAGTTTGGGGAAATGTTACATTCAGTTTTCATAACTACAGGGATTCTTCCATTTTGTGACTTCAATTACTTGCTGTTGCATTAGCTCTACAATTGTTGCCCTCTGACATTAATGCAAATAATTTAAATGTGGGGATTGTATTGAGAACACTTTTAAAAAGTCCACATTCCATTACATAAATATCATGTCAATTTGCAACACAATTTGGGTGATTTATGACAAGATACATACTAAACAGAATAAAAATATACGAAAAGAAATCCATTCTTTAAGTCTGTAACTTATTTCTGCGGCTGTTAAAACTATATAAGAAAAAAATTACAAGCCATAATTTCAGCTATTTTGATAGTCACTCTTTATTTCCACAATTTTGCTCTATTTGGCCATAATTTAGGCCATTTTCCATTTCCAAAGACCAAATTAAAGTTAATTTGGAAAGTTTCATAGACAGGACGTTATATTTTGAGTTAAATAATCTAACTTTAATTCTTCATATGGAAATGAATCAGTACCTATCTACTTGTCTAATAATCATATGAGGATCATATTCTAGCAGAGATACTTGCCTTTTATATCATTAGTATGACTTGATATTTAAATCTCTGGCAAATTCCATATTAACTGCACTCACATGCATTCATAGGCCATGAAAACCTATGAATGGAATATAAATTTTGAGAAGTTAAATGTAAAATTTTCATGGGGAACTCCATTTTATATTACAACCTAAATTTTTTAAACGTTATATGTAAGAGTGTAAGACTTGTCTATTACTATGATGATGAAAAATAATTTCTGACCTAAACATTATTCAAACATCAATGAGAAATACTATTTCTCAAGGTACATCTACTGTTTTGCCACAAGTACCTTTAATTTTAACCTTCTTCTTGTAAGTGCGAGCTGGGCTCTTTTCTTTTTCACTCCACATTGACACATATCTCATGAACGTCAGAGGCTTCAGCATGGATTAAAAATGACATGCTTCAAGGAAAATATCTATCCTTGACAACCACTTTGCAAAGTACTGCATGCTATTTACATACTGTATGGAGTGAAAATTGCTGCTGGCATAGTAAGGAATTAATCAGAATACAAATCTTTGAGAGAAGAGCTTCAAGAAAAAGAAAAATGAAAAAATTTAACAACTGTAAATGAATAGAGTTCCCTGAACCAGACAGACTGTTTAACTCTCAGTCTCTGGGTGGAGAGAGTTTATCTAATGACACAGTTTGACTGTAATGCCCAGAGGTATGTTTTATGAGTCTTCAGTTACCTCTATGAAGAAGCTACATCTTTACTAGAGCAACACCACCATTAAAATACATTGTGTCTTCATATTTAGAATGTCTGAAAGTGCTTTTTCCAATTCCTTACCATCATATATATACACAGAGTCACTGATACATCATATCAGGCCAAGGGTCAAAGATACCTTACTGATCAATTATTAGACATGGAATTATATGTGAGATACATTTCAAAAAAGGGATTTTTAAGTATTTCAGAAGAATGAATTTTCTAAGACTTCTATGTAATGGAGAAATGCTAAGTGAACTGTCTGCCTTGACAGGCTTCACAATTATGCTTGACAACATTTTAGTTCTATGTGGGTATTTATTAAGGTCCTACCTACTCATCTACATCTAATATACTGTACTGTTGTGTTCAGTTATGTGAAAATTCAATACATTCTCCAAAATGTCAGCTGTTTACTCCATTAGGAGAATACAATTTTGAGATTTTCCTATTCCTTGAAGAGAAAATAAGAATTATGGTTTAAAATCAGCAACAACAAAACAGAAACAAATCCACTGGTCGAATCTAAATCTGTGAACCAGGAAGACTGGTTTCCCCAATCTGCAACCTGCAATGTTAGTTTTGCCCCTGCAATTATACTTCTCCCTTTCTCATTAATTTCACAGAGGTTGAAGGGAGCCTTTCATGGCACTAAGAATTATGAAAATTAAATGAGTTGTGTGTAAGTGGGGTTGGAGGAGTTGTCATAGATCCTTCTTCAGAAATCTTTACTTCACATAATCAAGGAGAGTATTAGCCTCAGATGGGAGCACACAATTCTCTTGCCTTTCCTTCCCCCTTTCCAGTGGAGAACCTACCCTTCTTCCCCATTATCACTCTTTCTTTGGTTTAAATATTTTCTTCAGCACCCTATGTACAGTGCTTTCTTCCTTCTAGATCTGTCCATCATTGACCTTACTTGTTAGTACTTTCATCCATGTTCCTTTCTACTCTCCTGCTCTTTGTCTATATCCAACAAACATTATGTCACATATCATCAAATGGCACTTACTGACACACAGTCTAAACCCTGTCTATAGCTTAGACCAGACAGTGGAAATAATGCAGAGTTTAATCAACTTAAAAAGAAGATATATTGAGGGATGAGCTTGAAATGAACTGAAGTCTTGACTTTGACACTAAATGGATGTGTGCAGCATTAGCAAGTAAATGAATATTTCCAATGCTTTATTTCCATTTAAAATTGAAATAATAAAAATAATTACCTAACCCACAAGTATGTATTGGAAATCAGCACTGAATGTGCCAGGTAACATGTAGGTACTTTTCATAATAATGTCTGATTTTTGTAACAACCCTGAAAATCTCTACTATATATCTATTTTGTGTATAAGAAAACCAACTCTCAAAAATACAAGTAGCTAACCCAGGGCAAAAATTTAAACCACCAGCTCCAACCCATCTTCCTTTTATATATCATGTTCCCTCCCAGATGAGACGATGTGCATGGAAACAATGTGCAAATTATAAAGTTTTATAAGAGGTTTTATTATTCTTGTGAGGCTCATCTGGCTCTGGACCAGCCTGCCCAGGAGAGCATGAAAGGTAGACTAGACTCTACCACCTAATGGAACAGGATGGGAGGGCAGCACTATTGAGCCACAGCAACCGCCCCCCTCTATCCAATCGTATACATCATGAAACCCAAACCTAAGAGGGTCATTACATACAAATGTGGAAGAAGCACATGAATTGTAAAGATCTACATAAATGAGGGAGATAACATGTAAAAGAGGGACTGGAGAGCCTGAGTGGCTCAGTCAGTTAAGTGTCTGAACTCTAGATTTCGGCTCAGGTCATGGTCTCATACTTTGTGAGACTAAGCCCTGCATGGGGCTCCATGCTGACAGCTGAGAGTCTGCTTGCGATTCTCTCTCTGCCTCTCCCTCTACCCCTCCCCCATGTGCACTCTCTTTCACTCTCAAAAATAAATAAAATAAATTAAAAAAAAACAGAAATAAAAGAGGGACCAAAGAAGAGGGTATGACTGAAGGCACTGCTGAAGATATAGAGACGTTTAATTATCTCCCCTATGATCTGATTTCTATCTTATTAAGAGTAAATAATTTCAGTATCATCTGCCTTTAATAATAGGAAAAATATATACTTATCTCAGTTTCCTATATCCTTAGAATTAGGTTACTTTAATTCTTTTGATTTTAAATGTAACATGCTAATAAAAATAAGATAGAATTAGGATACTTAAACTAGTTGGTAAATTTTTATATTATTTTAGAATTTTCTTCTATTAAGCAAGAAGATAAATTTAAAGTAGATTAAGAATTTCATAAAGTTAATATGCTTACTTAAATCATCTTATTTTTAACTAATATATCTGTGCTCTGTTTTTTCTAATAAGTGTTTCCTCAACTTGACTCCTAGACAATGTTAGGTAATAGATCAGTCTAGGCCAATTATTTATCAAGTGAAGTTTCAGTTTGTCTCCCTTTCCTTACAGTAAAATATTTCAGTATACAGAACAGTGAAGCTTCCTCTCCACTGGAAAAAAGAAAAAGAAAAAAAGTAGAAAAACAAAAAGAAAGAAAAAAACATAAGAAATGGTCAAATGAGTTGTTTACTAGCCCTTTTCAGAATGGCAGATATAAGGTCTGTTCTATTATAAAGATTCTTTTTTTTTTTCTGTAGCAGGGAGTATCTGATACCTTATTTCATGAGGTCTATTTATAGAAGATGCTCAGCAAAATTATTCCTTGCCTAAATAATTTTGGGAAATGCTGCATACTACTATGACATCTTGGAGGTTCATATATAACATAAGAATATTTAATGTTTTGAGAAGTTCTTCAGTAAAGAGACCGGTTTACCTGTAGTTTCTCATTACTTAAGTTGCAAGGTTTTATTTTATACAAACAATGTGTTTTGTCTGTCAAAATCAGTATTCCAAGAAATATAATTGGAAATTTGCGAGGATATATTATTTCTCTGAAATAAGCATTGTGTTACTAATGATTTTTTGTTGTTTCCTTTTCAGCGGACTGTGGAGGACCTTTTGAACTGTGGGAGCCAAATACAACATTTGCTTCTATGAACTTTCCAAACAGCTACCCTAATAAGGCTTTTTGTGAGTCATTTCATTTCCCAGGCCATGAAAAACAAATGTATATATCAAGGCTAGATTCCTACCTTGACACAACAAAGTGGATTATAAATTTGCCAACCCTGACCACAACTCCCATGTCTATAAGATTGCATAATATAATGATAACAATAACAATAATGATTACTAAATTATTTAGCATTTATTTCATGCTAGGCACTGTGCTAGTGCTTAATATAGAGTTTCAGTCAATTCTTACAATAATTCTTTGATGCAGGTGTTATTATTATAATTCTTAAATTTAAAAATTGAATTAAATCAGTAAGTGGAAGTACCTTACTCCAGGTAATGCTCTCTTAATCACTCGTCTTGATTATGGATATACGGTCTATATTATATATAACAAGTTTGCAATTTCATAGAATAAAGTAGGTGGAAAGTATAAAAAGGGCCAACTGTGACATCCACACCTTCTGTAAATATAGACCAGTGTCAATAAAGCAGGCAGCTGGAGTAATGTAGTTAGTTTCTCAGTATAAAAGATGAAATAATGAGGATTCACTAAAAAATCTTAAGTCTAGAGAGAAGAATAGTTTGCTAAAACTGAACAGAGCCTATATCTAGGTCAATATTTCTAACTAGAGTAGCTCTTTCAAGCTACATAGAAATTATGTTAAAGATGCCAATTCCCCAGCCCATCCTACAAATATTCGACATCAGTAGGCCTGGGAAACAGATGTGTTCTGCCCATGACCGCACCTAAGATTGCGACACCAATGTAAATGGGAAAATCTACCAGTGAAAGAAATGCTCTAATGACAGTGAAAAATGTGTTGTTAGAAAATGTCAGCTTTTCTTCCTTCAAATGACCCAGAGATAAGTAAGTTTCACTTTCATAGGAGAATAAAGTCACTATTCCAAGGGCTTATCTGATCCAAAAAAATAAACAACCATGAATTTAATTTGATTTGTACGGGGAACCAGAGATTATCATCTCTACTCCACATTGAGGACATCTTTTGAATATATCATTTGTACAAAGTAATGGTCTAAAATTTCTGAAAAATCAGTGGAATATTAAAAGAACAATTTGAATAAATTTATTAAATTTGTTGATTTATTAAATAAATATTATTGGGCACTTTGTTAGGTACTGAAATGAGAAAAGAAGAAACAAGCATGACACAGTCTAGATAAAGATGTAGATAAATTGTCAGGCTTTACAAAATGCCCAAGGCAGTGAAACAATAACAGAAATGGCAAGATTCTGTGGAGGGACATGATATGTACCTAATATACCAAAGTTCAGAGACATTTGAAATTCTCAAGAGAGTGAAGTTTTTGAGGGAAATCTTTTGATTTGTGTTCTAAACTGTGTTGTCATGTTTTACTTTTAAGGTGTTTGGAATTTAAATGCACAAAAAGGAAAGAATATACAACTTCATTTTCAAGAATTTGACTTAGAAAATATTGCAGATGTAGTAGAAATCAGAGATGGTGGAGGAGATGATTCTTTGCTCTTAGGTAAGTCTGCAATTTAAGTATTGTGAAAGTTGTATGGCTCAAGAGTAAGGATTGATGGAGAAAGCATTTCCCAATAAATATAATCACTCTTTTACAACAAGCAAAATAACATTACAACAGCAGAGTAACATGTCAAATTTTATGTGGAGCTTCCAAAATGAGAGTGTTTGGCATAATGACAGAATAATATTCTTCTTGAGCATTCTTGGCAAACCAGAATTAATATTTTTGCATGAGTAGTTTCTACCAGCTATATTAATTCACTACAGTAAGCATTACACCTTGGAGACTAAGAGCTAAAAGACATGCATTACTTACTCAGTTTAATATGTATTATGTATACATCATATTTATAAAAGTAGCTATTAAATCCAGTTTTGTTTCACTTCAAACTAAAGGAACAAATTGTGTTTTTTATGCAAAAATGTTTTACGATTTTTTATTTACTTTTCATTATTACTCTTGTCTCTAGTACCAGCTGCTTTTATAGAAGTATCTGAAAATGATTCAAATATTGATCAAAGTTGATTTTGCCCTAACTTCTATTGATTACTAATTTTTTAAAATAAACATGGGTGTACTATTCTAGAGGAAATTCTTGTATGTAAGTCATAAAATACATGGTAATATAGTAAAAATCTATCACTCAAGTGTGATATCTATTATCTTATTTAACTACTACCATTATTTTAAGAAAGTGTCTCTTGATAAGTGATATATTAAATTATGAAAATGCCTATAGGGTCAACTGGAATGCATGAAACAAAACACTTAACAAGTAAAAGTGTTTATCTAACTGTGCTTTGGACTCACATTAATCATTTCCTACAAAGTCTGGCTGAGTAGCTATGCAATCAGGTTACAATCACATGAACACTGTAACCAATGGAGGAAGACAGAGGGAATTTTCTATACAGTAAAGGTGCAGGGTGGTGGAGAGGGTTCCCAGCAGTACTAATGCACTGTTGCTTATACAGAGTTCTTCAGCAAAATCCCACAAAGTTCTAATGTGCAGGCTTCTAGAAGAAGATTTTGAGAGCCACACAAAGAACATGTCGACAATGAGAATCTCAGTGGGGCTTGGAGGCTAGTGCTAATAAGAACTGAGGAACTTCAAATTTGATTTTTATATACATAGGATCTCAGATTTCCAGAGGATCTCAGAATCATAATTTTCAAAATTGTAGGCAAGAAGTTCTTTTGAAACAGACTCACTTTAGGGGATTCTAATAGATAAAGTATCTAATAATATGAACGTATTTTTTAATTAGCCTGTCTTTACTGTGTAGTAGAGAGTATTTCATTATTTGTGAAACCCCCACAGCCCAAGGGTTAGTGGGAAATATTTTGAAAACCATAACTTAGGTTTATATTATCTGTCTCAGATTAATCCAATCCTTCAGCTTAGTTTAATGATTCATCTCACACACACAAAAGAAAATCAAATAAGTTTGGACAAAAATTTACTAAGGGAAGCTATAATCTCCATTGTTTCAGAAAGGTCTTTAAAAACAGACAAATAATCATTTCTTCTACGATAACATGAGCTTTGAATAGTAGTGGTGCTAAGCCAGATAATATTATAAATAATTCATCGTTAAATTATAGAGCCACAGCAATACTAGAAAAGATCAATAGAAAAGTTGGCTTTCCTAGAAGCAGTGTCCAAAATCTAAAAGAAAGCACAGTTATTTACATGTGGTCACTTCCTGAGCAAGCCACACTGCATGTAGCATACATCTAGAAGATAGAACTGACAAAAACAGGTCTGTTTTCTTCTAGATTCAAAGAATCACCTCACTAATTACCTTGTTTTCATTTGGAGCAGCTGTGTACACAGGGCCTGGTCCAGTAAAGGATGTGTTCTCAACCACCAATAGAATGACTGTGCTTTTCATCACTGACAGTCTGTTGGCAAAAGCGGGATTTAAAGCCAACTTCACTACTGGCTACTACCTGGGGATTCCAGGTATGTGCACTCAGGATCACACGTTGCATTGCAACTTTCAGAGCAAAACAATACAATCAGGTAGTATTTTGAAGCCTATATACAACTTCATTGTTTGCATTCAAATACATTCATCTATCTTCATTTTATCAGAGATTTCCTTCCTTCCTTTACATCTGTATAACAACTGCTTAGGTCGATTCAAAGCAGGAATCCATATTTTCAGCAGAGCTACTTGTATTTCTCTTGGGTGTAGAGTCGTTAATTTTGCTCACTGAAAAGGGCCATTTTAAATGTTAAAAGCAGGGTACTTGGGACTATGAGGAAGGAAGATTATCTGTCCTGTCATTTGCCAAAAGCATTTTCAGAGAACAGCGGGTAGTCAGGCAAGTGAGCTGTTTGGATTCCAACAACAGCCAATTAAAAAATTAACATCATTAACTTCTTAAAGACAAATCAGTGTAAAGCTGCTACCATGACGGATGGAGGAATTTGATGCTGATATTACTGGCATGCACAATCTTCTAACCCTAATCTTTTATTATACAAAACATGATCAGCAGGATAAAACAAAATTGCCTGCTTGCTTATCATGTATCTGTATCTCTATATGCACAGATAGATTTGACAACCTATAGCGAATATGTGATCACTTGCTGCTCCCTTTGGAGTATAATTTTTCTTATACTCCCGCCCCACAACTCTGTGGTTCTCTCCAGCGGGATAATATGTCAGGAAGACAGAATGCATATCATTTCCTTTATCTCATCTTTCCTTTCAACAGGAGATTATGGTCAGTTTGTCTTTGACCAGAATGTCTAGAAAAAACGTAGGGGTCAAAGCACTGATCCTCATCGGGCTTGTTATCTAATCTCAGATCCATCTGAGCAAATATCTGTTCCTCCACTCACAACTGGCCTAAACCTTTGACTGTATCTCTGAAAGTTGTATGCTTTCAGCTATACCGCAAAGTTGATCTGTACCTTGTCTACCCTCCAGCCATGAAAATAAGCCATATCAATTATTAGCCAACCTACTTAGGTAGGAGTAAGTGGTAGCCCAATCAACTAACCTTCTGGATTTTGTGACTGGTTTTAGAAACAGCTACTTGTGACTTGTAAGCAACAGTGACATGTATCAATTAAAATATTCAATTAGTGAAATAAGCAAACACAATATTAAGACCTATGACAAATACTACATAGTATAACAGGATGGGAATAAAGACTTTGAGATCTACTGAAAATTAAATTTTATCTTAAAATACTGTCCATGAAAAAGGAGAAAATGGAGAAAATGACATGATTAAATTATTTTTATTTTATAAATTAAGACTATTTTAAAGTCATACTTACAATTATTTTTCAAAGGAGTAAAAAAGAAAATATAGTGACATGAAAATAGCAATAGATATTACATATTTATGTAAGTATACATTTATAAATATATATTTCTATGACATATATAATATATACATATACATAATAAGGAACTAACAATAAAGAATCATATTACTGTTTCAAAAATCTTAAGACAATTTTGAGACTAGCATTTTGTCTTATTTTTTGTTCAGCTTCAGGTTTTTATTTAAATTCCAATGATTTATTTATTTAAAATACGGTGTAATATTAGTTTCAGATGTAGAATTTAGTGATTCATCACTAACATACAATAGCTGGTACTCACCACAAGTGCCCTCCTTACTCCCTATCACCTATTTAACCCATCCCCCCAATCACCTCCCGTCCAGCAATCCTTAGTTTTTTCTACAGTTAAGAGTCTGTTTTATGGTTTGCCTCTCTCTCTCTTTTTTCCACCCTATGTTCATTTGTTTTGTTTCTTAAGTTCCATATATGAGTGAAATCATATAGTATTTGTCCTTCTCTGACCAACTTATTTTGCTTAGCACAATAGTCTCTAGCTCCATCCACATCACTGCAAATGGCAAGATTTCATTCTTTTTTATGGATGAGTAATATTCCATTGTATATATGTACCACTTCTTTATCCATTCATCAATCAATGGACATTTGTGCCCAATGTTTATAGCAGCTGTATCAACAGTAGCCAAATTATGAAAAGAGACTATCATTTTGAATTAAGCTACTGATTCAGTTCTTTGATAATTTTGTTGTTATTGATTTTACTATGATAACTATATTTGTCTGCCAGTATTTTATTCCAGTTTTTTTCTCTTTGTGAATGAACCTAATATTTTAATTTTAATTTAATTCAACATTTGATTTAACTTAGGTTAATATTTCGATTTTCTGATGATACTTTTAAAGTGTAGATGAATAATGGACATGGATGAGGAAATTTTGATATATAATAATTAGTCCTTCTAAGATAAAAAAGACTTTGAATGTGTATTATTGATAAAACCTAATTGGTTCTTACTGTTAATATAAACGAAATGATATAATAAAGAACTTTAGCTAATAGAAGACACAAAATTGTTTCAACATTATTTTTATACCTAAAGTTATGACTTGTAATTTTTATAAAATATTAATATTTAATTTTAGCTCCTAATATCTTGCTGAACACTGCCCCCCCCCAAAATGATACTACAGATCAGTTGCCCCTTAAGATATTTGGAAAACCATGGCCATTTGGGGACAGAGGAAGTTTCTGTTGAAACTACACAACCAAATTATTCTTTATGATTTGATTAGAAGTCTTTGTTAATGGTGTAAAAGACAGTTTTTTGGTTGATTGCATACCAATTCCAACACTGTGGCACCAAAATATCCACAAAAATTGCTGCACAAAAGTGTGATCAAGAATGCAAAGACAGGGGCGTTTGGATGGCTCAGTCAGTTAAGCATCTGACTTCGGCTCAGGTAATGATCTCACAGTTTGTGCATTCAAGCCCCTCATCAGGCTCTGTATTGATAGCTCAGAGCCTGGAGCCTGTTTGGTTTCTGTGTCTCCCTCTCTCTCTACTTCTCTCTCTCTCTCTGTCTCAAAAATAAATAAACATAAAAAATTTTTAAATTAAAAAGAATGCAAAAACAATATATAAAAAGTTGGAAAGATATGAAAGTCTACAATGAGCATGCAGGAAAAAAACACCAAGGCACAATTTAAAAATAATAAACATTCTCAAAGGAAAAGAAACAGTCAAAACTAACAAGGGAAGGTATAAAGGAGAAAAAAATTTTGGATCTGATTAAATGACCTAAAAATCACAAAGTCTTACTGCTGCCTGAAAAAATTAATAAGCAGTAATAATTATTATAAAATTTCCTATTCAAAATTTTAAATTTGAAGAGGATAATTTTTGACAAATTTCTAAACAAAATAAGTATAATCATTTTTCAGATGTGTTAAAATCAGATCGGCTTTATATATTACTCATTTCATGATGAATACTTAAAATAAAAACAATATGGTTATATTTCTAAGATTTGTGGAGAATTAAATGTATAGGCATCAATATCATCTATATTTGAATGCAAAAGAAGTAAGTGCTCAATTCTTCAAAGTATCTTAAAACAGGGCAAGAAAATACCTAATAACTATTCTGCTGGAGAAGAGGGCCTCCCAAATTTTCCCAAGAATGATGTCTTGGAAACAGCTTTTGAAAAAAGTATTATATTTTTTGGATCATTATATTGTACACCTGAAACTAACACAACACTGTATGTTACCTACACTAAAGTTAAAATTAAAAACTTAATAAAAAA
>CM053573.1:24137249-24165473 GCA_028646485.1 Cryptoprocta ferox
GTTTGTCCCTTGTCAGTAGCAAAAAAAAAAAAAAAAAGAAAAAAAAAAGAAAAAAACTTAATAAAAAAACACAATCTGAATTTCAGAAAAAGAGGAGAACAGAATAAATATTTTTTTCCAAAAATGATACAGAAATGGCCAATAGGTATATGAAAAGATGCTCAACATTTTTTTTCCACCCTGGATTTTATGGTAGAGTTCTCAAGCTAGCTAACATGCATATGGTCAGCTGGGGCCTAGGGCGGCTCTTTGCAAAGCTGAGGTGTGAGCTAAGGAAGCTAGGCAGGGCAGGATCCTTTAGTCTTCTCAAGCCTTGGGCCAAGTTCTTGGCAATGCTAGTCTCTCTGGCATGATTAGGGACATTATCAGAAAAACATCTCTTGGGAGACATCAGGGCACCCATTCTTTGCTTCAGATGCATCCATTCCCCCACCCACAATTCAACTCTTGACCCCCCCAGTTCAACTTGGCAATGCAGATCAAACCACAATGAGATGTCAACTCACACCTGTTAAAATGGCTATTATTGAAAAGACACGTAATAAATATCAAGTGCTGGTGAGATAGTGGGGTAAAAGGGACCCTTGTATACTACTGATAGGAATGTAATTGGTATAGCCAAAATGGAAAAGATAAAGGCTCCACAAAAACTTAATAGATCTACAAAAAAATTTTAAAAAACAAACAGAATTACCATATACCACAGGGGTGCCTGAATGTCTTGCTCAGTTAAGCGAGTGACTCCTGATTTCGGTTCAGGTCATGATCTTATGTGTGTGAAGATCTAGCCCCAAGTTGGGCTCTGCACTGAACATGGAACCTACTTAAGATTCTCTCTCTCCCTTTCCATCTGCGTCTCCTGTGCTCACTCTCTCTCGAAAAAAAAAAAAAAAAACTACCACAAAATCCAGCAATCCCACAATCCCACTTATGGGTATGAATCCAAAAGAAATGAAATGAGAATCTCAAAGAGATATCTGTACTTCCATGTTCATTGCAACATTTTTCTTAATAGCCAAAGTATAGAAACAACCTCAGTGTCAATCTACAGATAAATGGGTAAAGGTGATGTGGTATATTATATTCAGTAGAATATTATTTATCCATGAGAAGAAGGAAATCATGTCATTTGTGACAACATGGATAACCCTTGAAGGCATTGTGCTAAATGAAATAAGTCAGAGGAAGACAAATACTACAGCATATTGCGTAGGTGGAATCTTAAAGAGCTAAACTCTTATAAATGGAAAGAAAAGAAATCAATAAGTAAATAAATAAGAAAGAAGTTTATTTTTAAAGAAATGCAGATGAACTGTAAAACCAACTGAACTAATGAGATAAAAGAACTAACAACTCTAATCAATAAGGAAATGGATTTTTTTTTTATATTTCCAAACAATTGGAATAATTATTGGGCATTCCACCACCTGCAAAAAGGAAATCATCTTGCAACAAAACTTTAGAGAAATGTAGGTCTTTCGAAAAACATTTAAATGAGAAGAAGGAGAAAAGTGGAAAGAGAATACATTATGAAAAGGAATATGGCAACAAACCTCTTCCAACAACAATATTTGTTACTGGTTTTTATTAGAGATGTATAATGAGATAAATATAACATCAATATAACCTTTTGAAAAATATTAAGTAATCCTATTCAAGATAAAAGCCTAAAGAGCACAATCTATTACTTCCAACACGAAACAGATACCAAATTTTTGGTGTACTGGTTGTTCATATTTGCCCATTCACTAGACTGCAGTTACTTTGATTACGTTATTCAAGAAATAAAGCATTTAGAGACAATTCCCAATTGCTGCTAGAATGGAGTCTTCCATGACCATCACTGTGTGGTGAATATGCTGGGAATGTGGTTTCTCATCCCTCCTGAACACAGGACAGAAGCTGCTGGGAAGTAGCAAATGGAGTGAATGAGTTGTCATCAGTGCAGTCTCCCAGCGAGATTTTTACACCAAAAGACTGAAAAGCAATTATAGAAACAGGGAATTGGGAGTGGGAGATAATCCGGCTGATAATGGAAAGAGAGCTCGAGCACACTTATCTGTTTATATGGTCCTATGCTTTGGTGATCATTTTAGAAAGAAATATGAAAGGGATATCACAAATTTTCAGCATTTATGTACTTCATTTATCTTCTGTGATATTTTAAGGGTACCTTCCAATGCATTCAACTGAAATATAAAACTATTGTATAACACATTTTTGTATCTCCTTTCCTTATCCTATTTTTAGCATTTCCCTGTAAATTAAACTAGAGCATATGAAATATAGATTTATTAAAATGTGTCTCCCATAAACATCCCCTTATTGCTCTTTTCTCATACTCAGAGTCTTAATTCAGAATTCAATAGTGCTTATCAGGCAACTGTGGAAGTGGCAGCTGATTACATTTAGGGGTTTAGAGCCCTCCCCAGACTGTGTGGCATGTGCCTTAGAGATCAATTCAGTTCCATTTAAAGCCACGCATATGTTGACTAAACAAGGCAGGGCTACTGGAGACTTTATAAAAAGAGGATGGGAAAATTCAATTCTTAGCAATATTTCTTTTTCCCTCTCTCACTATGTGCATAAAGTGATCAGACATAAGATTTCAGAGGCCACAGAGAGTTACACTTTGGGACTACAGTCTTCTTAATGAAGCAGAACTGTTATATGTTGCAAAGAATCAGAATCTAGTTCATGCACGTAAGGAAAATTTTGAAAGAGTTTATTCACAACTTTCTTCAGAATTTATAATCTCTACTTAGATCAGCAACACTACATCACTTTGTCCCATTCAGTATTTTTTCATTCAATGCATCCATTTTACAGAAAGAAGTTGTTTGTTTTTGTTTGTTTGGTTTTTTTTTTGGGGGGGGGGATTCACAGGGTATAACCTTAACAGCTTCAGGCTAGAGCCCAAAAATAAATTACACTTTTCAGATCTCTATGCATGGATTCATTCATTTTTTCATTCAGAAATTTGTATTTCCATTTGGCAAATATGTGCTTTTCCAATTGAGTATAGCCTGACTACCCTAGTAAAAGACTAAAATTATCAATAAACTTAACTATGAAATAAATTATTGTCATTGAGAACTCATTTTTACATAATGATTTTAACAAGCTATGAAAACAAAGTAATGAGAAAATTTTAAAATAACTCTTGCTGACTACCCTTCTATATTAAGATATTTAATCAGGGATATGTAATTAGGCTGTCAACTTTTTAAATAAATATAATATATATCAAAGCATAGATTTAAATAGAATATACAAATACAAACACATGTATACATAGTTTTAAGCCTTTCTACTTTGTTAAGGAAAATCAATAGTAGACACATGAAATATAAAGTCACTTAGAATATTAATACTTGCCTGTAGAATATATAATTGTCTTTGCCCATTTATCATTTCACTAATCTGGTTTAAAAAATACATGTTTGTGAAACAAATTGATAATTACATTTACAAGAACATCCTTAATAGTATTATGGTTGATATATGTAACCTACTTCTCTCATGGGGTAAAGATTTATAGAAACTGGACCATCCATGTCTTCTTTAAAATATTTTTTTTATTAATGGAACTTAGGTTTGGGTTGCAAAGTATAGAAGTCTTCAAAGATCAAATAAAGTACAAACAGCTCCAACTGTTGTTTTAAGATACCCAGAGGAAGAGAGTAGGTATGATTTCTTGTTTATATGGTTATCTGGAGGGGGAAGTAGCACAATTGGAACATGGAAGTGAGAATGTTAACTTAGAATGTCAGTGAAAGGGATGCTTTCTAAGTGTTACTCTTTATATTGTTAAGAATATTATTACTTAGGCATTTAATATATTCACATTGGTATACTAAATAATTTTTTTAAATGGACTCTCATAACACACTTAAGACATACTATTATTTATTCCCATTGGAAAGTCAATGAAACTAAGACTCAGAAAGATTAATTTATTTGCTCAAGATTAAAACTAAATATAAAGAAAATAGCTAAATTGCAGATCAAACCAAGGCCATAAGATTCCAGAGCTTATGTTTTAGCCACCATTCAAATACAAGTATATTTTATGTTGATAATTTATAGAATCAATTTCTGTTTTACATTTCAATGGAGTTACCATTAGAAAATCAACTGCCCAATTTAAAAATGTATTTTTTAAATTATACTTTTAAACATTGCTTTATATTGTATCAACTCTATTACTAGGGTTCATACTGATCTTCGAGGCATATCACTCATTTGACATACATTAATTCACTTTATCAGATGTACCAGGCACTGGATCAAGCCCTGGGCATGTAAAGATGAACAAACAAGGCAAAGAGATATTGTAGCTAGTAAAGTGTATATTCAATTTAAAGAATGGACTCAACTAGAGTGTAAACAGAAAAATCTTTCTTTTTCTCCACCTACTTTTTTTCAAATCTCTCTTTTGGCCCATGGATATTTCAGGCAGATCTCTTCACTTTTCCAGTTACTTTAGGTATTATATTTTCTTAACTGGTTAATTAAGATTCACTTTTAGATATTAGGATATATTGTCAAATACAGCATCAAAACTTTAGTATCATCCAGTTCAAAGTTTCTTTTACTTCCCAACTCTGTAACCTAATAACCTAACCTAATAAAGTAGAGGAGGTAGAAATATTCCCTTTGACTCATTTTCCACGTTCTTTCCCTTCCATCTTCCTATAGCTATAGTGTCAGAGGAAAGGCAAACAAGGAAAATCTATCACCACTGTATTTTTCTTTTGGCCAACAGTGGCTCCTCGCCAAACGAGCTCTATTGTAGAATAAAACTGTGGGTTCTTGGGAGCATTCCTCTCCCATCCCCCTTCCTCAGGACCACTGCACTGTAGGTATGGGTGGTACTCTTCCTCGCCAATCTCCTCTGGCCCTGCTGAGCTCCTAATCCACCCCAGACTCCATCTCTCCACTTCTTTGTGTTGGGCCTGCTTTTTCTGTAAAGCAGTTGTCCAGTGTCCATTGGTAAAACAAAAACAAAAACAAAATCAAAAACAAAACTTATACACGTTTCCCACATGGAGAAAATGCAGGTTCTTTCCACTGCCACTCTTTCTCTTGGCCCCTATCTACCATCAAAATATGTTCCAGCCTAACTTTCTGACTTTGGATTCATTACATAGGAAGAGAACATAGATCTTTAATTATACAGTTAGATGCCCACAGACCTTAAGAAACTACAGTCAATCTTCTGTGAAGTCATTCACTATGCTTCAGTTTAGTCTGGTAGTTTTCAAAAAGTGGATCATGAAATCAATTTATTGGGTTTTGATAAAGATTTCTTATTATGGAATGGAATAAAGTAGAATAGAATAAAATTTAGAATAGAATAGAATAATTGTGTTTAGTTACACACACACAAACACACACATACACACATCTGTTGAAAAAAAAATTTGAAAGCCCCTGCATTAATCCCAGGGAAGCACTGGCCCTTGTGATTCTTTAGGCTAAAAAAAACTTCAGGCTGAAAGTGATAGGTTGGCCTTCTCCCTTTAAGTCATCTCAACATGAATTGTTGTCTTGGAGCATTCTTCAGTTGGTGTGCTGGATGGCACCGTCTTTCTGTCTTTCACTCTTTCTCAAGGACAAATGTCTCAAGGACACTTTTTAAGAAAAAACTCTAATCTTCTTTTATATATAAATAGAGCTGGAAATAGGTGATTGTTGTTAATAATTGCTAGACCAATTTTGATATATTTTTAAGTAAGTATAGTATAGGTATATTTAGTACCTCTCTTTAGAGAGTAACAATATTTACCAATACTCTCAGATTTGGAGCTACAACCTAGATTCTAAAACATGCACCATTACATGTGGTCATCATAAATTGAGAAAGTCTATACAGAGATTAGTACAATTCAGTTTGAACCCACTTTAACATGAATGTGTCTCCTTGAAAACAATATAATCATTTATATTTAATATTCATAATCGCTTTCAAAATACAGATTTCCCTCTTCCTTGATTTTATCAAGTGCTTTGCTTCCCATTATGCTTATCCATGCACAATGTAGGGGAAGAAATATTAAGCCTCTCACTATCTATCTCCCTTCTCAGAGAAGTCAAATCCCATGTGGCCTCAACAGGGTCTTAATACAGCCAGGTAGCTATTCTTCCTAAGCCATAATTATAAAATACATTGAGGGAGCAAACCCCTCTCTCCCTGTGACATGAGAGGGTCTCCCAGGACAAAACCCTGTAACATCAAATGAACAGGTCCAGGAAACAGCAGCACCACTTTCTTCAAGCAATGAATATTTCCAGTTGGCCTATTTTTGCAGGACTCAAATCCTGGAAACCACCACTGCCTGCAGATCCACTCAGTTTCTTCCCTGTCCAGCTTCTTCATCTTCCTTCTATTTCTTCATATGCCAATCATATTCTCCCAATTCGAACCCTTGTTTACTTGTTTTGGGCCCCATCCTTAAGTTCCTTTCAAACGACTAATATTGCAGAGTTTCCATGTCTTTGTGACTACTTTTCCCCAGCTGACTCATGATTTAACTGAGCTCGGTTTCCAGCCTCATCCAACTTTGATCACACCAAAAGTCAACTTTCACATTTTTATATCATATCGGTTTGGATGTATCATGTGGAGGGTGAAATCAACAGATCTTTTTATGCTTGTGTAATATTCCAAAGGTTGATGCTTGTATATTCATATGAGGTGGAGGAGTTTATTGAAGAGAAACTGACAGAGTCTGTGAGGGAAAGGTATATCCTAGACCTCTCAGTCATCCCTTAGAATTGCTCTGTTCTCTGCTGTAAAGAAGATGCCTAGGGGCACCTGGGTGACTCAGTCGGCTAAGTGTCGGACTTCAGCTCAGGTCATAATCTTGCAGTGTGTGTGTTTGAGCCCCACATCAGGCTCTGTGCTGACAGCTCAGAGACAGGAGCCTGCTTCGGATTCTGTGTCTCCCTCTCTCTCTCTGCCCCTCCCCTACTCACACTCTCTCTCTTTCTCTCTCTCTCTCAAAAATAAATAAGCATTAAGAAAAATTTAAAACATTAAAAAAGAAGATGCCTACAGTTGTATCCACCATTTCATCAAGCCACATACATCTCTGACTTTGACACTACTATTGTGGAGGTGTTGTTGGCAACTAAGTGTATATAGTCTCACTTGATAGTAGATCGAGCTCAATGATACACTGTACTAAAAGGCTGATATGTAAAGAAGCAGAAATGGGATGTATATTACAGGATCATCTATTTGTCACCTTTTGACCCTATATATTATTCTTTCCCCATAGAGCCCTGCAAGGAAGACCATTTTCAGTGTAAGAATGGAGACTGTATTCCACAGGTGAATCTCTGTGACGGTCTTCTACACTGTAAGGATGGCTCCGATGAAGCACATTGTGGTATGTTTTAATTCTAAGAAAACACTCATTGATTTAGCCTCAACACTTGGATCCTACAAATGTAAAAGAAAAATTAGGAATGTATTTATCAGGACATGTTTTGGTGCTTTCGTGTATGATCATTCCCCTCATGACTTCCACACCTTGGATGCCATTCTGGTTAGGAGAAAAGTTAACAAGCAGACTCCTGTTTTTTGTTAGTTTATTTATTTAAACTTGACTACATTTAGTAACTTTAAATCTAGGGCAACCCATATCAGGTAGAAAGCATAAAGTAGCACTGGGAGATGACGGCCCTCACCAGGCCCTCTAGCACTGCCCTTATTGACTATGATACTCTGTCCTTTGCCTGCATATGGGGGCACTCTCATGTTTACTTATAGCTGACTATGTTACATTTGCTCCTTTTCATTCTTTATTCTTCAGTATCTACTTCTCCTCCTGCTTTGTTGAGTCTTCAGTCTCGTCCACTTCCGAACCTCTATAATGAGTAGCGGCTACTTTCACTATATCTTGCTTTTATTACTAAGCAAATACTTAGTGCACTATATCTGAGTGCTGTGAAACAATCTTAACAGAAGAAGAATTAGCTCTTTTTAGCCATAAGAAAACTGGGGTTTGGAGAAGTTAAATAGTTGCCAAAGATCACATACGTAATAGGGGCTAGAGTTGCATTTTCAACCTAAGTCTGTCTAATTCTAGCAATGCTCTTACTTTTCCCAGACTAGGGGGGCAAATGTAAACAATAACATTTAACTTACAGAATGGCAGTATAGTGTTTGTGGATAAAACTATTATTGCTGATGTTTTACCTGTTTGATAAACTAGCTTAGCTTGGCACAGTCCCTACCTAGCCACTAATAGCCTCTATACTGCATCCAAAATGCTTGTAAGATGGTGGGGAAGAAGATGGGAACCAAATAGCAAAAGAACAAGGCCAAAGAAAATAGCTTCTAGAGAAAGAAGGAGGAAAAAATGTGCCAAACTTGTTTCTGAACTTGAATTTTCCTTCTTTTAGAGACCAAGTTTGTGAGGCGTACTCCCCACAATAAATGTTATGTTCTGTTTTGATATGCACTAAACTTCCATATCTCTGCCTTTTTCATTTTTGTAGTTATATGAAAAGAGCAATGTAAAGTCTATTAAATTTGTATTTTTCAACTTAGGTTTTCTAACACTCTTTTCTTTTTTAAATGTTTATTCATTTCTGAGAGAGAGAGAGAGAGAGAGAGAGAGTGAGGGAGGGGCAGAGAAAGAGGGCGACAGAGGATCTGAAGCAGGCTCTGCACTGACAGCAGAGAACCTTATGTGGGGATCCAACTTAAAACCTTGAGATCTTTACCTGAGCTGAAGTTGGACGTTCAACAGACTGAGCCACCCAGGAGCCCTCTAACATACTCTTAAAAAAAAATTACAATCAATTTGTAAACTCTAAACATTAAGAACATTGCACATGTAGTTTAGAACTCATCATTTACTTCAAAATGACCCTGTGTGTGATCTAATCTCTTTAGTGCGTCTTTTCAATGGCACCAGGAAAAACAATGGTTTGGTGCAGTTCAGAATCCTGAGCACATGGCATGGAGCTTGTGCTGACAATTGGACCACCCAGATTTCACATGATGTCTGTCAGTTGCTGGGACTAGGGTAAGTAATTCTACTCAGTTCTGTTTTAAGCGAGTCTCAAATTTTCTTATTGGTATCAAACTGTGCTTATTAATACATTTAAAGTTTATGGAAGTTATGAATTTAGAAAATACATGTTAGCAAAAAGAAGAAAATAAAAATCTTGATTAATGTCATTCTCAAAAACACCACTTATCTTTTTATCTTTTTATAAATATGCTATAAATGTAAGTATATAGAAATACTGTATTATAAAATCATTCAAAGTATTATACTATTCTGTTTTGTAGCCTACTTACACATGAGCATTTTTCATGTCATTTAATTTCTATAGATTATCATTTTTAAGAATATAAAATATCCTATATTACGCTATATCATAATTTATGTAACTAATCACAAAACGTCCCTAGGGAACATGCTTTTGCTATATCTTTGCAACATTTCCAATATAGTTTCTTTGGAAAATCTGTAACAGTATAATTATTGTGAGAAAAGACATGCAGAATTTCAAGACTTTTTCAAGAATTGTAATGCAAATAATAATTCCATATTAATGACTCACCTAAAATTTATTACACTTTCAAATTGTCATAATATATTGCATCAAATATACGATTTCATTTTTTACATTCCCATAATCTTAAAAGTAATGAGATTTAAAATAGAAAGGAATAGTAGCAATAATTTGCTTCTTTTAAGTTGTATAGTCAACTCTAATTCAGCATTCTGATTCATTGGTATTTGTGATTTGGGAGATTTAACCATTTTAGATTACAGATGGTTATTTTGTAACTTGTACCACTATATTATTTACCACTTTGTCATATCATATTAAACTATAAAGTCTAAATGTAGCAACTATGCCTAAATAAACATTTATTAAAGTAATAAATGATTCATTATATATAAATATATATGTGCATATAAATATAGAAATACCTAGCTGTCTAAATGCCCAAAGTTGCCCAACTATAAATCATTATAATTTTGTTCTATCCTGAACTGGGGAATTTTGTATAAAATTAAAAAGAAAAATAATTTAAGTCGACATCCACACATATGGCATTTGGGAATTATCCCAACTATGCCTAGCTCATCAAAATCAAAGGTAATTGATTGTTTTCTTTATAAGGAGACTCCTTCTAGTTGATTAATAATCATATAGTCTTCATGCTATACACAGATTTTCAAAATTTATTTCAAAATAACTATTTTTTTTTAGCCCAAGACATATTTCCCACTAAGAATAACATTAATACAGTGATTAGGTCTTGGTGTAACCTCTAACAGATCTTTCATTTCTAGTTGACTGGGAGAGTTACATTGTATACTAATGTCAGGCTAGTACCCAACCACCACACAGAGGGATGTTACCATAGGAAAATATGTAAAGTCCTATTCAGGGTATCAGAAATGCCCCATAATTTCTTCCAATTTGAACTGAGAGTTTTCAACTCCCTTTACCTCCTAAAATGCTATTCATTCAGATTGTGAACTCCCCTGTTTCAAGCCTCGTTCAAGTGATGTCAGCCTCATCAGGAAGACAATTCCTATAATGAGCAAAGGGAGGATGTGATTTGTCACCCATTATGTAAATAATCATCAATTTGATTTATGTGCATTAATCAGAAACTTCCTGCACTTTATATATATTATCGTTTTTATAATACATCAGAGCCTGTATTCTAACAAAAACTCTTTCAAAATGGGAGGCTTTGAGACATAAAGAGTCTTGGAGGAGGGTACGCTGTAGAGGGAATAATGCTTTTTGATGAAGACTCAACAGAACACCGAACTGACAGTTGTTTATTTATTCCCACTTCAAGTAAAGCACTGGGTAAGTGGCATTGATTCCAGATTCCTACTTTAACGCTGATTTTAGTTCAATAGTGAGTTCATACAGGTGAGGCCCAAAGAAGTTGTTTGCTTTCACTACTGAAGTTGTCAGTAATTCTTAGGCACTGTTTTATACACTCAGAAATTTAGTAAAGATTAAGCTAAGGAGATTGGTAACTTGACCTTATTTCCACAAGTGATGAATCCAAATGATCTGGATGATGGAGCTTTCAATGTACAGGAGCTTGTGTTCCAATTCACCATCTAGCCAAGCATCATTATATGGTTAGAGACACAGGAGTGTTTTTATCATGCTGGTTGTGAATCTTAACTAAAATAGTTTACTGGGAGATATTTGGGGTCAAGATGAATCATTTACAAACACTGAAGGATCAACATCCTCTTTGACAGATGTTTTTAAAATTTAAATGGAATATGTTGGGGGATAGCATAATGCTGACTGCTGCAATTGCATGAGAGAACGTGTTGGAAAGGGTACATATATCTTACTACTTTTTAACAGTTGCTAATATAAATGTATTATTTTGATTACTCCTGGATCAGAAATTGAAGCGTTAGCAACAATGTTGTGTCTGTTCCATGGATGAGTAAAACATGGTTTTTCTTCAAATACGGTGGGGATCGACGTGTAAGTAGATAATGACAATGTAACGTGATAAATGCAATATGCTATTAGAGAACCACTCAATTTGGGAATGTCAGGGAAGGCTTTCTAGAAAATGGCTTGAGCTGAGTGGATGACAGCCAATTCCACACAACTGTATACTATCTATTTACATGTTTTTCTCCCAGCCGATTTTACTGTCTAGTTCACTGACCTCATTTCCTATGAATCACAACCCTTCCAGCAGGAGACAGGGACAAAGAACTAGGTTTTTTAGTGTGTATAAAGCAAATAGTGCATCCCATTGCCTTAGATACAATATTTTTGATGAAGGTCAGTCACTTGCTTTCTTCCGAAATGAGTCAGGTAATCTCTGCAAAGACTTTAATCTTTGGGCCTGCACTTATTAAATAGTCTCCACAGTGCCCTAGTAATTGAAAGAGAGTTATAGCCGTAATGAGAATGTGTCTAGACTGGCGCATGGTAACCGAAAGAAAACTTAGTGAGTTTAAAATGATGTGTTTGGTACAGTGGAAAGTAATTTAGGAGTCAATTTATTAAAAAAGCACTGTAGTCTCTCAAGATTATTTATGCAGATAGGGTACAAAATGCAATTCCCCAAAGATTCTAGTAAATCATATGAGGCAGATTTCATCAGCCTTCCCTCTTTTAAATGAAACATTTTCGTTCCCTGCCATTTATAGCATGCATAAGTAAAAAAGTACTTTAAATAACACTTTCATGTCTCTGATCAAAGTATGAAAGAAAACATTTTACACTGATGCAAGAATAAAGGTTAAAGAAATTTAGAGTAGTGAGTTTTAAAACATTTCCTAGGAAAGCACACTACCTGGTTACTAATCCAATAAATAAACTATGCGGTTGACTTGCCTTGCTAAGCCATTAAAAACTAGAAGTCATTAGGTCTGTGCAGCTTCACAGAATTTAAGAAATACTAATGTCTTAAAATAGAGGTGGTTATACATACCCCTCTTAGCTGCTTATGAGGAGTTGCTGGTACTTTTTAAATCCCACAATAGTCATGTGCAGGATATCCTCAGTTCAAACGTCAGAAACCTCAGGTTGAGCCTCTCATTCTCAAATCCCAAATAAGAAATGGAATTACTGCAAGTTCTTCCATTTCAGAGGGGTTTTGAAAATGTTGGGGGTGTGGGGGTGTGTGAAATGTTGTTTTAATAAGCCTTCCAAATAAACACAGCATAATGATTTAATATCCTATGTAAGCACAACTGCAAATCTGTATCCACAATTTAACACTGGGTCTTAGAAAACTGAAACATAGAAAATATCCAACCAATGTTTCATATTCATTTTAAAAATTAGTAGGCAGAAAGTGTTCCTGTTCCTGCCCATATTTCCAGTCATTGTCCCCAAATTTTCAACTATGTGGAAAAAGCCTTCACATAAAACAACAACAAAGAGAAGATATGGGAATCAGTAGAAAAAATTTAACTACTACCTTCTTCTTTAAATGATTTCTTTATTTGCTAACTTCATACAGAAATAATTAAATACTATTTTCTGTTATTTATAATTTTTAATTCGCAAGTTCAACACCAAAGGAAATTTTTTATTGTATTCTTAGCCATTTTCCTAGGTGGGATGGTAGGGGAGGGCAGGTTATGGGAAAGATGGTAGAAAAAAATATTTTACTTAGTTTAACTCACCAAGCTAAAAAGTTCATCGTTTGCCTAATGTACAAACTTTAACTCTTATGTTCTTCTTATTTTTTTTAATGTTTATTCATTTTTTGAAAGATAGAGAGACAGAGCATGAGTGGAGGAGGGGCAGAGAGAGAGGGAGAAACAGAATCTGAAGCAGGCTCCAGGCTCTGAGGCTGTCAGCACAGAGCCCAACGTGGGGCTTGAACTCATGAACCATGAGATCATAACCTGGCCAAAGTTTGATGCTCAACCAACTGAGCCACCAGGTGCCCCTTTTCTTCCTATTTCAAACTAGAAATGAATTAACTAAAAATAGTTAAAGAGAAAATATAGCAATACACAGTAAATTTATAACTTTCTAAGATTCATATTACTAGGTTATGAAAAGCACAGTGGTTAGGAAATTCTGTCTGTTATGGGCAAGAGGGTGAAAGCAAGCATACCAGTGACTTTTTTTTTTTAATTTTTTACATTTATTTATTTTTGAGAGACAGAGCACAAGTGAGGAAGGGGCAGACAGCGAATGAGGCACAGATCTGCAGCAATCTCCAGGCTGTCAGCACAGAGCCCGACGTGGGGTTCGAACTCACAAAATGTGAAATCATGCCCTGAGCTGAAGTCAGACGCTTAACCAACTGAGCCAGCCAGGGGCCCCAGCATACTTGTGCCTTGTAATCCAAGGGTTGGATCAGCAGCTCTCAAACCTGCTTATACATTATAATCACCTGGTCTTTTTCCCAGATGTTTGGAATCGGGATGGTTTAGGTCGATGGCTTTCAGCATAAATTTTTTAAGACCAAACTAGCAGCATCTGTAAGCCTGGGATGCATGTACAGAAATGCAAATTCTGGGGCTCCACCTGAGACCTACTCAGAGGCAAGTCTAGAGTAGTGTTGGCAATGTGTGTTTGAACGAGCCCTTCAGGTGATTCTGATGCTAAAGTTTGAGAACCACAATCTAGGGAAGACTTTCATAACCTTTTGTGTATCATGGACACTTTTGGTGTTCTGCTGAAACTTACCAGCCTCTTCTTAGATTCATATATTTAAGTGCAAAAAAATAAAATACACATGATTAGAAAGGAAATTAACTACCTTGAAAAATAATTACAAAATATTATAAGTATGATATGGTAATATGTATTTCTTTATGTAATCTTCAATAAGATATGTCGGTGGCTCTAATGATTACTGTAAGATGAAAAATGAGCATAAATGATATTTTTAGGTGTATGCAGCAATTGCAATGTTTGTTTTAGTGACAAAATTATAGGGGTTGCTATCAGTGTTGAGGTTAGTCACTTATATAAGAAGGAAAGACTAAATTTCAATTAAGGATTAGTAAAAGTTAATATGTAATTATTTCTTTTCTATCTACAAACCTCTTATTATCACAGCCAACAGCGCAGGATTCTCTCCCTCTCTCTCTGGCCCTCCCCCCACTCGCTCTCTGTCTCTGTCTCTGTCTCTCTCTCTCAAATATAAATAAATAAACTTAAAAAAATAATGGGTGAAATGGTCACTTGGGTGGATCAGTCAGTTAAGTGTCCAGTTTCGGCTCAGGTCATGATCTCTGAGTTCGTGGGTTTGAGCCTCAAGACAGGCTCTGTGCTGACAGCTCAGAGTCTGGAGCCTGCTTCAGATCTGTCTCTCTCTCTGCCCCTCCCCCGCTTGTGCTCTGTCTCTCTCTCTCAATAATAAATAAACATTTAAACAGGTAAAAAAATTAAAACAAAATTTTTTTCTTTCTTCTTTTCCTTATTTTCTTTCTTCCTTATTTTTTGCTCTTCCTTGCTCGCTTTCCTATTCCCTTCCCTCTTTTCTCCTTTATTTCCTTCCATTCTCTCTTCTTTTCTTTATACTCTTACTTTTCAAAAGAATCTGAGATGATTTGTAACAGAGTATGTATAGTAAGATTAATAGGATAGTAGATGAAAAATAAGGTCTGAGGAAATCAGGAGGCAAATCTATAAAACATACAGGGTCAACACAATTACTGATATTTTTGTCTGAGATTCCTGGAAACCTATGCAAAGAAGGAAAACATTAAAAAGGGCATCACTTTAATTATGAGATAAGACAAATGCTACTAGTTCCGTAGAGAAGACAGATTTCTCCTGACGCTAAATTCTAAAGGAAATTTTGCATGCATGTCCTTATAAGGTAGTAATGCATTGCAAAAATATGTGCACAGACAAAACTTCATAGTAAATATAGAGGTGTATGTCATATGCCTCTTACTGAAAAATAAACTCCAATGGCAGCTAAAAAAATAAAGTTACAAATGAGTCAAAGATTTACTACAAAGGAGTAAGACCACATTCTCCAAGATGTTAACCATAAGGACCCTGTCTCTGACAATCTCCTCTAAGTATTATTTCTCTCAGCCACACTTGAGTAAGGAAATGCCAGGAATTTGTTTCCTTCCTAATATGGTTACATATGTAGGATAATGTAGAACAGCTACCAGACTGACCCATCAATTTCTCTCTTGTTCTTAATACAGCAGCTTGCGCAGAGGAGGAATTTGATTAGGTGACGATAATTTTTTCTTCCTTGTGCATGACACAAAATGTTAGGAGTCGAAGTGAGAAAAAAACTAAAAATTATTCAGGTTACCTGTTTGCTAAGAGCTACCATAGTTCTAGGGGAGTGCCTAAGTGTGTGCTATAAATATGATAAGAAATAAACAATTGTAGTTGAAGTCTGTCCAGTTCAGTCACAATATTTACCTAACTGCCCGTATGTCCTGACTCTTCTAGTAGAATGCTTTGCCATCCTTTGCCTCAGCTCCTTTCATTCATCCTTCCCCTGCCTCTTAAAATGCTCTTCTCACCTTCTGTCCTGCAAAATCAATCCTCTTCTTTCCTCCAATCTGAAAAAAAGAAGGTCCATCCTTCTCTAAAACCCTTTTCAAACTAATCCCACCAGGCTCCATTCATTACCTAAACCTTTTGGGGTGTGAAATGAGCTACAGTGCCTGGCTGCAGTATTTGCAACATTTGTTATTATTCTTTTTAGCTTTAGTGTGTCCAACAGCTTAAAACGTCCCTACTTAAGCTTCTGCTTCAGGGAGGAATTCTTATCACAGCAAATACAGTCTGAGGAGCAAGACAAAAGAGAGGAAACCCAAGCAGGCCTCAGAAGACACGCAGAAGATTTAATACTGTACGAGATGCCCCAGGATATCCTTCTTTTTCTCCCTAGAATTCATCTCCGAGTATATTTTTATACTCCATATATGACCTTAAAAATAATGATGGTGGGTTGCATTTATATGCTTCTTTTCTCACATAGAATAAGGTTTTCCTGAAGCCAGGGGAGCCCTTTGAGGATGCATAACCTATAAAAATGGTAATAAAGGTTTAGAAATAGGTAGTCAGGAGGCATTAGCATGTCAACAAGGTAATGCTATATGAGCATGTTTCTATGTGATATCAAATTTCTACAGATTTCAGACAGCTGTGCAAATGTGTGGTAGAGTTATCTAAATCTGCAGAGCTAAAATTTTCAGCATTTAAAAAATGCAAATTCCAGTCATAATCTTGACAGAGTTCTTCTCTAAAAATTAAAAGCTAGTTTTGTTGCAAGAAAAGGAAACCGAGGCAGGGAGAGACTCAGCGGCATGCTTTAATTGCAGGACTTAATATAATTTATTCTCTCTCAACAATTCAATTTTTCTTGGTTATGAGATTTTGCTTTTTGAAAATAAATGTGATAATAAAAGGTTGCTAACCTTTTATTTTGCCAAGAACATTATTAATATATTTTTTATTATCTCCATCATTTCTTAACATATAAATAGTTTGTTGTAAACCTTCTCTGCAGTTTATATTCTGTTTACTGTCAATACAAACTGGAATAAATTGTGTTCAGTCCAGAAAAGGTTGAGTAGAATTTGGCAGGATTTGAAATGCAAGTAGTCACTCTCAAATTAAACTCCGAATCCTAACATCCAACACTGACTCCTGGAAGTGTTTGTATGAACTGATAGCCTCTATACAGCACTCCCAGGCTGCTGGCATCAGTATGTGTGACAAAATATTAATTATGTGAATACTTTATAATTTTTCCAGAAGAACATTTCAATTATTCTATTCTATATTCTATATTCAAAACGCTGTATCTGTAGTATTAACTGCAGTCTGTTTCCTCAGGTAACTTTGAGAGTGAAAATGTAGAGAAGACAATCTCAGAATTGCCTTCAGAATAAACTGCGTGTCTATTTTTTTCTCAATATGCACACATAATCTTTATTTTTTCCTCTGCCAAATAGCAAAAATATCACTGTGGGACAGCATTTGAGACTCCAAGAGTAGAATTGGCATTTGCTAGATATTCTTTATTCTCAAAGCTTTGCCTCTAGTCTTTTTTTCTCTTAGAATAGGCTTGTGTTAAAAATTTACCTGCCAATTCCATCACAGTTTAATGCCTGTTGTAAATGTGTAATAAATAGATACTAGATTTTAAAAAAAAACCCTGATTTATAAATAACACTTCAATACTTTTTCACTTTATATCTGCATTTTTAAAAAAGAAAAAAAAGAAAAAAATTATGTCTGAATCTTGTTTTGAATTTCCAGAGACACCCTAATGCATCTTCTAGGGGTCTGTATTAAAAGAGCTAGTCAGGGCACCTGACCAGCTCAGTTGATAAAAGTGCATGCACCTCTTGCTCTCAGGGTCGTGAGTTGCATATACAGCTTACTTAATTAAAAAGAGAGAGAGAGAGAAAGAGAGATAAGAGATGCAAGAAAAACAGGTCGAAAAAAATGGAAAAGTGTTAAATCCACATCTCTGAGTATTTTTAATGAATTACACTTCAGGATGTTCCCCCACATAGTTATGAATATGGTCAAATGACAAAACTAAAACAATTTAGTATTGAGTTTGATGTCCTATATTCAAAGGAAAACAATCCACTGATTGGGGGAGTGCAGCGTCTCACATGTAGTGGAGCAGATTTCCTGAGTGATTTTGGGCAAAAGGAAGTTTTGTGGGAGTGTTGGAAGAGGCGACAGGGCATGACTGGCTAGGAGGTCAGGAATTTCCTGGTAAGCCTAGCAGGTCCTATTTTCTAGGGTAACGTAAAGAAGCAGAAGCTGAGTTGCAAGATTGTGATTGGTGTATATTAGGGTTCCATGACAATGAAGCCGCTTCTCAGTGTGGGCTGACAGGTTTAGGTTTGTGAAGTGGGCCGGGCCCCTGTGGTGGGCTTCATTTTGTGGGTCCTGAAATACAAATTAACTTTACCAGTGCCTTAAAATGAATTGCCTATCAAATAACTAGAAATCATTTCAAAAGCCAAAAAGCAGACCCCCTGAACAAGTAAAAATAGATATTACATTTGGCTTTGACAGAGGGTCCCTGACTTCCAAGCATCAAAATCACCTGAAGGGTATGTTGACACACAGATGGCTGGACCCCGCTTCCAGAATTTCTGATTTGGTAGGTCTGGAGTGGAGCTAGGCAATTTGCATTTCTAATACATTCTCTGGAGGCCATGCTGCTTGCCTGGAGAACACACTCTGGAAATCCTTGGTCATGGAGAGTCAGGAACATAGAAAACTATCAAGAAGAATGTCCAACACATGTAGGAATTCAACAGAATAAGGACACTGGCAATATGACCAAAAGCAATAAAAGAAGAGATAAGTTTAAAAGTGAGAATGGAGAGTAACTAAGACCCACCTTTGCAGGAAAGATGAGCACTAATCAACCAATTCTAATGATGATTCTGGAGCCTCAAGCAAAGTCAACACAATGAGAGCCTCTTCAAATTGGATAGGTATTCCTTGATAGTCTGAAAAGCCAAGACTGGTGTGATGAATTTTACCAAAAGCTGTGACAATGGTAGAATTCAAAGTCCTGCAAGATCTGTTTTGATGTGCATTCTGTCTTCCCTAAATATGTGAATTCATTATATATGAATTCTCTGCATTATATATTATATATGATGTCTCTGCATTATAGTCCTTCCTGAGCCAAAGCATTCCTGACTTCTACACCCTCACCTGCCTTTTGTGATGTTCTTCCTTCTGCCTATTCTGTTTTTATGAACTATAACAAATACATTTTATATAAATACTTTAAAAAGATGATGCTTCTGCTTCCCTAGAGGGAATATCTTGATCTTTAACAATAACAGTAACAGCACTCATTCTCCGTTTGGCAAATTCATTTCAGGTGTTATTAAATGAATAGTCATTGATTTGTGTGCTAGAGTTACTTTTATCTGTTTATAAAGTTAAAGTGCAAGATGGTGAATTCTGGGACATTAAATACAGGCTCCATTGTTCCAGTTCTCTGTTCAGTGGATGAAAGGTATGAGACAAACACTTTCAGTTTTTTTAAGATACTGTCCCATCTGAAAGAGACAGGAAATACTATCAACCTCTTTTCTTCTCATTGATCATAACCGCCATGGTGTTCCTTGGAAATTTCCTACACACAGACAGAGAAGGGCCAGTGTTAGCTACAGACTGGGGAAGACATTGGACCTTCTTTTTGAATATGCGATGGGTGGATCCTTCATGTTATTCCAAAAGACAAGAACTGCATCATCTCCCTGCTAACCAGTAGAACTTGGCAGGAATCAGGATGCTTCCAATCGAAAAGCATATTTTTATATGAGGATTAAAGTCTGGAATAAATAAAAGGCAGAAACAAGATTAGAAAGTAAGAAGCTAAAAGTTTCCAGCTAAGCCTAGGGAAGAGAGTCAGGATGACAGAGAGAAATCTTCAATTAAGTTTCACAGTAGAGAATGGATAGAGATGCATGGATATAACATGTTTTCAGGGATAAGAAAGACTAGTAACTTAATATCTTTTGTTACATGAAGAATGTCTCTTTCTCCATCCCACTCTGGCCCATGAGTTGAGAGTTGGAGGGCCAGGCTACAGTCTTCCTTTTTAGAGCAGGCACGTAGCTTCTGGCTTTAAATTAGGGCTTGTTAGACTTTGAATTGAATGAGATATCAAGAAAAAAGCAACATTTGGAAAAGTAAACACTGAAGATATTCTTTTTATAGGTTGTTCTCAAGCAACATGCATTTTTTGAAAGTTGGATTACAGTCAACCGGAAAAAAGTTTAATAAATTATGGTGCAACAATTCCATGAGGTTGTCAATAAAATTGATCATTATGGAAATTATTGGACCACAAAGAAGAGTCACATGAAAAAATCAGATACTCAAGTGATGCATTCACTTATTTTAACTTTATTAAATAATTTTTGAGCATGCCAACAAGAAGCACAGGGATTATACAAAAATTTAAATTACATTTTTTGTCATTATGGACAATATTGATTTGTACCATCTTTTAGAGAGCAAAACTTTTGAAGTGTTATATTAAAATGTTAATCTATTTTTTGTATGGAATCCCATAATTTCTTTAAATTTCCGTAGTATTGAATAACTAGAAATTAAGGTTTTGGCTCTTTGTGTTTTTATTTTGTCTCTATGTGTTTTTTGCTAGGAGTGAAAACTCATCGATGCCAATCTTCTCTACTGGAAGTGGACCATTTGTAAAATTAAACACAGCCCCTAATGGCAGCTTAATACTAACACCAAGGTGGGTCCCAAAATCTGTTCTTGGACTAATTTGTACATGGACTGGAAAGAAGATAGATTTTGAAAGTAATCAGATTTTAATGCCACCACATACTAGCCATATAATCTTGAAAGTTATTTAATTGTTTTTATTATTCAAGTAATCTCAAATAGTACCTAACTGATCCTATCTGATAACATTACCTAACCCTCATGTATATGGTAAGACAGTCAAATGAGATATCACATATAAAATTGTGCAGCACACAGATAGAGATTCAATAAGTTTACTTCTATATCCTTTCTAGCCTTAGAACCCTCAGATCCATAAACAAGTAAATCCCAAAGAAAAAAATTCTGAGAGTTGGGATAACTTGGTCCAATGTTAGTCAGACTAAAGAGGGTGACACAAATTATCTTTCAAGAAAAGAGAAGAAAGGGGCAAAAGTCATGATATTTAGCAAGTAGAACATGAATATGGAGGGAAGGAATCCAGACTTCTAGTTATGCCTACATATTCTCTTATGCTCTTTAAAATTAGGTTCATTTTTATAGTTCTTACTACTGTTTAAAAAGCAATGTCCTTCCTGTATTCAAAGACCTGGTTTAGCTTAGATTATGTCATTTCTCCTGTTTGGGCATTAATGATATTTTTTTGTGGTTGAGATTGGCTTTTGAATTTTACAGTTCCATTAAAGGCAAGCTGAGGGTAGGAAGACAGTAACTTCAAGAAGAAGCCATAACTACAGACAAAGATTTAATATGTCATTGCTGGTACATTAGCTTGCAGTTTTTTTGTATAACATACTTAATGGTGAAAAATGAAATTATGTAATTATTCAGCTAGTCATGAAAAGTTATATCTGTGAGCTCAACCAGTAAAACAAATTGATAAAGGAATATTTTCAGTACCAAGGACTTTGCAATCAAATGTTTTATATAAATGTTTGCTGGGCCTTGACTGATATTATTCGTCTCATAGGGGGTGAAGCAAAGCATTTTCAAATGAGAGAGCAGATTTCTAGATTTCCTTCTATCAGCATGTTTAAATTTACATTAGCATTATAGATCTAGAGCGGTTTGTACACCGAAAATTTCTTTTGTTTATATCTTATAGACATTAAAGGATAAGAAAAAGAACAAAGGAAAAATATTTTTAAAAATTCATCTCATTTATGTGCATATTTCAGAGCAGAAGTCCATTATTCCATGCTTGTCAACAAAATGATGTATCATTGATGTCCTTATTGTATGTATGCTTATGTTATTGTATGTTTGCTTAATATTGCTCCACTCTAAGGCCTAGGAAACTAAAGCATGACCTGGACATGTTCACAAACCCATAGGCAGCCCCACATTCCTCTACTTTTCCACTCTACTGTGCAATCTTCTAAATTGCCCAAGGCAACAGCTCACTTTAAATAACAATTCTGGAAGGGGCGCCTGGGTGACTCCCTGAGTTGAGCATCTGACTTTGGCTCAGGTCATGATCTTGCAGTTTGTGGGTTCAAGCCCCAGGTTGGGCTTTTTGCTGACAGCTCAGAACCAACTTCAGATCCTCTGTCTTCCTCTCTCTCTGCCCTCCCTCGTTCTCTCTCTCTCTCTCAGGAATAATAAAAAAACTTAAAAAAAGAAAATAAATAGCAGTTTTAGAAATGGTAAAGAAAGGGAAAGCATAGCCAATCAACAAGAAAAAAAGGCCATGTTGATGAGCATATATGGGAGAGAAATTTGTTTTGTCAATACAATAGATAGAAATCCATCCATTTATATCACAATAGTACCTAACCCCATGGGGCTGAAAGAAAAACACAGGATCCTGCTCTTGTCTTTCCTCCTGTCCAGAGGGCTGACATAGCTCTGATTCCAGGGCCAAAGGCCAGGACAGTAATTCTTTTCCTCCAATACCTCAGCAAACTGTGGATTCACTGCTCATTCTGAAGAGAGACTAAGGAATTTATTTATTCCTCTACACTGAGACACTGCATCTGTGTGTTTATGCATGAAAAGTCTGACTGGCCAAAATGCATGGAGAATGAGGGGCAAAGTTCATGTCCATTTTCTGGTTGATTTAATAGTTACTTTTATTTTAAAAGTTTATTAAGCTTTTCTGTGCTTGCTAAAAAGAATTTCATCAGTTTTATCCATACCACAGAGTATTATGCATCTTTAATATCTAAGAATGCTGAACCATTTTGAATATGGATTTTTATTGATGAGTACTATAGATATAGAAAGAGTTGGGATGAACTTGAAAGTATGCTAGAAAGTATCATAGAACCTACTTTTATCCCAGCCTTAGTATATAATAGAAGGGGAGTTAACTGAGACTTCTTCTTCAGGGAATTATGACTATATATTGAGATACCCATATTTAGGTAGCTATACATGCATGTGATGTGGTTTTTGAATTGGGGTGGGGGGTTGGTCTAGAGCTCACGGCCAAGAAAAAATTCTTAAGATGCCTTTGGTGCAAAAAGGTGATTTTATAAAAGGGTGGGGACAGGACCCATGAGCAGGAAGAGCTTGCCCAGGATTGTGAGGAGTGACTGATTATATACTTGGGAGCTGGGGGAAGTAAAGGCAAGGGGAAGTTTCCAAAAGGACTTTCATATGGAAAGCTATTGTCAGGCTCTACCAAAACATTAACATTAAGACATTAGGGAGTTCCTGGAGAAATGTTGTACTCCCCTGCCTCAAGTATTTGTCAATAGGCTGTAGGTTATAAGGAAATTTTATTTTATCTACCATTTCCTTCTGCCTTGGTTTCCCACATCACATGCACATTGCTTATTAATAAAATATAAGTCTATTTTCTTTTATTTTAATTGAAATTACCTTCTATTCTAAATTACATGTCAATTGGACAGTATGAATGCATGTGGTTTCAAATAAGCCTTATGATGTATGTTCCAGAAACACTGAATTGCTTTGATTGTACTTGTGATCACATACGAATCTTGGGTCTTGTTTTGTGTTTTTGTTTTATTTTTACGAAAAATTTCAAACACCAAAATAATATGCACAACAGATATAGTTAAATAATTAAGTAGAAATTATTAAAATTATATGTGTGTGTCTGTCCTTGTTTCAGTGTGACCAACATCTGCCCTGGCAGCATCAGGAAATAGTGTGGAGAAGTACTTTAATTCCTTGTATTATACTGATCTCTAGTGGCTAATAAGTGCAGCACATGTTTAAACTATTTTCCTTTGTTTAAATTTTTGTTTAAAATGACATTCTTAGCTTTGAAAAAAGTTGGTAGCCAAATATTTAAACAGGTGGTGAGTTTTTAAATTATGTATGCCTATACTTTATCTTATATTTTCATGTTCATATGTTTATCTCCCTTGAAAGCAGGGCTTGTGATTCATTAATCAGTGAATTTTCTGAATGAGATACGCAGCCTCACACACAATGTGAGGCATTTATAGTTGTCTGATTAGCAATACTGAGACATATTCTGTATTGTAGAATGATGAAATACAAGGTTGGTTCAAGGAAACTAACAATTACTATAATTTATTGAATGTTCATTGTGTATAAGGCACAATAATAATTCCATTGCAAGCATTTATTTAACTTCTCACAAAATTCCAACGAAGTAACTACTATTGCCCCAGTTTTATGGATGACAAAACTGAATCCCAGGGACACTAAGCAACTTATCCAAAATCACAAAATGTAAGTGTTAGAGAGTTAAGGGCTCAAACTCTTTTCTATTTGACTTTACACTGAGGATTTTCCTGCTGTGCACATTAGTGTCCCCACATTTCATATAAGATACTTACATCTGAAGGTTAATTCTACTAAAAAAATAAGATAATAAGATTAAAATAGATACTGTGCTTTGTTTTATAATGTTAGGTGCACAATTTCTGAAATATAATTGTTCTTCTATTACAGTAAACAGTGTTTACAGGATTCACTGATTCTGTTACAGTGTAACCATAAGTGTAAGTAAATATTTTGTCATGCTTTCTTCCTTCAAGCCTTCCATTTAAAATTTTGAATAGAGTTGGTATATCACTATTTTGTGATGATACACTAAATTTTCACAAGCAAAGGAAATCAACCAAAATAAAATAGATGCTCTTTCTTCATTTATCTTAATAGCATGTGGAAAAAAACTAGTGACTCAAGAAGTCAGCCCGAAGATTGTTGGAGGAAATAACGCCAAAGAAGGAGCCTGGCCCTGGGTCGTTGCTCTTTATTACAATGACCAACTGCTCTGTGGTGCATCTCTCGTCAGCAACGACTGGCTGGTGTCCGCTGCCCACTGTGTGTATGGGTGAGTGTGACATCGTGGTGTCCCCTCCCAAATGAGATGACCGCAGCAGACACTGTGTATGCCATTTCATGCAGTCTCACAAAATCATCCCATCAAGGAAATGTTCCTGCTATAATGTCATTTTTCCCATTAAAATCATATATAAAAATAGAGAAATTTAAATTAAAAATCAATTCTTCATTAGATACTTGCATCAAGCATTATGTTTCTACATACATGAAAATTAAATTCATACTTACATAAGGTAAGCATTTTTAAAGGTATAAAATTCATATATAATGTATAAATTGTGCTGGTGATCAATCAGACCAATAGTTAGTGTCAGAAATTGTCAGTATCAAAAAAGCATGTTTAAATAGTCCTAAAGTTGCTAATAAACTGTGCTTTAGAAATTCATGTGTAAGGACTTTGTTGTGACTTAGAATAAAAATATTTCCTTCTCATGTCAGATCTATTTTGATGCTACTTTTAACTAAAATCTAGAAATAGTATCAACCATATCTAACTCTTTTTTGTTGTTGTTGTTACATAGTATGAGAAAATTCATGGTGAATTCTAGGCTCTATCTTCACCTTCTAGAAGCAGCCATTCCCAAAGGAGTGCCACAGGGAAAAAACACAGTGGGTGGAGGGATGGGAAGAAAAGGAGGAGAAAATAACTATTCTTGGGCCCAAGAACATGTTAATTCTCTGCTTCTGCCTGAAAGAAGGTACAGTCCTAGGCAGTCTTATTCTGACACTTCTGAATTAGGCCTTAATAAAAGGTAGCTTCCTCATAGAAGATTCATAAGCCCTGATCTTAAGGCAGTTTCCTGACCTTAACTGAATAAAAGGAACCTCCAGAAATGGCCTGAGTTGTGAGGCTTAGAATGAGACTCTGTGGCCAGCGACCAGAATTTCTGAGAAATGAAGCATGTGTGGTCATTAATGTAAGATATAGCTATAGTTAATCAGATCAAAAGACTAACTCCCTACCAACACAGATACTGAAAGTTCGTTGATGGATGAAGACAAATTGTCAGATGCAGGTTATGATAGTTGTTTGGGAGATGGGGGCGGGGAGCAGAGTATTAAGGGTTGATCCCATTGGACCAGAGTGAGGGCAAACTTGAACTCAGAACCTGAGGAATCTGAAATAAGGACCCATAGCCAGAGCTAGAATCACCTGGGCTCCAAAAGGACTGCCCAAGGTACCGCCCATCTTAATCCAAGCTCTCAGATTCTATGCATCGCACCCTGTATCTAGATGAGCAAACTACAACCTCTCCCATAGCTAAACTGCACCTTCATGGCTTTGCTGCCTCTTGATAAGGATATTTTAATCTGTTCTCAACCACACCACAACAAATGTCCATGGCAGTCCATTTTTTTTCCATCCTCTGCTAAACACAATTTTAACTTTTACCTGTACATACATACTCTATTCCTTGAGATGCCACAGGTGGGTAATCTATATCCCAATTTACAAGCAAAAGGTATATATACCTACTGATTCATTGTTTTCTATTGCACAAAGGTAGGTCTTACTAAGTTAGCAACCTCCCATATTAACCTTGGATTTGGTAAATTAGTCCATTTGATGCTCTTGCAGAACATATGCTTTCTAAATGTCAACCAGGCTTACAGTAATATTAGTGACATCTTTACAGATGTACTTGTTGTAGGTCAATGATACCAATATCGTAATTTTTAAGCCACAAATATACAAAGGAAATAGAAAAGCAGTTTTGTCTAATATAAACACATGTTCAGTTATATAGGACATAAAAGGTCTTTTCACACAGCTTCAATCTGAACACAAGCAAACAAGTGTAAGCTGTAATAGAACTGTGATGTATTCAAACTTATCTTCACCAACTTTGCATTTTGCCCTCCTTACCCATTCAGTGGTATTATTTCATCCATCCCAAGAAATGTAAATCTGGTCCAGGTGTTTTAACCTGCAGGAGGTTAAATGGTTTAATTGGACAGCTCTTCTCTGTCTACCATAGTCCACACTCCTATTCCTATCCCTGAGCCACAGTGTTCCTGGATGTGATTAAACTTCTCTATGCCTGTTCTTTTTGTCTGTCACCTATGTGTCTTCTTTTCCAACCTTAAAACAGAGATTTGGAGAGTATGGACCAACTTCACTGTGGTTTAAAGGGAAGGTTGCCTTTAAACCAGAGGATAGAATTTTGATCTTACTTACACTACTGACCTCATGTGACTTGGTATCTCTGTTTCAGCATCTTCATCCACAGGGTGTTCATAAGGATATCTACCTCCTAGAGTGATTATCAGGACAAAAGTAAGATGATGCAATACTTTTGCATACTATGAATTACATAAATGTGCAATAAAAATTTTTATTGTCCTGCTGTTCCTGTGCAGGAAAGGTCCAGAGTCTGATTCTTGCCCAGGAGACATTCAGCATATTACTTTCTAAACTTTCTGTAGTGCTACAATTTCAAACATGCACAAAAGTTGCAAATACTAGTACAGAGGACTCTTATGTAACTTCATTGAGATTCACCAATTGCTTACATTTTATGCTATGAAAGCTTTCTTATCATTCTTTCATTCTCTCCAATATGGAGAAATATTTATTTCCTCAATCTCTTGATAGTGGATTAGACACTGTGCCCTTGATTCTGTATTTTTACTAAGGACTAGGATATTTTCCTACATAATCACAGAAAATCATGGACATTTAATATCATTGCAATACAACTATCTAATCTATAGTATGTATTTATTTTTGTCTACTGTCCCAAATATGCTCTTTATAACCTTCTTGGTTTGTTTGTATGTTTGCCACCCAAGAACCAATCCAGGATAATGCCCTGTGTTTAGCTGCTATACCCCTTTCATCTTCCTCAATCTGGAATAGGCTTTCTGCCAGATTTTCTATCTTTCTGTCTTTCTTGTCTTTGATATTTTTTAATATAGCAAGTTATTTTTATAGAAAGTCCTCATATTCAGTGAAACTCCTCAAGCTTGCCCCCTTGTTGGTCTTGATATATCTCCATTCTTTGAGAACTTCTTTACTTTCTTCAAAATAAGGTGTTCCAGGTTTATTTGTGTTTTCTCCACACTAATCCTCAAATCAAACTTTCTAGGAAACCCTAATTCTGTTTAGGTAATTTTAGTTTCTTCTACATTTTTAAAAATCAAGATCTTGTGTGATCCTCACTACTGCTAGTGTGTCTAACTCCTAGACCCTCTCAA